>OZ018335.1:101150633-101758133 GCA_963969495.1 Ceratothoa steindachneri | reverse complement strand
ATTTGCTTCTAAATATATTAAAAGGAAAACACAGAAGAGCTTAAAAAAAAGAAACGAGGTCTCGAGCTCTCTCATTTATTCCAACATCTTCAAGCGAATAAACGAAAGCGCTTGGAACCTTGTTTGTTTTTCTTTAGTTTTCCGTGGTTTACTCTTGCATTTACGCTCTTACCTATATTAAAAGATCGCAAATGTTGATATATATATATATATATATATATATATATATATATATATTTGGACACTTTTAGATAACACTCATGGTGAACTAAAATAAAATTTTAATAAAGTATTTTTGTTTAAATTTTAGGATCAACAAAGTGTGTCTTTTAGTGTTAAAATTCTATAATCCTCTCAACTCTTCAACAATATTTTAGTAAGTAACAAAATAATTACAGAAGAAAGTTGTTAGATTGATAAATTGTTTTTGTCCATTTCACATACACAAAAGAGTTATACTCTCTGAAAGTTAGTTTTTTTAATCCTTTTCGTTTAAAAATAGTGGCCACTGCTCTAACCGTCGGAATTGGACTTAAGAAATGTCTCCGATGGTCGGTGATAATAAATAACCTGGTTTTCTCTAATGAAGATTAGATCAATTTGCTCCATGATGATCCTCTAACGTACAAAATGATTTCCTTGCATCAGCAAATTAAACCCCTATTATTTTTTGGGGGTGGTTTTAACCCGCCCAGCCGATGACGTTTTTGAAAGTTCTTTCTGGTTTTGGTTCTTCGCCCCGATTAGAAGGGCGAAGAGATTTAGTTACCTTCCGATTTCCTCTCATAACTGAAGCTAGGAAGATGGGGCCTGTTGAGATATGTTCTGTGGGTGATCTGGTGCGTACTGGTGAGTTTAAAGAGTGGAAGAAGGCGCGATAGAGATTAACTGGTCTCTTTTAGATGCCCCTTTCCCGCTCGCATCAGTGGTAATGGTGGTGGAGTAGGGCGGGGGGGCACCAACACGAAAGTAGACACGGGCGGGAAGACAGAAATTGGACTGCATAGGTGTTTGTGGTTCATGAGAGCTGTAAGGGAGGATCAGGGGCTTTAGACGTTATTTTAATGATGATGGGTTTGATCAGGGGCTAAAAGTGGGTGATATGCGAGACTGGCGGTGGGTCCGTAGATGGATGTGCGCACGCTCCGCCCCCGATTTAAACAGTGCTCGGAATGAGGCCGTAGGAGGAGGTGCAGCTCCCCGCCTCGATGCAGGCACTTGGAGGTGTACGATTGGCAGAGAGCGAGACAGAAGCCTGCGGAGCTTCCCCGACGTAGTCCCTGACGGAGAGGGCACCTCCTTGCTGGTGGGACCCTTCCTCTCGAGCCTTTGATCTACTCTCATCACTTCGCTGCTGCTCTTGGGTCTGCTGTTGCTGCTGCAGTGCGGCCGGGTGCTGGACGAGGGCGACCTGCGCTAGTGTGGCCGCTGGAAGGAGGGGCTGGAGAGGGGCGGTGGGTCCTCCACTGGGCTGTGTCAAGAGGGGACCCTTGAATGCTCTGTCCAGCCCCATGCCATTCGGGTTCAACGACACCGAGAGACCCATTCCAACGGCCCCCACTGCTCAAAAGAGAAACGACTTTTGAAACAACCCTCTAGTCAATTCCATTGTACCTTCTAATACCTTCTCTACTTAGTAGCTAAATATGTCATAGGATTTTTCATGTGCCTAGTCTTATTTTTTAGCATTGTACAATGAGCAACTTACCTCAGACTACCTACTAAAATACTGTTTAGGCATCTCACAAACTGAGTTTTATATATGTAACATTGTTTCGGGGGAGGGTATGTTTACGAAAAGATACCACGGGAAAATTTCATTCAGATTTGAATAGTGGGTGTGGGATATTTTGTGCATGTTGCTGTGTCCATTGTTGTGTAGAAGTTTCATAGAATTGTTTTTTAGTTTTGTATTGCTTGAAACTGATTTAATTTGTGATTGCAGCAAGAAAAAAATACCTTTGATACTTTCATTCTATTGTTTTACGGAGTTCAACACAGCTTACTTTAACTAACATTACAAATCATGTAACAGGGAAAAGACACGCGCTCATTTTTTATGGATATACTGTGATATAAGCTAAAGTTCATCATACACAAAGTATAGGAACACATATGGACATTAAGCATCATTCTCAAATGCACACGAGACACTACAGAAATACTGTACAATAATAAACAATGCGATCAAGCAACTATAATTACTTAATTGTTGCGAAGGTCACTTAAACAGATATGACCTCTGTTAAAAAAATGCATACTTCTAATGTTTGGACTTAACAATTAACTATCTAAGGAGAGTAGAGCCATCTTAATGTATGAATATATAAATAAAATGCATGAAATAACTTGCACAAATACTGACATACGTATTTGTTTCAGCCTCCATCCCAGCTGTAGATCCTATATTCAGTAGTATGAAATATCTGATGTAAAGTGGAAGATGTATTAGTTGATTGTTAAAGGGGAGAGATGGAGCAATGGTTGCACAGGGGTTGGGTCACCTTATGACTTGAATTTTGTAGCTGAGGGGAAATCGAAGGCTAGAATCCAGTGATTTTGTTTGAGGGTAAGTCACTGCCTTTAGAAGTACCGTTAGTCGTAGAATTAGGGGCATCATTGCCTGAAAAGTAACATTAGTCAGTGTAAGCTACGTGAAGCACATTAGTGACCGTCTATATCCCATCACGACTTCACACAGAACTAGGAGTTAGTAAAGCAAGATTTAAGTGCGCAATTAGTAAGATTGTGTTAAGCAGGCGTGAATAGCTGCAATTCCGGCTTGTGTATAAGTCGCTTAAGGAAACATGATATACTGCTCCGGTCACGTGCTTTGAATTGCAAATAAGGTGTAAGACATGAACTGAATAAATAAAATAGTGCTTAAAATTAAACAAATATTTATTTATAATGACTAAGTCGATATTTTATATATTGAACGCAGGAAAGAGAGCAAGGGAAGTTGGATTTCATCCTTGAAACCATAAACAAATTAATTTTAGAGCTTGGCTAAGAGCATTTAGTTATAAACTATCCAAAAATATTGGGCAAACTGTTAAAAAAAACAAAATGAACTTATATTATATTAAAGTAAGTTCTCCTTATTTGAAACCCTGTTGTAAATGAATTTTAGTTAATCTACTAATAGGCTATATTTAAAATGAACTGAACTCAGAATCATCTAATTTAAAGCATATTGTGCAAAACCATGAGAGACGATACATTCTGAAACTTCGTGTGTCTCACCTATTTGCGATTATGACTTTTGTATATGGCGCTATAGCACTCATAAATGCCTTGGGTTTACTTTACTACAGAAATTTTAATAGATATAGAGGGTGAATAGTTGAAAGAATAAGATATACAGGTAGGGAGAGATGTAGGTAAATGCTGTGGCTTTAGGTAATAAATAAATGCGATAATTAGAGAGAGAAAAGCAACTACAAGGAATACGAAACATTTTATTCTTTCTTAAAAAGGTATACGTTAGTCAGATGATAAAAAGTCAATCACTAACTCGAAAAACTCCTAACTGACTCTAGAGTTAGAAGGAAGGAAAGAGACCTCGGTTGAATTTCACTCGAATTTTCACCAATTGAAAGTAGCCGTTAAAAGTTTCAGAAAGTATCGTGAGGCAGAATGACATTTAGCCTATTAGTATCTGTAATTTCTATCATGCTAAAAAAATCCTAGTATCGCGAGAATTATTTTGGTTATGCGACTTGGAGTTTAGACACTTAGAGAAGGAACAAACTTATATTTATCACTAGCAATATGCTATTAAAGTTGGCTATTTTGACGTTTGACTAATCGATTTAAATAAATTTCCGGCAAACTAATAGTGAACCGACCGTGGATGAGGAAAATTGAATTTAGTGGTGTTAGTGGAGGTGCGAATCGAAATTACCTCGTTGAGAAGCTGTGCTTTTCAAAAACTGCCACAAAATATTATGTGCTGTATTCGTGAGTTTTAACTGCAAGTATGTGCTGTATTCTCTTGGGTGCCAAAAATGTGCTGCATTCATGAGTTTTTACTGTAAATATGGGCTGTATTTCCTTCTAGGCAGTAGCTAGATGGCGCTAAAAGTGTGCTGTATTCCTGAAATTTTCCTGAAAGTACAGTATGTGCTTATTCAAGTGTAGGAGGATACTAGATGAGCAATAAAAATGTACTGTATTCGTGATTATTTGCTGTAATTATGTACGGTATACTCTTGTAAGCACTCGACAGATGGGCGATAAAAAGTTCTGTATTCTTGAGATTTTCGTACAAGTATGTGCTGTATTCCCTTGTTAGCAGGCGCCAGATGGGCGCTAAAATTTGCTGTATTAGTGTTTTTCCTGTAAATTTGTGATGTCTTCGTGTTTTTCTGAAAAAAATGAGGTGTAATTGTGAGTTTTTACCGCAAATATGTGTTGTATTCGTGAGGTTATACTACAATATTGCTTTATTCCTGATGTTTTGTTGCAAGTATGTGCTTATTGATGGAGTATGGAGTTATGTGGCAACTCTAGCAGTGAGCAGACGAAAGTGCGGAGCTCCAAACATTTTGTCAATTACTTTCATATCATTGAGCCAATATTACTTTTTTTCAAGTATTCATCTCAATAACAATAGTTCCAAATACTGAGGGGGTTATTTGGTGAAATTTGGCGTGTTTTTGGTGTAAACAGACTTGTCACTGACAACATGGCCAATCACAACAGGAGAAAGTCAATATCAGTTGATGCAAACAAAGGTTATGTACATCAACCCAGAATTTATAAGCTTCTGAACAGGTTTTCCCCTTCAGATCATGCAGTAAGAAAGTAGGTGACAACGACAAGGCATTGAATTGTGAGGTATGCAGCCTCTGGTTTCATTGCAAATGCCAAAAAGTGTCTGCTAAACTTTATCAGGCACTAATAGGACCTATTTGGCACCCCTGGAAAACAAGCTCGACTCTCTGGATAAGAAAACGACTACAACACTACGGGCTCTTGAACAGAATGTTTCCAACATTTCTCAGAAAGGCCTAGGCCTTGAGGGGTCAAGTGCGAGTTCAAGTAAGAAAATCGACACAGGGAATTGAGACAGTGCCTTACTGAGCTGGAGCAGATTGAGCAAGGGAAACAGAACTTAGTTATCTTCAATTTGCCTGAAGAGGATACTTCGGAGGAAGATCTACAGTTTGCTACGCGAATGATTAGTTGTTAAAATTATCATTGCAACACGATTAGGTGAAAGGCGTGATGACAAGGACCGTTTATTGAAAATTGAATTAGACTCACTTAAAGACAAAAAAAACATTCTAGATAAGGCTACAGAACTGAGGGTAAGTAACCATAAAATATATAAAAATTTATACATTCGGCCAGATATAACCAAGAACCAACTGACTGAGTCAAAAACTTAAGACTCTCTCTCAAAGAAGTAAGGAAATCGCAGCCAGAGAAAAAGTGGATGGTCAATCAAGGCAGAATAATAGGAATCAAAGAACAACCACGAACAAATTCCCAACAACTATCCATAACAGCACACCTAGGCTAACCTGTTCCACCAAGGAGTTAAGAGTTTATTACACGAACGCAGACAATTCAGCGATGAGCAAATACGATGACTTGGTAAAATTAAATTTCACTAATAATTATGATGTTATAGCAGTAACAGAAATTAAAAAGAAGATAGTGTAAATTCCAGACCTGCCAACCTTGTCAATCTCAGGGTATGATTTATATATAAATGATCTTACAGCTCAAAACACTAGAGGGGTTGGAATGTATGTGAAAAGTACACACCATGCAAGACAAATATTCCCAAACATTCCCGAGGACTATAATGATAGTGTATGGGTTACAATAAGAGCGGAAAACAACGATGCTCTGCTGATCAGTGAAATTTACAGAAGTGGTACCCTATCTCAAGCTAACTTATTTTACAACAGTTTATATAAATTGATATCATGGATAGCATCTAGCAACCACACACACCAATTGTTAGTAGGTGATTTCAACCATCCGGTCATAACTTCGAACCTCTCACCGGTACTTTCTTCAAATGTCAGACCAAACAGCTCACACACCAAGTTCGTTGAATGGATTAAAGATGCCTATTTTTAATCAACGAGATATCGAGAAGGACAAACACCCACACAATATGACCTAGTGTTCACAAACGAACCAGAGATGATTGATTACCTTGAGTTGTTTGGACCCCTTAGTAGCTAGTGACCATATGGGATTTAAATTCAATATTATTTTTAACTCAAATGTATATGCATCAACTAGAACAACGTACAGCTACAATAAGGGGGACTATCCAGCGATGAAGGAAGCCCTCAACATTGACTTGGGGGAAGCGCTGAGGAGACGAACAGTTTAGGAAATGGCAGAGTTCATTAAATAAGCCATTCTACAAGCTAAGTGGGTCCCCACCAAGACTATAAGCTAAGGAAAAAACACTTTGTATGAACCAAATGGCATTGAATACTAAGGATGGGAGGAATTATCAAAAATATGTGAAAGCTCGCAACCTGACAAGGCACATTTTAAGAAATGTCCAAAAGGAATTTGAAGGCAAACTAGCAAGAGAAGCACGTACAAATAGTAGTCTTTTGGAACTATGTGAACAGCCGCCGAAAAACAAAGGTTAATATAGCTGACTTGAGGAATGAAGAAGGAGGTTTTGTGAGAGAGGACAAAGACAAGGCAGAAGTGCTAAATAGGCAATATTCAAGTATTTTTACTGGAGAAGACATGTCAGCCTTCCAAAGGCTTATTAATAAGCAGCTAAAATCAGAATTAATAATAACTATGACCAAAGAGAGAGTTATAAGACTGCAATCCTTTGCCTCTACAAGAGCTTAATTAGACCACATTTTGAATATGCCTTGGTGGCCTGGAGTCCAGTGCTTAAGGCGGACAAAGATGCATTGGAGTGGGTTCAGTCCAGAGCAATGCAACTGGTGCAGGGAATGTCCAATCTCTTCTACTCCAACAGACTGGTAAGTCTTCAGCGTCAAACTCTGCAGTTCTGTCGATTCCGAATGGACGCCAGCCAAACTTTTAAGATACTCAAGAATATTGATCAAGTAAACTATACAAGAGAATGTTAAATGTGTGGAAAGGCAATGTTTCAACAAACTAGGAGTACTGGCACAAGGGGACATAACTTGAAAGTCCAAATTTACCATCACCAGAACCAAGAAAAAAATATCTTCTTGCATGACTATCTGAAGTTTGGAACAAGTTAACTCAACATACTGTAGATGCCACCTCAGTAGAGATTTTTAAGAAGAGACTTGCCAAGGAGTGGGAAAACAGGCCAGACCTGTATCAGTATAACTTTTCCTATTGAGCTACTGTCCGCAAGCCAAAGGGTTGCAACATACAGAGTCAGACTACCAGGAATTGTTAAGGTGTTATCACCGCAAGGTTTTATCAAATGACACCTACTAAAGGTAAATACATATTTTGTAGGTAGTCACCAGATGGGCGCTAATAATCTGCTGTATTGGTGAGTATTTACTATATGTGCTGTATTCCCTTGTAAGTAGTCGCCAGATTGGTACTAAAATTATTTTATGTATTTGTGACTTTTTACTGCAATTAGTACTGTATTCTTTTGTAGGCAATTGCCTTATGGGTGCTAAAAAATGTGATTTAATAATAAAATATAGGTATATATTTTTGTCTTACCCATTATTATAATTTAGTTTAGTTCCTTCATGTTTCAAATTGAATATTCCATTCTAGATCATTCCTAAAACCCAGATTTCGGGTGAGGTTTACGATTATCAGTCTGTCAATCTGATTAGAGTACTGCTTTAGCCAAGATTATATTATGATCTTGGAATGCACCTTTGTACTTTTAACGGAAATGAAACTTCGATTGAATTATCTAATTAATTCGGGCTTTTCACTGAAGGTTTCATGGTCTTATAAGATCTCGTGTGAAGATCTAGTTTCAAGCCTTTAAAGATAGCTAAGATACGCAAGATTATCACTAAAGGAAAAATAGATAATTATCTTCACCAGCTGGACGTGAAGCTCAGTCCTATGACTTAAAATAATATTGGGTCTCATATCCTTCGTGCGTCTTGGATCAATAAAGAGGAATGTGCTTGGAACTGCATAAATATATATTTTCCTCCGGGTGATCTACATCTTTAATAGCATAATAATTTTGTAGGGAATAGGAATGGGATCTTTTGTAGATTTCCCCAACCCATGTGGCGTTTTGAGTTGCCATTTCTAAAGTCGGATGTGTGTGTTAGATTATAATAGTCAAGATTAGTTTAACCTAATTGTTTACTATCCAACATAGCACCAATAAACCTATGAGCAAATTTTAAATTAGTTATCAAGTTAATGAGTAGTAATTAAGTTGTCAAGAAATAAATTTTCTTTCTTTAAAAAGGAGAGTAGAATAATTCATGATTTACAGAAAACATATATTTTCCGCAGATTAATTTAATAAATGTCAATCACAATTGCGGTCAATATGAATGATGAAGAAGAACTTCCTAACCTAACGCAATTCATTTTTCTTGGGTCATACGTATACATTCATTGTCATGGTGGAGGAGGACGCCCTTAGGTTGTTTTATTAGTGAACGGCGTCTTTGTTCCAGAGCTTCATTGACTTTACAATTGTTGAACATCAGGTCTGCAGTAAGTGTTTATTTGTTATTGAGGATATCATAATGAATTACTTCTTTCTCTTTCCCCCCAAATACAAAGCCTAGCTGTCTTCTGTTGGAGACCAATTCTTAGAGTATGTATGTTTTTTATTTGCGATCAAACCATTGTTTTTTGAGCTTAATATTGGAGTAAAGAACCAAATTATCATTCTTCATAATAATTCTGTCCATAAATAGCTGGTAGGCATTTGGACCCAATAGAGAGGAAGTAATCAATATTCACTCGTTGCAAGCCTTATCCACCAGACAATTTTGTCGAGTCATACGCCATTTTTTTAGCTTACAAAAATCCTTGGCATTACCTGCTAAAAATTACCTAGGCATTACTGAAAGGTAAAAAAAGGCCTCTGCATTACTACAATTATCCTCAAACAGCTCTGCAAATTTGGAACCTAAAACAAATCTAGGAAGCATATTTCTGTCTTCTAAAAACGAGAGTAATGTCTTGACACCCTTGATTCTTGCTAGGGCAATATAAAATTTTATAAGTTATTTTAAAATCTGGTCAAGTATCTAAATTGTTGCTTTTCTTCAACCAAACAGATTTTATTGGATTACGAAGGGCGGCAATAAGTTTTGCGAATCTGTAGGGCAAAACAGAGAAAGGGGGATGGCTGTTTGTGGGGGGTCTTAGGACAAGTTATGACAAGTCAGGACCTGCAGCCGCACGCTCCTGCCTCGTCTATTTAAGAAGCAGTAGCTGATCGCAGATCGTCAGTCACAAATTTTTCAACAATGGAGAAGGTTGAGCATCGCGCAGTGATCAAATTTTTTACCAAGGAAGGCAAGAATGCAAAAGAGATCCATGAACGCATGGTTGCAGTGTACACCGACACCGCCCCTTCCTATGCAACCATTGCTCGCTGGAATAGGGAGTTCCGCCATGGTCGTGAGTCCTTTGAAGATGACCCCGTCCGACGTGACCAACGAGGACAATGTAGCCCGTGTGGAGAGGATGATCCTCGAAAATCGACGGGTGAAAGTCGAAGAAATCGAGCGAGAACTTGGAATATCACATAGAAGTGTTATCAACATCATCCACGACAATTTGGCCATGCCCAAAGTCTCTGCCCGTTGGGTCCCTAGAAACCTCACGCCCCATGATCGACTGGCTGGGTTGAAGAAATGCAACCATCAGAAGCGGCGCGGCAAGTTGACACGCGGTGTCCTGCTCCTCCACGACAATGCCCCTGTCCACAAGGCCAGAGTAACACAAGCTGCCCTGCGCGAGTGCGGATTCGAGGAGCTCAACCATCCTCCCTAAAGTCTAGATCTGGCCCCTAGCGATTTCTGGTTGTCGGGAATTCGAAGCCTCAGGGACAAGTGGCGCAAGTGCATTGCAGTAGAGGGTAGTTATATTGAAAAAATAATAAAACACTTTTCCTCATATCTCGTTTCCTTATATACGAATTGCAAAACTTATTGACCACTCCTCGTATGTATCATATTCTAAACCGCGAAAATGAATAAATTTCCTTCCGACCCTGGGTTTTCAATTATATATTTAAGTACATTTCGAAGTGGGTACTAGAAAATACTCGATTAAAAATAAGTTTAGTTAAAACAACAAATAAATTAATTAGTACTCAATAACTTTATAACTAATTTACTCTTTTCTTATGAATAATAAGTTTGACCATCCTATGTAAATGAAATCCTGTTTCGACCATTCTTTGTTGTTGTATGAAAATATCTGCTGTAACGCTAACGGTATATACATATTATATATTATGTTTTTGTGTTAGTGTGTGTACAGAATGCGAAATACAGCTACAAGCTTGCTATTCTAGTCATTTTATATATATACACCAATAGTCGGCTCACGTCGAGAAGTTAAAGTGAAGATAATTTTCAAAATTTTATCTGATAAATTATCATCATTATGTCTGAATGGAAGCATTTTTATTATATTTCCCAAATAATATCAACAAACAGGTAAACAACGCGGATTCTAAAAGTCTTAGACTAAAACTATTTTGAAAAGCTCTATCGGTAAGAAGCCGTATAAATCTTTTTAAAAACGTCTTTTCTAATAAGCAAATATGAAATCGCTTTAAACAGGTGAGGGGGGGGGGGAATGTTCATAGGAGAGGATTGCAAAGTAGGTTAATATAACAGCGGTGTAATGAAGGAAAAATAAGCAATTTGAAAGGAAACACTAAGATATTTTGAAGACTTAATATTTTTGTCATGTGACGCGTTAAACATAAAAGCTTACCCATTTTAGGTCCTGGACCCCTGTTCATAACGTTGGCGGCGATGCCCCTTTTGGGAGGCGCGACAGGGGGACCCACACGGATTGGTTCCCCAGGCAGAACCCTTCTTCTCTTCTTGGGTAGTTTCGCCCTGGCTTGCGTGTGACTATAATACATGGCAAAGTTGGAGACTATGACAGGTACGGGCAACGCGATCGTTAAGACACCCGCCAGGGCACAAAGAGCCCCCACAAACATACCAACGTAAGTTTTGGGTGCCATATCGCCGTACCCGACTGTTGTCATAGTTACTAGTGCCCACCATAGGCCGAGGGGAATGCTGTTAAAATCGTTGTGAGGATTTGCTTGGATTCTTTCTGCATAATACACAAGTGAGGCAAATATAACAATTCCCAGCACCAAAAAAAAGACCAACAATGTAAGCTCCTTAGCGGAAGCTCTAAATGTTTGAATAAGAATTTTAAGTCCAGAGGAATGCCGCGTAAGTTTAAATAATCTCATAATTCGAATAATGGAGAAAAATTCAAGAATGTCAGCATTTTCGAGGTGAGCGGCGAACTTCTGGAGCAAAATGTCAACGTAAAAACTAAGAGTCGCTATGAAGTCAATCATATTGACTGATGCTTTCAAGAAATCAAAACGATTCGGTGCAGACACAAAGCGAATGATTATTTCGAAAGTAAACCACGTGTTGCAGACACACTCAATGTAGAAAAACGCTTCGTGGGCGTTCGTCGCCTTCTTGTCCAGAGTCCAGGCGGTCATGTTATAAGCCGTGAAAACGGTAATGTTTTCGATTACCGGCACTCGCATGTCTGGGTGGGTTTTCAAGCAGAAGGAGAGAATCGAGATGCAAATGAAGAAAACCGACAAGATTCCAATCACCTGCAATAGAGTCAAGCATTAGCGTGGCTGAAGTCTCGATATAGAGCTTTAGAACACTACACTCAGCTTTCCAGACTTATTAATAAAGGTAATTCTCATTACAATCGATTTGTTTTTCCTATGTTTGGTGTTTAGAATGGATGTAGAAGCGTTGGTGAAATAGCAGGAAAAAAAAGAGAATGGAGAGAAGTAACTCTATATTATTTTCCTTCCCTTTTTAAACGTAATAGCAACGGGGCCATTCCACGCATACAGTTTGTAAGGAGAGGTCTCTAAAGAAAGTGGTGAAGAGGGTAGAAGTGAAAATGTGTTGAAGACAGCCGCAGATCTTCCTATATGTATTGGGGCCGGGAGGACACGTAAACTTTCAGATGTCAAAGGAGGTAATGGTGCCTATTGGATGAGCAGGTAGATGACCTTTCTCCACACTCCGTCACAAAAGTCCATAGTTTCACCTAGAGGTCAGCAAGGTAATAGTGTTTACCCCAAGGTTGTTTCTGAACTTTAGCTCTCTAGTCCCACCTTCCCACATTGAGTAAGGTGTATATGACCTCTGGAGCTGTAGATTGCTACAATTGCAACGATTTGGGGCACGTTAACTCTGCCTGCCGAAATATAATGGCTAAGTGTCCGACCTGTAGTTCTGAGTTCCACCCTACACCTTCTTGAGCAAAACCCAAACCACCAGTATTCTACTAAAATGCGACTCTCCAGTGCCCTCCGCAAATACCTAGCTTTCAGGGTCTTTTACAAAGCTCAACCTCTCCTGCACTTCCAAAACTCATCATACCCACATGCCCTTCCGATAACCCATATATCCAAGGCCCCTAAAGACTCAACTTACCTGGCCTCTGCCAAAACCACAAATCTAGGTACTCCAACCCTACACCTTGTGCACCCGCTACCCCAGATTCTCGCTCAAAGTCCTGCAAGAAAAAATGCTTCTTAAATCGGTCATCCATCACTGTTGTCGCTCTCAATTCCACCGTAAGGTCTTCTAGGGTACTCTCTTTCCTTGTTATTCCTTCTTACCTCTCCATTACTTCTCCACTCACCGATCAGCTAATCAATCTACCCTTCATACTATCTAACCCAAACGGCCTCTCTTCTCTGCCATTATACCCCCAATATATCTTCTAGTCCAACACCTCCCAGAACCACGTTGTGGTGATCCTAGACTAGCTAAAACCTATGTTTCGTATGATCATCACAGTCAGCCTATCCCTGCCCTCGTGTGCAAACATAGAATCTTAAATTTCGATTATTCTATATTCCCTTTTGTCTCTCCTACTGTAGTTCAATGGAATTGCTGCAGTATACTTGCTAACTTTGAGAAAATTAGATCTATTACAATTTCTTATCCACCTCGGTCTTTGTCTCCATGTACTGAGTCTGGGTGTCCGTCACATCCCTAGAAAACAGTTATTCGTCCTACTGCACTCAAATGCCACGTTATTTTTCCTCACTGACCACGTTTATCTGGATATTTTAAGAGTAGACCTAGATCGACGAATGTTCCACTTTCCTTGCACTTAATCATTTATCTCTTATGGATGAGTTGTCCTTTGCGTGTATGAATGCCGGCTCTTCAACCTATCGTCACTCTTCCTCCGATTCTTCTTCCTATCTTCATATATCCCTTGTCTCTAATGAAGAGCTGTTGAACATCTCGTGGGCTGTGTCCCAGAGGACATTTGGTGTGACTCCTTACACTTTCTCTCTGGGTCTTCTACCCTAGCTAACTGTCGCATGACAGAGATGTCACTTCTGTACGGCAGACTGGATCGGTTTCTTTGGCAGTAGTGCATGATCACAGAGAGTGTATGGTGTTTGCTAAGTTGGTGACCCCCTAGCCTTCCTCTATTCAATAATTTTCACGTCTCCTCTCTCAATTATCCCCATATCTTCTACTAAAGTCTACCCTCAAGCTCTGGTGCTATGCTCATTTTAGTGAAGCAATTTGCGTTAAGTAGGGGTCAATTAGTGGATACTACCGAACCCATTATCGTCAACACGAGACATAGACTGCAATAGCAGATGTAGGTCGTTCTATCAAAAGGATTGCCGCTCTTCCTGTAAGGTGACTGTCTTTAAGAATTAAATGTCCAATTCACCCAACGGCGTCTGGCAACGAGTTCCCGGTGTTTTGGGAAAGCACGCCTCCTCGCATCCACTTTCGGTCGAGGAAGATGATCATTCGTATTCGTAGAATGAGCGGTTGAAGTGAGGCTGGCTTTCGCTTCGTATCAATCTCAAGATCGTCACCAGAGAGCCTGTTTTCGCATCACTTTCCTTCCACTACTCGTAGTGATGAGGATTATAACCAGCTTCTTTCTATACACAAGTTTTTTCATACCCCTTCCTGACCTAGATCGACTGCTTCAGGCCTTGACAGAATTCCCTACAGCATCTCCTAAAACCTGCTATATCTCTACTACACTTTCTCCTGGATCTGTATAACAAGATCTGGATGTAGGGCAGCTTTCCCTTGCCACTACGTAAAGAAGTTGCGGTACCTGCGTTTAAGCTGGACTTTCCCTCTTCAGACTTCTGATCCTAATGTCCCATAGTAATGACCTGCGGTTCACACAAGATCTTAGAGAGGATGGTAAATTTAGGCCTCTCTGTCCACTCTGAGTCGCACTCATTATTTCCTGACTGCCAGGGTGGCTTGAGCCTATCTATTCCTCAGTATTCTAGATTCCCTCATCTATTTTAGTAATGACGTCTAATTGGCATTGTCGCACAGTCGTCTTACGTTGACGCTATTTTCTGACATCTGAAAAATCTACGACACAATTCCCCCTCTTTTATAATTTCTACTTTGCTCTCCTAAGGAATTCTTGGATTCCTACCAACTTTCATCTCCCAGTTCTTGTTGTCTTACTTCGTCCTCTTATCATAGAGGGAGGGCGCTCCCCAAGAAACTTTCCTAAGTGTCCTTCGCTTTACCTTTGTAGTGAATAAGGTCGTCTCTTATCTTCCTCGTGCCATTAGCACACACTCTACCCTGACGACCTGGCTATCTACTAGAGTTGCAGGTTTCTTTCCATGGTCAGCAGAAACGTCCAATTTGCCATCACCGCGCCCCTCGAGTGATCTGCTTCTGAATAATTTTCTTTCCACACCCAAATATATTCCTGCATCCTATTTAGCACCCGCTACTGCCTACATATACATATGTTGACATCATAGGGACAGCATACCGGGCAACCAATATGTGATATATCTAGGCCTCATCTTTAATGATACGTTCTTACGGAAGCCTCCCACCTCATGCCGTCAGACGTGCTATTGTTAGCTTTATGAGCCATTTGTCCCTAAATACATTGGGCAGTGGCCACCACGTTACTTCGCATCTACAGTGCCTTGGATAATCACAAATTAGACTGTTTATGTGTGTAATACATAAATTGTTCATTAAAGAGATCCATAATGCAAACTCGGCCTCCCACCTAACGCCACCGCATTAGCCCTCTCTAGGTTACTGGTCTTATCGTTCCAACGCTCCTCCATAAGGAAATCATGTTGGTCCACCTTCTCCAGTGCCACGCCAGGTTAATCAACTCGTTGCTTCTCGCCCTCTATTTCCCTATCACCTTCCGTATTATACTTACCATTTCCGACATTCTCGTTGAGCGCTCTATTCTATTTCTTTCCCTTTCTCTCTTCCTACGGTGACTCGGAGCCCCTAAATCCTGCTGAAGCCTCCTGATTTTCCGTCAGAGCGTCTCTTCTTCTTTCTCTCTGCGACTCGTCTTCTTCCGTTGATACAAGTGCGTGTTTTTCTACCCCCGCCTCCTAATGCATTTTTGCTAGTCCTCAATAAATCCGAGGTGAATAGGACAAGAATGCTTCAATCCTCTACCCCGCCCCCCCCCCTTTCTACTCCCCTCCCAGAACAAACACACATGACCACATTTAAAGGGATAGGAATCGAAGAGAAAGAGGAGGCAAGGAGACGGGAAAAATGGCAATGTCCCGAAAGAAAAAAAAACAACACGAGTATTCTGAATCTAGTTTGGTAATCCCGGGGACACTAGGGCCGGGTTGGTAATCCTCTTCTCTAGGTGCCCAGGTATAAGATTCTATACGAGGCACCCTATTGCGGGGCTATTTAGGTCAGAATGAAATTCATTCGCTAGAAGGCACAAGGGCATCATGAGCCATTATTCGTAGCGAGGTAATGGGGAGGGGCTAAAAGAGCATTAGTATTTTGTTTGACATCCCCCTGCGAACGAGAAACCCCTTCCTAGCACGAAGGGAGAGCCACCTGTTACGCTTCCGGGGAGTGCGGATATGAAAGCCTATACGGCAGGCTCCGCCATGACATTATAGTAATTCGCTTTCCTGTGTAATTGGTTATGTGCGTAATGTCGTATGTGGCCAGGACCCTCTGAGCACATATTCTCAAAAGTCGGGGCACCGCCTAAGTAGCTACAGCTCCCTGCGAAAGCCTAAATTCCTTTTGTCCGCTCTCGCTGCGAATCGAAATCAAAGGCTTCATTCTCTAGGCTAGCGAGAGACCCCGCCGTGAATTGGTAATGTTATTATTTATGGTGTCCACTAAATATGGTACCCTAAATAAAATTAAATAATTTCTAGAGATTTACACATAAAAGACAAATATCATTAAAAATAAGAGGATTTTATGTTTTACAGGATTTATATTTATTTATGCCAGAATATAAATAGGCAAATGCTGACAATGATGAAGTACGGTTCCATTCTAGAGTTGATCCAAGCTGAAGTTCTTCTTCGTGCTATTGGAAGCTCTTGAGAATACGAGAATATAATAGGCGTAATGGGGGGTGGGGGCATTTGTATTATCATAATATTCATAAAAAAGAATTAACTATACTAATAAAAATAATTAAACTCAAATTTTATTTCGCTCTAATTATATTTATTATTATATGTAAGATGAAATCTTTGCAAAATATGGGAGTAAAAAGAGGAATATAGTTTTATGATAATATGGATTATGGTTTTGATAACGTTAATTAGGATTAATGGTTTATTTTTTTAGGCATTATCTCCCTCGAAGATGCTTAGAACACAATATTCCAAAGATTTTTATGGTTTTTAGAGAAGGTGGATACTTGTTTATTTTAAGAAAGGTCTATCTGAGAGAAAGGAAGAAATGTGAAAGGCAGAGTGAAGCCAACAACAAAATGAATCAAGGTTAAAATAGAGGCAAACACAAATATTAAATCACGAAATATTGGCTCTGAAACCTCTAGATATTTTCGAGCTGTTCCGAAATTTGCTTGGATCGATCATAGTCTAAAAACCTCTGCAGTGGCAGATTCAAAATTACCACCAAATCAGTCGTCAAATACTTCCATTAGCTTTTACTATTAGAAGGGTGTAGTTATGACAAATCCTTTCTCACTCTGGCCAATAATGAGATGCGGAAACAATGGGCGAGAGTTGGATAACATTTTATTATTTACTTATTTAAAATAAGGGGAAAAGAGATGAGTGTCATTACACCAGAAGGGTTTGTAAAGGAAACCGTAGAGTGGTGAATTTAAAGAAAGTGGAAATTTGTAGTTGATACATAGTCAAATTAGCCAAAGAGGAATTTATTTTGAAAACTAGGGATCAGAAAGGCGCGTAAATTTCTTGACGTCACCCTTATTTCGCAGCGGAAGTAGGTGTCTGTATAGGCAAAGGAATAACAATTCTCTGGTTTTCTGACATATCATAATATTTTTGTGCCGAGTTTTCAGGCCTAGGCTATCCTCGTATAGGTAAGCCTAGCCTAGCCTTGCAAATCTATCATAGTATAGCCTATCTATCATAGCCTATCTTACCCTATTCTAACTTAGCATAGTATAAGCATAGTATAACCTAGCCTAGCATTGTATAAACTAGTTTAGCATAGTATAGCCTAGCTTAGCATAGTATATCCTATCCTATTCTTGGGAGGAGCGTAAACATGGTAACACGCGTGTTATGGTTTAGGAAGCATTTGGAAACAGCTTCCTAACATTTTATAGCATAGCATAGCCTAGAATAGTCTTGAATAGTAGTCTGACAAAACCTAGGTTACTGTAGGATAGCTTATCATTGTATTACCGGAACTAGCATAATAAAGCCTAGCATAGTATAGACTAGCCTAGATTAGCTAACATAGTAAATCCTGCCTAGCCTAGCCTAGCATAGTATATCATAGCATAGAATAATATAACATAGTATAACTATGCCTACCATAGTATGGCCTAGTCTAGCATCAGATAGCCTAGTATAGTCTAGCCTGCCTTTGTATAACCAAGTCTAGCCTATGATTCCCTATAATAGTAGAAACTTACCCTACTATAGTATAGCTCTGCCTTACATAGTATAGTTTAGCCTGGCATAGTATGACTTAGCTTAGATTAATCGAGCCTAGCCTAGCAAAGAATGTATAGTATGGCCTATCTTATCCTAGAAACCATAGTAAAGCCTAGCCCAACATAGCCTAGTACAGCATAGCATATATAGGATAATAAAGCTTACCATAGTATAGCTTATCATAGTATAGCCTAGCCTAGAATAGTATAATATAGCATAGCCTAACCTAGTATAGTATAGCATAGTTTAACATAGTATTGCTTAGCCTATCCTCGTATAGTCTAGGCTAACCTAGCCTTGCAAAGCCTAGCATAGGATAGCCTATCTGCCATAGCCTATCTTACCCTAATCTAACTTAGCATATTATAAGCATAGTATAACCTAGCCTAGCATAGTATAAACTAGTCTAGCATAGTATAGCCTAGTTTAGCATAGTATATCCTATCCTATTCTAGCATGGTATATCTTGGCATAGCACACCCAACCATAGTCTAGCCTAGCGTTCCCTAGCCTATGCTAGCTTAGCATGGTAAACTATAATCTAGCCTAGTCTAGCGTAGTATAGTCCAGCATAGCATAGCATACCCTTGTATAGCCCAGCCTAGTATAGCCTACCCTAGTTTAGTATAGACTTGCATATATAGCCTAGCATAGTATATATTACAATAACCTAGCTTAGTATAGTATACCTCAGCCTATCACAGTGTATCCTAGCCTAGCCTAGCCTAGCTTATCAAAGTATGGCCTAGCCTGCCAAGCAGAGTATAACCTAGCCTAGCTTAGCGCAGCTTACAATTGTATATTAAAACTTAATTTAGTCTAGCTTAGCTTACACTAGTCTAGTATAACATATCTTAGTATACCTTAGCTTAGCCTAGTTCAGTGGAGCCTAGCCTAGTATATTCTATCCAATCCTAGCCTAGATTAGCATATCCTAGTATAGTATATCATAGCCTACCTAACCCTACCCTACCCTATTCTAGTTAGTCTAGTATATCACAATATTGCCTAGCCTAGACTAGTCTATTAGATCTTAGCCTAGGGTTGCATAGCATGCATAACATAGCCTAGCCTACCCTAGCAAAGCGAAAACTAACCTAGTGTAGCATAGCTTAGTATATCATAGCCTAACCCAGCATACCATAGTGTAGCGTAGCCTAGTATAGCCTTTCATGCCCTGCCTAGCCTAGTATAGCTTAGCCTAGTCTAGCATAGCATAACCTAGGGTATCATTAACTATCCTAAACATGTATAGCATATATTATACTATTATACTCCGGTCAAGCATAGCTTATTATTGTCTATCCTAAAATATGTACTATATGCTATCCTATCATAGCATATATCACAATATTAGCATAGTTTTTTTTTACCCTTGTACATTATATCTTAGCATAGCTTAGCATAGTATAGCCTACCATATAATATCCTAGCATATCCCATTCTAGGCTTGCCTAGCAGAGTATAGCATATTATAGCCTCGTCTAGTCTAGCAGACTATCGGCTGAAAAGTTATGATGTTATTGCCAAAACAATATAATTCCCGGGCAATCCTTGAGAAAACTTTGGCAATTATATCATTTGAAAGAGAATATAAAACAACATAAGTATTTCAAATATCGCTAGAATCGGACGAATAGTTACAATGTTATTACAAAAACAAAACAAAAAAACAAAAACGGGGTCCTACCGACTGACTGACCGACATGGTGAGATGTAGAGTCGCTCGCGACCTAACTCACACGCGACTAAAAACAATAATAACAGACCCACTTCAAGAAGATACAAACCTAAATAAGCTGAGTTCGAAAATTTTAGGAATGGCACAGGAACAAATAAGAGTTTGGATTGGCCTTTAACTCGAAAGTGAGTGGCCAGAAGGCATCAATAACTATTCGTAAGAATTAAAACTTTTGCTAAAAGAGTATATTTTTTTAACATAACCAGGCAATGGCTTCGCCACTTCCCCCTATTAGGGAAGCTTGCGCTTCGCTACTAAGATTAAAATATAAAATATAAAAAAAACAGCCATGTTAAAATTTTTAGAAATTTTCTAAACTTCGCCAATTATAATAATTTTAAAAAGGAACTCTAAACTCAATTTACCTCCCTTTCAAAATATCACGTTGCTAAAATATAGTTAGAAAAGATATATAAAAATAAAGTTTCTTAACTTCACAATTTGTAATTCTTTGGGTTTAAAAAATTTCACAAAATTTCGATACTTATATTTATTTCTGAACTTCACCATTTTTTTTATATTATAAAAGAATGATTAGAAATAACTTCGATAAAAAACATAAGTCATAACTAAACTAAGATTAAGTTATTATTCAAATACCCCCCAAAATCCCGTTCTTAAATTATAGAGTTAGTGATGATAATGATGATGATAATGATGATGATGATGATGATGATGATGATGATGATGATGATGATAATAACTTAAAATTGACCTCTAAAGCCCATTCTCGAATATCCGTCTGTTTTCGACAGCCATACATATTCTTACAGTACCTAGACATCAGATATCCCAAAGTTGGTGGTTATTAAAAAAAAATATATATCCTGCTGAACATTAAAGGGATAAAATAAGCAAGGTGTTTTGTTTCTACCTTTGCCGCTTGGCTGGAATATGGTTCGTCAAAGAGGGACCATAGTTTAGGCTTCGTCTTTTGCCACCAAGAAAGATTTCCGCTCATGTAATCTTCTTCAAACCCGAACTTCCGGGCTACCTCCTCATCACTCGGCTTGTCAGTATCAAGGTCTAGCCGGTCTAAGACTGCCAGAGTTTCTTGAGTATCCCGATGCTACGAGAGAAGAAGAAAGATGTTCATTATTAAATCAGAGTCCTCCGCTATCCCTCATGATTATGGAGCATATGACATATTATTTAGGAAGTATATAACTGTAAAGTAATAATGATCTGAATTGGTCACGAATTCGGATTTCTTTTATGAGTCTACCAGGCAATGGCTTCGCCACTCTACCTTACGAGGGGGGCTTGTGCTTCGCTACTAAGATAAAAATTTAAAATCTAAAAAAAAGCAGCCATGGTTAAATTTTTAGAAATTTTCGGAACTTCGCCAATTATAATAATTTTAAAAAGGAACTCTAAACTAAATTTCTTCCCTTTACAAAATATCACGTTGCTAAAATATAGTTATAGAAGAAAATATATAAAAATAGATTTTTCTGAACTTCACCATTTGTAATTCTTTGGGTTTTAAAAAATTCACAAAATTTCGATACTTATATTTATTTCTGAACTTCACCATTTTGTTTTTTGATATTATAAAAGAATTAATAGAAATAACTTTGATAACAAAACATAAGTCATAACCAAACTAAAATGAAATAATTATTCAAATACTCAAAAGAATCCCCTTCTTAAATTATAGTTAGTGATGATGAAAGGAATTTATGTGGAATAAATTCATTAAGGAGCTTTATAGTCATTTGAACTATATCCCCTAATATAATTTTCCTGAAGATACTCTGTATATATTAAGAGAGCAGAGGGGTTGCGCGTTGCCAGGCGTATACGTATTTTTAGGATAAATAAGCAGGTTAAATTTAGGAAGTTCATTACTATATTATAACTTCTTGGTACCGACGTTTCGGGTAGGAACCCATTCTCAAGGATGTGAGATTATAAATATATGGAAACATAAGAATTATTTAGATAAGTTATCAGATATTAATAAATTAACTATATAGGAAATGGGAAGCAGCAGAGGTGGTAATATTCAAATTATAAAAATCCAGGGCTTTTAACCATTAGGGAATAGGAAATATGTTTTTGTTTTTAAATAAAACAGAGATAAATTAGTTTTGGGTGTCTTCATTGTAAAAAGGGGGGAGATAATATAAATATTTGAAAGATAGGGGTTGTTTTGGGGGAAGTGGATTTGGCGTGTGTAATTTGTGGATGATTATAGTTGTCGTAAAAGTGGAAATGAGCTTGTGTCAGAGTTTAAAGTGGGGTTTTATATCTAATATAAAGAGATTCAAGTGTACGTAGTTGGTTTTCGTTGTTTGTTGTTTCTAAAAATGAAAAATTATTTAAGTTTGGTTTATGGTGTGGATGTCTGTTTTCGTAGTCTATTCGGATAGGGGAGAACTCGGGAGTAGTGAGTGGAGCTCCAGTTCTATTGTTGATGCCTAAATGTGCGCAAATACGGGTATGTAGTGTGCGCTGTGTCGATCCTAAATATACCTCGGAATTACATCTCGAGCAGTTGAATTCATATATGATGCAGGATCGAAGCATCGTTGGTATTTTGTCTTTAATGTTGAAAAGATGTTGTACTTTGCGTGTGTTTTGAAAAATTGGTATAAAATGTGTTGCAGGAAATGAATTCTTAAGAAATGGTGAGAGTTTAGCCCAGAGAAGTGAATTGAGGGGTCCTATATATGGGAGAGGTACAAAAACCATTTCTTTAGGGACGTTGTATGAGGGATCTTTCGGGGTAAATATTTTATTGATAAAATTTCGAAGAGTTCGGTCATATAAGTTTGAAGGATACCCGTTTTGTTGGAAATAGTTAGTGAGGAAAGTGATCTCGTTGTGGAAATTTAGGTATGATGTGGAGAGATTGTAAGCGCGAGAAAGTAAGGTATCCTTCAAACTTATATGACCGAACTCTTCGAAATTCTATCAATAAAATATTTACCCCGAAAGATCCCTCATACAACGTCCCTAAAGAAATGGGAGTGGAATGAACCGCAGTCGGGAGATTTCTGGTTGTCGGGAATTCAAGCTTCAGGGACAAGTGGCGCAAGTGCATTGAAGTCGAGGGTAGTTATATTGAAAAATAATAAAACACTTTTCCTCATATCTCGTTTCCTTATATCCGAATTGCAAAACTTATTGACCGCCCCTCGTATATGAATTCAACTGCTCGAGATGTAATTCCGAGGTATATTTAGGATCGACACAGCGCACACTACATACCCGTATTTGCGCACATTTAGGCATCAACAATAGAACTGGAGCTCCACTCACTACTCCCGAGTTCTTCCCTATCCGAATAGACTACGAAAACAGACATCCACACCATAAACCAAACTTAAATAATTTTTCAATTATAGACACAGCAAACAACGAAAACCAACTACGTACACTTGAGTCTCTTTATATTAGATTTAAAAACCCCATTTTAAACTCTGACACAAGCTCATTTCCACTTTTACTACAACTATAATCATCCACAAATTACACGCGCCAAATTCACTCCCCCCCAAACAACCCCTATCTTTCAAATATTTCTATTATCTCCCCCCTTTTTACAATGAAGACACCCAAAACTAATTTATCTCTGTTTTATTTAAAAACAAAACATATTTCCTATTCCCTGATGGTTAAAAGCCCTACATTTTTATAATTTGAATATAATATTACCACCTCTGCTGCTTCCCATTTCCCATATAGTTAATTTATAAATATCTGATAACTTATCTAAATAATTCATATGTTTGTATATATTTATAATCTCACATCCTTGAGAATGGGTTATTACCCGAAACGTCGGTACCAAGCAGTTATAAAATAGTAATGAACTTCCTAAATTTAGCCTGCTTATTTATCCTAAAAATACTCTTTATATATAGATATATATGTATTTACCATTTCGATTTTATAGAGATTTTATTAAGGAATAGAATACAAAAGAGCGCTATTTCTGTTTAGTAAGAAGAATAACCCGTCTACAGAGAGGAGAATACAGAAAATTCTGGTATCTATTATTCTGTTTTTTACTTTACTTCCGCCGTTCCTTAAGAAGGGCGTTCGAACCTCCTTAATATCATAGGTATAATTTAAAACCTCTGATATGGAGCGATATTTGGACTTATGAAGAAATGGGGGCGCATTGAATGGAGTTGAAAGGTTAAAGACAGTTAGTTCCCACAGCTGAAGTATTTTATATATTGTTAAAAAGTATGATATGTATGGTATTTTTAATGATTCATTGTATTTTGAATTTCCCATACCTGAAATAGTAATAAAGTAAAATTTGACATTAACGAACACTACCTACATGTGCCTTTAAGTGATTTTGTGGTTGCATTTTGGTCCCCAGGAGCAGATGACTTCTGCTCCTTCCGACCGCTTGGGAGATCAAGGGGGAAAGCCTCTGATCCTACAGTTTGGACTCTAGGGAGCAGGTTAGAGTGGAAGGAGGTTGTTGCATGCTTTGGAAATTTATAGCCTCCACTGTGAGAGTGGTCCATACAACAGTTGGAAGTGGAAGTTCAATTGCAAATTAACCTCATGCTGATTACATCCAAGTGGGGTTGTCCCACTCCAGGATTGCATCCAAATGCGTCATATCCACTTAGGAATGACGTGACCACCCTACAGCTCTTTTCCTCTTGCCCTACAGGCCGACTAGAGTTTAAACATACATACTATTGCCTCCTGAGCGATCATTTAGGAGGTGAAATACTAAAATGATAAATAGGAGGTAGCGAAATTCTACATAGCTCTAAATAATAGCCAGTATTGAACCGTGTAACATTTTTTTCAAAAATGCCATAAAAATCTTCTCATATAAAAAAATATAAAAGGATAAAATAAGAGGATACAAACCGCCGTGTATGTCATCCAGCAACATGGCTCGACCTGGTTTGAATCCAAGCCCCAGAACTCAAGTTCTTCCTCGAAAAGGGGACCACAGACGTCGGTAGGATAGTGAAGTTTTCCGGTCCTGTAGTAGTTTAGTATCTGTAGGCAAATCGAAATTCTATTCATGCATTTAATCAAACTAAAACCCAACCAATTTCTCAATTAGAAGCGATCCCCCCCCCTAAAAAAAATGTTGTACTTTCAGAGTAGATAAAGTATTTTTTAAAGGACACGAACTGGTGGATGTAGATATAAATGTGATAGTAAATATAAAAAAGAGTACATACCTACCTGAAAAAGAGACCCAAGAGAGGGTAGATATGTAAAATGTATATAAACATGTAAACAAAGAGGTATATGTGAAAGACAAGACAAATACAAGTACTCTTATTAAGGTGTAACCCTACTTAGTGCGAAAATAATAGGCTAAAGTCTTGGCTAGGATCTCTAATAGACGTTTTTGAAGGGAGGGCGGGAGTCAAATCAATGTACATTGTTATGATTTGAATAGAGGTTTAGTGAGGAACATTTCAACGTATCTATTTATAGTGGATTCAATAATATCATGTATTCGGTGTTGCACTTCTGACTATACTTCGTTCCGTGCTCAAATTCGCAAATCTGATTATGTTTTCAGTAACGTTCTTTTCTGGTTTGAAATCTCCCAAATTTCGTTTATATTTTTGCAAAATCGCTACTAGCGTTTGAATGCTGAGTTCCTGCACGTGGAGAATGCCTTTGAATTTAGAAATAGAATTTCTCCCTCTTTTGTGGGGTTAAAGTAATTACATTATGATTTTAAGGGAGGTGAGGAATTGATTTTTGGTGAGCTGATACCTAATGAAATGAACACAAATAAGAAAGGAAATAGGATAGTAAAAAATAAAAACGTACATTAAACCATGTTTTTATGACTAAAAATGGCTGCATATAGGGCACGAGAAATTACTAAATTATATTATTTAGGAACTTATTTGATGACGTGATATTTGAACTATAAGGCCTAAGTGTAACTTCTTTATCTTTACCAAAATTCGTCCACGTTATTGTTTAATTATTTTAATTTATTACCACTTTGGCAATTGTCACTGTTCAGCAGTGAAAGCGTTAAAATAAATAATGTGGAATAAAATACTTAAATAAAGAATACCGAAGATAATAAAGATATAAATATAGGGCCCCTTCAAACATCAAATTGGTAAAAGCAGGGATTGAATTACAATATTATTACGGAATTATGAAAGAGCAAAGAGCTTAAGATCCATTCAAGGGAAGGGATGAATTGAAAGTGAGAGGTAAATGATTGGTAAAAGGAAGATAGAATATGTAAATGAATTAGTAATAGTTTTCTCACTTGACCAAATACTCCAGGGTGTCGGTCGAAGAAGTATTCATTTAAGATTGGGTCATAATTCCCCAGAGCCTCTGTTAGACGGGAGAGTCTCGTGGCTGGAATCTTCTTGAGTGTCGCCTGCAAAAGATGGTTAAAATGAGAGAAATTTCATCATTCAATTATTACAAACACTAGAAAACTTATGAAGCTAACGTAGTTCCTAGGGGTTAGCGTGATAACAACACTACTGCTACTACCTTACTACCCCTACAATAAGGAAGTTTAGATTTAGTGTACTTTATCTTTATCGAAAAGCACCGGAAGAAGAACAAGGGATCGTTGTCTAGGCAATTAATTCTCTGCGGCCTCATCTCTCTCAAACTTAAATCAAGCCAGTATTTGACTGATGATGGATTGAAGAAATATTGCCTAATTACAATCATTTTTCGGTGCTGCACTTCTTTTTGTTATATTCTTTCTTCATGATCACCACTCATTAATTGAAATTACTCTTGCTTTTATTTACATTATTGTTCTAGGTGTGAATTTATCATTTAAATATGGTTAATAAAATAAAAGAAATATTATTAAATTTAAAATTTTTGTTCTCTCTAATAATGTATATAATATCTTTTTCTGTTTAATTCAATATTTGCAAATGAATACATTTTCTGGCGGGTTATTAAATCTTCGATTTAATCAATTTTGTTTGGAAATATTTCGCTTCACTAGTTTCCCAAACAAAATTCTAATCATTTCAATATAGTGAGTCCTAGTGTTTAAAATACGAGTGATTTTAATTTAGCCAGGAATGTACCTCTGAAAAAGAAAATACTAAATTCCGCTTTGAAAAATCATTGAATAGATGCAAAAATAAATGAATTTGAAGTTCAGAATTTAGATTTAAAATGGAAGTTCTGGCAATGCGTGTCGATTTCCGCTCGTATTTAAGTAACTTTTTTTGAGTGAAAATGCATTGCTTTAAGCTACTAAAATGAAAATCGGGTTGGGCTTTGAACTAAACAAGGTCTGCAGACCAAAGTTACGTACTCTCACTTATTCTGATTTATGACCATACGACCTTCAAAACTTTCAATAATTCCCCGACTCACCATGGGAGGACCTTATTAATTATACCATTCGAAAGAGAATGCAAAACAACATAAGGGTCCCAAATTTCGTTTGAATCGGCGGAATAGTTACAATGTCATTACAAAAAAAAAGCAAAAGCAAAACGGACCGACCGACCGACGACATAGTGAGATATAGAGTTGCACGCGACTAAAAATTCCTCCTTTCCTACTCGGGTGTGTTGAGGCGGTATGACGGCCTTTTCCAAAAGCCTTGGATCGCAGTACATAATGAAGTGTTTTTATTGGAAAAATGGTACATCGTAATAAGGTAGTGTACTGAATGTAAAATACAAAGGGGGGATACTCTAAAGGAAGGTAAAATGAATGGAATGTACAACATTGTTCAAAACTAGAGAAATTACTACTAGTTTAATTTACATTGAAATTGCAGAGAATATTCTTTTAATTATATAGAATAGTGGGTATTATTTTTTATGACGAAAGTAATGTATATTTGAAAAAAGGCTACCTTCCAAACTAAAGCACGATAAGTATAAATGCCGCAACAACCAAAAATGAACAATTATTTCAAAAACCTTACAAAATATTAATAAGAAGTATGCCGGCCCTTCTATTGAACGACTTGAGCACATGTTTGGCCGGTGGACATCACTCCTTTGTCGCATTGTTCGTAGATGATTTTATTTCATTCTTCTTCCAATCTTCGTCAAAGATCTTTAACATTCTTCAGTTTCCAAGCCAAAACATCCCACCGAGTATCTTCTATAGTTTTTCTAGAGTTTCAAACATGGATATTTTGAGCATCCAAGAAATGCTTCCCCTCTCTGCTGTGTTGCAAGGAAATAGGCCAAAGTACTCACGATGGTTACAAAGAGATAATCGCATGTTGTTGATGGTGCGTAAATGGACGAGAGGACATTCAGAATACAATCTTTTAACTGTAAGATTCGTTACATGCTGCTTCTCATCCGATCTAATACAATTAAATTTACTTCCGTTGCTAATAAACCTATCAACATCCGTTGTATCGTGCGATCTTCTCTGAGAGTGTTGTTTTGGGGAAGCGACCTCTTCGCAGGACTCTGTATCCTCAGGAGCCTTATTATGCCTGAAATTAAATTGGTAATTCTACCGATGAGCAACTCCAATGCAATCAAAGGCGCTTTGCTACAAATATTTTTCTTTTTTAAAATACGCAAAATGTTATATAATTAAGGCGGGGAAGTTTCCTATTATGATGTTATAACAAAAAATATATTGGCAGCCATCTTGTCATTGAAGCTTGTTTTGAGCCCCCTCCCCCCGCCACTATTCTTTATTTAGGTAGGTTAGTATTTGTATTTTGATTTTAGGCTGTTTTTTTCCGCCGTAAGGGAACCAAACAAGAAGCCTATTCTAATGACACGCCATGGCATAACCGTTTTTACAGATTAAAACTAAACATGCTAAATAACCTATGTACTACCCCTAACCTTCTCCGTCGTAGCTAAATTATTATCATAGTTTGTCATATGGATTTCTTGAATCAGTGTAATGAAACTTTTCACCCCCAAGACTTATGACGTCATAGCAGCAGCAAATAATAGATTTATGCCTTAGGAAATACTACTTTCAAGTGCTAATAACTCGGGAAATATTGCATTGCACGCCGAATAAATAACAACGGGCAATTCAAATATGTAGACCTATGAAATAGATTGAAAGTTAATTAAAAAAAACGTGCCGTAATTTAGCTCTACAATACCATTACATTTTTTTGACTGATTATAATGCTTCGAATTGTCAGACAGAGTCATTCCTTTACACTTCCAGGGGATAACCTGCTTTTTGAAGGATTTGTCAACCTTAATTCTTCTTACCATCTAATTAACGAGTAATGCTTTCAGTAGCAGTCTACAATACACGTGGGACAGTGTTGTTATATATACGTTACGAATTCTTACCTGTAATCTAAAAGTTATATTATCGTTCTCTAGTTTGGGACAAAATCTTTTCTCAAATTCCAATTACTTTTCTCGTAACTGTTTTACCTGCTCTTCTATGAAACCAAACTTGAACACTAACAGAGGCAAATTTAAACGAATATCCTGTGCAATTTCCATCGAAATTAAAAGAGTATTTTCTAAGAAAATGTCGATTTCTTCTGTACATAACTCGAGAGGCGCACAATTTCCCTGTTGTTTCCTTTCTCTACGACAAAGGCTTGTCGACTTGTATGAGTTTAGAAGTTTAAAAGGTTAAAACGACAACAAGGAATTAAGATATCGAAAGTTTGCCTCCTTCCCAAATAATTTTTTCAATGTTTTAACTTTAATTACAGGCGATTCTTGCGCGGCAAACGGAGTTTCTAAGAAATATTTTGGTTTCGCCACTGGACAAAGAATACGGAGTCAACCCCTAATGCAAACAAAGTCTCCCGTGGCGACCCGCACTAGGTGAGCGTCATTAGACCGACGATTCGGCAATCTCCTGCAACACTCCAGAATGGCTAGTCGTCTTGGGCCACCTTACCACCAGCCCAACTATGGCTGAGAAATGCACACCCTCTTCCCACTCTAAGCATCTTTTGTGCAAATTTCTCTTTATGCCCAACTTATTCTTTCTAAGGGCATGAAGTAACGTCATCTCAGAAATCGAAGGACAACTCACTAGACTACTAGACTATTCATGCAGAAAGATGGTGAAAAAAGGGACCGCCTACTTGGAATGGAGGACAGGGGTAGAGAGGAATAGGGGATGAAACTTAAGTATAGGGACAGGTAGAAAGTGTGCACGGGGATCAGGCTATCTCAGTAGTAATATTATACAAAATATATTAATGTTGAAAGAGTACTACATAATATGTACATAATATTCCGTTTGTAATAAAAGATTAAAAAATATTAGCCCAGATATAATAAGAGCAAGAATAATCAAGAATCACTTTATCTAAGTCTATTTCATTATTTTGGTCTATATTTGCTTCACAAAGTGATACTTAGGCTCCTTTTCGTAATATTAAATACTATTGTTCACTTCTGTTTATGTAGGTCACCAATAAGTTGTTCGCAGTCACTTGCAGATGGCCGGTGTGGCCACCGACCGCGCAGGAGGCATGGAAGACTTGTATTTTTCTCGGTCCTGTAGTATGAACAGGTCGTCTACAGTACCTGGTGGAAGAGTTGCCTCCATACTGTTCTAGATGGCCGTGCTTCGTGAATGCAAGAATACATTCACCGTCTCTATTCCCGTTCTCCTGTAGAGCTCCATTGAGGAGATGAAGTCGTCCCATTTGACGTTGTAGATGAAGCGTAGGGCCCTAGTTTGCACTTTTTGCATCTGAATCATCCTAATCCTTGACAATGTGTTGAAAGGAACTGCCGACTACAACAGTTTGGTTCTTACCAAGGCAGTATATAATTTCTTCTTATTTTTTGTACTTAGGTTACGAAATCTGTGTAGTTTGTCGAGTTCTAGTTTCGCAACTTGAACTTTTGAGTTATATGACTTCTTATGCCGTGTTTTTAGATCCTGAAGCCTAAAATGCTCGCATTCGGGGAATAATTAATAGTAAAGCTTTCCAGTCGGATAGGCTCCGTTTTTCGTTGGTTTGGATTTTCCACTTCTCTTTCTACCTGGAAGTTTTCTGGGCCTTGGCTGCACTTGCCTTCGATATCATTCTTTCAAATCTGGTTTGGCAAGTCACAATCTGAGTGATGTCATTAGCGTATTGTAAGTTGAGGGTTCGGGTGAGCAGCAGTTTAGGAATACCCCTGATATATACCATAAAGAGGGTGGGACTCAGAGCCTCCTTGAAGGCTCCGCCGTGCAAGTCATTTGGGGTTCAGACATGGTCCCCAAATGCTATGAGCGCCTTCCTTCCTGTGAGATAGCTGTGGAGGATTATTTTCGAAATAAGGCGCGTTCCGGCCGACCACATCCACCATGCAGCCAGAGGCGAGCCCCTTGCCCTTATGCTTGTAAGATAAGGCGATTACAGTCACCGTGATCCGTTTTGTACGAAAGACATGTTGCTCGGCGTTCTGCAGTGAGTGCAACGTCAGATGTGATACCAGTCGGTTATTCAAGATCTTTTCGAAACTTTTCTCAATTCTCTCGAGAAGAAAGAGTGGCTTGTAGTTCATCATATGATCATTTGGCTTTCCTCGTTTGGGAATAAAGATAATTTTGGATGTCTTCAGACCGTCTCTGAAATATCTTGCTGCTAATGTTGCATTGAAAAGGTTCAACATACCGATTTATGTCCCCACTGAGGCCTCTTTTAGGTGCCTTGTTGTTATAAGGCTTAGGCCAAGAGCCTTTTGCATAAAGCTGGAGATTGCTGCAATTAGAAATTCTTGGGAGATCGACATACCTTCCGGGGTACAATCTTACAACCTGCTAAGGTTTGTGGTGTTGTTTGCGGATTGAACCTCATCTAGTGCCTCTCTATGTGCTTAAGAGGTCTGTCCTCAATGCCAGATCGATATTTTCTTCTTCTTCAGAGATCCTAAAAAATTTGCTCTAACTTCTCTAAAAAGCTCGGCTTTCTCTTGTGTGGTCCTGGCGCATTTGTTAAGGTGCACTATAGGAGAGTGAGCTTTCGATAAAGTCGTCCTTTCAGCTAGCTGATGGTGTTCCAGTATCTTTTGGGATTGTCATCTATATCCACGCTGTGAATCGTACTGTCCCATATTTCCCGCAAGAGGGCAGCATTGACTTGTTGCCTGAGCTGCTGGACCATCACAAAGTTCATTAGGCTGGCGTAGCTTGCAGCCCAGATGTCGTCGTAAATCTGCTGGAATCGCTGTTGTAGGATGATATTCTCTTGGATTGGGTGCATCGGGAACAAGACTTTGTGTTTTGTGTTGGTGCTAAAGCTGTCCGCGGTCGCAGAGCTGTCTAAGATGTTGGTCATCTCTTCGTCTATCACTTCTTGCGTTGCAGCTTCCATCTCGGGAACTTACTCCGGGAAAGACCTTTTGAAGTCCTCTCAGTCTGCAGCCGCAAAATTCTTCCTTGGTGGCCTCGGGATATGAATGGGCGCGGTAGCCACCGTAATGACAATAGGAATGTGGTAAATAGGGATGAGAGGGCTAGGCTAAATAAAGTGGTCGAAGGGGAAGTTAGTATCTGTGTGAGGGAATCCCCACGTGGAAGAACTTTAGAAGAAGGGAACTCTCATGTGCAGCAGAAGGCCCGGCTAGGCCTAAAGTGGTAAGCCTACCTGCTCCCCCTTCCACAAGCGGTAGCCTCGAATCGAGTCCCCCACGATTCACCTTTATGCGGGCTAAAATAGCTCTGCCAGAAGATTCGAGGTCCTTCGAGAGTAGAGCTGTTTCCCGCTAACCCCCAACTCCGGGGAGAGCCTCGGACATAAATAACGCTCGACTCCCCGGAAGAGACACAGAGATGAGAAGTCTCGTCCAGAACCCAGAAGATTTTCCCATGGTTCCAAGTCAAGTGCTAACAACAAAGCAAAGTGACAGCTGGAGAATTTTGTGTATTTGGAATTAGCCCCAGCCAGGAGGTAATTCCACTGAACAATCGCCCCGAGTGATTTTCCCGACTTCTTTCATTAACTCCTTTCGAAGCCCTCTTCATTTCGGGTAGCTGAAATACTCTCCCCTGGACCGGAAGTTACCCCCCCTCCCCTCCTTGCTTTTGCAGAACCGTCATCACTCAAACCTCCCGCTTTGAAGGCCGAGTGGCCTCACCTCAAGTGCAGAAGACATCCATCAGCCAACCCCTCTTCCCCTTTTAGTAACCAAATTGAGTTAATCCCCCCCATATTTGAATAGTCTCCTCCGGGAATACCTTAAGTTCTAAGTTCATAGCCTGATTTATAACTACGATTTTCCCTTTCGTTTATTGATGTGATTTTTGCCCGTTAATTCTCTGGGGTAATTTTACCGTTCAATTCTCTTATTAATTTTTGTGTAAATAAAATTCTATTTTTGTACATGTCTCTTTAAATAACCTTGAGCTTTGCCATTGTCCATAATTTACCTGATCTCGTTGCACTCTCTCGCTACTCAGCCCGTCTGAACTCGTGGTTTTCCGTCCCTTTTGTCGGTTCGCTTTCAAGTTATTGGTCCCTCCCTGATAGATATAATATGGTATTGATATAATGTAATGTCATACCACGACATATATATATATATATATATATATATATATATATATATATATATATATATATATATATATATATATATATATATTAATATACCTATTATATAAATATGATGTCAATTATGTTGGGGTTTTTACGAACCCGTGTCATTTTAATTTCGAAATTAGAAGTTCCGTTGTTATTCACGTACATCCCTTTTATTTTAATTTTTGTATTGTACTGGTAGAAGGCAAGTTCAAGTTATCTGAAGAGCAGTGGAACGTAATCTATTTAGATTTTGTGTTAGACCCCAGGTAATTAATTTTTTTTATTGTGTTTGAATTTTTGAGACTCTCCTGGTTATTAATCCAAAAGAGTTAAGGTCTGTGGTGTCCTAATTCCGGTATGACCATTTTAATTTTTTCCCGCTTAGAAACAGCAGCATCTTAATTTTTTTTTTGTGATCAAGGCCTTCACGAATATTCAAGTATTCGTTTCGCGTTAGTAGTGTCCTAGCTCGTTCGCGTATCATTGTTTCCTCAGTTAACTGCGTAAAAATGTCATCTTTCGAAAAATTCAAGATTCAGGTTGAAATGTTAGGTCTTTCGGGCAAAGACCTGCTAAATTACGTACAGGAAGAAGAGAGGAACGAACGGGCAGAGCGAAGGGAATTGGAGATGGAGAAGAACAAACTGAAGATAGAGATGGAGGAGAACAAACTGAAGATGGAGATGGAGGAGAAAAAACTGAAGATGGAGGAGAACAAACTGAAACGGAGATGGAGAAGAACAAAATGGAGATGAAGCAGAACAAAATAGAGATTGAAGAACGTGAACAAATTAGGCAGCATGAGCTGGAAATGAGCCGAAATCAAATGGATTCTCAGTCCATCGGTTCCCGGGCTGAAATTCCCGAAACTCCTTCAGTTCCGCCTTCCTGCTTTTAATGATGGAGAGGACTTTGGGTCATTTTTGGCCCATTTTGAGAGAATCTTTCAGATCAATAGATGAGATCTCGAAAAAGATGGCGTCGCTCGCTTACTTCCCCTGCTAAATGCCAAGTTAATGGATATCTTCGTATCCCTTCTCCCAGAAGCAACTTTGGACTATTCCACGTTAAAGTCCGAATTGTTAGCCGCTGTTCATATGAATAGCGAATTCTACCGCTCCCGATTCCGCCAGGAAAGGATCCGCCCTGGCCAAACATTTCGACATCACGGGTACATCCTCCAAAGAAACCTTCAGTGTTGGCTGGATGCGTGCAAAATTCCTCAGGTCTAAGAGTCTCTTCTGGACTTCTTCCATGTGGATCAGCTTTTAGCTGCCGTGGCTCCCGAAATTCGCGCCTTCATTAAGGATAAACGTTGTGACATTTTCAAGGAGTTCTTGGAAGAGGCCGATGTCTACTCCGGTAGTCACGATTTATACCCTAAGGATGTTAAAAAGGCTCCCCAATCACCCCCCCAAACTAAATTTTATGACCCTAAGACCCCCTTTAATTTGGTTCCAAGATTTACCAAAGTTCCTAGTCCCTCGAAGCCAAGAAACTTCCATCCATCGGAACACAGAGACGTTAAGGCCCTAGTTTCTTCTCCCCCGGTTGTGCCGTACCAAAAAAACCCGATCGTCTGATACACCTGCGGAGTTCCCGGCCATTACCGCACGAACTGTCCTCAAAACTTCCGATTCGCAAACTCTCAGTCCCAGCAAGTACACCAAATATGGGCCGCCCCTGATCCTCCTCCGTCGCCTCAGAAGACTCCCGAACCTCCCTCGCCCGCCAATGACCCGGTCCATCAGGTAAATTTTCTCTTTAATGAGAACAACCCTGGTGGATTGAAGTTCAAGAACGGAACTGTGAACGGTCGCCGAGTATCCACACTCGTCCGTGACACCGGGTGCACCTGTATTATAGTGTCTGAGGACCTACGCCTCCCTGTTGGGCCTGGCCACAAGAAATTTGCGGTAGTCCTCGACTACCTTGGCCGGGCGAGTCGTTTCCCAGTAATTCGTTGTCACATCGAGTGTGACTATATGTCCGGTTGGGCCGAAGTGGTAGCGGCCCCAATCCAGTTCTGCTCCATTTTATTCGGTCAGAACCATATAATTCACGACCATCCCGCGGCCCAGCCCGTGATTACCCGTACATAGGCAGCCCTGGAATCCCGTGCACCTGTTCCCCTGAAAACCCCTATTGACCCGGAGTTTCAAGCCCTCCGGAGCGATAAGTTTTCCCGCGCCCAGAAGGAGTGCGCAACTCCCCCTTTGCCACTTTGGGAGAAAACTAAAGCCCTCGAGCGTGAGTCCACCCGAGGTAACAAACGAGTCTCGTATCCCGTGAAGAAGGACTTAATGAGAGGTTTGAGACCTAATTGGACCTTAAGTCATGAGAACGAAAATTCAAGCCTGGCGCGAAGGTGCTGGTGCTACTTCCTATGCCAAGCAGCAAACTCCTTAGCCAGTGAAAGGGACCCTACTCCGTCCTCGAGGCTAGAGGACCCGTGGATTACCTCATCCATACTCCGGTGGGAGCGAAAGTTTTACACGTGAATTGTATATATATATATATATATATATATATATATATATATATATATATATATATATATATATATATTATATCATCAATATTTCTAATTATGATTGTTTTTGGGTCCACTAAATTGTTAATTTTTTTTTGTCACATATTTATGCCTTCATTTAATTGTATCGTTTTGGGGGGGTTCCACTAAAATGTCGCCAATGTTCTCCTGTGATTTCTCTTTTGTTTAAAATTTTATTAATTAAATTCTCTATAATCGACCTGTTTAAGTCTTATGCCCGTAAATTGCCCGCTAAGTTCAGATTTACGTTTTTTTGTGTGTGTACACCTGTCGTAGCAGGTTAGAATTTCCCTAGACCTTTGATAATTCTAGTTTGACGGGTTGGGATGATCCTTTCCTACGCAATTCTCTGTAAAGCATCATCTTTCGGTTGGGAGATGTGTGATGAAATCCCCACGTGGAAGATCTTTAGCAGAAAGGCACTCCCATGTGCAGCAGAAGGCCCGGCTAGACCTAAAGTGGTAAGCCTACCACCCCTCCCATTCCACAAGCGGTAGCCTCGAATCGAGTCCCCCAGGATTCACCTTTATGCGGGCTAAAATAACTCTGCCAGAAGATTTGAGGCCCTTCGAGAGTAGAGCTGTTTCCTGCTAATCCGGAACTTCGGGGAGAGCCTCAGACATAAATAACGCTCGACTCCCCGGAAGAGACACAGAGTTAAGAAGTCTCGTCCAGAACGCAGAAGATTTCCCCATGGTTCCAAGTCAAGTGCTAGTAACAAAGCAAAGTGACAGCTGGACTATTTTGTGTATTTGGAATTAGCCCCAACCAGGAGGTAATTCCACTGAACGATCGCCCCGAGTGATTTTCCCGACTTCTTTCATCAACTCCTGTCGAAGCCCTCCTCATTTCGGGTAGCCGAAATACTCTCTCCTGGCCCGGAAGTTACACCCCCCCCCCTCCTTGCTTTTGCAGAACCGTCATCACTCAAACCTCCCGCTTTAAAGTCCGAGCGGCCTCACCTCAAGTGCAGAAGACATCCGTAAGCCAACCCCTCTCCCCCTTTTAGTAACTCAATTGAGTTAATCCCCCCCCCAATTGAATAGTCCCCTCCGAGAATACCTTAAGTTCTAAGTTCATAGCCTGATTTATAACTACGATTCCCCCTTTCGTTTATTGATGTGATTTTTGCCCGTTAATTCTCTGGATTAATTTTACCGTTCAATTCTCTTATTAATTTTTGTGTAAATAAAATTCTATTTTTGTACATGTCTCTTTAAATAACCTTGAGCTTTGCCATTGTCCATAATTTACCTGATCTCGTTGCACTCTCTCGCTACTCAGCCCGTCTGAACTCGTGGTTTTCCGTCCCTTTTGTCGGTTCGCTTTCAAGTTATTGGTCCCTCCCTGATAGATATAATATGGTATTGACAATCTGCTAGCACGATTTCCGGCTTTGTTGCAGTCTTTGGATACAGAAACGTTGCCAAATCAGAGCACTCCTCTCCGCTGCTCTCCTATGCAGGAGCAGGTCTAGGTTCTTTCCTTGCATTATCCGTTTGCGCGTAGCCAGCGATTCTTGTTCTTGCGTCGAGGTCGCCAGCGAGGATGACGCGATTGTCTTTCTCGAACAGGGAGAACAGGTTGTGGATCGCTAGGCACCGTCTTCTTGCGGGCTGGTACTCCGAACCCAATTCAATGTTTCCCATGTATGCTTTGAGCGTGACGAACAGGAACGATTCGTCCATATCTATCCCCTTCATATAATGTAATCTTGAACTTACCTCAATTGTCATTCCATCAAATCTGTCGCCTCTCACGATCTTTTGGATGAGTTGAATCCAAAGATCTTAATGGGATCGTTGTCTCTTACTCCAGTTTCGGTAAGAAGTAGAATATCCGGGTAAATTTCTCTGTAGATGTTAAACAGCTGGTGTTTATGGTCGGCCCATCCTTGCATGTTATGTGCAAGAATTACTAGTCTGTTTCTTGCAGCCATATTTACTTTATGGGCTTGGCCTGGGACTTTTGTTAGTTAGGAGGGCTATAGGGCCTGCCGAAATGAAAACTTTTATACAGATCGGCTTTTAAAATTTAAGTGACGAGTCGTAAATATTTACCTTCTTTTCCAGCAGGGAAGTCTTGACTACCTCCTCCTCTGTTGGTTAATCGTAGAACCATTTAAATTACCCATTGTGTATACCAGTTTTGATGTCCTCAGTGGTGTATGTCAAGTGGTGAAGCCTAAGCTTACACATAAGTGAATCTTTATTACGTACGACTTGGCATCAAAAGGTTTGAGCAAAAGACGAGATAACAAAAAATTCAATCTCAATTTTCTTCTCACTATTTTATGCTGTTATAGAGCTGAAGTAAAACGAGAGATTACGAAAAAAATGGTCTTTAAAAATATTCGCCATTTGAACAACATAATCTCATTTGAAATAGAAGTAATGAAAATCAAATACTAGGTGTAATTGTGATGTACATAAGAGATAATGGAATTTTTGATGATTCGGAGTGTTCTACCAATTAAAGTGGCCTAAAACATCGATGACTCCACACTCTTATTCAACATAACTCTACCTAGAATTAGATGTTTGTCATTGATTTCATTTCAACAATCATGTTGCTCAAGTGGAATCCCATTTTTCCTTTGGTATTCAATCCCTCATTTCACTCCACTTCTATAAACACCATAAAATGGTAAGTGTGGAATTCGAGACTTTTTTTGTTAATTCTTCTTTTGACTAAACATTTTGGATCAACTTCACATGTATGTATGCAGTTTCGGTCATCTTTATTACCACTGATTTCATCATCACCGGTCGATACAACCCCCCTTTGCAAAAGTAACCTGAATTGGAACTCCATCTGGCTACTAACATCATCCATTGAGACTTAATTTCATTAGACTGGTGCGCAATGTTTTCAATCACCTAGGCTGCAGCCTCTATGATTTTTGGATTCATTGTGACGAGTGGTAGAGAGGAAGGAATTGTTCGATTAATTATAGATAATTAAAAAGATAACAACCGTGAGAGTACCGCAAGACTGCGTTCAATATAAGAAAAAGATATATGATAATGGAAAAAGGAAAAAGAATGTCAAGAGAAGGCATACGGGTAAAAGAGTTGGTAAGGGCTCTTTACAAAAGACAATCGAAATTTAAGTTTGTCCTTGTGTGAGCGCGATATTTCCTTCTCAAATACTCGAGACACCAACTCTTCACCTCATAATATCCTACACTTGCCAAATGAGAAAGGCTTCCAAAATTCATCCTTTAGACAATTCGGGGCCATTTTTAAAACGTCAATAAGCTGGGCCCTAATTTTATGGGCGGAGATGTTTTTTAGAGACCTTCGTTTAGCTCTTTTAACCGCTTATCATAAATAGCAATATTTTAGAAGGCCATCGTTGAACCCCATTTTGGGTCCGATCTTTCTCGGGAAATAGGTTTTAGGATGGGTTCTATTATAAATGCGGTCTAACGAGATTTTTCTTATTATTTAGTGAAAAAAGAGAAAAGTAACGAAACTTCTGCTGAGGAAGTAATTGAAAAGGGTCAGAAAGAGATTGGTCATGTTTGGGGAAGAGAGAATGCTAGAATGGACATACATTATTAGACAAAGGAGGAGATTACATAGGGTGCTATGGCCAGTAAGTAGTGCACTCATTATATCTGAGCATTTCTCATGACCCCTGGCTCTGCTTGTTCCCCTCCCACCCCAAAAGTTTTATTCTGAGTAGCTTAACGAGAGAGAGAGAGAGACGGAAAAAAGATATATATATATATATATATATATATATATATATATATATATATATATATATATATATATATATATATATATATATATATATATATATTTTCCAGAGAAAGAAAGAGAGTTAGCTCGATTGATAGATAGATAAACAGATATATAGTGTCTATTCGAGTATATTTGGTCGTGTGTGTATAATAAGATATACAATTTTACAGCGCCTTTAAATTTATTTTGTCGATTGCAATTTATGTATAGACATATTTTCCTATTGCATCAAGCGCTGAAAAGCACGCCTTTAAATTTTAAATATTGAAGCGAAAAATGGAATTTCATCGTATTCCTTCTCATCCATTCGAAAAATGACATTTACTAACTCCCTTTAATCAGCTTATGCCGAGCGAAATATGAGAGGCGAAGTCATTTTAATACCTGTATCTTTTCAAATAATATTATAATCGTATTATGTCCTTGGGTAAGACTATCTTATAATATTGATACAGACGGAGGTGAACTTAGTAGGGAGCCAGAGGCAAAAATTTCTAAATAATTATTAAATAAATATATAGGGTGGAATTCACAGCACATTTTTCTTTCGATCGAAGAAATGGCGAGATTCCAAATAGAAGATGCCCGTTACAGACGGCAATACGGGAAATCACAGTATTTAAAAGGATAAAAGGAAGATGAAAAAAATTAGAAGTTTCTTTTAGTTTATTATTATAACTATTCAATAAATAATTACTAAGTAATGAGATTTGAAATTTGGCAATTTTAAAGAAAATATTTAAAATTGGTAGTAGGAATTGAAGTTGCTAATCTCGGCTTCAGTCTTCCTTCGCAGTCGATGAGATCAGTCAAAAAAGAACTTCGGACAGTTTAAATCCTCTGAGTGACATTTAAGAGTAAGTATATATATATATATATATATATATATATATATATATATATATATATATATATATATATATATATATATATATATATATATATATATATATATATATATATATATCTCAAAGTAGCGCGAGAGAATGATGAAAATGAATCCATAAACCACATTGAAAGAGAAAACTGAATAATTTTTCCTTGCAGTAATATTTTTATTACCTTTTGTAATAGAACGGTTTAAGGGCTGCTTAATTTCAACCGCCATCACATGTTGTTTAGAAACACGTTGCTACCCACGTGCATCTTTGCCTTGAAGCCGGGCGCGTTATCGCCCCCACCTGAGTCAATATTTAACCAAGGAGGTTCATCCCCCATCCCCCGTTTCGCCCCATGCACCGATCTCGCCAGATTGAGTTAGGCTTATGGGCAGATAAGGTATTGTTCTCAGGCGCGGCTGGGCATTCCCTCGAAGCCCCCACTCCATTGTTCCCTACGCCAAGGGGATGGCTCGACTATTTATATGGAAACTTTACCAATAAGATCAGATTGAGATCCAGATTATCTTCGCGAGACATCCCGCTGATCCTGTCTCACCTTGTGCACCAGGGCCCTCTACCTCGAGATCCACCATCATTGTCCAGAAGAGGACAATATCCCTTGAGTGCCTAGTTTCGAGCCTTCAAGACGCCAGGTCTACAAGGCCCCCCCTGTTGTTCAGAAAGACAAACACGTAAGAACAGCCATTGTTCCTTGAGCCCATAGACAAGAGAGGGTTCTCGCCCCCCTGTTGTTCAGAAAGACAAACACGTAAGAACAGCCATTGTTCCTTGAGCCCGTAGACAAGAGAGGGTTCTCGCCCCCCTGTTGTTCAGAAGAGAACAACGTAGAACAGCCATTGTTCTTTGAGCCCGTAGACAAGAGACGGTTCTCACCCCTCCTGTTTTTCAGAAGAGAATAACGTAGAACAGCCATTGTTCGTCAAGCCCGTTCGTCAAGAAACGGTTCTCATTCCCAAGACGCCACGTCAGTATCATTTAATTCCCCCCTCGTCCTCCTTCGGCTATAACTTGCTAGCGGACCGAAGATTCCTTCGCGTCGCCTTCCTCTGCACAACAACTTTTAATTACGTAAGCTGGACATTACCTTTGAGTATTTAGCCTTTTTGTGAACCCTATCCTGTGCTTTAAATGGTTTAGCAAACCATCCCATCCCTTTATTTTTTTTTTGTTTACCTTTTTTAAATCTCTCCCAAATCTTAATCCTCGGATTAGCCAGATATCCTCACGACCCTTTCCATTCTCTGTTTATGTCAACATTTTCCGTTTTGTGTGTTGTTGAGAGTTTTATTAATAAAACTCTATTATATTAATGATAGCCATATTATTATCCTTGAGCTCAGTTCCACTTCTTAAGCATATTGAAGATAAATAACATCGGTCAACCAGATAACCACGCACTCTAAATATAATTGAATAGTTTCCTCAACGAATAGTTATATATGGTATATCATCGAGAGTCCATTCTACGACACATATATATATATATATATATATATATATATATATATATATATATATACTATTTTAATTTTGTATCAAGTGCGTAAGGTTTAACGCTATATCTCTGCAAACACTGGTCTCAGTCTAGTAAAGCATAGTGTTATTCGTTATAAGAATAGAGTATAGTAGTTGCATTTTGTTTTAACGATTGCTATCCCCTTTTTTAAAACTTAAGAAGGTGGAGTAGCTCAAGGAACTGTATAATAATTTGTTTGTGCTTTTTTTGTGTGATTTTAGTCATTGGTTATCTAGATCGAGAAACCACTTACGAATAGATCAGTGCCCATATTTAGGTAGGCTAATTCTCTAGTAGGCATAATTCTTATTGCAAGGAATTTAGTTGGATGACTATTGCGCACTCAAGTGCAAATATGACTGAGTTCGAAATCTTCAACGCGCCAGGAGAATCCTTGAGACTTTTCCGGAAGAGAATTAATTAAGTACGTTCAAGAGGAGCAAAAAAAGAACAAGAAGAAAAAGAAAGAGAAATCCAACGAGAAGAAAAAGAAAGAGAAAGAGAAATCAAACGAGAAGAAAAGAAAGAGAAAGAGAAATCCAACGAAAAGAAAGAGAAAGAGAAATCCAACGAGAAGAAAGAGAAAGAGAGAACGGAAAAAACAAGCTGAGCTTCACCATCAGATTGAAATAGCTCGTGTAGAAGCCAAAATACAATTAGCCAGCTCACGTTCAGAAACCCTGCCTAATCTCCAACTTAAGCTCCCCAATTTCAGGGATGGAGAGGATTTCGGAGCATTTTTAGCCCACTTCGAAAAGATCCTCGAAATCAATAACATGGATCTGGAAGCTGAAGGTGTAGTTAGATTACTTCCAGTGTTAAATTGTAAATTGCGCGAGTTTCTTATATCTTTACCATCTGAATGTACAATTAAGTACAGCACCTTAAAAGCTGAGTTTATTGTCCGCTCATAATATGACTCCCGATTTCTACCGCCAAGAATTTCGAGGAGGTCGTATTAAACCCGGACAGACGTTCCGTCAATTCGGATACATTCTTCAGATGAATTTTAAATTCTGGTTAGAATCCTTAAAGGTTGAGCCTAACTACGAGTCCTTAACAGACTCCGTGTTGCGGGATCAATTTTTGGCGTCTCTCCCGATGGAGATCTGCGCGTTCGTCAAGGATCGTCGGTGCCAGACCTTTAAAGAGTGTACCGAAGAAGCGGATGTCTATGTCGCAAGCCATAATTTATACTCAAAGGAGAATCGAACTTCTCACCAACCCCCCAACCAGGAAAGAAGGAAGGATTCGCGCCCCTTCCCAGGAAAGCTGACGAAGTTCACGGGCCCCGTAAAACCCTAAAACTTCTTCCCCCCAAACCAACAACGGGACACCAAACCTCCCGTTAATATTTCTCCTCCATCACTCTTCCCGAAGTGACCAATCATATGCTTCACCTGAGGTGTAGAAAACCACATGAGCTGGAATTGCCCCCCAAATTCTAGGCTTAAAAGCGGACCAGCCCACGAAGTTCACCAGATTAATGCCACCCCGGCTTCCCCGGTGGTGCAGACCCAAGCAGCAACTTCTCCCCCTCCGTCAGGCCACCAGGTAAATTTTATTTTTGACAAAAGTTCACCGGGAACTTTGAAATTTGAGGAGGGCAGCGTGAACGGTGGCCGTGTATCGACTCTCGTCAGGGACACAGGGTGCACGTGTTTCATCGTGTCCGACGAGCTCCTTCACCCAGTGGACCCTAACCACGAAAAATTTGCGGTGGTACATGACTACTTTGGGCGGGCGAACCGATTCCCCGTCGTTAGATGTTACCTGCAGTGTCAATATTATGATGGCTGGGCTGAAGTCATTTCAGCACCCATGCAATTCTGTTCTGTACTTATAGGACAGAGCCCCCAAGTAAGTTCTGACCCTGTGTCTCAGGCCGCCCTTCCTCAAGGCCCAGCTAAGAAAGAAGCCTCTGGAGCCCGTCCCCATCAGAATCCTGATACCGTCCGATTTCTCGGAGATCTTTAACCAGGACTTTAGGTCTGCACAAAAGGAGTGTGAATTACTTACACCCTTATGGGATAAGGCCCAAAACAAAGACACGGAGACTGTCCGTGGACCCAAGGAAAAAAAGTACCCCCGACGCGCCCGTGGAGATACGTTCGTAGCACTGGACGAAACATCGGCGCTTGAAGAGGATTACCCCGCGGAGTCCCTTAATGTAATACAGACAGTGTGCATCCATCCTGATGTCGATTACCCTCTTCCTTCCCTACCAGGCGAGTCTTTTGAACCCTCTGACCTGGATATCGACGCGCAGCTGACACCGCATCAAAAGAGTCAGCTACAAGAACTATTATGTCAGTTCGACGACGTTATTTCAGAGAACCTTGGATATGCTACTAGTTTCAAGCATGATATTAAATTAACAACCTTAGAACCTGTCCGTTCAAAACCCTATCCCATGCCGATTCATTTACGCCAAGATTTTAACGCCGAAGGTGATAATTTAATTAGTTTAGACATAATAGAACCTTTCACCTCTAGTTATTGTTCCCCAATCGTCATGGTCAAGAAACCTGATGGCTCTTATCGGATGTGCATCGACTTCCGGAAGTTAAATTCGGTAACTGTGTTCGACGCCGAGCCCATCCCGTTGGTAGACCAAAACGTCCACCTTTTTGAAAACACCAAGTTCATCTCAGAACTCGATTTGTGCAAGGCGTATTATCAAATTCCCTTCCGGCCCGATGTGAAAGCATATACCGCCTTTGCAACGGAGAAAGGCTTAATGTAATTTAAGCGCCTTCCTTTTGGCCTCGTGACCGCTTGTAGCAACTATAACCGTCTCATGAGAAGGTTGTTAGATGGACTTCCGAATGTATCCTTTTACTTCAATAATGTCTACATCGCTACTCGTGAATGGAGTCACCATTTAAACACCCTATTAGCTCTCTTCGAGCGACTGCGCGAAAATGGCCTCACCATTGGCCCCAGCAAATGCCATTTTGCCCACGAAACCATAAAATACTTGGGTTTCAAAATACGACAAAGCCAGTTAGGTCCCTTAGAGGACAATATTAAGGCAATCGCCGACATGCCCCTCCCGAATACTAAGAAGAAATTAAGATCATTCCTAGAATCAGCTTCTTACTATCGGCGATTTGGCCCGAATTTTACTGCAATTTCGGCGCCCCTCAGCTCCATTTTGAAAAAGAATTCCCCCGATCGTCTACGTTGGAATGATGTCGCTGTTTTCCATTTTAATCAGCTCAAGAGTAAGCTCATTTCTGCCCTCATTTTAACGTTGCCCAACCCGGAAAAATCCTTTGGGATTAAGACCAACGCGAGCAATGAGGGCATTGGAGGTGTACTCCTTCAATATGAGGATGACTGAACGAGTCATCCAGTTGCATATGCTAGTCGCCAATTATTACCACGCGAAAAGAGATATGCCACTATAGAGAAGGAAGCTCTATCAATTATCTGGGTTATAGACAAATTTAAAATGTTCTTGATAGGAAAAGAATTTCAGATAGGAACTGACCACCGCCTGTTGGCCTATATTCGGAATGTACGACACTCCAACGGCCGAATTATGCGCTGGAGTTTACTCTTGCAAGAGTATCAATTTAAAATAAATTATATCAAAGGGTCCGATAAACAGGTCGCTGACGCACTCAGTAGGAATGCGTTACCAAATAATGTAGATTAATTGTATTCGTAGGATCAGGATCTCCATGTATGTATATACCGTCTTGTACGACTTAAATTAGATTCTTTTGTAATATAATTAGTTAATGTATATGTCTGAATTTTGTGGCTCAATGTGTATTTTTTTCTCGTATGTATATTTATTTGTACCCATTAAATTACGTATAAATTATTTGTCTTATATGTACTAATTTTATATCATTTCATTGCTCCATGTTCCTTTTATGATTAAGTTTGTATTAAAGGTTAGTTTTTCCTATAATCAAAAGATCAAAATAATCATATGTATTGAGGTAATACTAGTTAGGTGCATGAAGGTACGGTCGGTACAAGAAAACGAGTTTCCCACAACGAAGCTCTATCGTTGTCCCTTCTCTCTTTTTTTTCGAAGTGACAACTTCCCCCGGAATGGAGGGGTCTGATAGAACTTTTTAAGTCCGCTTAATTTCAACCGCCATCACATGTTTTTTAGAAACACGTTGCTACCCACGTGCATCTTGGCCTTGAAGCCGGGCGCGTTATCGCCCCCACCTGAGTCAATATTTAACCAAGGAGGTTCATCCCCCTACCCGTTTCGCTACATGCGCCGATCTCGCCAGATTGAGTTAGGCTTATGGGCAGATAAAGTATTGTTCTTAGGCGCGGCTGGGCATTCTCTCGAAGCCCCCACTCCATTGTCCCCTACGCCAAGGGGATGGCTCGACAAGTTTATATGGAAACTTTACCAATAAGATCAGATTGAGATCCAGATTATCTTCGCGAGACATCCCGCTGATCCTGTCTCACCTTGTGCACCAGGGCCCTTTACCTCGAGATCCACCATCATTGTCCAGAAGAGAACAATATCCCTTGAGTGCCAAGGTTCAAGCCTTCGTGACGCCAGGTCTACAAGGCCCCCCTGTTGTTCAAAAAGAGAACAACGTTAGAACAGCCATTGTTCTTTGAGCCCGTAGACAAGAGACGGTTCTCACCCCCCCTGTTGTTCAGAAGAGAACAACGTAGAACAGCCATTGTTCTTGGAGTTCGTAGACAAGAGACGGTTCTCGCCCCCCTGTTGTTCAGAAGAGAACAACGTAGAACAGCCGTTGTTCTTCAAGCCCGTTCGTCAAGAAACGGTTCTCATCCGCAAGATGGCACGTCAGGATCATTTTATCTCCCCTCCTTCGGCTGGAACTCGCCAGCAGCCTGAAGATTCCTTCGCGTCGCCTTCCTCTGCACAACAACTTTTAATTACGTAAGCTGAACATTATCTTTGAGTATTTAGCCTTTTTGTCAACCCTATCATGTGCTTTAAATGGTTTAGCGAACTATCCCATCCCTTTATTTTTTGTTTGTTTACCTTTTTTAAATCTCTCCCAAATCTTAATCCTCGGATTAGCCAGATATCCCCACGACCCTTTCCATTCTCTGTTTATTTCAACATTAACCGTTTTGTGTGTTGTTGATAGTTTTATTAATAAAACTCTATTTTATTACTGTAGCCATATTATTATCCTTGAGCTCAGTTCCACTTCTTAAGCATATTGAAGATAAATATCATCGGTTAACCAGATAACCACGCACTCTAAATATAATTGAATAGTTCCCTTAACGAATAGTTATATATGGTATATCGTCGAGAGTCCATTCTACGACACCTTTTTTACCGAAAAATCCGTGCAGGGAAGCGATTCGAACCAGGCACACTGAGGCAGCGAGCACCGCTTTGATCACAGTTAAAAGTATGCCGTTAGTACACTACGTTACGCAGTAGCTTAGTGTAGTTGGGTATCAGTCTTTCTTGAATTCAAATTTTGTTGAAGACCATTGTGTATTTTGCCCTAATTAATTTACTTTTGGCAACTTTCTTTTCTTCTAACTATCTTTTTTATTCCATCTTGTAGATGGTGGATTACTTGTCCAGTATTCATCTCTTTTTTAAATGAATGTGTTTGGTAAAAACCAAACTAAATTGCTAAGCTTTCGATCCTATTCGATCATCTTCGGAGCGTTATGAAATTCATTGACATACTCCACACTACAAGACCGTCAGGACTAATATCATCCCTTGACGTACAAAGCATGTTTACCAATGTGCCTATCGCTCAGACCATCGGCATCATTATAAAAAAACGTGTACCACAATCCTACCATGTGTCCTCCAAATCTTGACCAAAACATCTTAAGGAGAATGTTACGTTCATGCACATCAGAGGTGCCGTTCAAGACACTGAACGCTTTCTATACACCCAAGTGGATGGAGTGGCTATGAGGTCACCTTTAGGGTCGACCTTCGCCAAACAATTACATGGGTCAACTCGAGGAGAGTTTATTGGACATCATGGAAAATAAGCCACACACATATTGCCGATATGTAGATGACATCTACATCAACGTCCAAAACGAAAGACATCTCGTTAACATCAAGCAACATTTTGAGGAGAACTCCACGCTAAAATTTATTTTTGAATTGAGCACGGGCAATAAACTCCCTTTCTTGGACGCTGAGGTTCAAAACATCAAAGGAGGCTACATCAGTAAAGTACATAGAAAAAGTACGGACATGGGAAGATGACTCACTGCGGAGAGTGAATTGCCTGAAAGGTACAAAACAAGCGTAATCGGCTCATACATCCACAGAGCTTATAAATGCTGCTCTAAGTGGGAACTTTTCCACCAAGAGATTGCACGAGTAAAACAAATACTCGTAAATAATGGTTTCTCAAATAGCATGATTGATAAACAACTCCAATCATTTTTAAATAACCATTACAAACATACGGATAAAACTGAAAGTAATCATGGAGACGTCAATAACATCAAAGTGTATTACAGAAACCAGATGTCCACGGCCTATAAAATAGATGCAAAAAACATCAAGGAGGTCATTAACCGTAACATCAAGGTTAAGAATCAAACGGATAAAATCCAACTCATCATCTATTATAAAACAACAAATGCCAGCAATCTTCTGATGAAAAATAAAATCTGCCCTAACTCTTCGAATCTCAAGTCAACCAACATAGTTTACGAGTTCACTTGCCCTAATAAAGACTGTAAGCTTTATAATAACTAAATATATTGTCATGACAACTACCACACTTTCGAGACGGTTAACTATGCATCTACAAAGCGGATGGCCAAAAAGGCATATGGAGAGTGTACATAATATTAACATAATGAGAAATATGCTTCTTGATAAGGACAAAGGAGATGAGAGAGATCGCTCACGTTCACAGGGAGGTGTTAGAAGAGATAAGACGGGAAGGTCCTAACCGGGAAAGAAGCTCGCTCCTTCGACGCCTAAGCACAGAGCTAAAAGTGTCTATCAACCTCAAACAGGAGGAAATTGGGAACAACCTGATAGCCAAAGTCGATAGCGAGCTTATCCCGGCTAAGTTCTGGCGTCAAGTCAAGAACTTAAAGGGACTAACAGCAAGACCAAAGGCTAGAATAAAAGAGAACGGATAATATATAGAGGACACGGCGATTCTGAAAGACAGGTTCAGAAATTCTTGGAAAAACGTCTTCAGGATCACCCCTGAAGTAAACGATGAGTTCGACCAGGAATTCGAAGGCCAACTGATTCAAGAACTGAATCAGGTTATGCACTGCACACACCCACAACATCAAGTCGACGAAGACAGGGAGATGGCAGACCACGGCCCTCCCATAACACCAGAGGACGTCATGGCCACTGTAAGTGCCTTCCAACATAAGACACCAGGTTGGACGGGCATCACCGTAAACAACTTGGTAAATGCCCCACAGCAGATCATTCAGGGAATTGCAAACATTTACTACGCTTCCCTGAATACGGGTTACTTCCCTGAAGGTTTTAAGATTGCTAAAATAATCTTCATACCCAAGGGAGATAAACTCCCTGATCAACTGCTAAATTACAGGCCAAACGCTCTGCAGGAAATCGTTGCGAAAGTCTACGAGAAGCTCCTGGCTGACAGGCTTCAAGAACAACTAGCCGAGCTAGGAGCTCACAACCCTCAACAGCACGGGTTCTACAAGGAACGAGAAACAGAAACCGCCCTCGCCTTCCTAACGGAAAACATCGCTTGCAGTGAAGCTTAGATAAGGTACGTAGACGTGGTGCTGCGGGATGTAAACAAGGCCTTCGACAAGGTATGGCTGAGAGGGCTACAATTCAAGATCCTCAACCTCCAGCTAAACCCAATCCTGGAAAGGGCCCTTTTAACTATGTCACGGATAGGAGAGCCCAACTCGTGATCGAGGGTGCAAAGGACCTGAATTCAAACTCGAGGCGGGAGTTCCACAAGGCAGCTGTCTGAGTCATTTGTTGTACCTTGTGTACACAATGGATCTAACTGCTCCAGTGAAGTACGATTCACTGTATCTGTAATACGTAGAAGACATCACTCAAATCGTCCTGAGTCCATTCAGGAACACTGGAAGTCAAGCAAGGGAGGCAACTGCAGAGATTGACAACATCAATCGCTACGAAAAAAATGGAAGATTAAAACCAACCACCAGAAGTTTACTATAATTTCAATGAACCACCGGAAAGTAGACGACGTCCTCATCGACAACAAATTCTATTGTTACTCTAACGAGGAAAAAGTCCTGGGCTTATGACTCTACAAATCAGGTTACAAGTCTCACGTAAATACCAGAGTCTCCCTAGCCAAAAGAGAGCTGAAGAAACTTTACTGTTTCCGAAGCCTCAGCGTGCCAAATGAGAAAAAGCTTTACATGGCCCTGGTACGCTCAGTCCTAGTATACCCGGTTAGGATCACGCAGATGGCAAGCTTTACCTCTCTCAGAACTTTCAGAGGGTGCAGAATAAAGCCACACTGCTGATAACTGGCACGCAAAGGAGCGACCATATTCGGCAGTCGGTTCTACACGAAAGAATCGGACTAAACCGCTCAATATAGAGGTCCCAAGGCTAGCGAGTAAGACTTGGGACAAAATAGATCAGGAAATACTCCAAACTTTAAACAGCGATTTGAACATAAGAGGAAACAGAAGGCACGCAATTGGTAGAACAGCTCTGTTCCCAAGCGGAAGAACCTGCGCGAGAGAGAACGTACTACCGATATATACTTAGTACTATACAAAGGTAAATAACTTTAATAAAATGAGGCAAAATGCCCTAACTCAAAATCAAAACTCGATTCAGATTAAAACACTAACCAAAAGACAAATTAACCTTAACAAAAGAGGCGAAGCGCCCAAATTGAATATTAAAATAAAAAGAGGCGAAGTGCCCAAATTTAACTCAATTCAAAATCAATATAAATAATAAATCTTAACAAAATGAGGCGAAGTGCCCAAACTAATACTCAAATTTAAAATAATATATGAATAACTTAATAAAATTTAACTAGAGATATTTAGCATAATAAAAAACATTGAAAGGCTTGAATGCCACGACAGAGGATTAAATTAAACTAAACAAATTAAAGAATATATATATATATATATATATATATATATATATATATATATATATATATATATATATATATATATATATATATATATATATATATATATATATATATATAAAAATGGAGGAACCTGGCTGTCATCGACAGTCAGCAACATTACTGACGGAGGAAGAAAACTTTATGAACCAAAAGTAATAAGAAAGCATGCTAGTGATGCCCTAACACCAGGGCAAACTAGAAAACATTTTCACACCTTTATAAATCTACCACACATTTCGTCACTTTCATGAATTAATTAATTAATTAATTTCTTTCACTTTACTTTCTGCCAGATCCTCACCCCACTCAGTACATCGGTAAAGGAGGCAAGATATTCCATAACGCTCCGAAGATGATCGAATAAGATCGAAAGCTTAGCAATTTAGTTTGGTTTTTACCAAACACATTTATTTAAAAAAGAGATGAATACTAGACCTTAATCCACCATCTACAAGATGGAATAAAAAAGATAGTTAGAATAAGAGAAAGTTGTCAAAGGAAATTAATTAAGACAAAATACACAATGGTCTTCAACAAAATTTGCATATATATATATATATATATATATATAATAATAATAATAAAAATAATAATAATTAAAAATCACATGACACGTGATATATAATAGATTCATTTTATTTTAAAGGCCCACAAAAATGAAAACTGGTAACACAATCCGGAAAAACGCTAAGGAATTTATTATTACGTGTACCATCAAAGCTTAAGAAGGAAAATGGGAGAAATAGTAACAGAAAAAAAAGGAGCAAATTACTTTAACCGTTATAAGAAAATGAATCAAGGATTTGGATTCAACCCTGTGTCATTAAGCGCTCTTCTCTTTAATAGGACACGTAATAAGAATTTCCTTAGCATTTTTCCGGGTGGTGTTACCAGTTTTAATTTCTTTGGGTCTTTAAAATACATATATATATATATATATATAATAGTGCAGCTCAAAAGCAACATATGTATATGGTTATTGAGCGAAATCCATTATTTCGCAAAGTCATTATAGGGATGGAACTCAAATGGTTATAACCCGGATTCCGGTATTAGCTGAAGTTGTATCGGGGTTGCAGCATCATTAGTTATGACAAAATGTCCCCATGCATATGCAATGCGATTGATTATAAAGTGATGGCGATATAGGATTATAAAGTGATGGCGATATAGGATTACATCTAGATTGTTTATAACACGAAATTCATTATTGCAGAAGGTTGTTATTAGGTTGTAATGCGATTGGTTCATTTATGAGATGATCATATGATTAAAACACGATTGATTATAACGAGAGGTCAGCATGAGATTCAAACGATATTGGTTATAACGCGAAAGCCTCAGGGAATTACAAGGCGATTGGTTATAGTGCGAAATTCATTATTATCTGAGGGTTTCTTGGGGTTGCAACTCTGTTACTTATAACTCGAAATCTATTATTGCATGGGCTCATTATAGGGTTGTAACGAGAATCAATACAACTCGATGTCGTCAACGTGATTGATTATAGAGCTACCTTATTATGAGAAAAAAACGCAATTATTTATAAAGAGAAATCAAATGTTACACGAAGTCGTCGTGTGGGTGCAACCTGATTTGCTCATAACGTGAGGCCTTCAAAGGATTGCAACACGATTGCTTGTAAAGCGAGGATGTCATGAGGTTGAACTCGAAATCTTTATGGGGGTCCAATGAGATTGGTTATACCGCGCGTTGATCATGGTTTGTAACGCGAATAGCTATAACGCGATGTCGTCAAGGGGTTACAACGCGTTGGTTATAATGTTAAGTTGATAGAGTCGCAAAGCGATTGATCATGACTGAACTTCATCATTACGCCAGGTCGCAATGAGGTTTTACGATTTTAGTTATAACACGAAATCTTTTATTAAATGAGGTATTCTTGGGATTACCGCGGGATTAGTTATAACACAAGGTAGTCAATTAAATATACCGTGTGGTGTTCATGGGGTTGCAACGCGATTGATTATAAAGCGTGGCATCACGGCGTTGCATCGCCATTGATTAATTATAAACCTAAATCCTAATGGAGTTATAAAGCAAGAGGTAGTCATGGAATTTCAACGCAATTGGTTTTAATTAGCGACTAATCTTGCTTTGCAACAAGATGGCTTGCAATGCGATTAGCATAACGTTAGATCTTTATGGGTTTGCTCGCGTTTGGTTACATCATGAAGTCGTGAAGGAGATGCAAGTTAATTGTTATAACATGAATTCCTCATGTGCTTAAAGTGATTGAATGGCTATAACTTGAGGTCTTGATGTGGTTGCAACGCGATTTGTTATAACGTAAGGTCAATATGTTGTCACTCGTTTGGTTATAACACTGTCTTCATAGCTTCGCAATGCGATTTGCTATAACGCAGGGTGACTATGCGGGTGCATGAACTTATTTATAATGCTGGTTTGAAACTAGGAGGTGCAACGCGATTGCTATAACGCGAGGTGCTCATGAGGCTGCAATACAATTGGTTATTATAATGTACAGTGGCGGCAACAAAAAAAGTGACATTGAATATTGGCAATAGAAATCGATACATAAAATCGCTTTCACGATTTTACTTGCCAACAAGCCAATGAAAAGGGGGGGGGCTTATGCCACGAGTGGATGACTCTCCTGAGCTAAGACAACAGAACTGCGCTTTATTGGAACTCACTGTCTCGTTTGAGCTCGTACAGTGAGGTTTTGGTGTACAACGCTCCAGCGTGCTGATTTCCTGCATTCGTGCCTACATTTGACGTGCTATAACTTCTGTGCAAGTGGATACAATGGGGCGGAAAAAGCTTTCTATGACAGAGAAAAGCCGTGCCTTGACCCTATTAGAGCAGGGAAAGTCTTTTATTGATGTAGCAGCAGATTTAGGAACCTCAAGAAATACGATTTATCGCCTAAAACGGGCAGCTGAGTTATTGCCACCAGGTACCATACCAAAGAGGAAGGAGGGCACTGGTGCAGCTAGGAAGACATCTCCAAGGACTGATAATATCCTAAGGCGTGAAGTGATGTCAGACCCTTCTGTAACCTCCGCTTCAATCAAGAAAAAACACCCAGACCTTCTCCAGAACGTCGCCCTCAGGACCATCCGTCATCGCTTACAGAAGGACTTAGGCCTACCGGCTCGCCGCGCTGCCAAGAAGCCACTTCTTACCAAGGCTATGAAGATGAAAAGGCTCAATTTTTGCAAGACCTATAAACATTGGACAGCTGCCCATTGGAAGAAGGTGATGTTCAGTGATGAGAGCACCTTTAGGCTGGTCAGAGGAGAGTCAAAGATCGTGCGTCGTCCCAGCAATGTGTCTCGGTATGACCCAAAATATACCGTGAAAACTGTGAAGCACCCTGATAGTGTGATGGTGTGGGGTGCCTTTAGTGGAAACAAGGGCAGAGGAGGTCTGTACTTCCTTCCCAAGAATGTAACCATGAGGGGGACTAACTATCTCGAAGTTTTGAAGCAGCACATGCTGCCATTTTGGGAAATTCATCGGTGTGAATTTTTCATGCATGATGGTGCCCCTGCTCACAGGTCCCAGTTAGTAAAAAGGTTCTTCAATGATAATAATATTAGTGTTTTGGAGTGGCCTGGTAATTCCCCGGACCTAAATCCTATTGAGAATGCTTGGAATCTGATGAAATCCAAAGTTCAAGAGACAGCATCCGGCAGCATCAAGGACCTGATAGAATCACTGAAGAAGATCTGGGTTACGATCGACCCCACCTACTTCGCAAACCTCGCTGAATCAATGCCCAATCGACTCAGAATGGTCATCAAGTGCAAGGGCAACATGACCAAGTATTAACTTTCATGAAATATTCATAATAAAATATGTAAGTTACATTTTTCTGTTTCATTTTCCCCGAATTGTCACATGTCACTTTTTTTGTTGCCGCCACTGTAAAGCTGTAATGGAATTATAACGCGTCATCGTCATGAAAATGTAACGTGAATGTCTATAAATTAAGGTTGACATAGAGTTGATACGCGACTGGTTATAACGCATGTCACCATGGGCTTGCTACACGAGGTCTTCATGTAGTTGAAATGCGATTGTTTTTGATACGAATGACATTATGTCAGTGCATCTTAATTATTTATAACACGAGGTCATCATGAGCTTGACACAGGGCTTTACCGCGATTGGTTAAAACGCACGTTGACATAAGGTTGCAGCGCGATTAGTTCTGCTGCCTGGTCGTCAACGGTTCAACTTGATTAAATATAAGATGAATTTTGACATGGGGTTAAATGGCGATTGGTAACAATACGATATCCATTATTACTTGAAGTCGCCATGGAGTTCGCTGTACGCGGCTGACGGAATATCAAAGACCTGTTGCATGGAAATTGCATTATAATGGAGTTATTTTCTTCGAAGGCAACTATAGCCCAAACTACCTCCCACACTCATTCAGGAATTGCCACTATCTGTACAAATTGAAGACCAGGGTAGAAATGTACTCACTTTGTACGTTTCGTGTCTGATTCCGCCGACATTCAGGACCACCCGGTTCTCAGCGTCCATGATGTGATGATGGTGGGTCTCCCTGTCCCTGGCTAGGGGGCGGGAAGACCGAGGAGTAGTTGGAGTGTGAATGGTTGCGGAAAAAAAGCCAGAGTGGCTGGAGTAGGACCGGGAAGAGGTTTGGAGAGGGGGAGGAAAGGAGAGGGTAAGGGAAGGGGGTGTTTTATTTGGGGGGGTCAGGGTGTATCCTCACGGCCCCCCCATCGCTGAAGGTCGGACTTTCCTCGAAGCTGTAAAAAAAGAAAAAGTTTGATAAAGTGAAAAAGCAGCAATAATTGGTGGATAGCATAAAACTTAATAAGAACACAATTGGATAAGAAAGTGAACTCAAGTGACAAACATTAAAAAGTTTAAAGTTAAGAAGGGGAGATAGAGGGGAAGCAATTGCAGAAGAAACAAGGAAAGATGGAATAAATCGTAAACAAGGCACCTTTATGTCCAAAAAATAAGCTCTGAGTGAACCGAGTCTGTTTAAGTTTAGGGATAACCGAGTGAATTAAGCGACGTGGAATCAGTGGTCAGAATATCTTCATCACTCCGTTTCTTTCTTTCTCAACAAGTTGTTGTTCTCTTTGCTATATTTTCCGTAATTTATTTTCATTGGTCTCAATTTAGAAGTATCCATTTTTTTCATATTTTGGGGAAGTCTTCCCTAGATTAATCGATATGAAGGGGATTAGCCAATTGATATCGCCGTTAACAGAAAGATGAGAGTCATTAGATGACTTCAATGCAGACATAGTTGAAGGGGACAAATTCTAAGCAAAGGCACACAAGTTGCATCATCAATGGTATTCCCATTAATAATTAAAATAACTTTTTCAATTTCTCAGTATGGACTAATTCAGTGGTAATCAATTAAACTTAATGGGATACACGTGTGTGTGGGTGAAAAAGAACAGAGTGGGACGACGGATATCAATTCAACCTTTGGTTGTGGTAACCTTTTAGATCGTGCGACCCTTGAGATTTGTTTGCAATTTTTCACCGTAAATGAATCCGATTTGGAAAGAATTTAATTAAAAAAAGTGTCAACTACGTGGGTAAATTTACTTAGAAAAATATTGAATAAAAGTTGCTATATAATCAGGTTAATAAGTTAAGTTTAGTTCCTTATGGATTAAGGTGGAAGGCGGAAAATGCGTTTATTGACTTATTGTAAGACTCAAAATTAAGATAAAATTAAGTCAGTAGTTTTCCTGTTTCAGGAGATAGCAGAATATACTCGATGATTTAGGCAAGATGGTTAAAATGTAATTTCTTGAGCGGACGTCAAAAATAAATTTTCGTTAGTCATTCGTTCAAATTATGGAACCCTATTTTGGGATATATTTAGAACAAAGTCGGGTCGTGAATCCAATGGAGGCAATGATATGGCGGAATTGTTTGTAATTTCGAAGGATAAGACTGGAATATTTTTTACTAGGGTGATAATTCTTAAACAGAAACGGTCTGTAGTTAATATAAGTCAAAATTTCGAATCTGACTACTACAAGCAGGATCGAAAGAATCTTGCTGTACGCAAAGGAGAAAACCAACTTAGTTTGGTATTTATGTTGTAAAACGGGTCCTATAAAATGTATTTTCTCTTAGGGAGGGTATCTTCAAACTCAGTTGACCAAGAGAAGTGTTCTATCCCATGAAATCCGTTAAAAATAGATCCGGGCAACTTCCTTAATAATTATTTTGTTTTAAAAGGTAGTTCAGCAAGGGTTTGATGCGTCAATCCATTATAGGTTAGAATCCTAAAATAATCGTGGAATACAGCCTTTGAAAAGTTGCTTAACGCCAGTTGAGTTTTGCCCGAATGGGCTTGCGCTGATCAGGGAACATGCTTTACTTCAAAGGAGGTTACTTTAAAACTTCTCCATATCATCGTTAGAGATTAGGGTCTTGGAGCGCTTTCATCGACCTTTCAACAAAATAAAAAGCGCATATATCGTTGAGAAATATACCCGGAGGTACATTGAAAAATATGAATGACAGTGGTACAATTTTTCACCTTTTAATCTGATATATTGACTTTAGGTTAAGGTTCAGTATGTTGTATAAGCCGGAATTAGCCCTGGGAATTATTTAATAAATCCATCCGATAAAAGGAAGAAACGACAGTATATCAAGTTATTTGCTAAAGAATTGTTTTAATAGAAGTGATATCGTAAGGATTAACTGTGTATAGGAAAACCCTCTGGGAGGGGGGATCTATAGAGGTATTTGCTAAGGACTTTAGCCCTACTGGAAGAGAAAAGGTAACAAAAGTATGACGTTTGGAAGGAAAAGAGATCGAGTTAACTGCAGCCATCTTTGATTCTCTTCCTAAAATGCTTCTTTCGCACATCAGGACGCTCCTTGGTCTGGCCCTGTGGCTTCTGCCGAGGATGCGAGGTCCGTCGCGTGCCTATAAAGGAAACCACCACGAAAGTGGGGCTGGAAGCGAGCATGACGTGGACTCGCAGTTCCGTGTCAAAGCTGGCCTCGTCGACCCGAGTGCCTTCGAGAAGAACACGACCGAGTAGGGGGAGAGGGGACAGGGGACAGGGCCAGGACTCGTTCCTTCCCGCTGACTTTAAATATCGAAATCCAATCGCCAGCAAGCATGAGAAGGATGACACCTCACCCCGAAAAACCTCTCCGCGAGGTTTTTATTAAATTATATATATTTGTTTTGAATTTTAATTATCATACTTAGATGCGGAGAGTAAGTGAAATTATTTGGGGTAATGGTTTTTAAACAGGTCAAATTATTTATTTGGGGAAATAGAGGGAAGAGATCCTTTTGTAACAGGAAAGAGAGATAGAAAGTGCCCAAATAGTTTGACAAGGCCAACAAATCTACACTATGAGAGGCAACCAGGTATATTTATGCCACAAACCAGGCAACTGTTTTAAAAGAGGCCAGGAATAAAAACCGATACCCATTTTATAATCAGATTAAGACTGACTAGTTAAATATGACGAAAAATTAATGATATAAAAACCACTTAAACACTATCTTCAACTTAATTCAAATTAACATAAAACTAGATGATATTAAGAAGCGTGGGGTTAAAATAAATAAGAGACGATTTGCTGTAGATTTTTGGTTATAAAATCAAGCAATGTCCGCAGGTAAAATGAAACAGCATAGGTGGGACACATTGTTTCATTTGTTTCAAACACTGAATCTTCTCGAGTTCTAATAAAAGAAATCAGCACAATCATTTATTTGCTTTCACAACTGTAATTCGGGACGGAGAAAAATAGAAATGTTTGCACGCATCTCACCGTAAGGATAAATTTTCTTATTTAATACAAAGTTTAGGCACGCGATTAAGTAAAAGGTCGTTCAGTAACGGGTTAAATCGAATGTGGTGATTTTTTATATATTAAAAAAATAAATAGATTGATTTAATCTGTTCAATAATTGGCCGTAGGGAGGGAAGCGGAATGGATGAATATTGAATTATGGATCCTAGAGCTATCTCTAAAAGGGGATTCTTGTAAGTCATATAAACTGTGCGCGGACCATTACCACTCGGAATATTGCCTAGGTGGGAACTTTGCTCAGATGAGAACATTGCCCAGGTTTAAACTTTAGCACTAAGAACAATTTCTAGGTAAGAACATTGCCACTGGGAACATTGTCCAGCTTGGATGATGGTAAGAATAAGTGAATTAGACATTAAACCATTTATTTAAAAACACAATTTATTAAAAAGTTCTTAAATATATTTAAACAAATAACGACTGAAAACATAGGTTTACCTCGAGGTTGTGTTTTCTTCCTGTTAATATCCCTATATAAGCCCTTTTGAAGCAAGATAAATAAATTCATCCGGTACAGTTTCATCCTCCTAGAGCTTTTCCAAAACTTCAACAACATCGTCGGTTGGTACAAACGCTGGTGCGCAAAAATACCCCATTTTAAGCGAGATATCTTTACGATATGTTCGTTCATATTCAAGGTCAAAAATCTTCCTGTATAAACATTGTGAAAAATGGAAGAAGCAGCCATTTCAAGGAATATTAGGGCAAACGTACTTTAGTGCATCGAGGTAGGTCTTATCAAACTCAGTGTTGTAATATTTTCTGGAGATGTGTTATGAACGAGCTCTTTAATTTTTTTATATACTGCTCTATAGGTTGATTCAACTTTGTTAGGTAAGAGAGCAAATACACAAGGAATAATTAATTAATATTTAGTAATTAATTTTCTAAAATGTGAAATAATTATCATGGAATCTTTTCTACCATTTACCTTTTCCTAAGTGCTAACATTTCAACCTTGACAATGTTTACAGTACCAATGTTTCCAACTGGGCAATGTTCCCAGTGTCAATTGTCCCGCCTAGGCAATGTTCCCACCCGGGCAATGTTCATATTGGCAATTTCCAAGAGCCCGTATAAACCATGTGTATAATAAGCTGTTTAACACAATTTTAGCACAAGGAGACATATTGCTGTAGATAGACGCTAATTTACATAAAGTTGGCTCCCCTTCCACTTTCAACACCTACTTTCTGTCAACGATGAAAAAGGGCAATGCTCTTCATATATTAAAATTATTTCCACCAATCAATGTTTAATAGGAGTTTGTAGGAACATATTTGTGGGTTTTTAGGCATTTTACAAGGCCCAATTTCATTATTTCCTAGGAAATAATAACCAAGGAGGGTATGATTTGTCATGAGTGGTGTAGGTTGTGCCATGTGGTGAAGTTATGAAAAGTTAAAATACCTCTCTGGTAAGTTCCAGTTTCATTTCATTATTTTCTAAACTAAAGAAGTCAGGGCACAAATTTGTGAGAGTATAAGATTGTACCGAGTGGTAAAGTTAGCGGAAGTGAAATGTATAGAAGATACCTCAATAAAAGGCTACTTGCGGAAATCGGCACCCGATGGGGGCGCGAATTTCCGGAACATACCAAACTTTCAGAATTTAGGCTCGCGTACCCCATGCCTTAACACAGCAGAGATATATTTCAGGCCATTTGGCAAGTTCCCTAGAGTTGAGCTTAAACTCCAAGCGCCAAGTAGTTTCCTCTTTCAACTAATCGGGAACTTTAACCTTCTTTCATATATTTTCAGTTTCTTTACTTGACCATTTTGAGATCCTTAGTTTTAGGGTGAATAACCAATCTACTATGAAGATTAATATAATAGACAAAATGTTGTAACGGCTAACGATACAGTTCTTAAACAATTAATTAAAATATATATATATTTAATAGCCCAAAGGAAAGGAAAACTGGTATCACAACCCAGGAAATAATACTCTTTGGAATAGATTACGTGAATCATTGAAAGTTTGAAAGAAAATGTGATTTTAAAAACGGAGAAAATAGGATAACTATTTTAACCGCTACATGAAAGTGAAAAAGGAAGTACATTCGAACCTATGTCGTCTAGCGCTCTTTGCTATTAGAACCACGACGCTCAACGAGTCAGCCACCATCCTCAACCCCCAATAAAGATTGATTCAAGAAGTCTTTTGAATAACGAAGAGTATCCTTTTTATCCAGTGAGAGGTAACCGTTTTTAGTAGTCGAGAGAACACGGACGGGCCTTTGTTTAATAAGAGAAAATCACATGACTCGTGATATATAATTGATGTAGGTGCGGCCTTTCGGCGACGTTTCACTCTAGACCAGTTTCTTCAGGGAACTGATTTTCATGGAACATGAACAAGTTGTGTATAAAAAGAAAATTGTAGGGATTACTGTGAGAACCACAGAAATCGGGTAGTAAGGGAGGAAATGTACCCGAACATATTAAGAGGGGATATAATAGTTAAAAGACGGATACTAGACACCGATGCAGGCACAGGGATAGACTGGGAGAAATGAAGAGGCGCTAGAAAGTTGCGCGATAATCATGATGCTGCTAACTTGGGTATAAACAGGTTTTGGTTGTGGTTTGTCTAGGGTTTCTAGGTATCTTAAAGCCACCACCGCGTGTTGTCTGGGATGTATTTGGGTATATGTATGTGGGGTCTCTAGCGAGTTCCCAGCTGTCGTGTTAGGCAGATGTGTGACACGTGGATGTTAGTGTGATTGGTGGGTATGTAAGGAGTGGACGAACTAGTTAGAGTTTTTTTAAGTGTAATAATAGTTTGTGTTTCTAGCCGAGTAGAACCTGCGCAGCATATTCTCTTTTTGGCCTACGTAAAATCGAAGGTATTTGTCAAATATGGCTCCGAGTATCTTCGTGTTAAGTTTACGTGTCTTGTGGGGCCTAGGTAATTAAGGTCTAGTGTGTACACGCCATGTAGTGATTGCACGCGCCGTATAGTGTCGTCTGAGTCTTTAGAGGATTTGTGGCAATGAGATACTTGTCCTCATATTCTGTATTCTCATTTAGTATGATCTCTACACGGCGTGCGATTCTGTCTGGACCCTGGACGAAGACCAGAATAGTCTTGTCGTCGGCGTGGGACAGTGTATATGTGTGGTTTGCAGTTTCGAGTGGACGTGAGGTGTCATTGCTACTCCGGGTTACGCCTGCACGTGGTGTGAATGGATGTGATATTATGTTGGTGCAGAGACGGAGCTCCGTGTTGTTGGTTAGTTTTCGACGAGGTCCCTCATGCCACGCCTTATTGAATGTCTTCTCCACGTCCGTGTAGCATAGTATTTTTATCGTGGCTCTCTTGCTTTTTGTATAATGTCGTGAACGATGGTCACAACCGCTTGAGTCGATCAGCCTCTGCAGAAAGCATATTGGCAAGTTGAGAACCAGTCACGCTTCTCCAGAAAATTCCGCGAACTGATGTTGACCATACGCTCAAGATTTAGGTTTTTGAATTTTGTGAGTAGTATGCTATGTGATGTTTTAAATAGTTATGGGAACTGTCAAAGGCTAGTGAGGCGTTAAATAGGTGTGTATGCGTACGGAAAATCTTTTCTAGTAGGTGTATTATCGTGGTTAGGAGGCCGGAATGGCCGTGGGGAGAGGGAGTGTATTTTTGATGTAGTGTTTTGTTTCTTTGCCAGTCATAGGGGTGGCTAATGTGGTAGAGATTTCGCTCACCCCTATTTATATCAGGTGAGAGAGCCAAACTCAGCAGCGTGGAGTCGAGACCATTTCCGGAATTCTTGGAATTCCTCTTGGGCATATGGTTTGAATGCGTTATGTGTATGTACCATGTCCCAGTGGGTCCTGAATGTGTTGAGGATTTCAATAGTATCAGTAAGTGTGCGGTTATTGAGTAGTAGGGTAACTGATTTTGGTGGGTTCGAGTCTAATATAGTAATTACGCACTCAGAAGAAGAAGAGTCAGTGCAGGGAGTGTCATCCGCGATGCGGGCTACTTCACGCAACTGGCGGTTCCGGTCTAGCTGCTCGCATTGTAGGATGCGTGCACGCAGGAGTGTAATTTTGTGTTGTCATGGGCTTCTGTCTTAGTGGTTATTGTATAATGCTATGAGATTTTGTATGTGAATAGAGAATGTGAAGTGTTTAATGCAGGTATGTCTTGTGTGGTGTGTACATGTTAGGGGAAGTGTTTTTGGTGCTCATAATTGTGATTCAGTAGTTGCTTAGGTGTGAAGGTTTAGTATCCTGGAGATTGAGGTTGTGTCGAATGATAGATATTTCTCTTAAACTCCTAATTTTCCTTAGCATCCTCGTATCGTGGTGGTGAAGGCAGTCGAATAAGTGAAAAGAATAGTAAGTGGCATACAGAGATGTGGTCAGATAGTCAGTGGGGACCGGGGGCTATGTGTTTCTGGAAACGCGTGGTTTGATCATTGCGAAGGACTACGTTCAGGGGACGTAGTCGCTCTGAGATCACGTAGGTCGGGCCTACGCGCTCGCAGCGGAATCTCCACAATGGACCCTCTAGATACCTACCTGCATCATTTGTGGTGTTTGAAAGGAGTGTGGGATGGTGTGTGTTTCAGTCTCCACAAAGAAAAGTTGAAGGTTGTATTAAGATAGAGCCCAGAGTACAACTTATATGTGTATCTGTTGTCGTGGTGGAATGTAGTGTGTGGTCACTAGGATTGGATCGGTGTAGGTGTGCACCTTGCAAGCTAGAAAGGATTCATCATGTATTTTTATAAGTTTATGGTGTATACACCATAAGAGGGTGTAGGTTTGCTGGAGGTCAGAAGTAAAACATTAGATCTTTGAGTGTTGGGTGTTTTAGTGTGGTTGGCAAGAAGTGACCTAAGAGCCTGAGCAGTAGTTTAGGAGTGATGGAATGGTAAGAACATTGGAAAGTGAGATTGGGTTAGTGTAAAGAGTTAAGGGTTTTGTGGGAGGGTGTGACCTAAGAGCCTGAGCAGTAGTTTAGGAGTGATGGAATGGTAGGGACATTAGATAGTGAGATTGGGCTAGTCTAAAGAGAGAAGGGTTTTGTGGGAGGGTGTGTGTGGACATTGGAAAGAGGTAGAAGTAGAGGGTTTGGAGACGGCGTAGCCGAGGCAGGGGACAAGGGAGTAGACAGATCCAGGAAAGAGACAGGGTGAGTGGCGCAGGAGGAGAGTTGAGAGTGATGGAATAGGTAGGACCAGATTCGTGCATCCGGGTGTGGGGAGAAATGCTGGTTGTTTATTTTTCTGTTTCTGTATAACGGAAAACCCCGACTCGGGAAAGACAATTTGTCCTAGACCATTGGCTGTATAAATTAGTTTTAGGACATTGCGTTTAGCGGGGGATTCCACTTATCCGACATCTCTTTTGCCACCATAGAGAGCACGGTGGCCAAGTCTGTTTTGGAATTTACCTGGAGTGTTGTTTGTTGCCTCGTCTGGTGTAGGTATACCTACATGTGTCATTGTAGTAGGTTAGGTGCTCTTGAAATCGCCGGTAGCAGCGGCGTATGTTCTTGTGAGGGTGTAGGAGAGAGGGAGTTGACGTTGGGTGAAGTGCACGCGTGTAAAGGAGTATGTATTGGAGCCTCTTTAGCTACAAGATGAATAAATGAGTATAGACCTGGATGGAATCCTCAAGACTTAATGATGGATGGAGGACGAATCAACGACCCACATTCAAAGGGTGCCGCCTCCTCAATGGGTTTCGGTTATTCAGTGTTATGTTCAATATACACTGAGACGGATGTAAGCCCCACTGTGGTCCTGGCCGGACCCACACGGTAGGGTGAACTCTGTCTCAATCCAGAATTCCTCTTGACTCTGGGTTCTGCAGTGGGCTAGACTACACGCCTTCTTCCTCCGAAGCCTCCAATTATGTCCTTTTAAGAGAAAAACAACGAGAGTTATGTGTGCAGTCTCCGTTCATGGGGCGAATTACGACTGGGCAGGAGGCTCTCATGTTGACCACAATAGTCTAAAAATGATAATCCTCACGGGGGGAGGGGGTAGCGGGTACCAGCAAAGCTGTAAGAGGGTAAGATCATGACTGGCGGCAGGTAACAGGGCTCTTACTTCTCTCCCATGGATGTCGTATGTGGTTCCTGCACAGATCTAGGACGAATTCTGCCTATCTTACCTTTTAACTTGCCTCCTGAATCAAGAGGTGAAAGGGAAAAGCAGTGGGGTTTTTCGCGTGAATAAATGCTATTCGCGAAAAGGTGGTGAGTTTAGTATAAGGGGTAAAGTTTGCAGAAATAGATCTGAAAAAATAGCAAAATTTAATGGAAGAAAGTATTAGATTTGCATAGAGCTTCATAGGTGCCTAGAGGTTTGGCTAATCTCTTTAGTTATATTCTTAACTTGGGTAAAATAACCTTTTTTTTAATCGCAATTTCCGTATTAGTTTGATTTTCTTTACTTTGGTCTTCTTTTTCCACTTAATCTTTTCCGTTCCATAGTTTTCTGAAGCAATTTATTTTCATAACACTGCTTCTGTTGCTTGAGAATCTAAGTTTACCATTGTATATCAGGTCTTCTATATGGTCTTTATCGTGAGTGACGAGTATCGCCACTCTTAAATTCCTTTTTCAATCCCATTTATGATATTTTCGTTGTTCAATTCTTCGGGGAATTCGTTGTGTTTGATCGTGAGCAGTCTTAAGTTTATTTCGTTGTCTGTAATTTCTTCTTCGTCTTCTGTTATTTTCCTTTTTTTTCGATACTTCCTTCGTGGTTTTCATTATTCTTTCAGTGTTTGGTGAGGTAATGGCTTGTTGATTCCTTATTTCTTCCAGGATCACGTCGAGTTCCCGGTTGGATATATTTTTCGTTCCCATTCTCGTATTGTCTTCGTCTGTGCTTTCTTCGCTATCGTCCTTTGTCGAATTTTATTCTCTTTACTTTTGAGTTAGTTGTGTTGTTTTCCTGTTGTTTTTTTTTCCTTTTCTCGCAACTAAGTGCTTTTAAAACGCCATTTGACGGATTTGTCGGGAAACAAAGATTCCTAGTAGTTCCTTTCGTTGTAATGAACAGTGAAGGTTCCTGGGTGTGCGATGTTGGCGGCGTGCGCATATAACAGTATTGCTATCACTTTCAGGCTCTGGAGGCTATTAGATATCTGGTGTGGTACTGTGATGCCGCTTCGTTCGTGTGCTGTTAATGTTATGCACGAGTATGAGACGTTCAATTTTATTTCCTCGTTTGTTTTTTCTTTTTTATTTACTAACTCTTTCTTTTGGGGCATCTCATGGCTAGTACTGAGTGAGGGACGCCGCAGTTGGCGCATTTCTTCTGCTCCTTGCGGCAAAATATCCCAAGGTGATCAGGATCCCCGCATTCGAAGCAGAGCTTTTGCCACTTGTGACACTTCCGCGTCTCATGCTATTCCAGATGAAAGCACTTCCTGCATATTTTTATATGCGCGAACTCTTTCTTTTCTATCTGACCAGGAGTCACTCAAAGATTAAAAGCTAGAGTCCCGCTTCCAAAGCTTTCTTTTCCATGGCGGCCTCTGTAAATATGACCTAAATAGTTTTGTCTGGCTCTCCGAATTTAAAGATGCTTTGCAACTTTGCCTATCAGGGCTGGCGCTTTTTATCTTCTTGGATTTCTTTGTAGGTTTGCTTTTCGATGCAACAATCGATGACATGTCTGAAAAAAGTAAAGATCTCTAACAAAAATATGGATAAAACGTCGTGCTTAACTTTCTGTTGAAAGGCGAATAACCTTTCATTAGTGGTTGTGCCGGCAAACCCTGAGTGATCCAGAAGATTCAAAGATTCACTAATCAAAAACCACACGCTCAGAGAATCGGAAATTGAGGCTAAGATAGAAGCGCCCTCCTTGGAAGAGGTTGAAGGGAAATAAAATGAAAATAAGAAAAAGGCTGGGGATAGGAGCTATCCCTATGCCACAGATTCCAATGTGCTCTGGATGAAATTACTTCATCCGGGTACAGGAAGCATGTCCCTGTTAAAAAATTTCGAAAGCCTAGGCCGCAGTTAGAACTCTATTCATGTTCATAAGTCTCCGTGAGAGTAATAAGAAGAAGATCTACAATGCACTTGCCAGATCTACGCTGCTTTACCCTGCTTTCGCCCTCTATTGTGCCTCAATAAAAGAAAAAGAGGAAACTACAGGTCGTGCAGAACAAATGCATATACCTAAGTACGAGTACACGCATGAGAGAAAGTAAACCCCCAGAAGAGCTGCACAGCAAACAGGGGGATAAGATCCATTAACACAGTCATTGAAAAACCGAGTAGGAATAGCAGGAGATGATTAACCAAAACAAAAGATCCAGAAGCAAACCAAGATTCTCGAGTTCTGCTATCCTTTTGGATAAAAGAGATGAAGTGCCGTTCGAGGCATGATGGAATGTTTAGAAAATACGGAAAAGAGAAAACGATTACTCATTAACCCTGGAGAACTGAACATGGGTATAGTTTGCCCGAAGCTAGTGACGTCATGCGCATTTCTCCCTCTTCTTCCAAGGCAAGATGCTGGGAGTCTGTGTAGTTTTAGTCTAGCGAACGCTCTTATATGTTGAGGCAACGTTGGTACACTCCTCTGCTTATATTCCCCGCTAGACTTCTGTTTGGGTACCGTTTACCCAAGTTCACTGTCAATTATAGTAAAAAAATACTGGACAACCTGTAACCGAGTTCAGTGGTAATAGCGTACAAAGAGAAGTTATAGTGGTGGTGTAGTGATAGATTTATTTCTTTTCACGCTGTAATTCTTATTTCGGGTGACTAATAGTGCGAACTTGTGTCTGAAATGGCGAAAGAACAAAACCTGAGTGGGCTGGAGATTGGTGAAATTCTCTTTACTCCAGATAGTAAAGAGAATAATGATTGTGTTGAAACTGATGTACTTTATGACAGTGAGAGTAATAAAGAATATGTTCCAGAGCCACATGAAATGGCTGAAAGTTCAGACAGTGTATCTGGAGAAGAAGTTCCTCGCCGACGCAAGCAAACAAAGGCGGGTGGTGGGAAGACAAGGAGGCCTAGGAGTCTCCCCCGCACCCCCTCGCCTACTACCCACGCCGCCACAGCTGATAAGCCTACTGCTAGCCCATCCTGCAACTCTGCTGCTGTTCCTGTACAGTACCTTGCTGTGTCATGGGGCTCTGATGGCCCTGACGACCCTGATTCTGCTGATGCTGTTTCTTGTTCCTGCTGCCATCCCTGCTGCTGTTCCTGCTGCTGCTTCTGCTGCCATTCATGCTGCTGTTCCTGTTGCCACCCTCGCTGCTGTTCCTGCTGCCACCCCTGATGCCAACTATGCTGCTGCAACCCTGCTGCTGCTCATGCTGCCCATAAGCGACAACGTCGACGACGTGCAGACGATGTGGAGTTGTTAGTGACTTTTAACTCTGCAAAAGTCAGAGGTCGCTCAGGCTATGTATGGTAGACAAGGGATCAGGAAGATGCATCAACTAGGACAGCAGTCTGAAATATTGTCGCATCAATTAGGCCAGCTCCCACAAAATCAGCTGATAATGAAACCATACCTGAAGAGTGGTTTTGCCTGTTTGTGACTGATGTCATGGTGAATCGGATTCTGGAGTTCCCTAACAAAAAGATTGATGCTGTTGCAAGGAGGTACAGGAGACAGACAGCGGCTGTACAACAAAAAGCAGCAGCAAAGATACGTGCCCTGCTAGGTGTCCTTATATTCAGTGGTTACAGAAAATATAACCACCTGAATACTAAGGAGTTATGGTGCCCTGTGGCAGGGGCTCCTTTCTACAAGGCAGCAATGTCCGAGGTGCGTTTTTCTTACTGCTGTACTGACTCAGGTTTGACGACATAGCCACGTGGGAACAGAGGCGAGCCACTAATAAATTTGCCCCAGTCATGTCTGTGTGGGACATGTTTATGGCCTGCTGTGAGGATAACTACACACTCCACGAAAACCTCACAGTAGATGAACAATTGCCCTTTTAGGATGTATATCTTAAATAAGCCGGCAAAATATGAGATAAATATTGTTATGGTGAATGATGTAGAAAGCATTAGGTTGAGGAATAAGTTCTTGCGTTTTTTTAATGTTATGTTGATATAAGTTTTGTTGACGTGATTTGTGTAATGAGAGCAAAATTTGAAAAGGTTAGGCTACGTCTCTTAACAGCGTAGACTATTAGGCTTTTGCTTAGGATACGTCTTGAAGTTGAGTAATAAGTCATTGCAGTTTATTTAAAAGTTGTGTTAATTTCATTTTTGTTCTGTACCCCCAAAATGGAGTGTCAAGTTGAAAGAAGGGCGCATTTTCGACACTTGTTGTAATTCATTTTCAATCGAGACGGAAACAATGCAAACGCAGCCAAAGCTCGTCGCGATATTTGTGCTGTGTACGGAGAAAATGCTTTATCAGAAAGGACAGCTCAATGGTGCTTTTCACGTTTCAAAACAGTCATTTCAATCTTAATGACGAAGAACGTTCTGGTCGCCGCATTAAGTTGGATGAAGATCGATTGAACGACCTTCTTCATGAAAATCCTCGTCAATCGACTAGAGAATTGGCTGTACATTTCGCGTGTGATAAAAAAACTGTAGGGAATCACATTCATTCGATGGGGAAAGTTCAAAAACTCGGTGCATAGGTTCCGTACGCTTTGAGCGAAAGCAACAAACTTCGACGCTCCACGATTGCCGCATGTTTGCTTGCTCCTCACAAGGCTAATCGTAAATATAAGGACATATTTCTTCATCGCATCATCACTGGCGACGAAAAGTGGTATGTTTATGTCAACATGAACCATCGAAAACAATGGCTTAGCCGCAATAAAAAACCACTTCCGCGATTAAAGCAAGGACTTCATCGACGAAAGACGATGCTGTGTGTGTGGTGAGATTGGGAAGGTATCATTCTTTATGAGCTCCTTGCGAACAACGAGATTGTCAATGCAGAACTCTACGTTCAACAAATGTATCGACTCACAGAAGCTATTCGTGAAAAGCGACCTCATTAACGTTATTGAATCCTTCTGCAACACGACAATGCTCGTCCTCACATTGCCAATATGACAAAAGACGCCATCCGAATGCTTAATTGGAAAATCAAGCCGCATCCTCCATATTCCATCGGATTTCCATCTGTTCCGATCGCTCCCCCAAAATTTGCGTGGCGCTTCGTTCAATACTGATGTGGAATTAAGAACCTGGTTAGACGAATTCTTCGAGTCAAAATCCAGGGATTTTTATTGCAGAGGCATCGAAAAACTAGTTGAACGTTGGGAAGAAGTCGTAAATAACAACGGAGAATACATTATTGATTAAATTGCATATTATTCTCAATTAAAAATGAAGTTTTTAGAAAATTGTTAATCGTAATGAATAAATTTGATAAAACCGCAAGAAATTATTCCTCAACCCAATAATTACATGTTGCAAGGTATTCCCTACCTAGGGAAACAGGGTACAACAACAAGACATGGACTACAACTCGGCCACATGTTCACCAAATACCTTACTCGCCTCTACCGCCAAACCAACCTCAAACATCACCACCGACAACTGGTTCCCGTCTGTGCCCCTCACGCAGGATATGCTCAGTAAAGGGCTGACAGTGGTGGGGACAGTGGGGGCGAAGAAGACAGAAATCCCTGAGGAAATGAGGCAGAAGACACCCGCAAACCATGCAGCTCAGTATTCCTGTTCACGAAAGATATGACACTCGTTTCATATATCCCTAGGACATAGACAAGCAAAGGAATGTGATCCTGCTGTCAAGTATGTACACACAGGCATCGGTGGATAATGTCAGTGGGAGGCCGGAAATCATTGACTTCTATAATGCACAAAAGGAGGAGTCGACATGTTTGACCAGACTTGTGCAACTTATAACTGCAGCAGAAAGACCAATAGGTGGCCATTGTGTGTGTTCTTTGGGATGCTGAATGCGAGTGTCATAAATTTGTGGATCATTTACCAGAGCAAAAATGCCAGGGTAGGAGGCAGCGCCATGTAGAAACGGAAGTACATGCACGAATTGGCCCTGCAAATCATCAGGCCCTCAGCTGAGGAACGACTCAACACCTCAACACAGCATCGACAGGTAACGCTGGTCGTCAGACAGGTGTGCTCCCTCAACCTCCCCTCTGGCACGGCTGCAGATGCAAGACCATCGGCAGCTGAGATGAGGGAGCTCATGGTAAAGTGCAGCAAGTGTCACTCAAAGGCAGACAAGACACCACGCTTCAGGTGTAAAAGCTGCCGCCAACCTGTCTGCCCGAGCCACTACTTTCTTTACTGTTGTGATTGCGTCTGAGGCTGAGGTAGGCAATAAACATGAAATGGTTTTCTTTCGTGTGGGTGTGTGAAAATGTGTTAGATTTATATAACTAAAACCATTATGTTCATTTTATTAGCCACCACAATCTCATACCAATAAATAGTGGAAAATAATGAAAAGTTTCCATATCAGTGACAGGAGGTTGCAAGGGATAGACACCAATGGAGATGCTTGGTGTGAGCGGTCGTAGGTCATATTCTGTATTGTATCTTAGTAGTCATTTCCAGGTGGTTCCAAGGGGTTCATAACAGAAAAACATATTATATTGAACAATTAGTAATTTTTGGTGCACGAAAAAAAGGGCCTTATCTCTCTTCCCTACAGTTTGTGCATCGTGAGTGCCATGAGGAGTCCCTGGGAGGAGAGCCTGATATCCTTTGAGGCACGTTTGTGCGAATTCTATGGATTTTTTTTTTGGTGAACTTTTCACCCAAATTATTGAAAATTTTTCACTGTTTTTTTTTTGTATTTTTATAATATACCTTTCTTAAAGTAAGTACGGATTTTTATTAGTTTAATTAGCATTTACATGCCTTATAGTTAATGCGTACATGATAGGATTAATAAATTTGTATATTTACTATTTTTCTTTTATTTTCCCAAATCGGGTATAATATACTTGAGTTAATGACTGTGTAACAGGGAAATATGTTCAGTGTTCCAGGGTTAATGTAATCATCAATAGTCTGGTAAATTTACCTAATTACGACAAAAACTTACTGAGTACGACTCAAAAAACTCGCTGACTTTGGCCCAAGACGGACGAACGCGAAGAGAGAAGAAAGGAGACTACGAAAACTAAAAACAAAATACTAAGTGTTACAATAATAATAAAGCAGGGAAACTTCCGACGACATATTCCGTGTTTTTAGGTTTAAAAACAATACTAATGGTGTTTTTAGGCAGTGTAATCATAATATATGGTTTCGGTTTGACGCAAAAAGTATATATTTTTAAGATACTCCACCTTGATGGGGTCAAAATGAAATTAAAATAAGTCCACCTTGTCTTCTCTTGATGTGTAAAGAAAACCTGAATTCAAATATTAGCAACACTAAATTCAACCTTATTTTAAACATTAGCAACCCTGGTTTCAAAAACTTAAAACAACGGTGATTTTAATGTTAACACCAAAACTTATTGGCGACCGTTAGTGAATGATTGCGGATTGTGATTCTTGTGCGTTTAGTTTGTTGAAATTTAATATGACTTCTGCTAACAACTTAATTCACTTTTGTATAGCTCATGGCCTCTATTTAAAGGTTAAGAAAGTCGATAGATGTGGGAACAAAGCACGACTCGATTATAATGTTAAAAGGTGTAGATGTGACAGGTATGTTTGTGTGAGAAAGCCAAACGGCAAAAAGGTGGTTGGTCGCAATTTATTTTTAGAAATACATTTTTTTGACAGTATCCACCTTGATAAGCTTACATTGTTGAACTTTGTAGATTTTTACGTTCTGAACTGTTTTACATACTCACGCGTGGGTATGTAAGGCGATCCAATGTTTATTGTTTTTATGAAGTGCTCCACCCCGAAGGAGCAACAGATGTGAAAATGATGTGTTAGGTTAGGTTTCATTTGTTTAGCTCTTTTTAGGTTAGGTTGTATTAAAAACAGTAATAGTGATGTTTTTAGGCATTTTAGTCATAATTTACGGCTTTGTTTTGGCGCGGAAAGCAGTTATTTTTAAGATAGTCTCACTGCAAATAGAGCCGTAGTCAGAGCGCTAGTATCTTAAAAATAAGTACTTTCTGCACCTAACTGAAGCCGTAAATGACGACTACAATGCCTAAAAACACCATTAGTACTCCTTTAGAGTTTCACCAATAGGGCAATTAAATCATAAAACAACAAATACTCCTAATATATATATATATATATATATATATATATATATATATATATATATATATATATATATATATATATATATATATATATATATATAAAATAGTACGGCTTGAACGCCGTATAAAACAACAAAACAATCAAAGATATACACGAACAACCAAACAATGAAAGCGATAAACCTGATCACAAGACGCCTTGCATCCCTTTGCAAATCTATATTACCTTCTCTTTTTACCACTATCATTTTGTTCTATCTATACCACACATAATTGTCCCTCCATCCACACACGCACACACACTTACACTAATTGGTAATTAGTAGTTGTCACTCATCGAGCGGCGTTGGTGAAGGAGGAAAGTTTTGTGAAAGACCAATACGATCAACCAATTTGGGGGCCAGGAGAGCGCTTGTCTCAGTGAAACTGGAAGTTACAATTGGACATTCTCTCGACGCAATGAATGCGGTCTCTGTCACCATCCTCTTCCCGGCATCCATGTTTGCGGCCACCACACTTAGCACCCCCCCTCCTTCCTCCCTCCCATCGATATAGTGATCTGCATTCCTCAGATGTAGTGTGAGGGCTTTGGAAAATCTTCCCGCCCGGATATAGACTTTGTACTCCCTAATTCAGGTCTCTATGCCGCTGTCTTCTCTTCTGTCTATTATAAAGGGGATCTCATATGCTACGGACTCATCCATTGGTACTCGGTCCCTCCTGCTCCAGACAAAGCCAGACTGTCTGTGCGATATTTCTGAGTGTTCAGTTAAGCACCTTTCCCAATGGGCTTGATGGTACCACCATCACGCGTTTGGAAGAGGTCCTCGCATCCTGAATCCATGCTTTGATGTTTGAGGCTTTCCTTCTAGCTCTCCAAATGAAAGCTTTTGGGTAGTGGAGTTTTTCCATTGCTCTCTAGATGAAATCTTCGAAAGATGTCTCCGCCAAAACCTGGTATTTCGCAAATAAATTGATACTAACACTGTGGTTTCTTTCCTGCATATATATATATATATATATATATATATATATATATATATATATATATATATATATATATATATATATATATATGGACTATATGAATTTTCCATTCTCTCCGATAGCAGTGGTGACGCATATAAAGCCAATTGAGATGAATTGCTACCAGCGAAATCGAAATATAACGCTGGTCTGCGTGATTTTGATGTTAGATATTTTAAATGATTCTATATGAAATGTTCGTGCTAAATTCAATTCTAATCAGTCTTATTTTTTTTCCTGCAACACCTTTTACTTGTATGCATTTTTCACCGTTCAATGCAGATTTATATGCAAATTCTGATATTAATCAGTGTTTTTCAGAAAGCCTTCTATCATAATTCTAATTTTCTTTATTGAAAAGTTATCAGAGAACTGTGTATCATAAGATTAGAGCTATTTATTATTTTTTTCAAACCACTCAGCATCAATATAAAATTAAAAAATTACCCTTATATGCGGCAAAGTTGCGCTGCCTGGGCAACACAGCATTTCTAAAGACCTAGCATTCATATTTTGGCATGAAGATGAGAGATCACGTTAAAGGTTTTGTTTCTCACATATCCTACCAAACATATGTCTAATCCTTCAGACAATGAAACAGGGGAAGCATAAAGGCATTGTCTTTTGTTATTCATATGGTGTAGAGGAAAAGACATAACGATGTGATGGTTTGCTACTTATATATGACCAACTTACACAGTACCTACTTTGGTGCAAATTTTACTAATTTTACAAAATATAGGTACACTTTTTGTAAGCATTCGAAGCTTCTCCAAATTTAAAAATTACTTGGGGTATATAAACGAAAATCCTTTCCAAGTCAATGCTTATAATGGTATAATGAAGATTTATAAACAAAAGGTAAACATTTTGGTTGTCACTTAGGTACCAAATGAAATGCATGAACTTCTAATGATTGATAATTTAAAGAACGGATACTATTTTCGCTAGACCTTAATGCATCCTGTAATCAAAAGTCAGGAAACTAGTGTTCTCTTCCAATTTTTATTTAAACCTGACGATAAAAGTTTATGTCCAGGTATTTCAGTTCCAGAATTATCCAAAGCTTTGTCTGGATAAAGTCTAGGATGTCCATAAAATTAACTTTTTTGAACTCTCACTTGGATGGTTTTCCTAAATATTGTGGGAATTACAATGAGAAACAAAAGAAAAGTTTCATTCAGGTTATCCAGATGATGGAAGAAAGGTATCAAGGTCTCCAGTACATCAACTGATCGCTGATTACTGTTGGTCCTTGAAAAGGAATGAAACTGGAATCGCACATAATGAAAACGACTTAATTTGTCTTTTCTTTCTAATTGGTAGTACATGTATTTTTTATTATAAAATGTCTAATGAAATTTTCCTGTGTTTTCCTTAATTTCAGTTTAGTTTTGTAGGTTCTCGTCCAGTTCTAGCTCCTTGTATCTCGCTGTTAATACATGTTGTACGCATAAATGGACTACAGAGAAGAACATAATAAAATATGTACATAACATAAGAAAAATTTACCAGATAGATGAAAACTACTAGTATTATCACTTTCGTGTTTAGCGAGTTGAATTTACATATAATCAGTTTAAAAAACTCAGACAAGAATTTTTTTACTTTCAAGTGCACGACAGAGTATATGATTATGAAAAGTTTGAAAGGTTAATCGAAAGAAATATATTCAAGAGTATAGGCTCAAAATTTCCCAAATAAATCACAGACATGGCTGTAACGACACTAGTATAACACTAAGCAGCCATTACATTTCATACAACATCTCATGCAGCCCGACATCTCTGCATTTAGTAATCATATTGAAACTCTAATGACCCTAAATCAGAATCCGATACAAGTGCGTTATCGGAGAGGAAGCTGGAACGGGTACAAAGAGGAACTCCTCAACTTTGTCAAAGGGATCTAATGGATGCTAACCTATAAATAATCGACGCAGAGAAGGAATGCATGATAAAAGCTCTTCCCACGGCAGAAAACAATGCATAAGAAATAATACATAAGAACAAACAGCTAAGTAAAACATAATACCATATAGCTATTCTCGGTCCGAGCCACACTAAATTCGCGAAGCTAACAGAAAGAAGGGAGACATGAGGCATCTCATAGAAGAAAGACAAAGTAATAATATATGGGATAGCATCATAGCCCCACAAAATAGATGAAGGAGTAAACCCTAAAGAAAACTGGAGGCTAATCAATAGGATGAATGAAAGTACTCCAAGAGGCAAATTCTCTTTAAAAACAACAAAGATTGCGAAAATATACAGGAATTGTTCAGAATTCACTGGAAGTCAGTGTTCTCAAACAATCCCGAAGATAATGCGAGCTTTAAGCTAGAAATCGCCGAGTTAGAGAATCAAAACTTTCGTAACATCATAGATAAAATTCTCCAACGCCAGTTGTCCAACAACATAGGTAAGAAATAATGTGACCAAGACCATAGTAAAAAACACAAATAGTAAATAGGGTCATTAACTCATTCAAGCAGAGTGCGCCAGGCTCTTCTAGTATCACAAAGACCACCCTTACCAAGGCACCAGACATTATATTCAACGCTATCAAGAACATCTGCAGTGCGTGCCTAAACACCGGTTTCTTCCTAAATGACTGCAAACTTGCCAAGATGATCGTAGTCCCGAAACCAAGCAAACTACCGATCTCTTCACCAACTACACACTTATATCGCTTCTGAAATAATACCTGATATAATACCTCTTTTTCAAAGTATTTATATATGTAATGACTTTTAGCGAGTCAGTCTGACACCACTTAGGAAGGGAAATAATTCCTCTACTTAATCCAACTTAGTCTAAAAGAGTCTAAATACTGTATTATGAGAGTACCACAGCGTTTAATCAGTTTTCAGGAAAGAGACGGTCAACACGTAAGCATCCAGTAAAACATCAAGAATTAACCAAAAATATATATCTTTTAACTTATCACTTAACTCAAATATTTACACTAAATTTTATAAGTTTAACATGGTTCGCACGAATCGAATATTGGCCTACTCCTGATCAAAATAAGTAGGCTCTACGTCAACAAACCAATTGCCAGATAGCTAATTTCTGGAGACCTCTAAGTTACAGAGTTAAGCCACAATTTACTTTCACTAGTCTAACTAAAATTTGACAGAAGTCAAGAAATATTATATCTCTTTTAGTTAGCTTGGGGAGAGCATTAAAATCCTACTTAATTAAAACAAATATATATAGTCATTCGGACTTACATGACCTTGATAGGAACATGGGTTGACGGATGTCGCTATACTAGAATTTCTACGAGTCTTTGCGTTGCAGTGGAAGGAGGGTGATTGTCTCTAAGACGGTAGAAACCGATGTAGCTCTCTTCTTATGATTTTATCTATCCGGTTATAAGTCTAAAAGACGGAGAGAGGGGTTGTGCTCTCTGGCTCAAGGAGTACTCTTCTTGGTACCTCTTGAGTTCTTCTAGTATCCTCGTCTACTTCGCAGGGTTACCAAACTGGGTTTAGGTATACGATGTGATCCCGAAAGTAATTAAATGGAACTTACTTGGGTATTAATTTTTCTTCTCTCAAAATTACTGAGATTGCAATTTGAGAGTCCCTCAAGGGTGAGCGTATCTTCTTTTGTCTTGCTCCCGAAATTCCTGTTTGGCACTTAGGAATTTTGATCTAGCCAGACCTGTTGCTAAGTCTGCGAAGTATAAATCGGTATGGCACCGATAAGAAAACGAGACGAACTTCTAAGTCTTAGAAGTCGAGTTTGGAACTGGGCGACGGACTGATCACAATAATCTAGGCCTCTATTGTCTCTAACAGAATAATATATCTCTTTTCCTTCTTTACGGGGCTTTTTTATAGACCGGGGACTGCTCCACCTAAGAGCGACGGGGTAATTACACTGAGGGGAGCGCGAGGGGTGAGAGGGGGGGGGGATACCGCGGAGCCCAGGTCTGCCTCTTAATGAGAGGCACCAACAACCGTCACATTATTTCTCCTCGGAGGTCGTTTTGATCTGACACCGCTCTTTGGCGCTTTAACCGCGGGCCTCCTGACCTCGTAGGTAATCGAATCTTTTGAGAGCTGCTTAATGGCCTTTTGCGGCTACCTTGGTCCGGCAGCACGACTCGACTACCCACTCAGCGGGGAGATCAGAGCCTTCGGCAGTTTGACTGTTAGTCAGACGACTAACGTTCCCACGGCCCTCAACTCATGGTACTTTTCTCTCGCTCTCTCCGAAGAGGGACTTTAATATATATCTCCGCTTGGCCCTCTGGGTGGCGTTATGTTTTAATTCCTCTACAATAACATATTTATGATAATAATTTAAACAAAGGATACAAGTGCGGATTCCGTAAATGAAGAAAAACCACAATGGCACTTGGCTTCATCACTGAGAAAATAGCCAAAGCCAAAGCAGAGAACAAGTACATCGTTCTGGTCCTGAGAGATGTCGAAAAGGCCTTTGATTAATTCTGGATCAAAGGCATGCAATATACGATATTAAATCTAAAGCTAAACAACTTGGATATAATTCTATGGTACTATCTTACATATAGAAGAGCATTAGTGGCAATCAATGAATTCAAAGGGAACGAATTCCAACTGAAAGCTGGACTCTAATCTATACAGCTTACGTACGTCCACCGAGAATACCTGAACACCTTAAAATCCAATTTGCTGATGACATAACCTCACTAGTAGTTAGTCAGTACAGAAATGAAAAGATTCAACAGGGTACAACAGTCTGTAAAATTGACAATAAAAACCGATTCAGAACGTACGGGAAAGTCAAAATTAACAAACAAAATATTACTTTAGTCCCAATTGCCAGACAAATAGTAAATTATTTAGAGGTAGAAGACCAACTCTACCAATATCAATCCGAATGTGAAGTACTGGGACTAAAAATAAACTCGACATGCTACAATCAACATATAGCCGAAAGAATAAATAAAACATCATGCTAGACCTCCTATACACCTTAAGCCTAAAGGACAAGGAAAATCTCTCTTGCACTAGGAAATGAGACACTATTTTGCGCCCCTTCCTGCTAAAACGTGTGTCTAAAAAAAAGAAACTGGAACATCAGAGAATACAAAATAAAGGTCTCTAACTAATTACTAACGCAAGAATGAGAGAGCAAGGAAGACAAAGAGCACTACACAACAAGCAAGTATTGAACTGCTCAATCAATATAACTATCAAGAAAAGATCGGAAAATACATATCTGGAGGAAATAGACTTCCTCCAATTTTCGCAGGAAACGGTATGGCACCGATAAGAAAACGAGACGAACTTCTAAGTCTTAGAAGTCGAGTTCGGAACTGGGCGAGGGACTGATCACAATTCTTCTTAGCAGAAGAATTGAATTAGGAACGATATAGGAACCATTGTTTGCTCGAAAAACAAAAAGTAGTTTAACTAAATCTAGACCTAGGTCCAAAGGAGCTCAACCCAATAAAGTGAACACCAACAAACGCTAACTTACCTAAAGGATAGGGATTACTTGCTCCCAATAAAGAAAAGTCATAAAATTAGAATCAAGAAATAGAATAAGATTAGAAAATCCGATCAAAATCACAAAACTGAAGCTCGTATAAAAATGAATTAGAATAAAAAAGGAGCAAAAAATCAAGTAGATAAGAGTGATGTAACAAAGTGTTAAGCAGATTCCTAGTCACATCAACTTGACAAATCAAAACAAATGCGATGCAAATAAACAATATGCTCAACGTAAACTCCCCTAAACTCATAACATTACCCAGCCCAGTATTAACTAAATATAATTCACACAACGGCATGATTACTACAATCAACCTAAAAATGAAAGAATGATTGTAAGAGGACAGGACAGAAATTAGACGGCTCTCACGTCACATATAGAGAAGTTGCTTTAAACACTAACATTGAATAGAAAAGATTTTACGTTAATCACGGAAAATAATGGAAGTATTCTCAACTAGCCTTTCTCTTGTGATTGACGTATGATGTGTTATATTGGCGCTTAATAGCCCCGTCCTGCATGTGCATCGTCAACCTGCGCGACAAGGTTGTGAAAGTCGGTGACTGCGGGGGAACGACTCTTCTTCATGAAAAGGGCTCGTATTTTTCTGGTCTTGTAATATATCACCAAGATTATTTTCTGCTCAGGGTTGGCTGGGTAAAGGTTTTTGTGGATAATGGCTTTAAGAATCTTCTCGTCTTCCTTGGAGCCTGTGTTCATAGTTACTGGGTAAAATATGTCTAGCAATGAAGGGTTTTCTGGTTTGTCATTCGGAAGGAGGACAAAGTTCATCTTACGCTTAATGGTTGAGTGAATTAAATTTTGTGAGTAATCATTGTTTACGAAGAGCTAGTTCACTCGCCTAAGCTCTGCATCAATCGTTCTCACATTCCTCACTTGGACAAGGATTAACCTTAAATTTTACCTTAGTTGATTTGCCATTAATCTCAAGGTTAACATATAAACATAACATAATTTCACGGATGACAAAAGCCACAAGGGCCTATCAAAGGTCATCCGCATCCTTCAAAACCCACCCACAAAAAGCACCATCGCCAGGGGAAGACAAAATCAAAGTCCCCCACAATATAATATAACAGATGACAAAAGCCACAAGGGCCCATCATAGGTCATCCGAGTCAAATGGCCTCTTTTTTAAGGCCCTCAAGCTCCCAAGAAAACTACATCCAGAGAATTGCGTCCACAAACAAGGGTATCACCAATCAAGGCTTGTCAAGAACTAAATCATGCAGCTATAGATATATACAAACAATATTAATATATACAAAACTTAGGAACCATCACAACCTTCCCTGCCCATAAACTCATCCAACCTACTCTTAAATACATTTAGATTTGGACTACCTACTACCCTCCATGGCAATTTGTTCCAGAATTCTACCACTCTATTGGTGAAAAAATATTTTCTTAAATCCAACCTACACCCTTGGTTTTTAATTTTCAAGTGGTGACCTCTAGTCCGATTTCCATCATCTAACTCAAAAAACTTGCTAACATCCAATTTATCTATCCCAGAATTTTTTTTTAAGAGCTTAATCATATCCCCTCTCACACACCTCCTTTCGAACGAGAACATGTTTAATACCCTCAGTCTATCTATATATTCAAGGTGCCTCAGGGAAGGAATCATTTTTGTTGCCTTCCGTTGCACTGACTCGATAAGGTTAATATCGTGTCTAAAATGTGGGGACCATTCCTCTATACAAGTTCAGAATATTTAAAAAAAAAGGAATCTAGTCTTATATTTTACATTATTTGATTAGGTCTTGAAAAAGGTAGAAGTTAGAAGTGTATAGTTATAGTATAGTGGATAAAGTTGTTTAGGACAAAGTGGAGAAGAATAATTAGTAAGAGTTAGAGTTAGATGCTGAGTGACCAGTCATCTCTTTGTTTCTTATTGTTTATTTTTCTTTATTAGTCTTCTTTATTCTTGAATGGGGCTTTCACGCCTCTGTATTTCTTCAATATTTCACGTTTTTATCTAGTTGCAGATTTCCTTAATATATGATTTCTGTATTGACTCTGCAATCTTTCCTTGCAGTGAATCTTGGGGGCGGTTTCTCCTTCGAATCGGGTCTATCGCTTCTAATGTTTCCGCGGTTGTTTATTCTGTGGTTATGCGGGATTTCGATCGCTCTTTTTTCGTCTCAGTTCATTATACGATCCAGTTTGTCCCACACCTTCAAAGCCCGTCTGTGTAAGGACACATTTGTGGTTGCAAGTTCTATTTCGTTGTGAAGATCTCTAATTTTTTTTACGCTCTCTCCTTCATGTAGTTATTTGATTGGTCATTTATCTCGCTGTTATTTAAGAATATTTTCAAACTTAAAAATCTAGCCTTATATTTTAGGTTAATTGATTGGTGAGTTATCTCACGGTTTTGTTCAAAATATTAGGTTGACCAGAAAGTCCTAACTCACTTAAGAGGCGGAAAGAAAACATAAAAATTTTATGGAGCTACACTAATATTTATTCTTTAAAATAAAGTCCATCATTCTCTATGATCTTCTACCAGCGATCAACCAGCATCTGAATATGTCCAAGTTACCAGTCAGGTGGCTTTGAATAAAAAAATCTGTTAACAAGCTTCCACTTCCTAAGTGAGTCAGGACTTTCTGGCTAACCATATATTTTCTACATATAGATATTAACTTTAATATTATGCTCACCATTCCGCCCTGAAGATGATCTACTACCAGGTCAAATGACGTCTGGGAAAATAAAGTAATGCATCTTCCGAGTAATTTTCCTCGCTTAGAGTCACACATATAATAGGTCGGAGTGGCGTTCCTCTTTTGTAGTTTTTTTTGGCAGAACATGCATACGGGAAAGTGATGGGTTGGTAGGTTTAAAAAGATTAAGAAATTCTGAGTTGGATCGTTTGAGCAATTTTGTGAGAGTTTTGTTAAAGACCTCGGTTTTATTTTTTAATGGATTGGAAGATAATTTCTTGTAAATGTTCCTATCGTTGAGTAAATCCTGTAATTTTTCAGTATAAGAATTTTTGTCTAACACCACGATTTGGTTAGTTTTGTTAGAATTAAGTAATATATATATATATATATATATATATATATATATATATATATATATATATATATTAATAAAATACTACGAGCGTAGTATTTTATTCACGAAACCAGTTTCGGCATGGAGTTTGTCATGCCATCTTCAGTCGTATACTAAGAATAGATGCATTCACACCATACATGAATTATATATACGAACAAAAGATCAGGTAATTCAAATGCAGCTCCTACATCAGAAATTTAATCTTCAAAGATATCCTTAATGACCTCAAATTCACACCCCCTGATAAGGAATTTTAATCTGGTTAAAATTCGGGATTTCGTTGATAAGAGTGGATTCAACTACCTTTATTTTGCGAAAAACTTCACACGGGTAAATTAGTTTGCCCAGGGAAAAATCTATCGGGTGGTCAGAATAATTGAAATGTTTGAAAATACCAGAAGCTGTGCTTGCCCGCCTGACATCCCCTCTGTGCTCATAGATCCTCTTTTCCAGATTTCTTCCTGTCTCGCCTATGTAAAATGAGGGGCAGTTAATTTCTTTACAAAGGATTAAATATACACCTGCTTCATTAGTTTCATCTGTAGGTTTAGTTGTAGGGAAGGATTTTTTAATGGTCGAAGGGTATTTGAAAGTGGTGCTGTTAGGTGAAAGGATACTATTTAAGCTTTTCAGTAATGGGAAAAATGGAAGGGATTAAACAATTTCTCTTACTATCAGGATTCCTACTTTTGGGGCAATAAAAGTTTGACTTGGCTTTGGATATTTCAAGGTCATTCATTACCTGTATATTTATAGACTCGGAGTGCTGACAGGGCTACAACCTTACTTTTCTACCGATAGCTTGATCGTTTGAACTTGAGAACTGTTGACAAAGGAGAATTGAAGTCAGGGGAGTATTGTGGAAGCTGCATTAGATCTACAAAATCAGTCTCCGCTTGGCGACCCGTTCGTGTCGCACGTCCCTGATTGAGAGCGTACTTGTCGATGGCTAGGATATCTGGGAGATGCCACTCGCTCTGTGTCATACGCAGTACATTATGCGCTTGTAAGCGTGGGCTCGTTGTTTTCTTCAGTCGCCAACAACTTTTACTTCATACGCAGCCAATCTCGACGTTCTCTATGACCCCGAGTGACGGCAGTCATACCTTAAGCCCTTTGGATTTTTGGCTAAGAATTGCTTTGAGAGCTCGATGTATTCCTCGGACCAGGGGCGCTTCTTGTTCTTCAAAGGCGGCAACGCTAGACGGTTCAACCTTTGACTATTTGTCACCTTGCTTCTGCTCTCTAAGCTTCCACAGTGCCGTGAGTATTGCGTATAGCTCTTTTGGAGTACATTTTGTTTTACGGGGGACCCATGCTAGTGTACATAGCTAGTGTACCGGTTCAAGCCCCATGGACCGGTCGACCTTCAGCTACATTCACCTTCATTGAAATCATTGGGGCTCTACCAGGCGATGCTGCTGTCTTAACGACCAAGTTTGTGTCGGGAGATAAAGGGTCGTTCCGGGTTCGGAGACCAGTTTGTGAGCGGAGTGTTCTAGGGGCACTGGAACCTCTGCAGTACTTGGTTCGGTTATCAGTGACCCCTTAATGACTGACCTTCGAACAGGTAGCACGTGTTTTATAGAGCTCTCAGTCTGTTGATCTATTTTTCAGATTTTTCTATAGTTTGTTTGTTTTTTGTTGTTTTTTTCTCACCACAATCAGCGAAAGCTAAGTTGCTCTTCTTTTTTTTCTTATTGCTACTTAAATTCTTTCTTTGTTTGAATAAGTGATGGAGTTTGGGGATGAAAGTGAGCATGAGTGTCGGAATGTATGCATTGGTTGTGGTGTATTAGGTGAGGGGGATACATGTGTTGTATGTGGGCTGCGTGAATGCATTGTAGATTTAGAGGGGATGAGAAGGCAGGATTTAGACAGGATATGTAGGCTGGAGGAGTTAGTTGCTGAGCTCAGGAGGGAACTTAGTGTTAGGCCTAGATTTGGGAATAGGTTAGGTGGTGAGGTAGGCCAGTTAGATGTTTCAAGTGAAGGTAGAGGGCCGGTGGAGGAGGTAGGATATGATAGTTCTAGTGATAGTGAAGTTAGCCCCCTTAGATTAGTTAGAAATAGGCCTAGTGAGGATGGGAGACAGTGGAGAGTGGTTAGGAAACATGAAGCTAGGGAGGCTTCTCCTGTTCTTTGTGAGAATAGGGTTGCCTCTGTTGAGGTGGTTAGCCAGGGGGAGAATAGGTGTGTGAGTCAGAGGGACACAGAACCTATTAGCTTGACTAATAGATTCAGTGCCCTAAGAGAGGAAGTAACTGGAAGTGATATGACTGATGGGGGTGGGGGTGGAGGTAGAGTGACTGGTAGTTTGAATGAGAATAGGAGTGGGGATGGAGTTAGGTCTGTGGGGGTTAGGAATAGGAGTCTGACTGAAGTGATTGTGATGGGTGATTCGCGAGTTAGATATTTAGATAGGAAGTTGAATGCAAGTAGATTGAATGGTTTGAGGGTGTGTTTGCCGGGTGCTGGAGTGAGAGATCTGTCTGATAGGTATGAGGAACTGGTGTCTGGCTGTACAAGGGATGCGGTTGTGATTACACATGTAGGAGTGAATGATGTGAAGAAAGTAGGTGCATGTGAGTTACGTGAGAGGTACAAGAGGTTGATTGAAAAGGTGAAAGAAAGTAGAATGAAAGGTGTTGTGACAGGTGTGCTTCCAAGAATGGATGTTGGGGTAGAATGGATGTCTCGTGCAATTGGGCTGAATGATTATGTGAGGAGGATGTGTGAGATGGAAGGTGTCATGTTTGTGGATGTGTGGGATAGGTTTGTTGGAATGAAAGAAATGTATGCGATGGATGGACTACATTTGAGTAGGAGGGGGGTAGATGTGTTGTGGGAGGAGTATGATCGTGTTATTAGGTCTTTGCGGGCGGGAAACTAGATACTAATAGTGGTCAGGGAATTATGAGAGGACATTATAGTACTGAAAGTAGAATGGACTTGGCAGATAACAGAAATAGGTTCCAAGGCGATAGAGGTGAGGTCATTCAAGTTTCAAGAGGTGCTTCAGGGATAGGGGGGTTAAATTGTTTCTATACAAATGCTCGTAGTCTCAGAAACAAGAAGGATGAGCTATTTAGTTATATTAGCAATGAGGATATAGATATATTATGCGTTACTGAATCATGGGTTAATGAAATAGAATTTAGTGACACTATAAGTGAATTTGATTTACAGGGCTATAATATGTACATTAGTCAAAGGACAGGTAGGATTGGTGGAGGAATAATTATCTATATATAAACAACATTGTTTCAAGTTTAAATACTTCAATAAAGCAGGATGGAGTTGAGTCACTTTGGATAGATATTAGGTTCAGTAAAAATAGAATGGTGCATTTGGGAGCTTTTTACAGGCCACCTGGGCAGACTGATGATATAGATGAACTAATGATAAAGGAAATAAGTAAGGGATGTGAAACAGATGCAGTTATTATTGGGAACTTCAACTTAAACTCTGTGGACTGGGAAAATATGATAGGTAGGGATAGAACAAGTGGCAGGTTCATAGAATGCTTTGAGGATAATTTTTTTAATCAATTTGTTAATGAGCCAACGAGGGGGGACAATATATTAGATTTAGTACTTTCTAACAGTGATCATTTAGTTCAAGAATTGACTGTTGGGGAAGCATTGGGAAATAGTGACCATCAGATAGTTCGTTTTAACTTGGGAATTGAGAAGGGTAAAATAACTGAGAATGCTGAAAAAGTTTCAAATTTTCATAAGGGAGATTATGTAAAACTTCAAAGCTTGCTAAATTTGGTAGACTGGGATATAGAATTCAGAGGTAAAAATGCTTATGGGATGTGGGATACTTTCAAGCATATAATTAATGTAGTCCAAGAACAATGTATCCCAATGAAGGCCATTAGGAACAAAAGTAGGAAACCATTATGGTGGAATCAGGAGATAGCTAGAAAAATTTCAGAGAAGAAAAGGGCATATAAAAAATTACAGGTAGAAAATAATATTCAAAATTTAAGTGATTATAGAATGGCTAGGAATGAGTTAAATAAGATTATAAAGAAGAACAAAAGGGTGTCAGAAATTAAATTAGCTCAGGATAGCAACAAAGATCCTAGAAAGTTCTTTAGTTACTATAAAACTAATAACAAGTCTGGCAGAGTTAAAATAGGACCTATCAAATATGAAGGGTTTGTGAGAGAAACTGATGAGGAAATAGTTGAGGTACTAAATGGTCATTTTGCAGCAGTATTTACAAAAGAGAAACTAAATAGTCCTATGTATAGTACTCATAGGTCAGGAAAAGAGGTGTTTACTAACATTTGTGTGGATCGGAGGATGATAAAAGGACTAATAGGTGATTTAGATACTACCAAGGCCTCCGGCCCTGATAATATTCATTCTAGGATACTTAAAGAAGGGGTAGAAAGTATCTCAATAGCTCTGGACAAGTTATATACTAGGTCATTGGAATATGAAGAAATACCCGATGATTGGAAGAGAGCGAATGTAGTCCCCATTTTCAAGAAGGGTAGTAAAGAGGATCCAAATAACTTTAGACCGGTTAGCCTAACTCCTGTAGTCTGTAAAATTCTTGAGAAAATAGTTAAAAAAGGGATTTGCCAACATCTAGAGAGGGAGGGGTTAATCAGCGATGCTCAGCATGGGTTTAGATCAGGTAGATCATGTTTGACTAACTTACTAGACTTTCTGGAGTTTGTAACAGATCAAGTAGATAAGGGAGAGAATGTAGATATAATTTACTTAGATTTTAGTAAAGCATTTGATAAGGTACCACACAGGAGACTAGTTCATAAATTAAAAATGATTTGGATATGTGGGGGTGTTTCAAATTGGATAGCTGAGTAGCTGAAAGACAGGAAGCAAAGGGTAGTGCTAAATGGTGTAAAGTCAGAGTGGAGGGATGTTATCAGTGGGGTTCCTCAGGGATCAGTTCTCGGTCCATTATTATTTGTCATCTATATAAACGATCTTGGGGAAGCAGTTAATAATAAAGTGTCAATTTTTGCGGATGATACCAAATTAGCAGCTGTAGTTAAAGATATTGATGATAATTTTAAAGTGCAGGAGGACTTAAATAAATTGTTATCCTGGGCACATAAGTGGCAAATGACTTTCAACCTTGATAAGTGCAAAGTTATTAACATGGGAAAAGATAATAGAGAATTTAACTATGAAATGGATGGGCATTGGCTGAGCTAAGTAGAGGATAAGAAAGATCTAGGAGTAGTAATAGATAAGTCATTAAGGTTTTCTAAGCAGTGTATTGAAGCAAGAAATAGGGCAAATAGAGTGCTGGGTTTTATTAAGAGAAATGTCAGTTACAAAAGTAAGGAGGTTATTCTTAAACTCGATAACTCTTATGTTAGGCCACATCTAGAGTACTGTATACAGGCATGGTCCCCACATTTTAGACACGATATTAAACTTCTTGAGTCAGTGCAACGGAGGGCAACAAAGATTATTCCTTCCCTGAGGCACCTTGAATATGAAGATAGACTGAGGGTATTAAATATGTTCTCGTTCGAAAGGAGGTGTGTGAGAGGGGATATGATTGAGCTCTTTAAAATTTTTTCCGGGATAGATAAATTGGATGTTAGCAAGTTTTTTGAGTTAGATGATGGAAATCGGACTAGAGGTCACCACTTGAAAATTAAAAACCAAGGGTGTAGGTTGGATTTAAGAAAATATTTTTTCACCAATAGAGTGGTAGACTTCTGGAACAAATTGCCGCAGAGGGTAGTAGGTAGTCCAAATCTAAATGTATTTAAGAGTAGGTTGGATGAGTTTATGCGAAGGGAAGGTTGTGATGGTTCCTAAGTTTTGTATATATTAATATTGTTTGTATATATCTATAGCTGCATGATTTAGTTCTTGACAAGCCTTGATTGGTGATACCCTTGTTTCTGGATGCAATCCTCTGGATGTAGTTTTCCTGGGAGTTTGGGTGCCTTGAAAAAGAGGCCGCTTGACTCGGATGACCTATGATGAGCCCTTGTGGCTTTGTCATCTGTTATATTATATTGTGGGGACTTTGATTTCGTCCCCATCTGGTGATGGTGCTTTTTGTGGGTGGGTTTTGACGGAGGCGGATGACCTTTGATAGGCCCTTGTGGCTTTTGTCATCCGTGTAATTATGTTATGTTATGTTATGTTTAGGTTACGGCGAGCCGGACGGATGTCAAGATTATCTTCTACTGGGTTCCTTGATATGTGGCGATTGCGGTGAGAAAGTGCACCGATGCAAACGCTAGAGAATAGTGACTAAACCAGTGTTTCTCTCTTTTTCACACTGACTGACTATATGGCAGTAATCTAGTCAACTCTCTGGGATAAATGGCATAAAAGAGTGAAGAGGGCAGAAGAGAACTTAAATTTGCGTTCCATTGAAACGCGACTATTTTCTTGGAGCCCCACCCAGCCCTGCCCGGCGCAATTGCTTAAGCTCGCTTTCTAACGTATTCGAATTTGGCACACTCGAGGGACGCGCCGCCATTGGATGTAACGCTCCCCCGCACCTTACTGCGAAGACTACGTTACCTTCAATACTGCTTGACAGATTATTGTTGAATGTCACAGTCTGGATGATATTCGCACACGTTGCGTGTCCCGGTACAGGAGCGAGTGGAGTCGCTACCCCTTGTCCCTTCTACTCGGGATGAGTTTATGCTACCAGACTTTTGGACTATATCACTTCCTTTTTCTTATTCCTTCTTTGCCTTTGTTTTTTATTTTAGTTTTTTCCTTTGAGTTAGGAATTTTTTGTTTGCCTGTTTTATAGCATTAATCTATAAGATAATTCTGGCGATTTATTCCTTTGTAGGCAGTAGTCAGATGAGTGTTAAAAAATTACAACACGGGCTAGTCTCGCGTTGAGGTAGAGAGATTCGTTTCTTCTTCTGATGTTGCAAAATAGAATGGGCGAAACCTTAATTTAATCTGACCCTACTACGTAATAATACGCATTTAAGTACATAAATGATTGACCTCCATACATATAAGCGTGGGCATTCATTCAAATAGATACCTGGGAATATATATATCCGCATGCGTACATAAAATGTCTTACAAAAAAGCGCATTGAAAATTGAATTATTATAATTGAAAATGTTGTTATATTCAGTGTGTAATCGCAATTTTATTTGTAGAAACTCTATGTAAATGATATCTATTTCGTCACATATGCTTTAATAATGGTAAACCTGGATTGATGTTAGAAAAAGTAATCAAAATTACGTTTACCCAACGCAAGTGAATTAATCAAATGCTATAATCTTTGCCTCGAACAATAAATTTATTAATATCTAATAGTTAACAGAGGGTAAAATGGCTCTGACAACAGTTGTAGCGCTTATAGGCCTCCACTCTTCACGTTCTTCTCTGAAGTCCGTTTCATACTCGGCCGACAACCAGGGAAGCGAGAGACGTGTTAAACGCCTAGAAATTCTAAGAATAATACTCAAGCCCACTACTAAAGGGTGCCTGAGAAGAACTCAATGGCCTCATTCACCGACTTATATCCCTCCACTGAGACAAGAAAGAAATTTCTTCGAATTCGGGTCAACGTGTCTGATCTAAACGCCACCGAGGTGGCTTTGGCTCAGTAAAGAATATTTAAATGGGTAAGTGATCAGTACCATCAAGGTCGTCGACCATCTCAATCGAAATTTGAGGGTCATTCAAGGATCAGAAGGAAATGTTAATGCATAAGATCGAAGCGGTACTATGGCAGTGATATGTAAAGTCATCCACATTGAGGACACAAATCAACAGCTCTTCGATTAGGTCTGATTCAACCCAGCGCATGTTATTAATCGTGTATTTACCTTAGGGGGGATAACTACTTTTCAGCCCTGCGAAGAGAAAAAATGGCCTCGGCAACTATTCCACGTCGCGGTGGAAATCCACCTCATAGGTATAGGTAATAGTATAGCTTAAGTGAGCTTAGAAAGAACTGGAAATTCAAACAAAGCGTATGTTAATATTTGTGGGAGAAATCAAACTTGAAAGCAAGGTTAAGGAGAAATATTTATTAGACGGCGTTGCCTCACGCGAAGTGAAAAAAGTAACCTGAAATAGTCGAATTATAATTGTTTAGAGGTGACAGGGATAAGTACATGAAAAAAGATGGGACGTAATAGTATGCAACAATAAATTACGGTTTTCCGCCTCTCATCTCTTTTGCCATGCCGTCTTGAAGGGATGTTTCCTGATTATTATTATTGCACAAGATAAGACAGGTAGAACGGGAAGAGTGCAAGCACTATAGATTGCAATTAGCAATCCCCGCACATCTGCAACATCGAAGAGGGATCGATGGTAAGTTGAAAAGGAAGTGGGATAGAAGAACAAACTGGGAAAAGATAGGTAAAGAAAAACCTTAAGGCTTCCAATCATATATGGATTCAGTTAAATTAAATTTAATAATGAAATTAAATAAAAAAATTGAAAAACAGTATATAGCAACATTCAAACAAAAAAAGATATACTGTATATACTCGTAGAATATTTAAACAAGAAAAAACATAACAAATAACAAAGTAACAGAATAATGGCTCATGATGAACACAAGATCTTATTAGCTTTCTTTTTGAAGGCATCTACACTATTCGATGCACAAGTCTCTTTGTCCAAGGAATTCCAAAGATGGACAACACTTGGCAGAAAGCAACGTTGAAACTTGCTAGTACGTCATCTGATAGACTGAAAACAAAGAGGATGCCGGGCCAAAGCCTGACGAGTATTTCTTCTTGCTGCAAAGCGATTTGGCAATGAAATATACAGCGAGTGATGCGGATTGGATTGTAATTTTTTGAGCATGCACACATTGCTCATCTTCTGGCGATGTATAAGGTTCCATTGGACATTACCGCCACAAAAAAGCTGGCAGTATAAGAGACTCTGTCAATAAGATGTAAGTGTGAGGTAGCAGCAGACGACCAGGCAGGGGCACAATATTCCAAAGCTGGAAGAATAAAGTTTTGGAAGCAAGTGACGGACTTTGAAGCATCATTGAACGTTGCATAGGCCTTTCTTATAATTCCCAATTTCTGCGAAGCAGTGGTCACAAGAAATCTAATGTGAAACTCCAAAGTTAATTTGGAATCAAATTTAACGACCAAAATGTCTAGTTCGTCCACATCGTTCAATGCTAAACCATAAACATAGAGAGGTTTATGTTAAGGAAAAGGGTTACGAGATCGTGAGGTACACATACATTTAGATTAAGAGATGTTAAGCTTCATGTTCCATGTATGGCACCATATAGAAGTGTATAGAAGATCTTCGTTGAGGGAATTAGATGCAATGCTGCGAGAGTGATGGAGGTCAATAGTCGCGAACAGAGTTACATCGTCTGCATAACCATACATAATATTTTTTGTGATGCTAAAGAGGTCAGCAGTGTAAATATTCAAGAGCAGAGGTCCGAGAACACTGCCCTGCAGAACGCCAGAGTGGACAGGATGTCAGCCACTGAAGTTGGCCTCAACAGAAACCCTGTGGGTGCGACTCACCAGGAATTGATCTAAAATAGATAAAATCCGTCCACTAACACCAATATCTCTTAGCTTCTTCAGCAAGCCATTATGATTTACTCTATCAAAGGCAGCTGAGAGATCCCGTTTAACTATGCGGGCCTCATGACCCTGGTCTAGTGCTAACTGGATCTTATGAGAGATCGTAAGAAGTGCATCCGTTGTACCAAGTTTTTTCCGATAAGCAAACTGATTACAAGGGAGAACAACCGATATCTTAAGAAAGCGGGGGAGGCGAGCTGCAACGAGGTGCTCAAAAACTTTAGAAAGAATTGGTGTAATAGAGATTGGACGATAATTAGAGGAATCAGGGGAAGGAGTTCCCTTAGGAATAGGCGTAATGTGAGCCACCCTCCAGCACTCGGGGGACGATTCAGATCGCACGAGGCATCTAAATACTTCACTCAATTTTTTTTGCGATTAAAGCAGAAGTTTCCTTGAAAAACAAAGGAAAAATCTTAAGAGGATCTGTGCCCCCATATGAATCAAGAGCATTGAGTAGCTTCTCCACTTCTTTGAACAGAAATGCAATTTTATTAAGAGTAGGCATAATAGCCATTTCTTAATTGAAAATTAATTAGTCTCTACTAAGTTTAGAGTCAAAGTGCTTTATCAAAAGATTAGCTTTTTCCTTTGGACTCGTGATAAGTTGACTGTTCTCAGAGAGCAGTGGGGAAAGTGATGAGCTGCAGCCAAAGACCACTGATTTAAGGGTGGACCACCATTTATGTGGATGGGTGGCGCTTAACAATTTATTCTTGCAGAGCTGAGATATTCCCTTTCCGCATCATGATAAATCCTATCTGCTTGATATCTTGCTAGAACATACTCGTTCCAAGATTATCTTATGCGTAGCTGATACCAGTAGCGGTTATACTGCCTGTTTGGCATCCCGAGCAGTTTTGCATTCCACAGTAAACCAGGCTTTATCATTGAACCGGTATGAGATCCTTTTAACAGGGACTCGGCGAAAATAATACTAAGTATCTGTTCATTGAAAGGGGACAGGTTGCCTAAGATCAAGTTTGATACTGATGGCAGAGTGATCGGAAGCATTAATTTCTGCTTTAACAATATCAGGTACATCCGTAAGTACTAAGTTGAGATAGTTACCAGCATGATAAATAGGGCCGGACACCAACTGTGAATAGCCCGAAACACTAACAAAATCACAAGCTGCACGACTTTGAATATCTGTTGGTGATGCAGACTCAAGCAATTCACGATGGTGAGTATTGAAATCACCAACAAAAACAAAAACTGCTCTGCGATCATCAGACTGGATGGTGGCCATGGCTGTTAATAGGCAATCATATATGGTATCATCGCAATCGGGTTTGCGATAAGCGCCCAAAATATAAAAGTTGTGGATTCGGGTACAAATGCGCAAGGCCATTACTTCATGGCAGCCACATTCATAGTTAGTTTTTCTATGAGCAGATAAACCATCACGAATATAAACGGACATTCCCCGCCAAAGAAGTGATTCGTGTGAATGAATTAAGAGTGGTTAAGAGCAAAACGCTGATCTTATTTTTCATTCCGTGCAGACAGTTCAGCGCTCTCATTTCCTAAATCCCTAAATATCCATGAACCCAGCATAAAACAACCTTAAACCTTTTGGCTTGTAGTAGCCGTGGCGTCACTTATGCTGAGAACTAAACTTAGAGTGCGGAGTTTATAATGACTCAAAGAAACTCAGGGTGGTACGTGAGTCACTATGACTCAAAGTCCGTGGAGAGACCTAGTACGGCATTTAAATCTCCCGTATCGAGCGGTGTATGCAACCAGTTTGTCCATGAAGACAGACGGAGAGTCTGAAAGTGACCCACCGGTACCAAACATGTCGAAGAAAGTGTGAAAGTAGACCAGTTCTTTGGATTCTGGGGCCACTCATGTACACTGGCGCAGCTACAATGTGACAAAAGATTTGCTCCAAAAAGTAAGAGTGCAGTCCTCCCGGTGCTGTATAAGGTTTGAGAACAGACATGTGGCGAAAAATATTCAAATGCGATGTCCATCCTAGTGGAGTCTTGGGCAAAACCAACGGCACCACCGGTCCAAGAGTTACATCATAGTCTTGAACGGATTTGTAAAAGATCTAATCTTAAAAGGCTTAGGGCAGTATTGCGTCTTCCTTTGGCATAAACACCGTCGAGTTTGTCCGCGGGCAAAATGTGAGTCGTAGCAAATGAGGGAGACGCTGACCCCCACAAGAACATAGTGCAGTGTTAAAAAGGTTGTTTACTTATAATATAGAAAGAACATCTTCCGGAAGCCCCGATATGATAATTTTGATCGTCACGGCAAAGTGAGTAACCTTAAGGACACATACTTGTGGGCCGGCTTTTTTATACCTTATTGGACCAGAGAGAGCTCATCTAACAGTGCGCATTATCGATAATATCGTAGCAGCTTGCACAAGGAAACTTGGAGGTGTTCCCTCGCCTCCATAGAATGGAAAGACTTTATGGTACCTTATTGCTACGCGATATCATCTCTTCTCCTGATAAAAAAATTCTTGGGCGAAGTGCTGCCTACGAGTGAAACCTCGCAGATAGCATTCTCCAGCCGGAGAAGTGCATCCGATTTGGAATGGAACTTGAGAAATGGAACTCTATAAGAAAGAGCTGACCGTTGTCCAAAAAATAATACAGCTTAACGTTACCAAATTTCTCTATTAACGTTCACACGAATAATATTGTGAGAAGTTTGGCAGAAACCCCAATAGCAAAACCAATCAGGGTACTCATTAGCCAAGTATATTGGAAGATAACCTCCAGCTAAATCCTGTCAAACCAAACTAACATAACGGCCATGCCTTACTCACCCACTGTGTAGAAGCATGGCGTGTAGGATATTGATGGGCCTATGGCGGTATACGCACACGAAGCAAATGTGGAACGCAACTCGCTCAGCGAAAATAGGTTAGTAAATGGTTCTCTTTTTTGGTGGTAATGTCCAGAAGGCAGCCTTCAGTCACCATAAGACGTGCTTTGAATGATATTTGAACAACCTCCCGGCTAAGGAATGCAGAAAAAGCGGTCATAAAGGATTCTGCCACCGGCGCAGTTCGAGATAGTAGTCCCGCCAACCTAGAGAAGGGCAAGTAGGATCATGTTAGAACTTACCCCAAATCCATTTGATATGCTTACCCTCTTTTGCAAGAGGTGGCCTCCCATTTAGTGAAAACAAGTATGCACGTCATGAAGAGGAAAGTGCGTGTCTCCAAACGAAATGGAATCTGACTCTCGACCCGGGGAGCCTACTCGAGGTGAAATGTTTCAGGATGCGATAGTAGCGCTTATAGACATATGTCTCCTATCTGAGGGACATATTACACTCGATCAATAATCAGGGGAGTGGAAGGCGTGCAAAACACTCAGACATTTATGGAATAATCAGGCCTATAGCGATGAGGGTGGCAGAGAAGAACTCAAAGGCATCCATCATCAACCGGCATAAACTTGTCCACTGAGATAGGAAAATCTGTAATTTCCTCTAATATGAGCCAACGGATTCAATCAAAATACCACTTAGCTGCCTTTGTAGATAACAATGTGCCGACAAAGTATATTTAAATAGGAAAGTGCTTGCTACCATTGAAGTTTTTAATCACCTCCCACCCAGTTTTGAGTGTGCATACGTAGAGCACAAGCGCAGGTTAAGCAAGAAAATGAAGCGGTACTGTGACAGTGATATGTAAGCTCATCTACATTAAAGACATAAATCAACAACTCCCTGATCAGGTCCGCTAACCTAAGAAAAGAAAGGGCCTCGGAAATCGTCCAACCTCGGGCTGGAATTTCACCTCGTCACTATCATTAAAGTCGTAATATATGAAGATGTAAGAAGCCTAACTCTGTATGGAACATAGGAGTAAACAGGAAGAGTAAATTGATATACCGAAAATCAGCGTAAGAGATTTCGAGATCCCTTTCCCCTTGTCCACGTGCAGCTATACTGTCACCGACTATGATGATATATTTAAACGCAGATACACAACGAAAGAATCACCTAGGGTGTCGTGGGCGCATCCTCCTGCCTGGTATCCACTCGTGGTGCTGGGATCTCGAAATCAGTATTCTCTTGGAAGGTGTGCAGGGGTTCGCAAATATCTTAGTCTACTGAAGACAAACTGCTACAGGGAAACGAGAGAAAACAAGCCTCCTCACTTCCTTATAATTAGCTAAAAGTCCACGGAACTTTTACCGTTAGGAAATTTTTCTAGGTTTACTTAGAAGCAATCACTTAGGCCTTCTTGCAGGATAAGACCCTTACTGGGGTAACTTTAGGTCAATCAGTCACATATCTTCGAAGGATATTAGCCGTGGCATGCGCTGATATATATGTCACCTTCGAGAACTCAGTCTAGCTTGGTACGAAAGCATTATTCTCTTGCCTCAAATTCTTCTACTGTGTCGTGGGTCGTGCGCTTATCTGGAGACCACCAAAAAGGTACAGCCGTAGCTTTTTTTTGCTGCCCTCCTTTTTGGGGGCAGGGTGGCCACTGATACTCAGATAACTTCAAATACGAGCCCGGAAGTGGACCCAGTCCCTCTGAAACCTCCATGCGGGAGAGGTATAAGGAGATGTAGAAGTAAAAGAGTAAGCAAGTGTAAAAATGGGCACATCAATGGAATAAGGGAACGCCACTGCTGTACCAGGGTCTGGCCAAAGAGTTGAAAATCCCCTTAGTGTATCAGATCTTCCCTTTGTTACTGAAATTGGAAGGGCGTGTTTGTCCTCTAGGTGCCATGTATAGCAGCACCAACGTCAGTTTGGCAAGATAGAAGGTGCAATTGAAAGGGCAAATAAGAATACCTTCTTATTTGCCCTTTCAATTGCACCTTCTATCTTGCCAAACTGACGTTGGTGTAGGGCTTCCCCTACACATAACAGGCTTAACAGTTTACACATTTTACCCCCTTCCCATTTGGGGACGTCTAGCTAGAATAGTCTATGGTAAGAAACAAGCAACCCTGCCTCTAATCACATGTACATTCAATGCAGAAGCTGCCAAACGAATATCCTTATGTCACTAATTGTTCTTTAACTTCCATGGCATATGTAAGCAGAATGAAACGCCACCTAGTGTCTTTGTCCACACGGCGATACCAGACCCCGCTACACATGGGATCGTGACTTTACTAATTGAGCCAGGATAGCCGGGCAACATGTAACCTGGATCGATGAGATACAGTTTCAGTTTCTTCGAGCTGATAGCATTGATCAGGTGTTGCGTAGAGCCCATGCGGTCATAGAACAAGAAATTGTAAAAGGGCACCTTATATGTTGATGTTGGTACCATACTGATGTGATTTCTGCTCACATTGCAGAGGTTAGATCGGTTAGTCTGCCTAAATACGTCATTAAGCGGTGACCGCTACGTTGCTTTGCTTGGAAAATATTTGCAATCATTCATGGACTTCATGTACCTCTTTAACAATGGGATATCCCAAAAGGATAATGCACTGTATTATCAAGTCGATATTGTCAAGAATTTGTTCCAGGAGCATTCTGGAGAGTTCTGAAAAATGATGTGGCCATAACCTTCACTTAACATGAACGCAACCAAGCATTTATTGAACGTGGTAACGAGATATATTCGCTCTCAAAATCCGGTACCGGCATTTTTCCAAGCTAGAAGGGTTATAAACGATACTAGGTGCATATCCCATGAATTTGGGACTTTAGTCTATAAATGCTCGAGTTTTTCTGTTGGTTTTGAGGCAGTCGCCAAATGAGCTCCAAAAAAAAAATACTTTTGGTTTTGAAGATTGTCTTTTGGATGAACGTTGATGCGAAAAGTGCTTTTGTTTGGTAATAGCTGGCGTGGATAAGTATTCACGCTTGATGGAAATTTATTTGGCGATTTTTATTCCTACTCTCTGGTTATATTTCAATGTATAAGATTGGTGTTCTGATAGGTTCTTTGTAATCCATAATTCTCATGTTTCATCTATGTAGAAGTGCTCACATTCCATTCATGTTAATTTATAAGCTCTCATTCTTTAGAACAAAATAATGAGTAAAAGAGCAATAACCACGCAGAATAAGAAAAAAGCGATGTCATTATTATAGGCAAAGATAGGTTCACTAGAGTTGTTGTTACTTAAAATTAAAAAGCGAAACCAACGAGGGAATTTCCACCAGGAAGTTTGTAAGGAAGAGATATGTATAGAAAAATGTTAAGATGGGGGAAATAAAAATGTATGGATGATATATAACTGCAAATCCACCTTTTGAGCTTTCGAGGCCGAGAAGGCAAGCCATCATAAAAATGTCAGCTGCAGCATGGTTGCCCCACCTAAGAAGAGGAAGAGGGAAGACTTAAATGCCTCTACGAAGCAACGAGTGCTGGGAGCAGTAAAATTTAAATTGGATGGGTAATTTAATTATTAAGAAGAAAGTAATCCATGTAATTAGGCAAGATATTAACTACTCAAATTGGAAGAGAAGGAGGGAACCGATAGGTAAAAAAATATAAAAATATAAAGTGAGAGAAAAAAATAGAAATGAAAAAAGATGACTTGGACTACTGTATCCTATTTGCCTAACCTTTCATCCCGAAACCTGGAGAACACGTAAACAGCCTCAATGAATTAATTATTTCAACGAATACAAGTTTTAAAAGCATTAATTTGACTAGGTTCAGGGGAAAAATGGGTCAATTTGATGTTTAATATTAAGTTCATATAAGACTTAGTACTATTTGATTTGATTTTCCTTGAGCCTTTTGAATAGGGGTTGTATACATATTAACAATTTATTATTATTTGTTGGTTTGAACCCATCGATCTAAAGTACTTGAGTAATGTTATTTGCCGGCCTTTTATTATTTATGGCATTTTATCCTCCATTTGTCAGGCAATTTGCATGTTTCCATTGGTTAAGCAGAACTTAACCAATTAGAAACGATAATTTACCGACGCAGGACATGTAGCTTCTTTTTCCCCACTACAGAATCATTGAAGATATAAGAGATTCCGGCATTCGCGCCGCGCGTATCATTAACTTTACATACGGTGAAAAGCATAGTCATACATATATTCATATATAATTACAGTGTTTTCACATTGTATAAAGTAAATCGACATTTAATGCAATAATAATAATAATAATAATAATAATAATAATAATAATAATAATAAGAAGAAGAAATAAATTATCTCTGACAATTACAGTCAAAGTGAATAATTACATATTTTATGCATTATCATATTAATTTTCATATTCCATTAATATCGTCAAATTAATTATTTACTGTAATAAAGAACAAAATTAAAACTTTTTCCTTGAATCCTCCAAAGAAAAGATTATACAACGTCATTCAAATTTATTCCGAGCAATCCACGCTCTTGTTGGTTTCGGAGGTGAATCAAAGAAAATAACTCCTACTCGCATACAGTTTACTGCCACCGGTCCCTACCTAAAAAAGGTGGTGCCACTAGTGGTTAAAGCAAATACTCTTTTATTAATCAACCTTACCTTACCTTACTGACGTGCCACATCCACTGGACTTCAGCAACCATTTGGCGCCACCTGACTCTGATTTTCTCTTGTTAGCTAAAACAGCTCTGCAGGCTTAAGATTTTTCCCTGCCACTCTTGTCACACCGTCCATAAATTTCTCTCTCTGTCGTCCTCTTGCTCTTTCTCCCTCCACTATTCCAGTCAACACCACGACCTCCATCTCATTCCTCCTCATCACATATCCGAGAAATGCCATTTGCCGTCTTCTTATTGTTGTCATAGTTTCCCTCTCCACTCCCATCTGCCTTAGCACGTTCACATTAGTTCCTCTTGCTGCCCATGGTATCTCCAAAATTCTCCTCCATAACAACGTTTCAGCTGCTTTCAACCTTTCTTACATCTCCCTGCTCACAGTTCAAGTCTCACATCCATACAACAATGTTGACCACATTAAAAAATTTTCTATCCGGTTTCTAATTCCCGTAAACAACATTCTATTTGTCAGATATTCCTTCATTCCTGTAAATTCACTCTTTCCAATGCCAATTCTCGTTCTAATTTCCTTTTCACATCTGCAGTCTTATGTTATCAAACTCCTCAGATACAAAATTTTCCACCTTCTCTATTCCTCTTTTGGATGTATACGTCTTAGATGCCACAAACACTTTGGTTTCGTCGATAATGACTTTCAATCCTTTCTCCTCGCTCGCCCCCACCGTCACATTCAACAAATGTTGCAGCTTCTCTGCGGAGTCTGCCACCGGCACAGTGTCTTCTGCATAATTAATATTGTTGATATTATAACCTCCTACCTTGACTCCTTCAAGCCCTTGCAGCTCCCTTAATATCATCTCATCATATAGGTTAAACAAATCAGGGGACAACGCATCCATGGCGTACTCCTCTCCTTATGGTCTGATACTCTGTTTTCTCTTTCTGCACTCTAACAGCAGCATTCTGATTCCAAAACAAATTTATTATTACAGTTTTCCTCTCCTATCGATATCTAGCGCTTCCAGCATCCTCATCAGTTTTTTATGCCTTACTTTATAGAAAGCCTCTTTCCATCGCCAATAAAATAAAGGAACACATTTCTTTGGTTTTCGATCATTCTTTCTAAAATTGTTCTCATCACAAATATGCTATTAGTTGTTTCCTTACCTTGCAAGAAGCCATATTGCTCCCTGGATACTTCCTGTTTTCTCACTTTCATTTATATTCTGTTCATTATGCTCCTAAAAATTATCTTTGTATTTGGTCCCTTATACTTATCCTATGGTAGTAACTATATTCCAGTGTTCCGTTTTGCTTTAGTAACGGTATAAAAATTGAATTCCACATCGGTTTAGGCATTGCTCTCTCATTATAAATTTGATTCATCAAAACTGTAATACTCTTTATTGAAAATTCTCCCAAGGCATCTAACATCACCACAATGACCCCATCTTCTGCAGCAACTTTCCCGTTCTTCATCCTACTCATAGCCTATTTCACCTCTTCCTCCATTATTTGTTCTCCATCTAGATGCCCAGGGTTTTCTTCTTCCTCCTCCTCTTCTTCTTGTCTATCATCTTCAAAGAGTTCTCTTATATATTCCTCCCAACGGCTTTGTAAGTTTGTGTGAAGGAGTACTCATACCCTGGGTACAAGTACATCTTCCCAAATTTATTTTATTAAGTCCTTAGAGCAGAGTACTCATACCCTGGGTCGGTGTAGCTCCCATTCGATAAAATTAAAAAAAAATATACAGTACCCAGGAATATAACGCATCCTTACCTCAAAGTTTCATTTCGACTGATTTTAATTAAAAGTAGCCACATTTCTTTAAGATTTTCCTTTGAAATTAGGTCAAAGAAACTGTAATCGATCGGAAGACTACATATAAAAGACGATAGATCCCTAAATTTTCTCCCACTTTCCACCAAATCCCACCTAAAAGTCAAAGAAAACTCCAATTTCTTTGGTCTTCCACCATCGGAGAGAGAACCATCTAGCATTTAACATCAAAAAGAAACGATAAATGGAGATTTTGACAGTGGTTGATAAGAAAAGCAACGGCAAAATGGTGACTACCTCTCATTTTGTTTCTCATATGCATTTTTCCAACAATGCCAGAGCCATAGATTTTCCTCACGGTCGCATTTGAGAAATCATCTGATTAATAAAATTTCCAAATTGTTTCCTTTAGTTTCATCTTCCCAAATTTTCTCATTTGAGGGAGCATTTAAAGGGGGCCAACATTTTACTTAGCCCTTTTGGAAATGTATTGCACACGGCGAAATTTGTAAATTCATTTTAGGGTGAATTCAAGGGTTGACGTCTTTTTGAGGGGACCAAGGATATGAGTGAATTTTACTGACGCCCATATAAAGTCATACACGTCTCCATTAGTTTATCTTGTAAATTTAGGTGAAATAAATTTACATTTTTCATGGTTTGTAATCTAAATTTGCATTTGTTGTCGCGAAAGATTTGCCCTGGGTAAGGACACAAAAGTGCAAGTAGAAGGTAAATATAAGAACTTAAATTAGAAACTTAATTTCCGTCCTCAATAATCTCTTCTGCGAAGAGGGAAGGCCACTAGAAAAGACATTACAACCCAAGGTGGGTCCACAGATCATTAAGAGAAGAGATATTGTGTGTAGTACTAGCTCATGTGAGGTTTGGGCAATCTATGTAAGAGCAGGTGCTTGATGTTGTGTGGGTTTTGGTTGCATCTGATACTATAGGTGTCAGAGTATAGGGGAGTATAGTGCAGTTGCCTGATCTGAGTTGAGATATGATTACTCAAAGTGTTCTATGCAATGGTTTCTTTGATTGGTTTATTAGGGGTAGGGGAGGCTCGTTTAGCATGTATTTTGGTTGTGGTGCGTTCAAGTGTTTTGGGGTTAATGGAGTGTGATGTGTTTGATTAACTTATGATTTGGTGGTGGGAGAGGAAGGTTATTGTAGAGTTGCTGGAAGGAGTGTGCTGGGGCTTCTTTCTTGAGTCTGAGTAGTCTGGGATTTAGTGCCAGCTGTTGGTTGGAGTAGGAAAGGGTCAGTTTTCTGCTAGTGTTGGTTTCAATTATGTTTAGGTCTATTCTGAATGATATCAATTTTGTTTTAGCATGTAGTTGTTGGGTGGGTGTCTTTGTCGCAAATTTATGCGCCAATTTAATTACCCAAGGATTCACTAAGACGAACCAATCGTCAGCGTTCCAATTTCCCTTATACGATGGGACGGGAAGGTAGTTTTTCAGAAGGCCTTCCACTCTATTGTGTATCCTTGTGTCATTCGGTCGTATATGCGTTCGCGATTTGATCCCTACCCTATCAAATTTGATTAAGTCTATTTATTTTGTTCTTGTGCCCTTCATTAGTTCGCCTTTCCTATTCTAAACGCTTTAGATTGTATAATCAATTTCCATTGTCGAAGATTGTTCCCATACGTCTTTTGCTGCGGGTAAAATTAACTTTGTGTGAAGTGTATATAATTAGATTTAAGAAGTGTAAATATCATTTAATACTAAGACACGTATATATTTAACCCATTCATAGGTAAATATAAACTCAAATGATTCAGTGCCTCTTTCCTCCTTAAGCAGCACAAAAACTTATTTGGCTTTAGCGCTGTGTAAACTTGTATTCGAATTCCCACCTTTGTAACCCTCTTTTCAGAAAACAAGGTAATTTAGCCAAAGAGCCATTGAAGGTACTTGGTCTAGACTGATACCCTGCTAAGGATGAATTATACCTTCCTAATCGGGAAATTCCCTTTGCAACCCAAAGTAAAAGGGAGGTTTTACGAGCCATGGCGTCTATATATGACCCTAGAAGGGTACCTCCTCCAAAATATTATTAATATAAGGTTGTTTATGAAGAATCTATGGGAGAAAAAAAGATAAAGATGAATCTCTGAACTCTGACTCCCTAACGGTATGGAATAAATTGGTTTCACACCTAAAACAGGGCTTTGAGATTACATTCCCCCGGCAAACATTACCGTCTAACAATGTTGAACTACACTGCTTTTGTGATAGTAGCACTAAGGCTTTTAGGGCAATAGTGTTTTTCGTATTTAGGAAAGATGTTCGTCATGTTATGGCTAAAGCGATGATAGTCGGAAAATAAATAACTATTTCAAAATTGAAACTAACCTCTGCCTTATTTGCAGCTAGATTAGTGAACGAATTATTATCCGCTCTTGATAAGAATATTAACTTTAATATTAATAGTTGGACGGATAGCCAAATAGTTCTTCACTGGCTCAAGTCTGATAAAACTTTCAAGCCCTACATTCAAGATAAGGTAAATAAAATAAGAAATTTTTCGCAGGGACACGCATGGAGACATGTCGTATCCAAATTAAATTCATGCGATCCATTAACAAGAGGCCCATCCAGCAAGCCGTTTACGAACTTTTTATGGGTAAAGGGTCCTGAATGGATTCTCGATTACGAAATCTGGCCTGAATCCATTATCTTACCTCCTGCTACCCACGTTTTCCAAATCGAAATGGGTTATGATTCGCCAATTGAAAAATACAGGTATAGTTCCTTAGCAAAACTGCTTAAAATAACTATCTTAATTTTCTGGTTTTTACTTCTGATCAAAGGTAAGGTGATTCCTAAATCTTCCATAGCAGAATCTGTTAGCCATAACATCAACTCCAAAGAGCAAAGAGCTGATATGGATTTCTGGATCAAAAAGGCGCAGAAGGAGAAATACTCAAAAGAATGGGAAGAGCTTGCATCCACCTGTAGATGTTCCCTCTGCAAGCTCGTGTTCGGATCCACTTGCGGAAGTCCCGCCCGAAGGATCTACTTCGGAACTTCCGCATCCAATTGCGGATGTTCCCTCCGGAGCCCGTGCTCGGAGCCACTTGCAGGTATTTCACCCGAAGGATTTACTTCAGAAATTGTGCATCCACTTGCGGATAGTTCCTCCGCAAGCCCGTATTCGGATCCACTTGAGGGTATGCCACACGATGGATCTATTCTACATTCTACCAAATCTCCAGTAGGTTTTCGACCTAGTTCTACTCACTCATCTTTAGAGGCACGACGACTGATTAAGGAAATGATGTGGGCTCCAAATGTAGACCCACAAATTTATTAATTTGTATTTTATTTATTTTCTACTTTATTTCATTTTGTTTTTATTTCTGTTCTCGTCCTCCCCACTCCCCAGTATGTCTCAAATTTATCGGACATTTTAATTACCTAAGGATTCGCAAAGACGAACCAACAATCAGCGTTTCAATTTCCCTTATACGATGGGACGAGAAGGGAAGTTTGTCGGAAGGCCTTCCACTCTATTGTGTATCCTTGTGTCATTCAGTCATATATGTGTTCGCGATTTGATATCTACTCTATCCCATTTGATTAAGGGGATACCACATTTAGTCTTTTGAACTTTTTACTCCGTTAGATTATCATATATGGAATTAAAGCTCATTAAACGCCCTTTTATTCCTGCCAAAATTATAATAACCTACGGCGCCGTTTTTTAGACACAGAGGGTTCTTTCAGAACCTATCCCCTTTGAAACCTGATATCATATAAATGGTTATAGAATTACTAAAAATTAAGAAATCGGACTCAATCGAAGACCAAAAGATGCACATATGATTTAGTTATCATTTGAAATCAGTTTTCTTTATTTCCATTAAGATTTGTGTTAATGGTGGAAAAGGTCAACTATAGGTTTTGTTCTCAGTAGGAGAGGGGAAATTAGGTAAATAGTAGTGGTGTTCTGAATGCCCTGGAATTTAGGTCAATCTATATTCGAATGATCCTAAAAATATAAACCAGTTCTTAGGCGCCGTTTCTTTTAGCAAATTTTAAAATCGCATGGTATAGTTTTGCGTTTTGTTCACAAATCAATTTTAAAAATCTACTGAAAATTTCCAAGAATGTATAAAACTTTGCATTCTCATAGTTTGCACTATGTTCTTCGTCATGTTACTAAAACAAAATATATACTCTTAAAAGTGCATAAATTTAGCATAAAATGATATAAAAATCAATGGTGTAGTTTTGTTTGTTTTTCACAAATTAACTTTAAATATCTAAGAAAAGTTCTCCACTGATACGAGGGGCGGTCAATAGGTTTTGCGAATTGGTAGGGAAAAACAGAGGAAGGGGGATGGCTGTTTGTGGGGGTGTTAGGTCAAGTTATGACAAGTCAAGACCTGCAGCCTCACGCTCCTGCCTAGTATATTTAAGAAGCAGTAGCTGATCGCAGATCGTCAGTCAAAAATCTTTCAACAATGGAGAAGGTTAAGCACCGCGAGGTGATCAAATTTTTGACCAAGAAAGGCAAGAATGCAAAAGAGATCCATGAACGCATGCTTGCAATGTACACCAACACCGCCCCTTCCTATGCAACCATTGCTGGCTGGAATAGGGAGTTCCGCCATGGTCGTGAGTCCCTTGAAGATGACCCCTGTCCAGGACGCCCGTCAGACGTGACCAACGAGGACAATGTCGCCCGTGTGAAGAGGATGATCTTCAAAAATCGACGGGTGAAGGTCGAAGAAATCTAGCGAGAACTTGGAATATCACATGGAAGTGTTATCAATATCATCCACGACAATTTGGCCATGACCAAGGACTCTGCCCGTTGAGTCCCTAAAAACCTCACGAAACCTCACGCCCCATGATTGACTTCAACGTCATCAAAGTTCAGAGGAGCTGCTGCTCCTGTACAACCAAGACTCGGCGGGGTTTGAGTCACGCATAGTGACAGGTGATGAAACATGGGTCCATCTCTGGGATCCCGAGACCAAGCTCGAAACCATGGCCTGGAAGCACAGGGGCTCTCTGACCCCCATCAAGTTCCGGACCCAACCCTCAGCCGGGAAGATCATGTCCACCATCTCCTGGGATTCTGAAAGAGCGTTGATGGATGAATATGAGCCTCGTGGAAGGACCATCACAGGCCAATATTACGCTGAAGAACTGGATGGGTTGAAGAAGTGCATCCGTCAGAAGCGGCGCGGCAAGTCGACACGCGGTGTCTTGCTCCTCCACGACAATGCCCTTGTCCACAAGGCCAGAGTTGCACAAGCTGTCCTGCGCGAGAACTTGGAATATCACATGGAAGTGTTATCAATATCATCCACGACAATTTGGCCATGACCAAGGACTCTGACCGTTGAGTCCCTAGAAACCTCACGAAACCTCACGCCCCATGATTGACTTCAACGTCGTCAAAGTTCGGAGGAGGTACTGCTCCTGTACAACCAAGACTCGGCGGGATTTGAGTCAACCATCCTCCCTACAGTCCAGATCTGGCCCCTAACGACTACTTTTTATTCCGCCAGCTCAAGGCTGCACTGCGTGGACGCCGGTTTGGAGACGATGAAGATGTCCAGCTCGCCGTCCAGGAGTGGATTGAACAGCAGTCGGGAGATTTCTGGTTGTCGGGAATTCGAAGCCTCAGGGACAAGTGGCGCAAGTGCATTGAAGTCGAGGTTAGTTATTTTTAAAAATAATAAAACACTTTTCCTCATATCTAGTTTACTTATATCCAAATTGCAAAACTTATTGACTGCTTTTTGTATATGCATTTTGCATTATATTAATTTCCGCTATGTTCTACTCGTGTTGCTAAAAAAAATAATTATACCATTACAAAGTGCATACAATTTACAATAAAATGATATACAAAACCAAAAAGGTGTATTTTGAACAAAAGAATTTTAAAAGTGACTAATGAAAAATATGCTATTCCCTTAAGTCTATTTATTTTGTTCTTGTGATCTTCATTAGTTCGCCTTTCCTATTCTAAACGCTTTCTATTGTATAATTAATTTCCATTGCCGGAGATTTTTCCCATTCGTCTTGTGCTATGGGTAAAATTAACTCTGTGTAAAGTGTATATAATTAGATTTAAGCAGCTTAAATATCATTTAATACTAAGACACATATATATTTAACCCATTCATGGGCAAATATAAACTTATATGATTTAGTGCCTCTTTCCTCCTTAAGCAGCACAAAAGCTTATAATTTGGCTTTCAGCTGTGTAAACTTGTATAGTGGGATAATTAAATTCCTACAGTCTTGCGTGTGCATCCTATAATCGATAGAATAACAAGAAATAAGACTGTCAATTTAGCGGGTGCAAGAGATCCTAAGGCTTCTGATATCGGCATCCCAGGAGAGGTGCCGGTCGGGAACAAGATTAAAGAAACTGCGAATCTATTACTTCAAGTTGACCTCCGTTTAGGGAAAAGAGATCTAAAATTTGTTTAAATAGAGCGTATGAAAATAATCTCCTGGCAGCATTGATGTGAAACTGTTGGTCTTCAAAGCAAAGAGTGCTGCACTGAGAAAAGTTTACATCGCGACGCTCTCATTGGACCAAATATGGCTCCCTTTCATCCTTACGCGTAATCGACTATCAGAAATGAGGAATGAAACCATGCCACTATCGTATAGATGTTCTCCATGATACTGTATCACACTATGATATCATAGAACTTTTCCAGATCGCAAAGAACTCCGCCATAGACGTAGTGTTCGAGATTGCGGTCCCGTCCCTTTGGATTATGTGAGGAGGGGGGCTGTGAGAACTTTTCTCGAATCATTTTGAGTCACACCTATAAAAGAAGTCTCCTCCCATTAAGAAGAGCAGCGTAAGTGATTGAAACACACTATAACATAGCTCTAGCTCAACGAATTTCTGCCACGGTGAGATTATTCGGGCGGCACGTATAGTGCATGTAGGCATATTGCTTTTGTCTGAGGGCCGTCTCACCCCCGGCTGACCAACACGGAAGCGGCGATCTTGAAAAAGCTAACATTCTAAGAATAGTAGTTGGCCTAAAGTGATGAAATTGCCGGAGAGTAACTCAACGGCCTCATCAACGGACATAAATTCATCGACTAAGTTAGGTAAATCAAACATTTTCTGAAATAAAAACCACCACGACCACTCCAAACACCAACGAGCTGGTTTCTCAGGCGGCCACTGCCCAGAAGAAAATGATATTTGAATTGGAAAGTGGTCATAACCATAAGGTTAATGACAACTTCCATCTAAAATAAGACTATATCCAAGAGCACGAGGACAGATTAAGACAAGAAAATGAAGAGTTTCTCTGGCAGTGATGAGAAAATTCATTCACATTCATGAAACCTATCTCCAGGTCAGCAATGACTTGACCCTATGATTGATCATGTACATATATCCCTTAGATTGTACGCAGAAATATAATTATATTCCCTATCCAGGTGTAGGTGCACTGACACTGCCTAAAAGGAGATAAAAATTTAAATTCAGCACAACGGTGACATAGTTCTGGGTGTAAATCACGCATTTTCCACGACCACCATCCTGTGGTGGCATAGTAAAACCCATATGCTCCGGGAGGGAAGGCAAGGATCACGGCAGGATTAAATCCTTAGCCTTACGTAAAGAGCGGACAGGAACTCCAGTAGGAGCTACCTGTCAAATTGCTTCCTGTGGTCAAAGTGGTGGGAGTATTAGAAAACGCGATAGTGGCACTGATACTTCGACGCCGTAGCGATACCAACTAACACGCACATACTCATGGAGCTTGTCACGATCGAACGTGACCAAGAGTGTTGGGTTGGGTCTCTATGCCTTCTTATTTTCTCATCACACGCTCTACCTTGACCGCATCTTTGTATGTCAGATCTTCGGTGCTGTCTTTAAAGATCTACATATTCTGCGAGTTTTCGCCTATAAATCACCCTTTTCAGGAAAATCACTTACTCTCCAAAAAGCATGAACAATGGCCGTCTTGGAAGATTCTGTCGCATTCGCCAGAACTTTTCCTTCCAAAAACTCGGTGACCTTTGGCTCTCGACCAATCAGCCTATCTATTACTACCTTCTGATGGAACATGTAGCCTTTGCTGCCATCAGATGAACGAATAACTAAGCGTTTGAAGCCAGTGGGCTCGAAAACGCCAGTTAGTATCTCAATGAAGGAACCAAATTCATCGAGATTTCGCTCACCACGCTAGCACATTTAGTCTTCTTGGTCTTGATCCCTATTGGCGGGTAGGCGGAACCAAGATAGTACATCTTCTGCCTTAATTGTCCCTGAGAAATGCAAAAGGGATCTGCCGCAAGTAAAGTGGCCCGGAGGCAACTCTACAAAAGGGGTTAAAGGGGAAACCACCTAACTGGTAGGCATACTAGAGGGAGAAACACCTTTTCTGTTGTGATAAAGTAAACTTTCCGCTAGAGTCGAGTCGACAGCAGTATGATATGGGCCAATGAAAGCGGTAAAGAAAGGGACTAAAGTTTGAACGGATGAATAGAAGGATCAGGGGATCTAACCAGCTTGCCCAGACCTGGAGCCATTGTGGTTGCTCTTTCTCTGTTTGGCTCCGTCCTTGCGGGCAATTTTGCTTGGAGTACTCTACCAGGCCTTTTCATGGACTTCAAGTCAACCTTCCCTATTTTCACTCGGACCCTGAGTACTTTTAATTCTTCTAGGTACCATTTGCAACAGTATACCTAGGGCACCCACACCCATTACAGGCATTCTGAGCAGTAAGGTCGTGCAGGTCTCCTAGGTTTCAGTTCTAGCAGAAGTGATAACTACGGCTACACTACTCACCTTCCTTTGGGTAGAGAATCGTTGAAGCAATAATCGTAGATAAAAAAAACGTGCTAACAGAGATGAAAAAGAAGTGCCCCATCTTTCTCAGATCTCGTAATATGGATGAAGTCAACCCAGTGACGAGGCTTTCCCTATTTACATCCGTGCCGTTAGGACATGTGCCTTCTACAAGTACTAAGTGTAACAGTCAGCACGAGTACCATCCTGCAGAGAGCACAGGCAGGAAAGAAAAATTAATACATGATGGAAGTAGGAATAAAGAGGCGGGTAGATGAGTGGAATTTGGATAGCGAGCCCCCTCAACTCAAAATATGGTTTAGGATGGCCAATTAAGCAGTCAGTACCTTTGAAGCAGCATTGTTGGTGATGGATCAAGGAATACTCGGTAACGTCTAGATGAAACAGGAATAAAATAAATTATTGGAATTTGGGAAGAGAGTAAAAAAGTAATTAATTTCTAATGAAAACAAGGGAGGGGGTGAGGGGAAAAATTCAAGATCCCATCAAAAAAGCAACCAACGTAGCCATCACCACATAACACAAAAACGCCAGCTAACCTACAAAAATTAAGTATCTTGAACGAGATAAAATAAATAGAGATAAGAAAGAAAAAGGGATAAGAGAGAAAGAGAGAAGAGAGAGGGGACAGAGTGAAAGAAAGACATACAGAAAAAAAATACTCTTTGTCTTTCTTCCGTCGCGCATTTAAATATAATAACAAGAAACGCAAATTCCCCCTAAAATATGGAAATACGTAAATTCACTATTTATTTTCACGTAAAATCAAAATATAACTCGCTATAGCATTTTTCAATTTCGAAATATAATCAATGCTTATGACTAAAATAAATTGGGAAGACCTTGGCAATTGTACCATTCGAAAGAGAATGTAAACACCTTAAGGATTTCAAATTTCGTTAGGTTCGGCCGAATAGTTATGATGTTATTGCAAAAAAACTAATTCCCGGACTAACCTTGGGAGGACTTTGGAAATTATATCATTCGAAATATTATGTTAAACAACATAATGGTTTTAAATTTCGTTAGAATCTGCAAAATAGTTATGATGTTATTGCCAAAGCAATATAATTCTCGGGCTAACTTGGGAGTACTTTGGCAATTGTATCATTCGAAAGAGAATGTAAAACAACATAAGGGTTTTAAATTTCGTTAGAATCGGGGACCGACCGACATAATGAGATGTAGACTAAAAAGTCACAACATTCTAATAGCTTATTAAGAAGCAGAACTAAATTATATTAAAATATAAGCAACTACTTGTGGCCTCAACTGGATTATATGCCTGATATGGATACTGACATGTGGTTCCAACAGGACGGCGCTAGGTGCCACACTGAGCACGCCACGATAGACATTTTGCAGCAGCGATTTCAGGGCAGGGTCATCTCCCGCGGCGGTGACGTCAACTGGCCTCCGAGATCATGCGATTTAACGTTATTAGACTACTTTCTTTAGGGCTACTTTAAATCGTAGGTTTATGTGAATAATCCGCAAACAGTTGATGTCCTCAAAGTCAACATAACGAACACCATCCAGCAAATTCAGCCAGATTTATGCGACAAAGTCATTGAAAATTGGGCCTCCCGAATACGTTCTACCAAGCGAATCCGCGGCGGACATTTGAACGACGTCATATTCCACACTTAATGCCATAAAATGTACTTTCAAATTTAAAATAAATTGAGTGCATATAGTAGAGACAACATGTTTTATTTACATTTAAAAATTGAGCGACCTTATTGAAAAACCCTTTATATCCTATCTTATTCTAGCATGGTATATCTTGGCATAGAACAATCAACCATAGTCTAGTCTAGCCTAGCCTACCCTAGCCTATGCTAGCTTAGCATGGTACACAATAATCTAGCCTTGTCTAGCGCGGTATAGTCCAGTATAGCCCTGCATAGCATAGCATACCCTTGTATAGCCCAGCCTAGTATATTATATAGAATGGCATAGAGTAACATAGTATAGCCTAGAGTAGCCTAGTATACCTTAGCCTAGCCTAATATAGACTTGTATATATAGCTTAGAATAGTATATAATTATATCCTAACCTAGCTTAACTATGCCTAGTGTAGTATATCTCAGCCTAGCTTATTATAATCTACCTGAGCCTATCACAGTGTATCCTAGCATAGCCTAGCTTATCAAAGTATAGCCTAGCCAGGCATAGTATAATTTATCCTAGCCTAGCCTGCCTAGCAGAGTAAAACCTAGCCTAGCTTAGCGCAGCCTACAATTGTGTATTAAAACCTAGTCTAGTCCCTCTTAGCTTACCCTTGTCTGGTATAGCCTCTCTTAGTATAGTCTAGCTTAGTCTAGTTCACTGGAGCCTAGCCTAGTATATTGTAGCCTAGTTAGCATATTCTAGCCTATATACTATATCATAGCCTACTTTACCCTACCCTACCCTATCCTAGTTAGTATAGTATATCATAATATTGCCTAGTCTAGAATAGACTATTAGATATTAGCCTAAGCTTGTATAGCATGCATAACATAGCCTAGCCTACTCTAGCAAAGCCTCGCTTATCCTAACCTAATATAACGAAGCCTAGCCTAGTGTAGCATAGCTTAGTATATCATAACCTAACCTAGCATACCTAACCTAGTATAGCCTTTCATGCCCTACATAGCTTAGTATAGCTTAGCCTAGCCTAGTTTAACCTAGCCTAGCATTAACTATCCTAGGCAAGTATAGCCTATACTATCTTATCATACCCTAGTCAAGCATAGCTTATTATTGTCTAGCCTAACATACTATATGCTATCCTAGCCTAATTAGCATACTAATCTTACCATTTTACATTATATCTTAGCATAGCTTAGCATAGTATAGCCTAGTCTATAAAAGCCTAGCATAGTATAGCCTATTCTAGGCTTGTCTAGCAGAGTATAGTATAATAGAGCCTAGTCTAGTCTAGCAAAGTATCGGCCGAAAAGCTATGATGTTATTGCCAAAACAGAATTATTCCCGGACTAACCTTGGGACGACTTTGGCAATTATATGATTCAAAAGAGAATGTAAAACAACATGAGGGTTTCAAATTTGGTTAGAATTGACTGGATAGTTACAATGTTATTACTAAAACAAAAAAAAGCAAACCGGGGACTGACTGACTGACCGACTGACATAGCGAGATGTAGAATCGCTTTCGACTAGATTCGCACGCGACTAAAAAAAAGCCATTCTATTCTACCAAGTCAAGTACACGAAGCGTTTTACATACGAGCAAGAAAGGACTGAACATTTATTAGAAATGCAGGAAGCAATTAAAAAGGTGTCGGATGACAGGGAATTCGGCTCGGTTTCATTATGGTAAGATAGACCGTGCTAAAGATATAGTTGGGTTATAGATAGCCTTGGTTAGATCTGAGGGACTCATGGTTTGGTCAAATAAATGCTCAGATGGATATTCTAGGATATTGTCAATAGAGCTTACCTATGGATTGACTTAAGGAAAATTATTATAGAAGAGGTTAGGTGAGCTCAATTACCAATTTGGCTCGAACCTGCCACGTAAACATGATGAGAAGTAGAGATTTAGCTTTGTACATAGTAAATTATTTATGTAGTCATTGGACATCCTATGGTTTAATCGCAATAGGAGTCCGGCACTTATTTGTTATTTAATGATCCATAAGACTGAGGGCTGATGGAATAAGTACACACATTTTCTCATTATATTAATAGTTGTTACGCTATCGCTCGATGGTGAACAAAAAATTGCGCCGTCGAGGTGTTTAACTCTTGAAATGTTTATTGGAAATCATTTTGGAAAGCCATAATGACCGACATGTAAATATGGTCTTGAATTAAAAGTTTTGAATTATTTGATGATAAAATGCTACAACTAACAAGATGAAAAGAAAATTAATTTTTCTATGACGCTCATTAAAGTCACATACCGTCGCAGATCACCTTTCTATCAACAAAGAAATGGCTTGAGAAAAGAAATGGGACTTCACGTTACGCTTGAAGGCAATAAAGGAAGGGAATGAATATTTAGGAGCAGTGGGATCATTTCAAATTCTAGGAGTGGAAATCAAGAAACTAATCACCAAGGTATCACAGAGAACTACCAAGATTCAAACAACAATGGGGTAAAGCCATAAAGTATGGATCTCAGGGCCCAGATAGGTTCAGAGAGGAAGATAGGTAAAAGGGCGCCGTAATGTTTAATATCTTTTAAGTAAAAAATAGAACCTTGAAGATAATGTGGAAACGGGTGAATAGACAGTGAGTGCAGTTTACGGAGCAAAGGGGATTGTACGTGAGAAATTTCCTCGGCTGAGAAAATAGAAGAACATGGGTTGCAAGTCTTGAACAAATTGAAGGCGGAAAATAGTTGAAACATGGGATTCAGCAAGGATGTGGTATCAGTAGCCAAAACAGATGGTAAGGAAAACGGAGCTGGAGATCTCGAATCCCTTATGATCAAAGTGAAAGCGAAAAAACATACTGATATTAGCAATATGAGCCTTGGATGATAATAAACCATTGACAGTGCCACCTAGATATTTAGTTAGAAGTTCTTGAAAGGGAACCTGGTAGCCATCTAGTTTAAGAAATATATAAAACTCTTTACAACCAGCGCGATCCAATGGAATGACCACATAGATTCCCTTATGGTCAAGATTCAGAAAGTTGTGCGAGATGCATCCATTTATGATGTGCTCAGGATGATCTGCAATAATATAGGCAAGCGAGGCTGGAAAGAATAATAGGTAAAGTTGCATTTCGTCGGCATAGAAATGAAAGGATCGACCTTAGCAATGCATAAGAATGCCAAGAGGAAGAAGATAGATATGAAAAAGAAGCAAGCTTAGAACAGAGCCTTGCGGGATATCAAGACAGACTCGACATTCTCATCGATGCTGGTTAAATAAATTTGATCAAGAGCCTTGGCTGACACCAGTCTTTCAAGAACTTTGTAAAGAACGGGAGTTGATCAATTGGGCGATAGTTTTCGTGGCTGTGTGAATGCAAGCAAATTTTTTTGGCAATTTTTCGAAGGTGGGGTAAAGAGAATGATCTGAAGATAAAGGCTAGATGGAAGAAGTCAAGTGGGTAAAATGTATTTTTCCGGGGAGGGGGGGGGGGCATGGGAGGTAACTTCATTAGGAGTCACAAACGTAAGAGGGGTATTTTGGAAGGGAAAAGGTAGGGGGATGCAAAACATGGAAAGGCTCAGGGGCAGAAGGAATATAAGATAAAATGTGAAAAACGTGTCAGAGAAGACTAGAGGGAAATTGGCATGAGTAATGGGAGCAATAGCCGTGTGTCACAAGGACGAAACACGTAAGGAGCTCATATAGTGAGGGTGTGTGAATTTTTTATATTCTCGTTTCGATACGCCGGGTATGAGTTACACTGGCAAATTTCAGAACGGTAAGGTGAAGATCTTTGAAGGTGTTAAGAAAGCTGAACAGAATACGGGAATGGGAAAAATGAGAAATGGAAGATATGTATATAGGCGCAGATCATTCTGAAGGCATTCGCACCTGGAGGGTAAACTGTGAAAGAGTTAACATTAATGATATTGGAACATTATAACACCCATAAAAACCAGAACATAAATTAGCTAAGATATCCCAATTGAGAACAGACCTAATGAAACACTTCAACAACCAAAACCAAAAAAAACTTCATGAAACTCTAAGTAATTAAAGAAAATGTCGAGTGAGAGACCCCGAGCTGGTGTGTCTGTAGTCAACATTAATTTGTCGTAACCATCCACGCATTAGATAAAGAGAGCCTAATGTGAATAATCGCGCCCAATTATTTCTGAGGAACCGATACTAGTATTGACATAATTATTTGTACGTAAAGTTACGAGAGACTGCTATTATATATCAAAGATTACATTAAATTTGTCAAAGTTAGATATATAAAAAAAGGGAACCTCAACTCTTAAGGGTTCCGAGGAAAATAATGGCATATCAATGATCAGAGATCCTTTGAAGGTCTGACTGTGGACATTCGTTCAATGGGTAACATCAAATTGCGAAATACACAATTAGGTGCTGAAGGGAAGCACACATTCCTCCTGGAGCCCGATCATGCATCCAACACCCACATACATTGGAGGGGGCACGCAATTTCCAAGAACTCGAATAGTACACAATGATGAGTGCACGAACTCGTCCCGAGTACAAGGGGAAGTGGTAGCGAAACTGCTGTTCCCGGTACCGAGAAAGGTAACACAAGCGAAGCTGTTCCAGACTCGGACATTCTACAAGAATGTGAAGGACATTTTGGAGGCCCAAGAAGTCGTCACAACAAGATTCAAGGGAGCGTTTCATGAAATGACGATGCGTCCCGAGTGTGTCACTGGTTTGGAGGCAACATAAAATGACCAGAAACCGACGAGGCATTAGAGGGTAGGTGCACGGAAATAGTAGTAGGGCATTTGCATGCTAAATCAGATTTCCGTCACCTGTCTCACATCTTATTTTCTATGAAGCCGGAGGAGCTGACCTAATTTCTCTATGTAGTCAGAGTGGAGGAGAGCGTAATGCTGGTCTGGTCTACATCACCCCGATTGTTCGGATGGTCATCATGTCGTAGAATTGATCATAGTCTGGTACAATAATTATTCTAGTCCTTGATCTGGACACACCGCTTTTGTTTAAGTCGGTGGTATTGACCCTATGACTCAATCCTACAATCATATATATATATATATATATATATATATATATATATAGGTAGGTAGGTAGGCTTTAATTCCTACTGAACGTGCGAAAGCTGGTTAGAGGCGTGTTGTGCCGTAGCCAAGATTCTCACGATAAAAGTCCCACTTGTTACTGGGGGGAGGTTTGTGATTGTTGAATTCTAACAGTGCATAATACAGGTTTGAATAAATTAGCCGAAGGGATGCTTAATTAAAGTCTTGCCAAGGGTACGTCAAAAAGGAGGAGCCACAAATAAACACACATACACAAAATAAACTTTACTTTACACAAATATAATAATTAACAATAGTTAACAGGCAAAATTAAGGATTAAATATTAAACACTGACGTTAAGCGTCTAGATTTATAATGACTTAATGAGAGTATCAATCACGGTTAATTAAATAGGTAATTTAAGAATAGAAGGACACTTGGTTTACAGATTACCATTAATTGTGATGGATTGGAGAGACGACTACTCAAGTCCAGATGGGGTGGTTCGAGTGGCGTTAACACAAGTTCTCGGGGAGAGGGGGGATAATACAACGGGTTTGGGGCTGCTGGCTGCAGTTCCGGTTAGTTCACTCCTAACTGGATGTGACACTAACAAATAGTAACTTCCAGTAACTATTTGGATGTTCCTTTTCTTACTCAAGTTACGTTGAGCAACAGAGCGTACTCTTCTAGTCACAGACTCTGCGGGGCGGGATTTACTTCCAGGAACAATCTTTGAGACAGCGACCAAGTTGACTCAACGGCGCGTTGGCAGTCGATACGTTGCGGCAACGACTCTCGTTCAACGTGAGGGGTACGCGAGTTGGTTTGGGACACTGCTCTAGAGAGATGTATGGCAATATTATTTATACCGAGGATTGTGGGAAATCGAGAGAAAGATTCCATTCACGACAATTCGCTTATCGCAGCGCCTTCTGAGCAATCTCCATGCTATCATAAAGAATGCAAATAAGATTTAAGATTCTTTGGGAGATAGGCGTTCTTTTCGTTCGACTTCCTGTCGCCAGTTGGGGGAAGGGTGGGGGGGGGAGAGAGAGGAGACGAAGGTCAACTCAAACAACACAATTCTTTCGTTCCCACGATTGTCTGGTGGCATGTGAGTATGTACGTTTCATACCCTCATACATCATGATAGCGTATTGCTTTCAGTGGCGTGCGGTGACTTTTGAAGATGAGGAAACAATTCAAGTTTTACAAAAGTAAATATGTAAATTGAAGTAAATATGTTGTTCATTAAAAATAAAAATAACTATAAAATTATAAGTTACTCACTTTATTTAAATATTATTCTTTTTCAAAAGTTATTTTTTAAAACTTTATTTAAATTTTAAAATAGCTTCTGTAAGTATGCACAATCAGCTAGCCAAGATGTTCTATCGTATTCGCCTACATTGTATTTGCGAGTGCTACACAGTTTTGGATGAAAGATCCAGTGTTGGCGTAGGGCTGGCTACTTGTTTATATAATAGTTTCTCTTTCATTATAAGTCATCGCACTGAACTTCATTTTTCATAATTTTTCAATAATGCAATCGCTAACCCCCCCCCCCCTCACTTCATTTGCACCCGCTTTGTATAAAAGGGAGTTATCACTTAAAAAAATGAATACACAATACTCCACACTTATCTAAGCACTGCTACTAACTGATCTCAAAGATACGAAGGGTGACTACTGACTATGGTAGGCCCGCCAGAATCCTGGAAATATTAACAAAATGCTCTAAAGATATAAGAGCTTAACGATACTAGAGGTTTTGCTATTTAGCTGTTATCTTTCTCAGAACCAGTATTTAAATATAACCTAAAAATTTGTTTATGCTTCAGAGCATAATACTAGTTATGTCAATGTGTCTTAGATATTTTGTTGCTTTTTCCTGGATTCTGACAAACCGGTAGGGTTGCCTTCTGCAAGCTGATCACTGCAAAGCTAAATTTGCTTCCTTTTCCTTATACAAATAGGATATTTTTTTCTTAATTATAACACGGCGTTGAAATATTTAGATAAAAATCATAAAACTTTAATGACTGTATATTATTGCTAAGAAAGCAAAACATCTTTTAAACTGTTCATTCCAAAGCCCCCAAAAGTAGATCTATTATAATTGAAATTCAGAGGAACAAAAAGAGTAGAAATCTCGAAGAAAATGATGCATTTCTTCAATTGCCCTCGGGCTCATTTGGGTCTAACGCCAATTGGATTGCAAGTGAACGGTACCGTGTGGCGTATAAAAATATAGGCCAGCATAAATGTGAGAATAAAATTGATTCTGCTGACATATTAATTGTTTGAGAGTCAATTTTCTTTTTTTAAAAGGGGAAGCATGGCTTTCTCCCTTGCTTCCATTGATTGCACGCCACTGAAATATATATATATATATATAGATATATATATATATATATATATATATATATATATATATATATATATATATATATATATATATATATATATGAGGAATTAAACCACATTCTCCGAAGACAATTTAATTCAGAACAGTTTCGGTGTATCTCACACCCTTTTTCAACTGACACTGGATAGAAAATATAAGAAAAGTGCTTACAAACATAACACAGGGTCAGGTCGTGAAAGATCCCCTCTTTTTCCCCCAATCCCCTATTTGTGGCTAATCAGGAGGAGGGGGGTTAGGCCTAAACATATTGAAGGGCTGACATTTTACTATTTTGTTTATTTGTTTTCGTATTACAGGATTAAAAGAAAATTGACCCTCAGATAGATTTAAATTAGGAACTGACGATATCAAGCCCGATTCTACGACTCTTCTCTTAACATAGTTAGCCGATTTAAATACCATTTTACTTCCATTGAAATCGATCGAATGATTCAAGTCTCTAACTGTTCTGAATTAAATTGTCTTCAGAGAATGTGGTTTAATTCCTCATCTTTTCTTGCGATATTGCATTAATTTTCATCATATATATATATATGCTTGAAATATCCCAAAGGAAAATAATACACAAAATAAGCCCAAGCGCTTTCGTGTTTACATTATCAGGGGCAGAAGAACAATGAAATAGAGAAACAGTTAATAAACAGAGAAACGTGACGTCATTCAAACGTATCGACGAACAAAGACAATCGTTTAGGAGGAAAAAACCAACTGACGAACAAATGAATAGCCCATCCGCGGAACTAGAATATACAAATCAATTCAACAAATTAAATTTATATTGCAAACATATATTATTCATGATCCAATTATCAATTTAAAGAGACCCTCACTTAGATTGAAATTAATATCATAGGAGAATTTGATCATAGCTGATTCCATTAAATTTCTTTCAATAAAATTGGGAACAAAATAATGGATTTCGCATTAGACCAATCTATTTGATGGTTCAAAGTAGATTGATGAATAACCAGTGCATTTGAAGTTTGCTCCGTTCGACAACAGTACTTATGTTATTTACTTCTCACATCTAGGCTTTAGGTTGACTGGCCTATGTAAAAACCTAAACAAGATTTGCACGGAATTTTATAAATGCAGGCCATTTTATTAAGGGGAGAATTTTTAATTACTAAGTTTTTAACGCGTAATTATTAGAGAATACAACATTAACATTAAAATAATTTTGGAACATGGAACAAGTGTTTATTAAAAGGGAGCGTTAAAATATTATTTCTCGTAAATGAGTATTTAATTTTATTTCCATAAAAGGACTGCTTAACTCTGCGCAGGGATCATTTAAAAAATAAGATGGATAATTTAAATTTTAGCTAATGGTTTGATTGATTCATTCTAACTTTTCATCACTAAATTCTGGGTCACATACTCTAAAAACACGCAAAAACAGGGTGTCCACAAAGTCTGGGTACAAAGGGGATAAATACATACCTTTAAAACAAAACAATTTTATTTAATTATAATGTTAAGAAATTATATTTTCAATATGATTTCCATTATTTGCAATGCATAATTCGATGCGCCTTGCTAAATTCTGGTGAACTCGATTGAATAGGTGTACATTGCCGTCCATTTCAGCACACTGACTGATAATGCGTTCTCTCAAGTGGTTTAGATTTGCAATCTTCATTGAGTAAACTTTCTCTTTTAACATACCCCAGAAAAAGAAATCAAGGGAAGAAAGGTCTGGTGAACGAGGGGACCACTCCACATTACCTTTTCTTCCAATCCAGTGAGGAAAAGTGCCATTCAGCCAATCTCTAACATTTGTAGCAAAATGGGCAGGGGCTCCATCCTGCTGAAACCAGTCCGGAAGTACCCAGACTTTGTGGACACCCTGTACAAAGTAATAGAAGCCGATATTTTAGTTTCTTGCGGATGATTCGAATAAAAATGGATGTAAGATAAAACATGAGTTTGCTTCTGGAAAACCGAGAACTTAAAACCTTGCGGCGTACGGTGTACCATGGTGTCTAAAAAAGATAATTTTCCGGCTTCTTCTAATTCATGAGTGAAATTAATTGAGGGTACGAAGTTATTTAGGGCACCAAGAAAATTAGTTACGTTACACTCAATAGGCCAAATACAAAATACATCATCTACATAACGGTACCAAATAGCATTTTGGGGGAGGATGGGGAAGAGTAACTTAGACTAAAAAATTCCATATACAAACAACTAAATAGCCATGGCAAAACGTTGAAGACACCATTTATCATTAAAACTAAACAAAGAGTTTAGGATGCAAAGTTTGATTAAATCTATGCAACATGTGTAGGAATGGGCAAAGAAATATGTTCAAGTGATTCCGATTGTATACTAAAACAATAGTATACTACCTATCCAGGTTTGACTGATGTATCACTGCCTAAAAATGGAGACCAGGGACATCATGTCGGGTATAAATTGAGCATCCATCTACCCGGCCCTATCCTCTGGTGTGTGGATTGTAAAAATATTATACCCCGGTAGAGATGTCAGAGGGTACGCGTCCAATATGGACTCCAGGGACATCATGTCGGGTATAAATTGAGCATCCATCTACCCGGCCCTATCCTCTGGTGTGTGGATTGTAAAAATATTATACCCCGGTAGAGATGTCAGAGGGTACGCGTCCAATATGGACTCCAATGAAAAACAGCTAAAGAGCAACAAGAAGAATGGAACCTCCGCCGCTCCTCCCAGTGAGCTTGAAGTCTATAATAATTTTATTGAAAGCAAATGTCCTACCGGTTCAGATAGAAGGGTGTGAGGGAGCCCTCTTAGACGGAAATGTCCTAAGAAAAATGGCCGTACTCTTTCCTGAGATACAGCTTATGAGGATTTTGGCCTCACAACCACCTTTCATGGATTTGCTTCATGTGTGTCTATTGACTCGATAGATGCGCAAGGGCACTTCGTTATTTGCGAATGGGTCGAGTAGAGGGTGACGGGGGCCCTGGTTTTATTCTGGGTCATGCACGAGCCAGTATTCTCTCTCCGGGTTGAAATATGTGGCGCCGGAGGAAACTAGAACCCGCAGAAGGGTTCCTATTTGCCACGGTAGATACCGTTCTGGTATGCCTTGAGGGGATAAGGGCAGATCGAGCTTTCTTAGCCTCAGAGGCCTTGGCACTTCCAATTTGTGCTAGTTGTGACAGGACCAATATATTGGCCTTTCAATAGGTAATCGATCCGCAGCCTGGATCTCCTTCACAAATAAATGCAAGTGGGATTGGTTTGAGGAAGCAAGGTGCTTCTCGCCACATTTCACGCACTTAGCCTGACAGAATATAGGTTTATCATGTAAGGACTTAGGTTAATAAGCCTCAAATTTCGGGTTGAACTAACTTTGGAGGCCGGTATGCTCTATTTGTATTGCCGGTAACACCTCTGCGGTAATGACATGAATGTCTTAATTCGATAACGATACTAACCGATTGCACTGACTCGGAAGCCTGTCACACTCGAACGTGAAGGATAGTATATGGGGAAAGTAGTCGACGATTTTCTTTGCATAGACTAATCTTTTCACAATATTTATGGTACGTAGAGTACTGTATCATCTGTACAGGAGAGCCATTGAATGCCTGAAGAGCTCTTACTATGGCGGCCTGGGCAAGGGCAGCTGCATTTACCAAAATGGTCCAGTCAGAGTGTAGATAGAGGGGAGTAGGAAAAGGGGGGAAAAATAATAGCGTAGGCGAGTTCCGAACAGCTTCCCGCGTCGCTGGAAAACTGTTCGGCAAATCCACTCGGCCATCCTGAGTCTCAAAAGAGACTCATTCAAACGAAGCTTTTAAGCCGCTTGCCTGCACTTCTCGTACGCTATACGAGAAACAGGCGCCGTTCTGTTTCCTATAGAGAATCTTAGCTAATGCCTGACACTGATGTGTCCTTTAGACAGCATGCTCCGATCAGTTGAGCGAACGATAAAAAAATGCTTGATTTAAGCTAGTTCAAAGACGCGGGATGTGCGCCGTCTCTTCTCCTTCAACCGAGGGAGTCCAGAAACGGACGTGCCAACCTTGGCTTGATCATTCGCCGAAATGGAAAATGACTCGTAACTTGCGGAGATCCACAGGAGGAAGGAGAGTCCTCCTCTCCCTTAGAGTTCCCGTGGCACATTATCGCTTTGGAAAGACCGTGTTCTTTGTTGGACTCTTAATCGGTAATTTTATTCGCAAGTCACCAGACCTGTCGTCTGAAGTGAGGGCTCCCGGTGGTCCATTTCCTCCTCCATAGAGCACTTTATACATGTTCTACATATCATAACCTCGCCAAGAATTTACAACCATTAAACAGTTTTTCATTTATAATGGTTTAAAATTTAAACTTATCGGACTAAAAATATAAATAAACACCTTTTCTTTTTCATGGCTAAACCGTCTCCTAATCCCGCCTATATAACCATTGTAATTAGAGTAGGGAATGAACGGAGAAAATAATGCTATCATATAACCTAATAGGAGAGAGAACTCGCACTATTTTAGTTTGCTTCAATAATACACACCGGTGTGATATTTGTGCGGGATTTAGTCCTAACCCAATGGCAACTCTGGAATCTTCTATGCCAAACCCGACCATATGCACCGTATATTACAATTTTAAAATATAGAGGCTGAGAAAAGGTGATTTGCCAAACTGTTTGCTATTTTGCTTATGAAAAAACTGATGTAATCAAACTCCTCAGTTGTACTACTTTTCTAAGACCACCAAGAAAAAAAACTATAGACACACACACACTTACATATGTATATATAATTAATTAATTAATATTTAACAGGTCCTGAATAACAAACTAAAGCAAAGGCTCAACTGCATTCAGCCACCAAAACGAACAGAAAACCTTCAGAATTAATCATTGAATTCATAACCGTCTGCAATGATGGTTAGTAATTAATAAATCAGAGTGATGAGCAGTAAATGTCTCCAATTGCATTCGTAAAGCTGCATTGCAAAAATACTTTGATTTACTATTACGAGATTTGCAAGTAAAATGGAATTGTGGGAACATACATTGACATCTTTCTTCCAAAAAGTAAAGCAACATCGGTCACCCAAAGTCATCTTTATTCATTAGAAAAATACAGATATTACAAAAAGGGAGAAAGATGACCTCATCCCCAACCATCAATAGTTAACTTGAAGTCATCTCGATGGTACGGAACAAGAGAGGGGAGAGGAGAATCGAAATTAAAGAACTGTATTTAGGCCACTTCGCTCTTCTTACATCCTATTATGTTCTTCATGTCCAATTGTTTGTAGATAATGACAACAGAATTATTACAACCAAGATCATCAATTGTATTGAAATTAACCTTTTTATTAGAGAAAAAAATAAGAAGATTAATTTCGAAGAAGATATAATGAAGATGGGAGAAGAAGAATATGTGGATCTTTTGAGTTTGTAACCTTTACCACTAAAGCAGTTTCTGGCGCTGATTCAAAATATGTATTTATAAATTTGGAGAAATTACTCGTTTATGGAAAGGTCGGACACGATCACCAAACATTCCAAATCGCTTCGATAATAATGTCTTAAGTTGATTGCAATCGTTGGTCTACAAAGCCTCTTTTCCATCAAAATAAAGACATATTTAAGGAACCTTTTCGCTTAATTTGCATTTTTAAATTTAAAATATTTAAAAATTATTTTGAAATAAATGTTAGAAATATTAATTGTAACATAATAAGGCATCCTGACCTAACCTTACCTAACCTAACTTTAAAACAAACGATTTATCAAAACAAGGTCAACAGACCTAAGTCTCGTCCTCTCAATTATTCTGACTTATGACCTTATGACCTTCAAAACTTTCAATAATTTCCGTACTAACTTTGGGAGATACTTGGCAATTTTCTCATTCGAAAGAGAATGTAAAACAACATAAGGGTTTCAAATTTCGTTAAAATCAGCCGAATAGTTACGATGTTATGGTCAAAAAAACATTGAAAAGCAAAATAATTACCAAGCGACTGACTCGCTTAAACGTAAGTAAAAACAAATTTTAGATCAACGCAAGAAACTGCATTAATGGTAACATTTCCAAAGAGATCGGAGAACGTACACCAAACCAAATCTAACCTAACCTAACTTTAAAACTAATCATTTCTCCAAAAAGTGAAATACATATTTGGAATCAGCGCAAAAAAACTGAATTAGGTAGGAAATTTCCAAAAAGAGTGCAGAAAGTACACCAAACCGTAAAGAACCGAAGGGTGGTTGGTGACTCTTCATCGTTGCATGGAAAAGAAAATCTAGCGAGGAACGGATTGAGATGGAGGAAAGTTAAAAATGTGAGCGCCATCTTTAGAAACAACATAACCCACTGCTTAAGACGTAAGGTATTAAGCCAGTTACTTTTCTTGTGCTGAATGTGGTCGTCAATCTGTGGCGCTACTCACCATAATAACTAGGAAACTGATGATCTTAAGGTTCTTAAGGTGTATAAAGGGAGAATTTAGTAATAGTTATGACATTATAGTGTTGAAATTTAAAAGTAGGCATGTGTAGGTGTTAGTGTTGAGGTGTGTGTATAATCTCCAGGTGACTGGATGGTCCTTTCCTTCCTTACCGTCTCATTTCCTCTCACCTTCCCACTATTTTCCTCGACTAAGTAGTTGGTATTCATTTGGTAATCACTCTCACTCTCTTATTTCCAAATTATGTATAAACTTGGTTTCGATCTCTCATCATTCCCTGATTTACACGAACCTTGGGACTGGGTTCGTTCATATCAATTTCCTGCTACTGGAGAATTGAAGTTTCATTTCGATTCCCTCTCTTAGTCTCAGTCTGTCCTCACAAACATTTCTCAGCTCTTCCTCGTTCTTTTTCCAGATTTCCACCACCCTCTCATGTAAGACTATATTGACTGGTTTCATTCTAACTTCTGCATGTAATTCTTCTTGTCTCCTCATGTCCATCCACCTTGTACCTGTAATCTATCTGGTACCCTGGTTTTGTACCCACTGCAGTTTAATCATGGCACTCTTCATAGAACTATGTAGCGGAACAACTCAGTACAGCAAGGGGGCCCTGACTATTGCCATGTATAGTTTCCTTTTGTGACTTGGCGACAACCGTGAAAACCTCCCTAGTTGCACTAACTTCACCTTTGCTACTCTTATCATATCCGCCATGTGCACTGTACCAGCTTTTACTTATTTTCAGACCCAATACTTTAACTTTGTCCTTATATTCGTATCTTTTGCCCTCAACTCTAATACTCTCTACTTTTCTCCTGTTAATGGGTCACTGATAATTTATTACCATTTCTTATCGTATCTATTTAAGTTCAAGATCTCTTTGGCTGTGTTATTGGCCGCCTTCCTTGCTGTTCTAGTAGGGGTCGCAATAATCTGCGTGACATCATCCACGAACTGTAGATAAACTGCTCCCCGGCTAAGGGGAAACGGCAGATCATTGGTATAAATGGCGTAGAAGACTGGGGAGAGGCAACTACCCTGTGGAAGCCCCTCCTTTGTATTAAAGGAAGGGCCTTCATAGCATCCAATTACCATATAAACCCTTCTGTTGCTAATGAAGCTGCATAACAGCCTGGTCATTTTCTCCCCAAGTTCCATCATGAAAAGTTTGAATTTGAGACAATCCCTCCACACCTTGTCAAATGCCTGCTGCACGTTGCCCACTAATAAATCAATCATCTTACCCTCACTCTTAGCTTTGGCCAGCTTCTCTGAAATCAGTGCTAGGGCCAGCTTCGTGCCTTTCTTACTTCTAAATCCGTACTGCTGGGGGTTGTATTCACGGATGGTCTCTAGGCAATTAGTCAATCTGCTGCACACAATTTTTCGAATATATTGGCTGTAAAATTGAGCAGTGAGATGGGTCTGTATATGTTGACTGTCATTGTTAACTTGCCCGGTTTTGGCCATTTTTAGTCCGTGAAGTAACCGATATTCCAGCACGCATTGGAGATTGCCAACATCCCCTCCAATACGTTCTCCGGGAGCTAACTTATGCTCACCTTCGTCAGCCCCGATGGCTTTGATTCTTCCTGTTTGAAGGCCTAGACTACCGATCTTAGTTCCTCCATCTTTATCTTACCATCGTCTTTGATGTCATCCTCCTCCCCATTATCATGAAGGATCCTATCGAGCGGATAGGTCTTGCCCAGATGGATCTTGAGTTGTTCCATAATAATTATTTCATGATCTGAGTCAAAGTTTTCATTATTTCCACCCGTGATGTTGAATATCTCACTTGAGTTGTCCCTGAACAGCTCCTCTATTTCCTCTACTTTCGATATATATCAATTTCCTTTGTTAATCCTTAGCTTTCTCGGTGGTGGAGTACCCTGCAATCTTTTGACAGATTGTCAGAATTGTCTCGGGTTTCGTTCCTTATCTAGTCTATCTATCAAGCCCTCACATACCCTCCCTTTCTCTATTCTCATCAGATTGCTTACTTCTCTTTGTAGTTCACGTCTCCTCCTGTATACCTGTATAGTTCGATGGTTTCTCCTATGCCTCTCGTCAGTTGGTTGGTTGCTTCCAGTTCTTGCATCATTGCTCTTATTTCAGGTGTCCACCTTGGAGTCAGGAGAGTTCTCATAGCTACCTTTGGTATACTAACTTCTTCTGCTCACTTTATTTTAGACTCTAACTTTTCTATTTCCCGGTCAATATCCTACACACCTCTACCTTCCAGCAGCTCCCTGAATTTGTCCTAATCTGCCTTAGCATATTCTTTTCTGACCGGACATGGCACTTGAATTGGATTTAGTGCCATCAATACAATGATTGATTTATGATCCATAGAGATCATAGGACCCGGTTTGACAAACATGTTCCAGTGGAATTTCTGCTGATCAATACTCTATCCGGCCCAGCTCGTACCACTATGCCCCTATTTATTAATAGATCTAGGTTCTTCTCCATTGCGTTCTTAGGGAAAATCACCGGAGTGTTTCTCCCGAATACCCCAAGGAAATAATGTAGGGGTAAATAGTTTCTTCTTGGTAGTTGATAATAACCACTGGTCCCGTCTGGGTGTTCAGTTCAATTGCCAGACCGGCCCCAGGGGCCACCCTCTTTTAGGGGAAGGTGACAAGGAAGTATTGACAGCAAACAGCGTTCAAGTTAAAGCCTTTGCCACCTCGGGGGAGAGGCACCTGTTCCGCGTCAGAGGTACGAGGATATTGATACCCATCGGCAGGATTCCTTGGAACAGGGAGTATGTGTATGTGTGTGTGTATTATCTCAGATTCTAGAATTATAATGATCTCTCACACTTATTGGTTTCGTTAAAGGAAGCTAAGAGAAGTGTTTTAGTTGCTTGAACGCAACTCTATAAGTTACTATGTAGGTCCGTAGATCAAACGGTCGGATGGTAACATTTTACTTTTCAATGAGTTTCTTTGTAATGAGTTTTACTTTCTCTTTCCAATGATATAATTGCCAAGGTCCTCTCAAGGTTAGTCCGAGAATTATTTAAAGTTTCGAATGTCGTAATGTCATATGGTTACAAGGTCATAAGTCAGAATAAATGAAGGTACGCTACTTAGGTATATTGTTGAATGGCCATCAGAATAGCCAAGCCTCAGACCGAGAGGAAATTTTCGGCACAAACTCAAGTTCCGCAAAACATCTAAACGTCGTTGAATAGGAATTGATTTAGAATGAATGGAACAAAATTTGATCCCAAGTTTGTTTGAAACACTAAAAAAAGATAAAAATCGTTTTAAGATTATTGAATATTAGTTAACAAAATGCATAAATACTTTTTTATTTTAAAATTCCTCAAAAAGTGTTATTACTCCTTTGTTTGTCTATCAAACTTGGAACTTTGTTTGTCTATTAATACATTCAATTATGCGTCTCAATTTCGTTCCCCTCCAATAAACAGTTCATAAACTAGAGCGAGAAATTGTGGTATTATGTGGTATTAGATGAGTATGAATACTTTCTGGAGTAAGTTTATATTCATTCAAGGTGCCACTTGTCACTAGAGGGCGTTCTCATATCTCAGGAGTTGAAGGGCCAAGTATTATAATTTTTTTTCTGAATGGTATGTTCGTGACTTTTTAAGATCTTAAGCCCCAAAATGAAGGTCCTTAACGAACTTAAATGCTACCACTCCTAAAGTACTTACGATCATTTTTACGCAATAAAATGCGTTTTTCACTCATCGTTTTCGTCTAGTGCTGTTCCTTCTGTAATGAAAAAATGGAGATATAAGTTGAGCTGTAGGCCATTTTAAAGTCCTAAAATAGTCAAATTTGTCTAAACTAACAGAGCCAAGAGCCCATATATATTTATAATAGAGTTTTTACCGTGACTTGGATCGTCTGATGCCATTCATAGTAGGGCACTAATTTAGAAATTAATGCAATAACCCTAGAAGTACCCCCCTCCCTTAGAACAACTCGATAACAACAAAGAGGTGGTAACATAATGCCCTCCACGTCAAAGATGATACGACTCTTGGTGGATTCCATTTTCCAAAAATGTAGTGCCTCAATTCATGATCCAAACAAATTTTAATTAAATTTAAAAAAAATATTGGATGAATAGAGTAAAAATATTGAAAACAATGGAATAATAAGCCTCACTAAGTATATAACAGGAACAACTTCGCGCGAAATAAATAGCTACTGAAAAAACGAACATGAAGATCAATGAAAATATAAAGAAACAAATAAGTTTGAGTGGGAAATAAATTAATTCTTTAGGAATAACTAAGAAAGATCGTAAAAAATTAATGTCCCATTTTGCTTAGGAGGGCATCAAGACCTGCAATCTATAGATGTTGTCGAACTCGCTCTCAATTTTCTCAATTGTATTTGCTTCTAGAAACGATAAAACGTCACTTTCATTCACGTAGGACCTCAAACCAGGAAAGATTGAGGGAAAGAATTCCTCATTTTGAAATTTATTTTCGATTTTATGGTTTCGTTCAAACTGAGTTGCAGGATGACTCTGCAATTATTCTGGATGATTGGTTACAGGGCACCGTCCAACATACCAATAAACGTCTCATTCAAATTTACTATTTTCCAACCTTGCCAATAGGGGTAGAAATTATACTCACAGATATTCTTGTTATGAAGCGAAGTGTTTTTCCTAAATCATTCTGTAGACGTTTTCGTAACACCCTGTTTTAGCATTAAGTTCTATCATAGTTTTTCTTCCCCATATACTTTGGGCATAAAGATTTTCAAATGGTCATATTGAGGATAAAGAGGATATGGGGCATAATAAAGGTATACTGAGCTCTTAGCTATAGATCATACTCCTGTGTATAGTGTTAAAAACCAACGTACATTTTATACTTTACCTTCTCGAAAAATTTCAATTCAAATTTAGTGGTTTCCCTTTGCGTACTAGGTTGTCAAGAAATTAATGTCTTTTTTTGTATAATATATAAATGAGATTTCTATACCACGACTAACTATTGCAATGCTAATGCAAACTAATTCAAAGACACTCTGTTAATATATTGAGTAATCTAAATCTTTTAATCGTTAGAACCTTTTACATTGATGGCAGAGAGATTAAAGCTCCATCACAAATACCACCCAAACCTCCAAATGTAACTGAAGTTGGGGTGTTCTCCCTCATCCTTCATTTCAACACTCCATCTAATTATCACTTATTTCCATCACGACAGCATCATATCAATTGAAAGAGCTAGAGGGGGATATCAATGATAATATTTGATTAAAAATAGATGATTGTTTTTAGTCATATATCCACCACATAGTTAATCTGCATTATTTACTACATTTCAGAATGTTTAATCTTCCTTCTTAGAAAAATGAGATAAAGCTTTTGAATACCTAGTATTTCTTTTGAGTCAATTAATCAATTTTGATCTATTCAATAAATTAAAATTCAATCAATAAATTCTATGTCAGTCATTTTGAAGCCACTCACTTAATCAAGAATTAATCAATCAGCAATAGACAATCAGGCAATCTTGAGTTGATTTGTCTATCGCGTCAAACAGTTTTTATTTATTTAGTCTCAATTTCAATCATTAAAGCGAGTTTGAGTTAATCAGCCGATTTCAAGTCATTGCAGAATGGTTCAAATGTTCTTATTTTTCAATCACTTTCAAGAATCAAAGAATAAACTATTAAAATTTTTTCTTGGAATCTTCTTTTTGCATTCTTTATTTTCAACAAAAATCATTTTCTTCGTTTTCATTCTTTTCTATCTTTTATGTGGTGTCTTTGCTGACGCATGTGATCTCTAAACTTTGGTCTTTCAATATCATAAAAAGTATTTTTATTTCTTTACTTCTGCACATTTTAATTTTTTCCACCAACTATTTTGTTTGGCTTTTTTGAATGATATTAAAATCATTGATTTTATCTTAGGTGATATGACATTTCGACATTTTTAAGTATATTTATATTCCTCCAACTCCAAGATATTTTAATTTATCATTAATTTGACTTTTTAATATTATTTAAAATTTTCGTGTTTTTTTGTAAAGCTGGTAATTTAATGTGACCATTCAAAGGCCTTTTTCTCAAAAGCCTTAACCTTTTTTTTTCTTGTAAGGTATTCTGTTTAAGATGAATGACTTTTATCAGCTGGTAGCCATAAGGAACGACCAATATGATTGTAAAGAAGGAAAATAATCATGTCGCATCAAATCTGGCAGAGTGAAAATAACGGAAGAAGAATTGTTATAAGATATATAGTTGTTTTGAGGGTTTGTGTGTCCTAGTCATACATGGTTGCAATAAATATGAAACCATTTAGGATAAAAATAAATTCTTGTTGACTGTGCTGGTTTTCCGTATTTAATTGCGTATTTGTGATCCTTAATCATATTACATAATAAATGTCATTACTTCTGGACAAATGAAGCAAAAGTTGGGTAAAATTGGCAAACATTTCCTCTCTAATCCTAAACTTATTTGACGCATTCATGAGATTACTATGTATGCAAGTGAGGACTCCAAAACCCGCAGTGTCCTACCGTTTCACACACGAGTATAGATCCATTTATTCTCGTTCCTTAACATAATTCTCACACCATAGTTTTGCTTTTCTTATCTCCTCAACACATGGAGGCTGGGCTTAGCTAAGTAATTCGAGAGATGCCGCCGACGCAGATTGTCAGAATTGAGGATGACTTTGGCTCCAAATTTGTTTACAGGAATTCAATGTGAATGGTGAATTAGACTGAGTCAGCTACGGTCGGCATGCACTTTGGGTGTTACGAGAGAAACTTCCAGCGGGGATGAGTTTCGGCCCAGTAATGGCGCAAGTTTTATAGTGTCATGACAACTCAGATGATTTTGTACGTTCATCTATCTTTGATGCTCTTATTTGTACGCATCATGCGCGCCTGTAAATCAAACTGATTTTTATCACGTATCTGTTTACAAGGAGACAACGATTACTTTAAAGTTTGAAATCCTTTCTAGGGCTTTCTGCCCCTTATGATACAGCGTGTCTTTGTTTTATCTTAACGCTATGGTCTCAACTCGGTATTTAGCTTTCTTCAAGGACACTTCAAGTGAGCACACATGAACTTCTGTACATTTGAACAACATATCTTTGTTGGGTTGAGCTTTCGTGGATTATATTTGACCATTCGACCATTTTAGGGATTACGAAATTTGATTTCATTTCTAATTTCACACTTTCATCTACCTATATTTATTCTCTTCTACTCAAAGAAGGAAGTGGATGGTGCGGCAGGGATAAAGACCCTCCTACTCCTCAAACTAGGAAGAATAGCACGTCTTCCCGCTCCCAGTATGTATCGTGGAAGGGGGTGTTGGGTAAGTATGCGCAGCTGACATATGGATGATCGCGTGACCTCATAACCCCAATATCTGAAGAGGATCTACGGCTATATATCTTCCACACATTTTCACTACCTCCATCTTCATCACTATCCTAGCAAACATTCTCACTCTCCTAGCAAACATTCTGTGGGAGATGCCCTCGTTTGTTACGCTTTAAATTAAAAAAAACTTCGTTTAATTCATTTTTGGTTTATTCCGTTGATATAAATTTCAGTTTTAACCGACGTAAATTTCAAAGAAGTGAAAATAAGTTTCTCCGGGCCAAGGTAGAACCAAATATTTATGAGGTGCCATTTTTAATCTAAGATTTGGCCAGGTAGAAGTTCTTCCTAAGGTTTGGAGAGTAAATAATTTTTTCTAGTATTCAAACAAAATATATTAAGATTACAAAACTAATATAGTTTTGAATATAAGCCATAAAATAACCTCAAAGACTATTTATAATTGTTGTATTGCTCATGCAAATTATTTCGAAGAGGCTCTGAGCAATTTAAAGCTTGTAATTATTAATCAGTAATGGCAGGAAACAAGATGAATTCCTAATGACAATAACCACTCATTCGTGGTTCTGATGACAATAATACGACTAAATGGGGAAGGTTTTTTTCCTTCATCCTCAATTTACATATAATTATCGCTTATTTCCATCACTGTGTTATCATTTCTATGAGAAAAGATAATGAGTGATATTAATGCTAATAATAATTTCATTACAAACAGCTGTTTTTTTGAAGTCACACATTTCCCCTCAAATTAGAAGACCGTCTTTAATATTAATGGTAACTACTTGGTCAATTGAATATATTATTTAATAAATTTTATGGTTTTATTTCACATTTAAAAAACGTCAATAATTCCTTGACACGCTAATAAAAATGAATCACGAAAGAGGTTAATCTTAAATACTAAGATATTAATTACTTACAATTAATAATTAAAACTAATGAGAGCCTTTTTAAGGGTGTGTTTATAAAATAATGGTGAGTTTTTTTCTGGTACGGGAAATTTTTGAAAGCAAATAGGCCGAGTGATGTAAAGAGGAAACTACTTGGTGCGCTCAGGAATGCAATTATCCGAAACATGCCACCATCTGAAATAAGGGAAAATCCCGCTACCGCCTCTGGGCCTAAGAGAGCTACGCAATCCTCGAGATGTCAGGCACTCAAAAGCACGAATTTGAAATGAAATGTGCAAATTTAAAAACCCTTTGGATTCCATGGAAAGGAAACTCCTAACCGAGGCAGCAGAGCCAAACAAGGACCAAATTTGTGCTTTTAAGAAGAAGGACTCGTTGCCGTAATTCTTTCCTTTAAGATCATGAATATTTCTCTCAATAAATGGTTCACTTCTTGCATTCTCTCCTCGTTCAACATTTGCGTCCTTTTATCTAATCCTATGTTCTATATCCCTTAAATTTTCACGCCTATTCCCTTTATTCACTTTCCTTAATAAGTTAATAAAACCCAGAATACGAAAGAAAGTAATCAGAGAAAATGAAGGAAGAATCATAAATTGAACAAGGAATGTTGTCGGTACTCACGAACGCTGACGTTCGTAAGGGTGGCAAAGGGTTCACTCGCCAATAGAAGCAATTCCTTTTTGAATAATATGACTTACTGTAAAGATGTGACGTTTTCGTATTTGGGAAGAAATGAAACTGGTGGCTCTTTGGCATAAACGCAGATGGAACAATAAAATATGCATCGTTGGGAAATCGGTTCATTAAAAATGCCTGGAGTGTGTGCCGCTTACGTAGGCGTGTAAGTAGTTTCGTTTGTCTCCTAGAATTAGGGCTGCGTTTGTCTTCGACTCTGAATTCTTTCTTCATCAATTTCACAATACAATTTATATTCCATATAAGAACTTTTAGAATCCAGTCCCTATTGAAGAATATAAGAAGATACCCTAAACAAATAGGCGAAGTTATTTAGGAAACACCTGTTGTAATGATCATTTCATGCGTTTGTGAATTCATTTATAAATTTGTTACCCTGTAGAGGAATCGCCCTTTATTGCGAAATTACTCTGACATCACAGTTTCCAACCTTAATTGTTTGTGTTATGTAATTTCATGAATTTTCAACTCCATAATTATGCTACTTCCTTTGCAAACTTTTATTCGAAATCTTTCTAGCGGAAAACTCACTATTGCCTTTTCGTCCTCTTTCTAAATGAATAAAAAATACTGTCGCCATTAATAATCCCGGAAAATAAACCTTTCTAGTAATATACATATATATACAATAAAAGGTTGTTCGTAATATGTTACAAATTGTGGTGTGGGCAGCTTCTATTCATTGTACCTCTTGTGTTGGTGTTTGATGGAGAAAATGTTCCATTTTTATATTGCTAAAACCTCTCAGGTTTTATGACATTATTACATTCAAGCTGAAATCTATACAAGGATTTTAAAAGACTAACAATTAAATAGGTATACATGCACTTAAAATAAAGGGCGGGTAGGCCTATTGTTATGAAGGTTTTAATAGTCATAACTTTTTGTTTTTTAGCGAAAGCAAATAAAGTTTAGGGAAACAGGTACAAGGATAATATTTATTAGATATAAATTTAATGATTTTTATAAAGGTACATTATTAGTTCTAACTTCCCTGTGATTTCCAAAAGACGCAGACTTTGATATATGATCTAGCCTGTGCGCAAAAGAGGCAATATTTGGCTAAGACTATGAATTAAGCAAATATTTGTGATGTTTTATCGACGCTTTTGTTATAAAATATTTGATTTGTTATAGGCAGAGGAATCTTTTTCGCCGTTTATTATTATCCATAGATAGATAAAAGCAATGTAAAAGAAATAAATTTATGAAAGCTCTGTCTAAAATTTATTTGATTCTGTTAGAAAGTAGAAAAGTAATAAAGTATTAAAGGGCCTACCATGAATAACATATTGCGATCTTCAAACTATAATTATTTGAAACAATATATTTTAATAATTAATTCTTACAGAACTGCATCCCATTTAAATTTTGCGATACTCGCCAAGATTCATGTAATTTCTGTCCCCTCTTCAGGAAATTATGATAATGGAAAGAGCGAATAATAAAATTGTATTAATTCCTTTTCACTCTTATTTACAGATTTTGAAACTGTTTTCAAAATATTCGTAAGTTCTTTGAATTCTACACCATATTTATTAGATTTCTTTTTGAAAGGGTCATTAGCTATTATTAGTTCTGATAATTTATGTAATCACAGGCTAAAAAAAATCGTTATTTAGTATTTAATTCATTCAGGCCTTCAATTTGTTGTTATTAAATTTGTTTTGGAAAAGAAATACGTTTTTCTAAGAAGGAAAAGAAATATATGTTATTTTTTTCGAAAAAGGAAAGGAAAACATGCAAATATAATTCTCAATCAACAAAGTAGTTACCAGTATTATAATACAATGCTAAGACGAAGCGTTAAATGCCTATATTAAGGAAACCAGCTGTACCTGATGAAATTAATATAAGGAGACCCAGAGATAAATGTCCACAGTGAAAACAAGTGTGTAGAAATAAAGAACGTCAGAACTTGCTATAACGTCTTTGTCAATACACTGAGAAAGATCAATCATTATGTTCAAGCACAAGGGCGACATTTTTAAAGTTTACTGTTATAATATGACGTATTAAATTTGTTTACTGCGTAGGGACATTAAGATCACCCTGTATAAACATAGATATCGCTATCTTGGTATTGAAATATATTTTCGTATAAGATGATGTCGCAGCGATGGAACAAGGTAATTAAACTATGTAACAGATCCCCCCATCCTTATTTGAATATTTTTTCTTTAATCTTATTATTTACTAAAAATACAAATAAAAATTTTCATGCATTGTAAGGCTAAAAAAAATACAGAGTTAAATTTATACAATTTCATTAAAACTTCCACAAGAAATATATAAAAACAAGTAAAATGGATTAAAAGTGAACAGTCATCCTCGATTTATGTTTGTAATGTAAATCATTTTCCCGAAAAAGACCCCAAATGTATGCTCCTATCATGTTTTCATTGTATACTCCTTGCTATCTATGTTCAATGTTCGGCATATCTTGATGAAAGCGCTCCCCTTGCTACTTGAACTTGTCAAGATAGGCATCAATGATGTGATCTTCAGGAACATCCTGCAGCTCATTTGGCCATAGTTTTTAACTAAGTTCTCAATCAGTTCCATATAATTGACATCCCTTGGATTGCTCAAAGAGATCTGCCCCAACCAAACAAAACTATTCCATGCTTATTCTTTCTTTTTAGTAAGCTTTTTAGAAAATTCTGAACACTCTGATTTTCCTAGCTTATGGGCCAACACAGACTAGCTTTCACCTTTGCTTCAGAGTTTGGGAAATATATTTTGAAGGTAGTTGAAGCCTGCAGCCGCTTGGTTAAGAGCTCAAACAAACTGGCTCATGAGACCTTGTTTTAGATGCAATGGAGAAAACAGCACCTTTCGAGGGTCTATCAAATGCTCATGCTTAACTTTATGCCCTCCAAAAGACAAATCAGTCATTATGCCCAATGCTTCTTGTGGTAATGTGCTGAGGTATCTCTAGTGTCGCTAAAATAGAAGTGACATGGAAACTTGGTAAAACCTCCCTGAAGACCCGTCCAAAATGCTACCATTTTAAAATCTCCAATCACTTCTCAGCCATACTCTTAGTAATTCAAAGCTTGTAGTAGGAGCTTGAAACTGTTGTAGTCCTCTATTAGATATATTAAATGAACCATGAAAATGGATGGACGCTTATTCCAATTATATGAAACAAACCAGATGCATCATTGCAGCAGCATAGCCTACTTTGATAAATTAAGAACCTTGAGAAATCTTAATGACGTTTCCTTTTCAACTTTAACAGAAAATAGGGAATGTGAATTTCTCCGTGGATCTTTGCCTTTCTAATATTTTTTTATAAATGAACAATAACGTTCTAGCCAATTCGGTTAGGTGAGGGTAATAATAAGAATTCCTTAATCCGCTAGAAAAGTCTCCTGGAGTTCTTCAACCCTCTTCAGGAGCATTACATATAACAGTAGGCAACCATCCATTTCTCTTAAAAGAGAAATTACAAGAAGCAATTGTATAAGCTAAGTTGAACTTTAACAGAAAACGGGGAATTTAAATTTATCAGCGGAGCTTTGTCCATTCTAAATTTTTTTTTATATATACTAGTGAATCGCAGCCTGAAATTATGAATCAACTTACCTATAAGCACAGGTAAAGCGTGGTAATTATTATGTAAATGGATGTAGAAACATTTATTAATTAGAAACATACAAATTTGAAGCAACTATTTTTCCACATTGTTTCCTTCTTGATCAAAGATATCAAGACGACGTTTTCATCCATTTAACTCATCTCTAAGAAACCCAGTTTTCCTCGTTTGGAGCCAGCCTGTAGCAGCAGTTTTTAGTTTCATTTCTGAAGGTCATTAACAGTAAGGGGCTTGTTAATGAGCAAAAGACATAGATCCAAAGATCAGGCTAATAATTTCTATCTTTGTTTGATACTTGCATAGTGAGTTTTTTAAATTGACGTTCATGCTGATTTAATAGATGTTTCTTTTGAATTTTCTTTGTTTGGGTTTCGCTTTCGCTGTGTTTTGTGAGCTTTCTTTTTTTGGTTGATTTTATTATCATAATCGAGTGAATGTCAAATTCGTGTAATTCTTGTCACATTGGGTTGAATTCCCGACCGCGGTTTTTATGTTAAAATGTGTTTAAAGTCTAATTCGTTGTTGTTGTTTTTGGTCAGATTTTGGCATGTGTTTAGTCTTAAGATAGTTGTTGGGTCTTATCTTCCTCTTCTGAGATATGTTTGTTGATGGCTTCTCCTTTTCTTAGAAGGAGGCTTTCGCTTTCATTTACTTTCTTGTGTTAATTTTTTTGTGGAGTTTTTTTTTATTTTGCTATATTTTTCATCCTCTTTTAGTTTTATGTAGCTGCTATTCCTCAATGTTTGTGTTTGTCGAATTTGTATCTTCTTTTTAGTCTTCGTCTTCTTGAGTTTCTTTTGCTTCCTGCAAGGGTATTTTCTCAAAGCCTAGTTCGTTGATGGGGTCTTTTTCTCCGTCTTTAAGTGACAGCTTAAATATCTTCGAAGATTTTTAGTTGGAGGGTTGTGAGCATAGGAAACCATTTAAGTTCAGTAGTCCGTTTAATTGTTTACTAGTTTACGGGTTCGACATGGTGACCATGTATGCATGTATGATTCATGTCAGTATCTGGTAGTTTGCTTCTGATGAGATTGGAACAGTGCATTATTTCTCTTGATTTTGTTTACTTGTGCTCTGGGTCGCAGCTGAGTATCTCTTACTATGACTTAGTTCGTGTTTGTCAGCTTTCCGCTTCTTTTCTTCTAATTACCTCATTTCTACTTGGGGAGAAAAGGGCCACGGTTCTTTGAATACTATGTCAGTTTAGGCACTTTTTTTCTCCCAAGGGCGGTCATTTGAATGTAATCTTAGAAACGTGTGTATGGTTGTTAAATTTCATGACCTCTTTTATTTAGTTCCATTTCTGATGATTTTTAATTTAGGTTTTGATTTCTTCTTAGCTGTTATCATTCACCCAGCTCTCGATCTTGCGTCTGATCACGCTTCTATTGGCCGTTACTTTGGTCAAGTTTCGGTTCCAGTATGCATTGTTCGAGCGTTGATTCTCCTTTATTTACTACTATTCAGTCTAGATTTCTCATTTTCGAATTACTAAATGGAGATACGGAAGCCACATTGGACAAATTGCAGCTCGTACTCAGCAAATTTAGGAGAGTTGTTTAAGTTCATATTTTTGAGTGTCTCAAATAAACGCAAATTCGCTTCTCTATCCTCATGTGACGTTAAATGCGAGCCCCAAAGCCCTAAATTCTCAGTCTATGAGGAGTTAAAAATAAAGTGGTTCTAATGGTTATAATCAAAGCAAACACCAGATAGAGGTAGAGGGAAATACAGAAGGTGTTCCACGAATCGATTAGGCTCACGCCTATCAATGTGGCACTCCATAAAAGGCAAAAGAGGATATATCAAGCCATAGACAGTCGTCTAACTTCCAGCTCTTTTCATAAAACCTGGATATGACGGGCACAAGAATGATAACAACTTTTATGAGTAGCAAAGAGCCGACATGGGTGATGAGCCCACTATACAATCGAGTGACTATTCTACACTCAGATATTCTAACAAGCGTAATATTCCACTTTACCATATCTTAAGAAAAATCTAAAAGGTAAAACTCAACTACAATAACTTCACTAATCAAACACCAACTTTGAAAACTTAATAAGTTAATGAACCCCAGTGGCGGAGCTGTCTCTGCTGGTACAAAGGCTTGAGTGTCTCTGACTAAACTTTACACCAAGCAATAAAATATGAACTAACAGGAAAACTCCATAGTACGCCATACTTTTCCTCCACTTATACTACTTTCTCTCTTAAACTATTAACAACGTTTTTGCTACTTTTGATGTTCAAGTTGAAGTTTATTATCATTGTTCATCGAAAATTGCTTACAACGAGGAGGGGGCAGCACTTAAAACCCTTCAAAAAAGAAGAATCGGACCCTACAGCAAGGAAAATACAGCGACGAACATCCAGAACCCACTTGAAAGAAACAGCAATCCAACCACAATGTACGACCGAGAAGGAACCAAGAGGCTTCCCTTTCGCATCCTCTCCGGCCGGGAGAAACCCTCCCGGGAACAGACGCTAAAGTGCATATATGCGGATATAGGAGTGGTCCTCCTACGGCTTAAAGACCAATACAATAGCTACGGAGCGCTATGCGACACGGAGAAAGACCTCGATCTCCTTTTGAGTGAGGGCGCGGCCAAGAAACTCGGCCAAATAGGACTAGACCCCCGGACGCCGCCTGACGTCCAAACGAAGAGGTCAGTAATATGCCGGCGTCTTGACCCATGGGTACGCAATCATACAACCCAAGAGATAAAAGAAGAGCTAGAAAGAGAGCAAGAATGGGCAAAAGTCGAAGACGTAATAAAATTCAAGGACCAGAATGGAGAGGATCACCGCCACGTCTTTAAAGCGATCTTCCGATCGACTGAGATAGCAAAGAAAGCCACCGAGCAAGGACTCCTAGCATTTTACACGAAAATCTCCCCCGACCAGATATAAAGGGAAACGTTCGTTTCAGTGCAAATGTGCTTCACATGCTACGTGCTAGACAAGCACCCAACCAAGGAGTGTACCTTCAAAGGTGAAGCTTGCTCTGAATGCTCAAGCCAGGAACACAGATGGGATGAGTGCAGAAGCACAGAGAAAAAATGCTTGAACTGCAGAAATGGACATAGGACTCTGGCCATTTCATGCCCAGTAAAAAAAACAACTTATTCGAAAGAAGAAGGCCGATATCAACGCAGAGAAAGAAATGAGAAAAAATACAACCTACGCTGCAGCAACAACTAGCGGAAGGATCTCTGCACCAACCGCACATACCACAACGGTCAATATCGAGGGCACTATGAGGCCTGACTTAATACTGTGCATAATGCATGCACACTTTGTCAACATGGCGAGCTCAGGTTCTTATGCAACTGAACTTAACACCATGCTCGAGAAAAACGGACTAAAAAAAATGTGGTTTCCGGAGAACCCACCCTCGAATGAGTTGTACAAAATGAATATGACTCCAAAGGAAACTACTAGCCAAATAGAAGAAGAAGAAGACAAAAGTGAAATGGATACCGAATCAGAGGAAGAAAGCACAAAAGTGACCTCAGAAAAACGAAAATCAAAAATAACCACACAACATTTCAACATCAAAATTTACGGATCTCATGCTTACCCTATTCCTAAGCAATACAAGCAGAAGGGAATAGTCGACGGATTAGTCAAGGGTAAATTTAGATGCGAATACGAAGCAGACACGGACGAATCCGAAGTTCACAACGCACTGAAACAGGGCATGTTATTCATCGCTCCAGAATCATGCAGCAATATCTGATGCGGTGAATTCAAAAAGAAGAAAAATGGACGCACTCGATCCCCAGGCCATCCAGAAAAGCCAAAATCAGGTAGAGATCACAAGCAATAATAACAATAATGGACACGTTTCAACGTAAGCTTAAAATATTCACCTTGAATGTTAACGGCTGAAAAGAAAAACGCTTAATCTACTCCAACATAGTAAGAAAGGAAGATCCCTACATAATCATCTAACAGAACAGATACAGAAACAATAAAAATCCACAACTATAAAATATTAACAACAAACCACTCGCAGTCAAGATACGACGGAGTTGCCCTAGGTATTAAAAAAGGCATACACTTTACTGAAGTAAGAGGGCTAGAGGAATTATTTTTAGCTGTGAAAATAAAAATGACTACAGGAGACCTGGTCATAGCCAGGGCCTACCAACCACCTAGACGCTCGTACCTACCAATATCCAATTTCATCAAGCTATTCCGCAGACAAGCCTCAACCTTTCTAGCTGGAGACCTTAATGCAAGGTGCACGGAAACAGGGTACACAACCCATACAAACGGTATGGGAAAAACACTACATCTCCTGATGCAAAGAGGCATACTAAACAGAGAAGGACATGACTTCCCTATGTATCTCACAGCCCGATCCTCGACTACCCCAGATATTATTTTAACTAATCAAAACTTCAATTTTAATCACCACACACAGCCAGGTCCCGCAACTCCCTCCGATCATTTAAGCATAATTACCATCATCTCAAATTCACCCATCCAAATAAAAATATCACAAAGAAAAGCAACCAGCAAAAAAAACTGGGATGGATTCAAACAATACTTAAACACAATAGAAACCGGATCCCTTAACAACCAAAGTAAAGAGGAAATAGATGCCCAACTAGAGTTAATCACTATTAAAATCAGAGAGGCGGATAATTTACACACCCCAACAATAGAATACAGAACCATACCGGCACCTAGATGGACTCAAGAGATCCAAGATGAAATGGATGCATTTCAAAATGTAATAAATGAAATCAGGGTATCGGGTAATACGATTGACAGGTACAGAAGCATTATCATAATTAGAAGGAGGATAGACACCCTCATCAAGGAAAATTCAGGCAGGCTTTGGAATAACATAATAGGTAAGATGGAGATAGAAAATGATCCAAGGAAATTCTGGAGACAATTCAGGAAATTACGCGGTTCACATCAAAAAGAAGAAATAAGCCTGAAAATTCAGAACAAGAAAGTAGAGTAGAATGAGGAATTACAAGAGCATTTCCGAACGCACTGGACGAAATTTTTTTCTATTTCACCTGAAGAAAATCAAAATTTCGACCTAAACTATGAGGAAGAAATCATACATAGCCTGGCAACACAACGTGAACTCATTATACCGTTTAGAAACGTCGACCAACAAAGAGACAATCCCTTGGGGGACGAAAGCCATTTACTATGAATGAATACCTGACAGCATTAAAATCATTTACAAAAGGCTTCAGGACAAAGCGGAATATCTAAAGCTCACTTAATTAATGCCCCAGATAATGTGCACGAATCGGTAGTGAAGATCTTCAATGCCTGCCTAAATATGGGGTACTTTCCCCAAGCATTTAAAACTGCAATGGTGATCTTCCTGTCGAAGGCGGGCAAACCGAAACATCAAGTCGAAAGCTTCCGTCCTATTCGCTCTTGGAATTTCTAGGCAAAGTCCTAGAAAATCTCTTTAACGAAAGGTTGATCAACCATTTTAACACAAACAACCTATACAACCCACAACAACACCGGTTTCGGAGCAAGCGAGGGACGGACACCGCGCTAGCAATCATTACCGAAAAAATTGCTACTGCCACTGCGCGAGGCAACAGAGTTGACATTGTGCTTCGGGATGTTGCCAAAGCATTTGACAAAGTGTGGTTGCTCGGCCCAAAGGCCAAAATCTGCGACCTTAACCTGGCAATAAACCTCTGCAAAATACTCTGCAGCTATCTAGATGAGAGGAAAGCGATATTGCAGATAAACGGCAAAACGAGCGATGCAATCAACCTACAAACGGGTTCCCACAAGGAGACTGCCTCTCACCTACGCTGTACACAGTGTATACTAGGGACCTTCCACACCCAACTGATGAAAGTTCGTTGTACATACAATTAGCCGACGATATCACTTAGATAGTGACCAGCGATAGGAAAACCTCCAAGGACATCGCCCTAAGAACAGGTATAGAAATGAAAAAAAAACTATTACGAGAAAAGGAATAAAATAAAAACTAACAAGGATAAGTTTAAACTAATTCCCATGAACAGAAGGAAAAAAACTACTGTACGCGTAGATGGAGAGGCATATCCTTTCTCAACAGAAGGACATGTCCTCGGACTAAAAATAACAACGACAGGCTATACAAGTCACCTACCACAAAAAATCATAGAAGCAAAATCTACCTTATCAGCTCTATACAGATTCAGGCAACTTTCAACCAAAAATAAAAGAAAACTATACCTGGCCCTAGTTCAACCCAAGCTCCTATACCCAATTGTACCATTGAATACACTAAGTAACTCCCAAATCAAAAAGATCCAAAGAGTCCAAAATCAAGCCACTAGATTCATAACAAATACAGGAAGACTAGATTACATACCAGCAGAAGAACTCCACCGCAGATATACTATAGAACCCATAAACATAGTCATACCAAAAAGAGCAAAAAAGCTGTGGGAAAAGATTAAAAATACGATTCGACAGAATATAATAAACCAAAGCATCATACAAGAAGACCAATTCCATCGTATGCAATATAAACAACGCTTCAACGGTAGTCTGAGAAAAACGTTAATAAACGTCAACCCAATCTATAGGTAGTAAACCATAATGCAACATCTAGAAAGGACAACCGATTGCGACTACCAAGTATACAACCCAATTGAGAATCTCGATGAAGAACTATTATATTTACATAATAGTATTAATAATAATTTTAAAAATAAATTTAAAAAATAATAATAATAAATAAAAATAAATAAAAAAATAAAATAATACAAACGCTCTATTGAGCAAAAGAAAACAAAGGCTCCAATGCTTAAAATAATAATGTATCACAAAAATATAATAAAATTTAAAAAAAACGAAAGCGTTAGCCAAGCAACCTGGCACAAATCTCTATCATCTTCACATATCATCCTACACACATTAACACACACACAACACTTTAATTTCTATCTATCCTATCTCACTCTCTCTACACATTCTAACTTTATTTATATATCTTATCTTAACTTCTTATCATTGTTCCTGAGCTCAAGATTGAAGCCAGTCATATGACGCAATCCCTTGTTATGAAAGATCTGGGCACATCTTCTGCAGCAGAACCTCACCAGAGATATTGAACATCCGTTTGTTTCCATAGTTTTCGATCGTATTTAAATTAAAACTCTGGCCAGCCAATTTCATTGCGTCAATATTTTAGGCATTAAAAAACTCTTTCACTGGCTTTGATGTGTGGCACAGAACATTGTCCTTTATAAAAACAATTCACGGACTGCCGATGTTCGAAGAGAGGGGATTAGATGTTTCTGAAGCAGATTCTTGAATACAGCAGCGGTAAAATTGTAGGGAGTGAGCACCGTCTATACTATTTTTTGGATTTGTTCTGAATTCTTGATTAAATTCTTGATTAGCGCCTGGGTCCCTAAGAGTTGGAGGATTCTCCAAGTGCCAGCTGAGCGGGTCTATCTTTTGTATTGTTTTTATTTGTATTTATTATTGCATCTGTTATTGTTATTCTTGTAATTTTAAATAAGCATAAAGATAGGCATATATTCATGATTTCATTGGCCATGAGCTCGTTGGCCGCTGCGAGATGAGACTCTCCCCTCCAACTAAAAACAAATTTGTTATCCTTTTCTCCTTCCTTCGGCATTGCAAATAAACGCAGAGGGTAAATTTCTTAAGAGAATGAGACTGATTTCTTTTGGGTATGGTAGAACATAATGACGATATGTATAACTAGTCAAATGAGGGAAACTTAAATATCCACCATTTAAATAATTATATTCATTGCTCAGTCTATCGAAAGCCTACAAATTCAAATGCTTAAATACATTTTTTTCTCGCTACATGATAAATCCGTTAAGATATCTGTTATTTCTTCCCTCTTTCTCCGAGCCTATAGAACTAGCGACCCAATCTTCCTTCAGGATGAAATTAACCACCTTATCTGCAATTTCATTGAACTAAAATATCCAATTCACCTCATAAATAGATGCCATTCCAAAGTACGAAAACACTTCTATACCACCTCCACACCATGAAGGGATGATTTTAAAATATGTATTAGTTTCCCATATGCTCTAGCCTTAGCTCCTCTAAAATCATATGCGAACGGAAATAACATAAATATTACATTTAAATATTCCAATACCATTCGAAAATCCTTGACTAGACTGCGCCCAATCAATTTCGCGCTAAAGGTTTACAGTATATTATGCTATAATTGCAAATTAACATACATCGGGGAGTCAGGCCACTTTATTAAGAGGATGAGAGAACATTTAGCTGATATGAGAAGGTGTATGAATTCTTCAAGTCACTTTACGCACATGCAAACGTCCGGCCATAGAATTGCTTTTAACCATGCAAACCCATTTATAAATCAAACAATTATATTGAGAGGAGAATTGCGGAATCCATCATCATCAACAAAGTTGATAATTTAAATTTATCTGAAGGGCAATACAAATTTAACAAATATATAACGAATAGAGTCGCCAATCGTATATATAAGCCCCCGGATGCAATGCGTTTTGGGGATTGGCAACTCTCCAGATTGTTTCTGGTTCCATTTCATTTTGTTTAGCTTGTCATTAATGCTAGATTTACTCAAGTATATTTTCTTTTTTCCAGATTGTTTCCTGCTGTTTCATTTTTTCTAGGATGTGTCTTACCTTATATATACTGTGCTCCTTGCCTAGCTTCTTAATTATTAGTTGAAAATGGCATCTTGCCGAAACTAGTCTGATAGTTATAAATAAAATCTTGATTCAAATATTGTGGTTTACCGTTATCTTCCACTGATATACATCACGTCAATTTGATATCTTCCATTCCATTATATATATATATATATATATATATATATATATATATATTGATTTAAGTTTTGTAAATATGACATTTTATGAGTTAAAGTGAGGTTTTTTTTACTTTTTTATTTAGCAATACGAGGAGCGTTAAAAAATTCAAGGAAAAAAATGATTAAACGAAAAATTTAAAGACTTTCTATCTATGTTTCCAACATTTTAATTCTCATGTAGAAATCAGTCTTTGAAGTTGAACCATGATTTGACCGTTGTTATCATGCCATTATCTGGTGAAAAAAGAATCCCTTTGATGCTTTTCTTCAGATTCGAAAATAAGAAAACGTCATAGATGTCAAAATCAGGGCTGACAAGTGATTGCTGTGACACCATTTCCATCGAATGTCTAGCAGTTTTGACCTCGCAAGTCTTAAGGAATGAGCTTGAGTATTTCCATTGTAAGATAAAACTTTTGCAGGAATCTTTAATCGGTGCTATTATCTAATTTCATCGTATTATTATGTGTACACTTTGTTAGTATGTCGCGATATTTTTTTATCTTGAAGGAAGTCTATCAGCGGACACTTCTGCATCCTCCAAAACATTTGCCATCATGTTTGCTGTCGATCCTTCTGACTTTCCTTTGATGGAGTTACTTTAACTTCTGTAACTCTTGCTTTTATTACTGTTTAGCTTCAGGATCATTTTGGTACTCCCAGTTTCATCTCCACTTATAAATTCATGCTTAGAATCAAAATTCATAAAATAGCCCAGGTTTCAAATTGATCTTCACACAATACTTTTAGTGCCAATTGATCAGACAGCTTACCGAATTCAAGGTGGACCTTCAGGTTTGCATGAACTGATTCCACTGTTAATTTTTATTTCCGTGTAATGATATCCACATGTATCGACTATCTTCTTCCACAAGTGCTCTCACACCATCAATGTTCCCCCATTGATGGAGAGCTCAAAGTTTGCCACATCAGTTGCTGTCTTGAAGACTTCCAATTAAAGCGATCTATTTATAAAGTGTCTTTTTCTCGGGCGCATTATTGACAATCAACTACAGTATGATCATCAATCATATGGGAATTAAATCATATTCAATCATTTGATTCAAAATTTCTCAGTGTTTATTGGCTCAAGATTCAGTGACCACTGGGAGTCGAGTCCCGTCATGAAAGGCTCTTATTCGCGGCATTGACTTTGTCTTACAGTAAGAGCTTGTCTCTAAGACGATCTGCAGGAAATGGAGACTCTTTAAGAATTATTTGGACTCAATTTAAATATCAATACAGATTTGTATAAAGCATTTTTAGTAGCGTGCATTCGATTCTATGTGTTACTATGTGGGTCCGTAGGTCGGTCGGTCGAATGGCAACCATTTCACTTTTAATGAGTTATTTTTGGTAATAACAGTGTTACTATTCGGCTGATTCTACTAAATTTGAAACCTTTATGTTGCTTTACTTTATCTTTCTAATGATATAATTGCCAAGGTCCTCTCAAGGTTAATCCGGAAAATGAAAAAAGAGAAGACAAACTAACTATGGTTCGGATTTCCCCACTTGTTGAAAGTTTTGAAGGTCGTAAGGTCATAGGTCAGAATAATTGGGAACACGTGACTTAGATCTTTGACCTTGTTAAATAGAGAGAGATAGGAATTAAAAAATAATAGCAAGAAGAAAATAGAATTACGTTTCCTCGGAGAGAACTCTTGTTTTGGGGAATGAATTAATATCTCAAAGCGGAATTACGTTCCTCTTTAACACGTTTTCATCTCAACTTTTGTCTCTCCCGTTACTTTTCACCATCTACCACAACATGACTCATTCAGTCTTTGATACAATTGGAGAGTAAGGTGTAGTAAACCCCTGCAGGAGCCCGTGTTAGAGGGCTAGAAAAGGGGGTCGGTTATCGACCACGAGCAGGAAACCAACTGCTGTTAGAGCTAAGAATATTTCGGTAGGGTGATCGAGGAGGAGGAGAGCGTGAATACTAATAAGATAGAAATAGGAGGAGATTCCCACTAAAGAAAAGTGAAGCATAAATTCAGTACACAGATCTTTTTCGGGCAAAGAAATAAAGATAATAAAGAGAGGAAGAAAAACTTATATGAGTGCCTAGGCGCTTAAGGACAAAAATGGAGATGGAATGCAAAAGAGTTGCACTTCGGGTAACGGGTGAAACCCCGAAACCGGATAGGTCCAAAGTAGTACAAACTTTGAACTGTAAAATAAAGGTAGCCCTTGTGAAATTGATAGACAATGCAAGAAGATAAGTCGCAATCTGCCACAAAGAAAGAGATGTTAAGGATTGGTTCCACACGAAGGAATCAAAGCCCTGAGGAAAATAGGGCTAAACCCAACAATTCCTCCTTAAATTATCGCGAATAGAAGCGTAATTTGTGGGGAAGTAAACCATTGGGTTGGATTGAATTCAGCGGAAGAATTGAAGCAAGAAATTTAAAATAGCAATCAAAATATAAAAGTTCACCAAATAATCAAATTTTGGCAAAGCACCGACGTATTTAAGGGGGATGTACAAACACTGAAGTGGCAAAAAAGATACCCGCAAATGGATTACTCGCGTTTAGTATGAGAATTCTAGTCCAAAATATAGAAAGGAATAATTCCTAAACATAGAAATGTATTATAACTGCTACACACTCGAAAATCACACTAAGAATACTGCAAAGTGAGTGAAAAAAGATGGTCGGAATGCTCTGGTCATAATGGATAGAGGGAGTGTAACTACACCCAAAAGAAATGCATAAATTTCGAGAATAACAATCGCACCCTTGCAATGAGCTATCCAAAGAGAAAAGAAATTATAGAGAGGAAAGAAAGGAAAAATCACAATCTAAGCAAATGGTACAAAAACCACTTATGCAGGATTGGCAAAAGCAACCATCAATTAAATGAAGGAAATCAGAACAAATATAATAATACCACAAGGAGTAGGATCAGACCTCATAGTATGCATATTATATGCACACTTGGATAACATAGGGAAATCAGGGACGTTTACAAACACGCTGAACCGATCAAATTAGTTAAAAAGGAAATCTAGGAAAAGTGGTCCCTAGAAAATCCAGAGTCGTCCGATATATTACCTATGGTCATTCTAAAATATGTAGAAAGAAAATGCTTTACAAGACAACTCCAACTTGAAGAAAAGGAAACAGAAAATAATAATAATCAAGAAAATTCGACAACCTCAAACGAACGAGATAAAGAGCAACAACAACCAAAATTAAACGTTAGTAATAAAGAAGGATGGTGTGCGAAGCGAGATATTTCCGTTTGAAGACATATGAGAGCGAATCGATGCCACTAACACGAAAATTAAACCACGACCACTTAATTAAAATAAGTGCAAATGGTCTTATAATGCAGAAGAAAATGAAAAGAAAACAGTTGAAAAACTTTTGAGGGAAGGAAGAATTAGAGTTTACCCAAGCGATGTGGTAACTCTCTCAAATGGAACATAGGAACATGGAAAATTTAACCTCTCCAACCCCAATTTCTAAATTGTGGAAACAGCAGAGACGGGAAAGAGGAACGCTAGACAAAATCCACAATAAATATAAAATTATGATTCAATAAAGCAAATCTTACTGAAGTCAAACCCTACGTAAAAATAAGAAACGACAATCAACGCACCCATCTTCATTTCGGAAGGATAAGACATCAGCTGAGAAGTGAAGAGCCCATATATACGTAATTAATTCGGAAAGAGAAGCTTAAAGCAACATAGAAATTTCCCTAAGAGTAAAATGAAAGAATACTGAAAACGACAAAAACTACCGAATAATCCTACGGGAGTAATCAAAGAATAACGAGAACCGAATAATAAACAACCAAACTAAGAGAACCGAATTATGAGAACCAAATACGAACTATAAATCAATAAGACAAGCTTAACATAAAATGATAAACAAATAAAAACCGATGAAAGAATCAACTTGAAAGAAATATAAAATAAAAAACACGATATACAGAGCATATAAAATGCATCCAAAGGCATGAATACCATTACTAGGGGTGGATCAAATACAATTGTATTTGTATTTGAATTGTATTTCAATACAATTTTCATGTATTTATATTTGTATTTGTATTTTGACATCCAGAGAAAAAAGTATTTTGTATTTGTACTATAGCACACAAAAGAAAAAGTATTTTGTATTTGTATTTATATTTTGAGTCTAGGCCATTTGAGGAGGATATGCAAACTCAGAGAGAGAGAAAGAAAGAGAGAGAGAGAGAGGGAGAGAGAGAGAGAGAGAGAGAGAGAGAGAGAGAGAGAGTCAGAGAGAACCATGATTTACGCGATATTATAAAACAGGTTACATCTGGTACGCGCGGGGTGGGTGCGTCGTGTGAACGCGTGAGAGTTTTCTAGAACATTCTCGAACGTTCAGGAATGTTCGGCGCAAAAAATGTAGAGTTTATAAGGCAGTCTTTATTTGAATGGTGCTGTGGAAAGGATACTCTCTCTCTCTCTTGTTCAGTGGGTTTATTATCATAATAATGACACGCATAATAATACTGTATGTATTAATGGAATGATTAATTATTGAAAGAGATATTCTCTTGTGTTAACTCATTGATTCATCTTCCTGTTTCTCTTTTATTAAGTTTAATTTATTTTAAGGATAATGACTTAAAGTACTAGTTAAATTTTAAAATAAACAGGTTTCTCCATCTTTTTTTTTTCCTTTTCACACATATTTGTATATATTTTTAAGTTACTTTTAATCTATCAGGTTTGTGTTTGTTTTAACCACTTTATTATCATTATTTTCTTTGGTTGATTTTATTTTATTGTTACTTTGGGTTTTTTTCACTTAAAATTTTATGAGTTTTTTTAATTGCTCTTATTTTTTTTAGATTAAAAAAAAAACACTTTATACTTTTATTTCTTTACTGTGATGTTTCAATTTTATTTTTAGTTGTTTTTTTCTTTTTTAACATTCTGTTTTAGTACTCAGATATATGATTTATGATAAGGTAAATTTAAAATAAAAGAAGTATTTATGTTTATTATATAATAATATGGGAATTCAAATATAACCCAAATTTAAATTTAACTTAAATATACCTCATATTTATTATATAACCTTTTATTGAATTGGTACATAAAAAAAACCCAGTAAATATATAAAACCTAAATCTACAATATTTGAATCTACAATATATAATTACGTGAACTTTAATTGCTTCTCAATTTTCACTTTGCAGATGCATAACGAAGACGTTGTTTCACCAGATGACCCTTCAATCGGGGATGAGGAATTCCGGGAGGACGTACAAATACCTCAATTATCAGCTGCACTGACAAAGTTTTATTCTGCCAATGTCAAGTCTACTGAAACGAATCTCATAGCCGACTGTTTGCAGTGCAAAAGGTCGTATTCGGCAGCAACGAAGGCAACATCTAACCTAGTTGTCCACCTTAGAAGAGTTCAAAAAGTTCAGGATGATGAATATGAGACCTTGAGAGCTGCAGAGGAAAAGAAGAAGCGTGAGAGCTCTGCGTCACACTCACAAACAAAAATGAACTCATTTTCAAAGTCACCCCTACACAAGAAAAAAATATTTACGTTAATGACATCAAACAACGGTCTATAGTAAAGGAACTCTTAGACTCCATCGCATGGGACCAACTGCCTTTGAGTATTGTTGAAAGTAGGACTTTTAGAGCTCTTCTGCACGAAGCAGAACCATGCTTCGTGTTTCCAAGCACAACCGCACTTAGAAACAGTTTACTTCTGCAAAGAGCGAAAGACATCGAGTCGCAATTGATGACAAAATTCGAACATCTCAATCGTATATACCTGGCATTGGACCTCTGGACGAATCGGAAAATGATATCGTTTCTTGCTGTCACTGTCCACTTTATCAACTCAACATGGGAACTAAAGTTGCGCGTCATTGCTTGCGATCAGTTTATAGAACGACATACAACTATGAACATCGCTACAGCATATGAGGATATAGTGACTAAATTCGGAATTCGTGGAAAAGTGGTTGCAGATAATGTCTCATCTATGGTGAGAGCATTTGATGTCTGTCCACCAGGATTATATAGAAATGGTGTAAGGAGCGAAAGTAGCGGTGGAAATGAAGACATCACTGACCTTGACATTTTGGAAGAGGAACTTCATCTGAATGAGGTGCTTGCCCTTCTTCCACCGGATCGGTCCAGTTGCAATTGCAACTGGAATACACAAGTTCTGTAGTATGGAAACTGCAATAGGTCGATCTACTTTGGCAGCATCGTTCTTGGAAAAGATTAGGGTTTCACTACAGTTTGCCAATGCTACTAGATGGAACTCTTAACTGACAGTCCTTAAGTCACTTCTCAAGGAAACCGACGGAGTCAACTTAGATATTCTTCTCCTAGGATTAAAGCGAACTGCAGAAGAGTTCAAAGCAATGGAAAGAGCAGTGCTTGACGAAGTAATACAAGTTTTGGAACCCTTCCAAGAGGCGATGACGCAAATGGAAGTACAAAACATGGTTACACTTTCTTGTGTTGTACTAGTTGTATTTAGCCTTGAGCACAGCTCAAACTATTCACGGAAAATATACCGATCTACTGCTTTAACTTGGCAAATGCACTACAGTCTTCTATCAAGAAGAGGTTGCATCCATTTCTTGAGAGGACTGATGTCAATGCCGCAGCTCTCAGGACACCAGATTTAAGCTGGCATGGATGCCATGTAAGGAAATGCAAAAGGAAAAGGTTTCGAGGATTGTGGACTTAAATCTTTCCGAGTCAACTCAATCAGCCTTGAATAAGAAATTAATTTAAGAGAGTGAACCTTTCGTCTCCATGAGCATGAATCAAGACTAGTCTAAAGGGAATGCAAAACGACCTCGTTTTTTGGCCTACATACATCCAGCTGGGCAAATGATGGCAAGTGCATCAACAAACGACACTACAGTGGTCACGGCAGAACTTGAAACGTACCTAGAAGAAGGTGTTCTGCCTTTTGATGTCAACCCACTGAGGTACTGGCGTGATATAAAAAGCTTCAAAGTTTCGAAATATTTCGCCAAGAATGTTATAGGGTGCTGAGCAACGTCGGAACCATCTGAGAGGGTTTTTAGGAAGGCCGGCAATTTTTACACTCCTGAGCGAGCAAATCTCGGCCTGGAAACCTTCGGGCATTAATGATGATAAATGCAATTAGCATATGTAAAATGTAAACTTGATTTAAAAAAATATCTGTTTATGTTTTTTGTATAATTTTAAGAGTATTTTTGGAATCTGGAATAGGAATATTTGTATTTTTTGAACCAGTAATTGTATTTGTATTTTTAGATTCAGAAATTAAAGTATTTGTATTTGACTTATAAAAATCAGTATTTGATTCAACCCTGGCTATTACACACAGATTTTAAAAACATATAGGTGCAAGGGAATAGTCGGATCTCCCGATAGCTCTAACCCAGAGTAACTTAGAGACTCTTGGTGTGAAGAAAGAAGGATGAGTGACGAGTAAAAAAGCAGTATGGTGGTTCAGAATCCACATTAATCAATGTCCTATGGGCATTGGTATTCCCTTTTCACCTATGACTGTCGATGTGGCTCATTTTGCCTCCTCACTAAACTTTTTTATTTTATCATTTTTTCATCTTCTACTGTAAATCCTCTAAGAAACCTTGCTCCGGAATGTCTACCAAGCACTTTCCCATCTGTTCACTTGAGCTGAAGGGCAGAAGTGTGGGAAGTTTCTCCAGGACCAAGTCGGCTGCAGGCCTCCTCCTCTTCTGTCCTCCCCCGATCGTCAATGGGGGTCCGAGAGGAGGAAGACTTGCGAGCTGTTTTCGCCCCCTTTAAAAAAAGCATCTTCATTTCCTTTACCTCAATTCATCCGAGGTGCACTGAGATCCCCGCAGGACACTCAACAAGATCTTTGATTCTTTCATTTACGCTTAACATTATCTTGCGTGCCATTCGCTTCTATTTAAAAAGAAAAGAGGTCAAATCAGGATTCTCTTAAAGAAGCGCAGTAGAGTTCTTATAATTCTTCCACATTTCTAACACGACTGTGGTTTTGTATAATTTGACAATAGCGGAAAACGAAATATTAAAAAATTGAATAACCAAACAAAATCAAAATAATGATTCCTTGTTTAATTGAAAGAAATTAAAAGTACTTCGTTAGACACGAAATATCAACGGAACTTATAAATCATCTATAATCCAATGAGGATATAATAGAAAAAAGCGGAGGTTATGACATATGTAAAAGAGAGATAATAAAAATTATAGGCATATTCAAAACCCTTTATGTAACATGCATTGGTAGAACAAACGTAATCGTCTTGTAATCGAAGCTAAACTGGTGTATTTTGAACTTTCCAAAACACGCTTGCACAAGAGAGCGCACTTATTCAAACGTAGAAACTTAAACTACTTTGTGGGAAATTCCACAGTGGAAGCAGAGAAGAAATTCTAACCCGATGAATATTTGTGGCCAATGCGGAGAATCCCTTCAAGACCGAAAACAAGGAGTTTTAACAGACGACTGTCCCTTTCTCTTTTTAAACCCACTTTCAAATCTCCATTCCGCCCTTGATCATTTAAGCTTGATGGCATTCCAACTCGCTTTGCATGCTTACTATACATTCACCTATTCTTCGGTTCTCTCATGCTTGCTGCCTCGAAAACATATCCTAGTTATTACTCTTTGTTTACAGGAATCCTCTCATGATTACGACATCTAACTGAACCTCGTAGAGGTGGAATAATTGTGAGGGGAGACTGGGAATTCATCAAGATACCAGAGTCAGTTCGTGCTCCGACAAGGGCAGTACTAGTGGGACCGACAAATAAAAAAACAAGAGTGGGATAAATGGGAATAAAAGAGCAATGGAAGAACTGCTCGTCCATTGGGGGCCTAGCGTCTTAAATACCCTCGTTAGTTTTAGCGGGTTTTTCTCAAAATAAAATGGATAATATAAAGGCTAACTTTTACAACTTTACCCCTGTGAAGGTTGTAAAAACTACTAAGCTACGAATCTAGTTTCTGAAGATAGTTCTAATTTGAGTTTTCAAAAAGTGATTCGACCAGAGATGGTTGGTTCCAAATCTGTTACAACATGCTGGGTAGTCACGTATCGCTGCGAAAGAGTTGGGTGGTTGTCTTTTACATCACTGAAAAGGTCAATACAGGATGGCAGCGATACTTTATTTATATCTACCCCCATCTAATGTTAACATGTTTTTTCTATCCGCATTTATTGTTTGGCATCACGCCGGGATACACTAAACTGATTTTTTATTTTGTCTTATTAAATCAATCGATTGTTATGGTATGGAATATATTAACATTATCATTTGTTCTAAATTACCTTTTTTTAAAATAGTTTCTTCATTTATCGTTACTCTAGAGCAAATTTTCCGGGTTGTTTTATTCTATCAATTATATTATATATTACTGGAATACGCATCAATCAAGCATGTTGTTTCGATTTCTCGTCCTTTTTATATTTGTTTAAGCCTTAAAAGCTATTTCCGGATAAACCAATAATTGTTTCAAAGGTTGTTTCTTTTTAATCAGAATTTCAGGGTCATTTTTGTCTTTGGTCAGTTTTAAATTTGTTCTAAAACGATATTTGTCTTCTTTAAAAATTCTTTGTGTCGGAAATATCAATTTCGAGAATCCCTGAGTGGGATAAAAATCAGTACTAAAAGCTACCCTGTGAATAGAGACGAAACATGAAGGGTATGGGCTCAAATTGACGAGACGAGGGTAAAGGGCTAAAAATGAGACACCGAAATGTAGGCGAAGAGGTAAAGGGTAAAGTCGAATAGAAATATAGGAGAATAGGTACTGGTAAGGACAAAGACTAATATAGGAGAAGAGGTATGAGTAAGGAAAAGGAAAATTATAAGGGAAGTGGTACAGGTAAGGACAAGGACAAATATAGCGGAACAGGTACAGGTAAAAGTCTAGACGAATATGGCTGATGATGTACGGGTAAGGACAATTACGAATATACGTGAAGTTCTACCGGTAAGGACATAGGCAAATATAGACAAAGAGGTACGGATAAGGACAAAGGCAAATATAGGGGAAGAGGTACAGATAAGAACAAAGACTAATTACCGAGAAGATGTAGGGGTAAAGGCATAGATAAATATCAGAGAAGAGGCATGACAAATATACGGGTAAGAGGTACGGGTATGGACAAAGAGAAATACAGGGGTAAGAGGTATGAGTATGGAAAAAGACAAATATAGAAGAAGAGGTACGCGTATGGACAAAGATAAATAGGTAAAGTAGCCAATTAAGACGCACCTTCCCCAATTAAGACGCACTTGTGAAAAAAACTGCTCTGCAAAAACTTAATGCACACAATCAAAATCTTTTAGGTAGATGGTTTTAGATCATTTCGAGCATAAAAGGTTTTGATTGTGTGCATTAAGTTTTTACAGAGCAGTTTTTTCTCACAAGTGCCTCTTAATTGGGGGAGGTACGTCTTAATTGGCTACTTTATCCTATAGGGGCAGAGGTACGGATAAAGATAAAGACAAATGTAGGGAAAGAGGTACGTGTAAGGACAAAGACAAATAATGCAATTTTCAAAATTTAGAATAACAGCATCTAAAATAGTCTAATAGCCAAAATATGCACTGGCTGAAGACTAAAGACCCAATAATCTACTAACCTCGTATCTTCATCATCCACTGTTCGAATTAATTATCTTGGATCACACTACTCATAAATCCTACTGACTCGCTGATCCAGTTACCGAGTGATGGATAAGTAGGTGACCCCATAATCCAATAGAATGAAACCCCCTCTGATCAAAGTAACTGAGGTTCAATAGCAAAGCCTTTTTATTCAAGTATTGCACTTTTTTATAATGGATCCATGTAAAAACTCACACTGATCCAGCAATGTATTTTTTAGGTGCGACTTTTCATTTTTTTAACCTGAAAAGTAAAATGGATGGTGCCATGCTTGATTAGCTCTGTTTTATCTTCTTTTCCATGTATTTGGGTGCATGTAACATGTGTACATGTGAGTAAGGCTTTTTTATGGGAACGATACTCCCACGTCGTCTCAGTTTCACTGACAACTAAAGGAATTAGCTAATTAATCACAACGGTTAGAAATCGGTATTGTTTTTGTCCCCTTTCATCGGCATTTATTCCCACCCCGTCCTCGTGGCAAGAGCTGAAATATGTTTGGAATCGGGTTTAAGTTCAAATTCGAAGTGAATTTTTTAATGTAATGGTGGCTACCCTTAAATGTCTAATTTAATTTTTTTTTGGTATTTTTCTGTTTCGATTCCCATTATTTTCCTACTTAGGGGCTTATATTGCCTGCTCCATCTGATGCAGCTTTTAAAGCTTTAACCAACCAATCAAGGAGCTCTCTCTTGCCGAATGGGTGAAGCGCGTTGGGTTACCAGCCTGGATACCGGGTTCGATTCCGGCGAAGGAGATGCTTACAATTCTGGTACTCGTAGGGAGCTAGCCACCAATCGGCAGCGCTGTATCTTACGCGTTCCCGCAAGAAAGGCCACTAACACCGGTCATCATACACATAACCAATCACAGCACCACACCGCTGATTCATCCATCCCTCTTGCTTCGCACTGACTACACATCACTCATCCGCATACAGAGACAATCGAAGAGTTTTGAGGTCCACACTCTCCTGATGTGGAACGGATCGTTTTCCTTTGAGCTACAAAGGCTTCCAAACTATCGTTAGTCAGGGCCCAAACACATTGCTAGCGCCACACTCCACGCAATTAGAACCGCCTCCTGTGTCTTCGTACTTATCAGTGATGATCACTCTGATCCTTATGTGAAATTCATTATACCCTCGTAAGCCTCGCCCACGATAGCATAAAGGTAACGCAATTAACTAAAATAAAATAATTATAATATCTAACGCAACATATTTGGAAAGTTAAGTAATAATTGAATAAATTAGTGTATGTGTGGGACGATGGGAGGTCATATCGACGTTCTGTAGTCTTCGTTTAGAGAGGCTCGGAACGATATAGGGAGAATCTGAAAGTTCCGAGAATCTGCATAACTTAGTTTTGCCATCGATCTCCAAAATTCATTCTTACTTTGTCCTTATCTTCCTTTTATTTCCACTCCTCCACATGTTGGGAGAAATGTAGTTATACAGTATTTTATTAATTTTATTCGTTAGTTATTTTTATTTGACAAATATTGTTTCGTCTAATGAGTGCTCGAAAGTTTCTGGATGTCACCCTGTCTATGTATTAACCTTGGAAGATGGGAGCAAGTCAAAGATTTTCCCTTCGTAATTTCGTATCTAAAATCTTTCTCTTCTCTGTTTTCCTCAATATGTTGTTCTATGTGGGTTTTTCCAGGCATTTTCTTCATTTGCTGAAATGTATCCACGGTTTTAAGGTAAACCGAAAGTTAGCCACATTTCAGGGGAAAGATACCTTCGGTTACTAGTCATTTTAACATGTTGATACGACCTGAATGTTCCCATACGACATGCTGATGAGTCGACAAGGCATTTACTGATCGTTTGAACGATATAATTGCGAGTCGTGCTTCTTTATAACCTAACTGAACTAATTTTATTTTTGTAAAAAATGTATTCTTAGGACAGGTAGGGACAGAAAATTTAACTTTAATTCTTCATTTGCATTAAATGTAGAGATTAAACTCTTAAGGTGGATCACAAAAATTGAACAGACTCCAAACATCCACCTGTACTTCTTTTCGGACAACCCCTGTTGATAATAACTCTACCCCTACAAGCAATATCATATCTATACAATCGTCAGGTTGGCTTTGGTACCCAATCACGACGTTGCAACACTATAACAAAAGCAAACACAACAAAGCAATTTTCCTTCTCACAGATCTGTCCGTAACACACTAATCAACCATCTCCACTGCTCAACAAAAGAGTAGTCATAAAACAACGACATGACCTCCGTAAACAAAAGTTTCTCAACGCCAACGTAAACCGGACATAGCCTCGCCATTCAGGCAGGGCCAGATCACCATGACCTCACCATCCATGCAATATCGCACCACCATAGTCTCGCCATTTAGGCACGGCCATATCATTGTAGCCTCGCCATTCAGTCAGGATCCGGACCATCATAACTTTGCCATTTAGTCAGGATCGACACCACCATAGCCTTGCTATTCAGAAAGAATCCGTACCACAATAGCCTCGCCATTCAGGAAGGATTCGTACCATCATAGCCTTACTATTCACGGAGAATTCGCACAACTATATCTTCGGCATTCAGGCAGGATCCGCACCAGCATAGCCTTGCTATTCAGAAAGAATCCGTACCACAATAGCATCGCCATTCAGGCAAGATCCGTACCATCATAGCCTTATTATTCACGGAGAATCCGCACAACTATAGCTTCAGCATTCATGGAGGATCCGCACCAGTATAGCCTCGCCATTGACGCAGGACCTGTACCACACTCTGCGAAACAAAGGAAACACCCCAGGGAATCTCTCGACCCTATCCGTAACCAGGCTCCCATTAGGCGCAACTCAGTCCAGTCGCACATCACAGAACAAACGGTCCAATTTCTTGTTACAAATCCTCTCCAAAAGGCACTCGCACCAAATATCGATTCAGAAGGAACCATCTTCTTACATCATACACGGTTCTTCGTGACAAGGTTCCGATGCGGCCACTAAATTGCAACAAATACCAACATCACATCTGTTTTAAGAACACTAACATCGGTCCTCTCAGTCACCAGGATCCAAACAAGTGTATCTCAACACATACCCAGCACGGCCAACCTGGAAAAATCCTACGAATAAACAGAGTGCTGGATCACTGAAGAACTCCGTGCGGTCGGGGGAGTTCATCTAGGTGGCTGACCTAGGGTCAAGGCTCTACATACACTAGACACAACTTAATCTCAACAAAATAACTATAGTGAAAAAAAAAGAGTTTAGAAAAGATATGTTAACTTACAAAGATTCGTACACACGATGTAGTATACAAAGGCCATCTATAACTGTATTCGTGTAGTAAGTCGAAAGGATTCTGTTACGATTCAACCATAGCTATTACGAAGAAGCAGCATTTACACAATCTTAAATGAAGTTTCAGATTAGTGGACATTACTTTATCTTTCCTTCATCTGGGAGGAAAGGGCTACGTCGGCCGCAAGCTTTAATTTGGAGGGCTTATGTCCCTATTTATTTTAATATAGTTAAAGAGATCGACTTTGCAAACCTAATGATTTATAGATTATTTCATGATTCATTACAGATTACTGTCAATGGAAAAAGACTGATCAAATTATCTTTTAAGATCAAAACAATTTATTGAATTGCATTCGCTGGTAATTTATTATTTCTCAATATAATCTCTTTAAAGGATGTGACCTTAGTTATAATTGTGAATAAGAATATTAGTGAAGCTTCACTAATGCGGAAAATCAAAGGTCTAATTTTGGGTTAAGATTTTTTTCCCATGTCCACACTTAGCAACCAACCCTTTATGGTTGCCAGGGGTAGTTGGTGCTTTGTCATGGGTATTCCTTTTGCTTGTTGAATAATGTTAAAATATAATTTGTATGATTGAAAGTTGATTTCCAGTTATTTGGAGCCGTTGCCTGTGTTTGGTGAGTAGATGTAACTCCGCTGTTAGAAAGCAATATATCGGCGTAGACCCGATCGAAGGACAACTCATTAGGAGGGGGGGGGTTGAGTTTTATTGCAAAAACTCATTTCTGAGGTTCTTTATATTTTATATCCGGATGAAAACGTGTTAATTTCTGCTCGCTTGAAATAAATTTTGACATTTTACTGCATTCATACAATCTGTACTCATTCTTGAGCATCTGTTTTATCCCCCTTGTCATTCGGGCGACGGTCCAACTAAGTGGAAAAACCAGTACATGAGCAAAGTTAAGCTACATCAGGTATGTTTTATCCCTTTCCGGGCCGACTTTGCGACATCTCCCAAAAGTCATCTTACAGTAAACTGTAGCTCTTCACTGAGATACACTTCAAACGGTGCCATTTGATGGCAAACATCATACTCAAACATAGTTTGACAACATAAGTTATTGTTTTGGTTGATTGTGTTTCCTTGTAACAAAGATTTAGTAAAAAACATAAGAAAGGAGAACAATGCATTCATTATCTTCAATAAATAACTACTCTATTATTAATATTATTATTATATTCGTTCCGTAATCTGCAAAATTTGTCTCCTGACTTGGTCTCCAGCTTTTGTTAGTGGAGTCGCTCCGTAAACGAGTCCAACAACGCATCTTTAGGGTCTCCTTCTAAGCGTCGAATCGGTTTCCAGTTAGTGTTTTCCTTAATTCCAGGCTAAATGAAAGTTATCTTATGTACATGCATGTTCCGAGACTTCTTATCTCACACTTCTCACTATGAAAATAAAGAATTTGTTTCAGGTTTCGGAGTTTGTTGAATATTTTGTTTAGTTTTTTTCTGTGTTGCATTTGGAACTGTGTTGTTTATTTTGTTCTTTTGTTTTTCAAATGGGTGGGAGTTTATTGTGTATCTAGTTTGTCTTTCTCCCGTTTCACATTTTGAGGGTGTTACTCAAGTTGACTTGGTTTTTAGTACGAATTTACTATGTATTTACCCTCCTTTGTGGGGATTCGAACCAGAGTTCTTTAGAGCACATGTCAGTCGGTCTAGAGCCGACCCAACTTAGTTCTCCCAACTGCCTATCAACCACACCTCATGTGTCTTAACATTGCTCACAATAGAAGTGACTTTTACACTCGGCGAGATTGAAGTCCTTGTCTATTCTATTCCAGGGTCTTTTCTTCACGGGCGTTTGGGGTATTTCTTGTGGCTAATTCTCTGTTTAGTGCGTATAAATTAAATACAATAATTATAATAAATTAGTCTTTATCCAGTCATCACCATGAAGGGTACCAGGTAAAGATTCTTTTGATAATTTAAACCAATGGTTCATAACTTAGATCACAGATTATTATATATTTTAGGATCCCATCCGAGCTTCGACCAACAAGGGTATAACCGCAGCATCACTACCCCCGCCTCGGGGCAATAGATTAAGATCACAAGAGGCTTCATAAATATTCTATTCATTCAAAGAGGATTGTAACCTCACCGAAAAGGAAGACTGCTTTGTAGTTATGAAAAATAGAAACCAACAGTGATATTATTGTCCCAAAGTCACGAGGAGAAGTTTGAGGAGAAAGCGGCGAGGTTAAGAAATAAAAATGTGTAAAGGGCAAATAGCACGATAAGCCTAAGAAAGAAGATGGGTTCTTGTAGTTTCGAACAGGAACACAAGTTAAAGGTTGAGAACAGTTGATTTTAATGTCTCTGCTTGAGTCGGTTTTTGCTTGGCACAGATTTTTGACTTTGTGTCAAGCTCGCTGCGTTCCAGTTCTCTTATTTTCCCTATTTTTTTATTCATCAGTCTACCTTTATATTCTTCCTGAACTATAGAGAATTGCCTCGATGAGACCACAATGAGGATTGGATTAAGTGGGTTTGGATTCTTAGGAGGTTCACTCGTGGCTAAATGTTTGGGCAGAGGAAAATTTCGGTCTAAGAACCCCCGAAACACAAAAGATGTTACAAAAATGTCCCCAAGAAACAACTCCTACAGACAATCCATAATGATTTAGGGGCTGATCCTATGGTTATTCGGCATGATAAATAGGCAGCTGTCATTATTGGACTCAAATAATGAAGTGGTTCGGACACAACTAACGCATATTAGGTCCATGGCCTCGAAGAAAACCAGATCTTAATCTGAATGAGAACCTGTGAGTGATTCTCTTTAAATTATGTTGAGAAGCGAATCCCTCCAAATTATGCCACCCCTTGATCGTTATTAAGTCAAGAATGGAGATCCGTCGATAAAGATTTGCTCTTGAAATTGTTGTCGAGCCAGAATGAATCCCCAAAAGCATATAATTGTATCCTTTTAGCAGCAGGGGCCGTTATACTCGTATCTATAGTACTTGTCGATATAATTTTGTTTGTCCTGTATGATGCACCAATGATATGTAAATAGAATAGTTTACAAATCTTAAGTACTAAAATTAAAGAACCACAAAATTTGCCTCTGCAAAGAAATTTACCATTGCTGTAGTTCTTTTAAGTTGTCTTTTCTTTTTACCTTTTGCGAATTTCCTCTAAACTACTTTTACCTTGAGTTATCTCTAAATTTTAAGTTTGCACGCTACGAGAGAAGTACAGGGGTTAAACAAAATAAAGTAAACACCATGTTATTTTCCATACATTTTTACATGTTGGAAACACAGCCTACATATGAATGCTGCCTGGTTCATTTGTTTCGAATGTGACTTTTTAATCTTGAATTTTGTACTTCAGTGTAAACCACGTTGTTTTCAATTATGGTCACGGCTGGCAGACAGTAAAATGCAAGAGCGTCTCAAACTAAAACAGCTGAACTGTTTGATGTATCATGAGCAGCATTGCCCACGGTAAGGGCAGCATACACAAAACTTAATAAAACTAAGACGTCATTTTTGAAGAACAATCGGGGCCGAAACCCAAAGTTAACCGAGAGGGGGCTTATCGAACACTAACAAGGAATGTGACCAAAGAACACGAAACTAGTGCAGCAAAGCTTACAGCATTCATCTCAACAACACTGTTTCATTAAGAACTCTGCGCCGAGAACTTCACAAAGTCAACATTCATGGAAGGGCGGCAATTTCGAAACAGCTGATATCGGAAAACAACGTCAAATTGCGAAAGAAATGGTGGCCCGATCATAAAACATGGACACTTGATGACTGGAAGAATCTAGTACGGTTCGACAAGTCATCATTTGCATTATTTCTGACAAATAGCTGTGTTTATATATGGAGAATTAAAAGGAAGCCAACAATCTGGACTGCCTGCTTCTAACCGTAAACATGGGGGCGGATCTGTAATGAATTGAGTGGCTATATCTTGGTGTTCAGCTGGTGCCATCATTACCGTGAATAGTCGGGTCGCTGCCAACAAATATCTAGATACTCGTATTCTCAATGAGTAAGTTCTAACTATGAGTAGCATCTATTTTCAGAGACCGCCATTTTTTAAAATGATAATGGATTGATACATACAGCAAAAATGTTACCTTGGTTTGAGTAGCATCGAAATGTATGCAACATCTTTCCTGGCCACCACAGTTACCTGATCTAAACATCATCGAACTATTATGGGCAGTTATAGAGCAGAGAGTGCGAAGCAGATTTCCACCTTCGTCATAACTGAACTAATTGGAAAACATTTTGATATTAGAAATGGACACCCTCGGCCGGAAACCAAACGGAGGCTGTATGATTCTATTCCACGAATGATTTCAACTGTACTGAAGGCAAACGCTTGTTCATCGCCTTATTGACAACTAAATATAGTATATCTGTCAAGTGTTCATATTATTTTGTCCAAACCTTGTACATTCCTCTTTAAATTAAAGGGATGGTAACATTGCTCTCCCCAGAGTGTCATGTTGCCAATAACTCCATATATAGGCAGCACTTAAATATTAGGGCATTAAACTTAAAAAATTCGCCACCATCGGGGCAGAACCTCCTTTTCAATGTTTAAAACAAGGCCATATAGAAAGGTTATTTTTATTAGTGGGATCTCTGTGCTTAATTTGTTGTCCTTTAAATTAAATCTCAATACCCATATTGGCCTATCACGCAGAAAGTTTCTATGGAAGTAAGGCACCTATACGTTTCATCGATTCTCAAAATGGACCGAAGACCTCTGGAGATATGTTGATTCATGCCTTCCGATAATTGTCCAGAGTTCCCTGATATTTGTAGTTCCTTGGGTACAAATAAAGCTGTCCACCACGTTTCGGAAATGCTCGATTGAGTTCATGTCGGCTGAACGAGGTGGCCACGCCATTCGTCGGGAATCACCAGCATGCTCCTCAAACCAAATCTGAATAACTTTGGCCCGGTGGCAAGGTATTATCCTGCTGGAATATTACATTGGTTTTTCTGTTGCATGAAGTTGATGTATGAATGAAAATGGTCACGAAGGAACACAAATTCGGTTAATGACGTGTTTGCGCTCACCAGCTGACTCAACCGAATCAACATGACTATTCTTCCTTATGACCAGTGTCAAACTACTATCGCAGTGCACGGCCCTTTATTGTCAATTTGTTTTGATGACCTGCTGAATCTGCATAACACCCTAACTCCACTATCAGCTCAAAACAACTAGAACCGTGACCACCAGACCACGTCACATATTAAGAGTCATGGTTAACAATTAAAATAGCCGATCGGAAGACGGGTTTTGGGGCGGTTTAGAAAAACTTATTTTCTGCGTTATCTTCTTACGTATGTAAGAAGAGCTCCTCGCGAGGGCTTTGTTAATGACCTTAGTTAGCTAAAGATCGCCTTTTAAACCGCATAAATATGATTGCGCAATTGCAAATAATTCTCGATTTTTACAAGGCCAAGCTAGATTGGAGAATAACGAAATTTCCATTCTCTTTGACAAGAGGGATAACAATTAAAATAACCGATTGCTAGAAAGTCTTTTCGGCTGTCTTAGAAAAACTTATTTTATGCGTTATCTTCTCGTGTATGTGAGAAGAGCTCCTTCCAAGGGCTTTGATAAAGAGCTTAGTCAGTTAAAAATTGCATTCTTAACCGCATAATTATGATTGTGCAATTGGAAATAATTCTCGATGTATATATATATATATATATATATATATATATATATATATATATATATATATATATATATATATATATATATATATATATATGTGTGTGTGTGTGTGTGTGCGTGTGAATCAAGCAAACCGCAAGAAACAGAAAAACAGAATAATTTCTCTTCGGATATGTTATTTCATAATTCGTAAAAATTCCGTCCATAAGTGTGATTCAAACCGTGCACACTGAGGCAGCAAGCAACCGCTTTGTGTTCACGGTTCAAATCCCACAAATGTACGGGATTTTTGCGAATTAGGAAATAACATTTCCGAAGAAAAATTATCCTTTTTTTCTGCCTCTTGGGATTGGCTGGATTCATTTAATAATTCTTTCGCGTTCATGAAAGATATATATATATATATATATATATATATATATATATATATATATATATATATATATATATATATATATATATATATATATATATATATATATATATATATATATATATATATATATATATATATATATATATATATATATATATATATATATATATATATATATATATATATGTGGAAAATTCACAAAGTATCGCGTAAGTAACTATTAAATTCAACAAAGCCCAAAGACAAAATTAATACGAGTATTCCAAGTACTTTCGAACTTTATTTCGAGTTCTTTATCAATGAATAACAAAAGTATTGAAAATTGTAATATATATAAGGATGTATAAGGATGATACAGAGGGGATGAAACGCCCACAAAAAAGCAAAAAACCAATCAACAAAATTAATTAATATGAAATGGAAACCTTAGGAGGAGCGAAGATAAATACAAAATAAGATCATTAAATCAGGTAAATTCAAAAGACTAAAGGTTGACAAGAGGATTAAAATACCGCCTAAGCAATTCAGGAGGGAGAAAATCTGAGCGACAGATTAACAACAGAGGTCAGGATTAAAAACTAAAGTAGAATAAGTACAAATGTTCTAAAGACTTGACTCAAATTAAAATAAATACAGACAAAAACATAAGTCTACATAGATGCACACAAAATAAAATTAAATTGTTTATTAATATTAATAGAAATATTTCGTCTCAAATTAAAAGTTTTGACAGTACATTGTGAATATAATTAAAAAAATAACCATCAAGTTTAGATAAGCCAGGACTTAAATAATTAGAATTTGGGAATTTACTAATAAAGGTCGATTCAATGATATTTCGTGAAATTTTATTATTATTATGGTAGATGATTTTAGCAGAATTCCAATCACTATTGTGATTAAGATATAACATATGAAGTTCAAAAGTTCTTGGAATCCTCGTAACAATTTTCCATGTGGGCTTTTTTGCATATATGTATGAAAAAACTCTAGAGAATCTGGCGCGAATGACAAGCTAAGCAAAATGAAATGGGACCGTAAACAATCTGGAGAGTTGCTAATCTCCGAGACCCATTGCATCTGGATGTTTATAAATACTATTGGCGCGACTTTATTCGATATATATATATATATATATATATATATATATATATATATATATATATATATATATATATATATATATATATATATATATAACCCTATATTTTTATAACGTAATTTTTTGAATATTTAAAATTTTTTTTAAAGCAGACGAGTAAACTGGTATCAATTTCCAATGCATTCTTTACCCCCCCTCCCTCCCTCCTTCCTCCTCCGTCCCTCTGCCTCTTCCTTCTTCCTCCTTTCCCTCTCCTCCCTCCATTTCCTCCTCTCTTCTTCCCCACTACCCCAATTCTCCCCTCTGCCTCCCCTCCCCTCTCCCCTTCCCTACCTCTCCCCCCCCTTTCTCCACTCTACCTTCCTCCCCATCCCTCTCCCTCCCTCTCTTCCTCTCCCCCTTCCTCCCTCCCCCTCCCTCTCTCCAACTCTTTCTGCCCACCCCTCCTCTTCGCTTGCCCCCTCTCCCCTGCCCCTTCTCTCTTTGCCACCTCTCCCCTTGCCCCCTCTTCCCTTGCCCGCTCTCCCCCCTTTCTCACTTTTTCCACCTACATCTACCCCTTCATCTCTACCTAACAATCTCCTATATCCTTAAACCATCTTCTCTCTTATGGTTAGAGTGTTGGAGAGGTAGGAGAAAGGGGAGGAGCAGAGAGGGGTAGAGGCAGAGAGGGGGCAAGTGGAGAGGGAGAGATGGGAGCGGTGAGGAGCAAGAGAGGGAAGGAGTGAGGAGGAGAGAGAGGACAAAGTGTATACTTTTAGAACGTTATTTTTTAAATATTTTTAAATTATATTAGAGTTTATTTTATGAATGAGCTTCCCCTCACCCCGTCCCCTCTGTTGAGAATATTGAGAGATAAGGGGAGAAGGGGAGGGTAAAGGGATTAGGACAGATAAGGAGGAGGAAGGGGGAAAGGAATGGGGGAAGGAATGGGGTAGGGGAAGGAGTAGGTGATGGGATAAGGGTAGAGGAAGAAGGGAGATGAGAGGGTAGGGAAACATGGAGGTGAGGGGGGTAGAGGTGAGCACAATTGATTTGAAAGATCAAATAGGAAGAAGGCCAACAGCCCGAATGGCTGGTAGCGAGCGAAGCGAAGTGCAAGCTACCCCTGTAGGGGTGGGGTGGCGAAACCATGGCTTATATATATATATATATATATATATATATATATATATATATATATATATATATATATATATATATATATATATATATATATGAACCTGCTTTTTTATCTTATAAACGTCAGATTGAAAAAATAGTTGATTTATTATTTCTTTTTTGTGTAGATCCTTGATGGCGTGCCCCGGGCAACTGCCCAAGTTTCCGCTACCTTGAGCCGCCAGAGCCTCCATCTTTCAATTAGCGAAATCGCGAGCCCTGATATGGCAACGTCCTTGGTGTCGTGGTGTTAACAGAGGAACTTTAGTGGGTCCTGTGCTTCCATATCCCATGAAAGGTAAAGAACGTTGCAATTGACCTTATAGATATGTGCTTGGTATCTCCTGTATTAAATTTGAACGAAATTTGAGCCAATGATTTTGCCTGTTACCATGGACAAAGACTGCTGCCTACGATCATTAACCATCTGTAGTCTTCCACTGCAAGAGTCTGCGGCGGCGTTCCTACATTCTATGACGAATTCTCGGCACAGGCGAAACACCGTAGCTCGATTGATTTTGAAAGTCTGCACTCTTTCAGAAGCAACTTGTCCATACGTCTTCCACCCTATATCATGTCCTGTTCGATCCCCTATAATGCACGTCACCTTGTCATGGGCAGCCTAGTTTGTGTTCCCACTGCCCTTACGAGATGTCCTATCACAACTCATGCAAGTCTGGACACTTTCATGACGTAAGAGTAATATGGCGCTACCATTGCCAAATACTGCTATCCCATGACATTTGGCTCTTCCCTATATATAGCTACAAATTTCTATGGAAGTATTGGCTTGAAACTTTGAGTGAATACAATCCTCCAGATGTCAGCGTAAGCAAAGTGCCCCATGATATACAACTTGCCAGTAGAACCCTTGGAGTAATATAAAATTTAATCCCTCAAACATCTCCTGGTATGAAACATATCTTATCTAACACATATATATTTCCGAAAGTCTGTTCCTATGTTTGTATGTATATATATATATATATATATATATATATATATATATATATATATGACCGGTATAGAAGGCAACTTATAGCGACCTGGAAGGCCAACAAAGGTAATCACTGAAGATAACCCGAGGAGTAAAATAGGCTACTCAGATCTAGCAAAGGTGAAGCCATCTGGTTGTCAGGTTAGGTTCGAAGTTTTACCTTTTCTAAGGCTTTGGGGGACAAGTAATCGGGGCTATGAGTGCAATTAAAAATTAAAATTTCCCGTAGAAAAATTAAGGTTCACCAGACCATTTATGCGACTGCAATGTTTAAAGAACGCGATAATATCTATTATCAGCATGCTCTAGACTCAAATAATTTAGTTATTGAGTTAAAACTCGCGTCCATTTGCTTGAAGTGCGCTTTAAAGTCTGTGACTGCCACCCGCGTACTCACGTTTGCCTGCACGCCCACCCGCTTGCTCGCCCTGCCACATTACTGTAATGAAAAAATCTTTCTCTGTTAGTCTTTCATGATACACTACTCCATTACTCAAAATTAAAATAAACCTTATATTTTATACCAACCAACTTTAATTACATAATTTAACTCAAGCAGAGAATTTAATTTGTTCGGGATAATTATTTATGCCCGGACAACGCCAGGTACATAGGCTAGTAGTACATATGGTTCAAGAGAAGTAGATATAGATTTAAGTGTGTTGGGTATATATGGGTTTTTATCAACTAAGCTTTAATGGTTTTACTGGACTTATACGCTCCAGTGGTCATTAATGCTCATCTCGTACTGTATATGTTACTCCACTCAGTTCAGACAATTCAAATTCTATTTACTGTAATGGAAACTAGAGTTTATTGCACCTTTGGATGTTTTAAGGTAGTTTTGAATAGCCAACTAAGCAATTAATTTAACAAAACTTCGACCAATAGATAGATTGGCACCTGGTTTTAATTGCACCTGGTTTAATTACACTGTCCAACAATTATTTTGCTACATAAATGAGAAAGTAGTTTTCTATTGTTTTGCGTGGATTACGAAAATGACCTTATTTTTCATTAAATGACTCCAGTTTTTTGTAATCTGCACATTTAATTTTTTTATTAGTATTAGATTATTCAGTATATAGAGGTAGGAAATATTTGTTATTATTATTTTATTTGATAAAAAGTACAAAGATAAGGGGAAACAAAAAGCTTATTCACCAAAAGAAATTAATAAGTTCTTTTAATACATTTCAGATTGTGGTATTATAAAAATATATTTAAAAAATAATGAAGATTTAAGTTTTTTTTTAAAGTGCTTTTTATCTATACAATAGTCATACATTTTAAGAATATTTTGGCTTCTATTTATGTACAACATCTTTTCTGTCTCAGTGAAGGGCCCAGAAGAAGTCAACAAGTATTGTAGGACTTTATTTTCCTCTATAACGATTTTCCATAGTATCAATATCTTGGAGGAATCTTTCACTATGCTCATCGCCGAGGTCTGCTGGATTGTCTGGAAAGAAAGACAGATGGGAATGCAAAAAATGCACCTTTAGTGACATACTACATCCCAACTCATTATAAAATCTAATCAAATTCTGAACAAGAATGTGGTAATCTTCTGATTTGTGCCTTCCAAGGAGACCATTACATACACTTTTGAAACTATGCCAGGCTTCAAATTCTGGCTTGCTCAATTTTTCCTCAAACTCACTATCTACCATAAGTTGTCGAATCTGAGGCTAAACTAAGATTCCTTCTATATTTTAGCATCAGTAATCTTAGGAAATTTTGGTTTAAATATAAGAAGGATGGCTGGTCATGCTTTAAGGCTTTCACAAATTGTTTTATTGAACCTAATTTTATGTGAAGTGGTGGTAAAATTATGTTTTCCCTAGGAACCAATGGTTCATGTATGACATTATGACAACCTACTTTTGTCTCCTCTCTTAAAAGCCATTCTGAGCGTATGTAATGTTCTCCCCGAGCTCTACTGTCCCACTGGCACAAAAACACATGAATTTTGTGTAGCCTGACTGCAAGTCATTTAAAATAGCGACTACCTTAAGGTCAACCATTTATATTCACTGTATTTAATGCTTTTTAAAATGAAATCTAAATTTTCCTAGGTTTCTTTCAAAACAACAGAATGAGCTACTGGTATCGATTGTAGTTTATTTCCATTATGCAAAAGCACGGCTTTACTACTATATAAAGAAGCGTCAGTGAAAAGTCTCCATTGACTGGGTTCATAATGTATATCTAATTTTTCAAAGAGACGTGGAATATTATTACAGTAGCATGAATTGTTGGCAAATGAAAATTTGTCTTGTAAATTGTTTGATATAATGCGAAACTTAATAATTCGAACATCTTCTGCTACTAAATTTCTTTATTTCAGTTTCGAGGCCAGTAATTCACTCTGTTGCTCTATTAAGTTTAGATTTCTTACAATATCATCTAGATCAAGTTGTGATAAAGGTTTTGGAGTAGTATCAACAGTTTAAGGAACATAAATTTTAGTTTCTTGTTCACATGATTCCATATCTGATTTATCAGAGTTAGACAAAACAATTTCTGCAGGTGGTTCAGGTATTGGAATGTCTTTTGAGTGAGATATAGGCCGAATAGAAGATCTAATGTTGAGATATACCACAGCTGAAGCACACTTAGTTGTTTTACCTAAAAGTATGTAAATTATATGCATAAAATTTAAAGTTATGTACATATGTGTGATTACAATAAAGTGGTTCTAAAATTAATTAATTTTATATTTTGAAAAAGTAATATTACAGTATACTACTTCAAAATATAGGTACAGTGGACAATAAAAATGAACTACTTTGTATGTCTACCAAACAGAAATAGCAGTTAGTGGCATGATCTTGGGGCTCTCGCCATACCATTGGAACACCAAATTGAAGGCTTATTTTTCCTTTAGACCATTTTTATAAAGAATTAAAGCATGTGGTGCAACAGATATGTGGTGCCAATGGGTTATTTGGTCGCCAATTTTACATCCAAAATACAAATTATCTAATTTTTTTCACTAGAGAAGAAAATTTTCTTTGATTTTTTTGAAATGTTGCTGAACCACATATGTAGCAGAATGTATCTGTCCTCTTGGCATTTTAATTAAAAGTATTGCTTTTATTTAAAATTTTATTTAGTTAAATAACCTGAAAATAAGAAATAAAAGAATTAAATTCGTTAAAATCTTCAAAATTTGACAAAAATAGTAATTGGTAACTTACAAAAAACTGGAGTAATTTCAATAAAAATGACTTCTATTTTGGAAATTTATACATAAAACTACATTAAAAATGTTATTCTAATCTTTCTAGTCGACCAAAAGCAAAATTTTGTTAGACAGTGTTATTACACCCATAAAATTCCTCTCGCAAAAAATGCTCGACATCTATGAAAAAGACCCATTTGACAAGATTATAAGGTGCTATTTTCTGAATTAAGACGACATACCCTCTTAATCTTTACCACACCTTTGTTATGGCTCTGCAGAGATAAGAGCTATTTGGGATGAACTAAAAGGAGTTGACCTGCTCCATTGAAGTTTGGTATTCTGTTATTTAGCTAAACAAAACGCATAATAACAAGGTACAACTATTAGAAAGTGTTTTTTTGTAAAATAATAATAATTATCAATTGCTTGGGCTGAAAGACACCTGTTAATAGGATGAGCTCATGAAATAAATAAAATTTTAATCTTTTGTATGGTCACGACAATATGCGAAAGGGATATAGCAAAGGTTCATTTCCAGATATATTTGCTAATTTATCGTAATGACTGGAAGAAAAAATCTAAAATAACAACCTCATCTGGGTTTGAAGAAACGCTCGGACTTTAATTTTGGGTCTATCTTATATATAAAATATTAGTGACTTGTAATAAATCAGTGTAAAGCGGAGGTATAGTGTGATTTTCTTCTCTCGTTTAGTTAAGGAGAATTCATCATCATTTCCTTACTGGTTCTACGGAAAGAAAATAGTCTAAAAACTAGGGTCTATTATAAAACTGCATTGCCATATGTCGGAGGCCGTCAGAAAAAATTTAAACTCAAAATTTCTTCACTTCAATATTCGACGATGGGTTTGGGCTATTTAATTTAAATACACCCATCTGACGACTACCATCAAAGGCATAAGTCTCCGTGGTTAGCCTTTAGCCTATTAATAGGTTGCATTAAATAAAACAAAAAACAGAAAGGATCCCTCAAACCCAAAACAATTAAATATCCGATCACGCGAGGGAAAGTGAGTAGGAATGCCGGATAGATAATATGGCGGAGCGCCGTATTCATCCTATGAGGACTAACGCTCGAGGAAACATAGCATTTAATTGAACTCGTCTCATTAGGGTACTTGCTATTGTTGCAGGAGAGTTGCACGCTCTTTCGACCTCTATCTAGTACATAAAGTAATTTCCTTTTCGAAATACTTTATTTTAGTTAACATCCTCTTTGACGATGTGTTTGTTGGGTCTGTAAAAGCGTAGAAATGATAGTGGGAGATTTAAAAGAGAGGAAAAAGACGCCCCGAGAGACCACCAATTTCTCATGGGGCACTGGGATCGGGAAAGTCCGCCCCTCTTTCCCTTCCTCCCTCCCATTTACCTTCCACAAATATCATTACGCCACTCTTTTATAAACATTTTGTCAACTAAATCAAATTATCTAAGCTGTGGGCAGAGTCCTGTTCAGCTTCTTGAAATTTGAAACAATTTAAGAAGATTCGAAAAGACTCGAAATAAGCAAGGTTTACAATAAACTCAATTGAATTGATTTCCAATAAACTCAAATGAATGGACCGGCTGAAAAATGAAGAAAATGTATGAATTCACATAACCTAACTAAATTCAACTTATTAGGTTATAAAAACTACATTCATGGCCTCATAATATAGTAGTGCATTACATTCCATCTATTATCCTACAATCCTCATAATTTCAGGCCTCTGCCTCCCATTGTCTTTATGACGCCGCAGTTTGATTAAAAACAAGTATTGTTTAAAACTCGCGTCTCCTTCATAGGTAATTGATACTGCGAACTTTTAGAACGGAGTAAGAACTGACCATTTAGTGAGAATCAAGTCTAATGTGTGAATTGTGCCAGATTTTAGATTGAGGTCTTGGTAAGCTTGTTTGAAATCTAGTGCCATAACTTGATGTACCAATTTTAAGTAATTCAGTAGAAGTCGGGCACTGATCGAACAAAAGATTCTTTTAATAAGCACCTTAAATGGACTTTCTATTAAAATAACTTGCTACTGAAAAAACGTCATTGAAACAACTTGCTATTAAAATGCCGGTAACTTCTATTGAAATAACATGCTATTGATTTGACTTGCTATTGAAACAACTTACTATTGAAATAACTTGCTATTGATATGACTTGCTTTTGAAAGAATTTTATATTAAAATAAATTTCGATTAAAATAACTTGTCATTGATACAATTTGCTATTGAAATTACTTGCCATTGAAACCACTTGCTATTGAAATTACTTTCTATTGAAACAACTTGCTAATGAAATTACTTGTTATTCAACTAACCTGCTATGGAAATAACTGATATGGCCAAGCACCCCCCATACCTTCACTTTGACCTTTACTTATGATCGTATGACCATTTGTTCATCGAATAAGAAACGATCTAGGACGGGCTGCCCTCGTGAGCTGTACAGTCCTTTCTAAAAAAATATTTAAAAGCAATTTACGAGCGAGAGGATGTTCTTTGGTTATGTTTTTTTTAAAGATCACAATAAATATATTATGAACAGACATTATGTTTTTTTTTAGAGTATTTGTTTGTGAAGCAGTAATCATCCATCTAGATCTTAGATCTGATCCAAGCTTCTTTCATTCAAGAAGGATTATTTCCATTTATCTGTCAGTAAGTCGACAGAAGAAGACAGAAGACAACGATAGATCAAAGTGAAGGATTAAAAGTGATTGGCCTATATGTCAAAAATTATTCGAAAAAATGATGATCCTGCACCCCCACTCTCTCCAAAGCGTAATCTTTCGTTGCGTTTCCGTCATATGCTTTCGATCCGACATTCCTGTTCCCTAAGGAAATCTTTTCTCTCTTTGTGAGTAAAGAGGGAGATTTTTTTTTTCTCGGCACTTCTCATGAATAAAGATAAATTGTTTTGTTACTAAGCCAGCCATATATGATTGTTGTACGTGTTTCAATCAAATATAATCGTGCTCCGTCACCTTCTTTTCTTCTTTCCATAATGATCGATTGTATGTGTCGCTGTCATTTACATGATCTCTTCTATGTATCGGTCTTATTTACATGAATTATTGTATGTCTTGGTCTGATTTACATGGTCTGTTGTATGTTTCGTTCTCTTTTGCTTATGGTAGTGATCGGAAATTTAGTTTTCTTAAAAGCAGTCCTTTTCTCATTTGCTATTAGCTAGTCAGATATCATGGTACTTCTACATCTTATTCCCTAAAAGCAATTCTTGGTTGCTCTTTGAAACAGATACGATGCTGATCCAACATCTCCCTTCTGTACAGATCGACCTTTTGTTACTTGCCCGTCGGATATGCGAGCGATCCAACATTTCCTTTCCAAGAGGAGCGAGCGTTAGTGCCTCTCTCACTCTCATATTATGGAGATATGATACTGCCTTCCAGAACTAAATATCATTGTCACCGTCACTCAGCTGGTTATACAAAAATTTAGTGACGATCTTGGAAAATAATTCATGGAGGTGGTTAATAGTTGTACTTGTAGGAATTTAAAGTTGCGTATGGAAGATAAGCTGTCTTTTTCTTTACATATTTTTGTTAAAATGTTGAACGACCAATTCCTTCTCGAATAATGAATTATCGTCTAAAGATAAAGACTGGTTTAATGATGATTGCAGACATTCATATTTTGGAAAACACGAGGCTTCTAAGCGATGGGTAAGGAATGCATGTAATTTTACTTGGAATAATTATATTTGACTAAGAGTAACCACTTGAAATGTTCATGGCACTATAATCTCTGCAACAAAAATGGTGGGTTGCCCTCAACTCTGTAGTTTCCGTGGTCAGCAATTTACTTAAACTGGATGGCTGTCAATCACTATCAAAAAGAAGGGGCAACCCTTTTGGCAGATGTGTTAGACAGTAAGTAGTTTAATAGGAATTTTAATATACATCAGTCACATTATCCTAAAGCTTAGTTCTAAAACAGGTGAATCAATACAAATCGTACACAGGAAAATAAAACAAGTTGTCTACAAAATAAAGGAATATATTCTCATGAGAATTTACACAAAAAATAGAATGATATATATAGTTGCGAAATCATTCGAAATGGCACCGTCTGTCTTGACGTTCTTCTCTAGGCAGGACCTAAACCAGTTGTATTCACAGGTTAGAGAGTACTTGTCAATGGATGACATTACCTCCAAAATGCTGGCTCTCAGAGATCCTAAAGTGTTGTAAGCAGCCTTGTTGACATTGTTCTCTACAACGCCCAAAACAAAATAATCTAGGGGGTTTCAATCGGGAAGCTTGGCAGCTACAAGTTTGCGGAACATTTGTGGAACACACACACTTTTGTCTTCCTTGCATTGTGTGTGGGAACAGAGTTCTGCTGAAAAACGTTGGGCCTTCAAGTGGGCACTTGGTCTACTCAAGGCTTGAATATAGTACTAAGCACTTCACTCTAAACATCCGCATTGACTTTGACGCCATGAGGGAATTTGTAAAGAGACATAACATAGCCCTTGCTGCTTCCCACGCCAAGAACATTCAAAGAAGCAGAGAATTTACTTTATATGACCGTAGGCACTTCCAAAAGGTCACAGTACAGCCAGAAATCATTCATCCGGTTCACTTTCCTGTCTTGAACGAAATTTCTATCTTTGGAGAAGAAACGAATAAGGCGGGGCCATCGTGCTTGACTTCGTTAATGAGTGCCTGTGCCTTCACTTTACGGCTTTCCTTGGTAGCCTGCGTGAGAAGTCAGCACCTTTTCAGCAAAAGGGAATGGTAGCCCATGTCCTGATAAACTGTTCTGTAGATTGCTGCCTTGCTTACAACTATCTTCTTGACAAGTTTGCCCATGGATTGTTCAAGGTCCTTGGAGATCTTCTGTCTGACACTGGCGACTAATTTCTTGACAAGTTTGCCCATGGATTGTTCAAGGTCCTTGGAGATCTTCTGTCTGACACTGGCGACTAATTTCTCATTCCTTTTCAGCAAAAGGGAATGGTAGCCCATGTCCTGATAAACTGTTCTGTAGATTGCTGCCTTGCTTACAACTATCTTCTTGACAAGTTTGCCCATGGATTGTTCAAGGTCCTTGGAGATCTTCTGTCTGACACTGGCGACTAATTTCTCATTCCTGGTGGTATCAGAGCGACGTATGTGACCCTGTCTTTCGGCAATAACTTCATCCTTCTTATCAACCTCGTCTTACTTCCGTTTCACCTTGTAAATGAGGTTCGCCGAGTAGTTCAAAAAATCACAATCTCCTTCACGCTTCTCCCTGCGCGGAGGGCCGCGAGTATAGCGTATTGTCTTTCGATTCCAGCTGGCATTACCCGCATTGAATTTAAATTCTTACTGAGCGTGTCCAAGATCAAGTAAGCTACAGTGACGTTGTCATTAATTAGCATTTAGGTAAACTTTCAACTTTGTATCAATTTACCCCAAACGCATTGTAGTTGTAGAGCCAAATTTGATTTTCCCTTTGTTTTTACTTCTTTATAAAGACATAAAGATTCCCGATTATTTAGTTCGTAAGGTATTCGTCATATTTTGCAAGTTTCCCACATGCTGGAGAACTAGTGGTAATTTTACTTCGTTACCTAAAGGGGGAGTGTGGAAAAAATCCCATTCCCTTCCGATTACTGCCCGATCTTCATAACTCCCATATTATCTAAGATGTTTGAAGTCCCAAATGTTAAACCATTTGAATACCTATTCTAGTGATACTTTGTTTGTTATTATGCAAGCGATGCGATGGTTGTGGTACAATTTGTAATTTTGTTCAGAAGAACTTAGAATCATGAGGCTCTTGTTTTCAGACATGAACAGATGAGAGTTGGAGTATTTCTTAATATTATTGTGGATTTTTTAAATTATACATTGTAGCGTAGATGTTGATGGACCCTATATTCAGTAAATTAATGTGATTTCTGGCGTTACGGGCGGTTGTGTTCTTACTCCGATTCTATTTGTATAATATAAGCATGATATGTGGTTTGGCCGAGTAAACAATCTTGATGCTGATAAAAAGGATCCTACTCTTTATGCATTTTTTTCCTATCTGTATAGCAGAACCGATTTTGGTGAATCCTTTAACACACAGATTTAGTCAAAATTATCATTTGGTGCAATTCATTGTGGATAAAGCCCAATCCAAATAAATATAAAAGTAAGGTTTGTAGGTTAAGGGCATTATACCCTTAATCAAATCTCTTCACTGAAAATCTCCCTTTAATTATGTAAAGGTATTTTCAGATTTCAGGTATCTTTCTTGATTGAAAATTCACTTTTAAGAAGCATATCCAATTTTGAATATTGTTCTTGAGCTTTGTCTTCTTCAGCTGACTCTAATCTTAAATCGATAAAAATCTAATTGTTCATTCTCTATAAAATTTTTGTCAAATTTGTTGATTATCCTCTGCACGAATATGTTCCTGGATTATATAAATAGGCTCGCAGAACTGGAAACTCAGTAAACTTTAAAACTTAGAAAGGTTAAATACCTTCCAATTTTTAGAAGTTTCAGCCTGGAGGTGACCAAGAAATGGAAAGAGCTTCCTAGTCAGAGCGCCTCGTTGGAGTTTCAAACGTTTAAAATAAAGCACAATGCTTTTTTGTTAAAAAGACCAACGTAAGAGTGATTCCTTAATTTAATGGTTTTATCTGGTCTGTTCTTGATTATTTTTCTTTTAATATCGTGTAGATCCACAAAAGATGCCACTATTAAACTAATTATATCTCAGTAACCTTTAGAACTATATAAACGATATTTTGACACACTTATGACAAAGCACTTCCTCGCTATTGATAAAAGTTAAAAACGATATCATTTCTAATTTTATCTCAAAAGATAAAAATAGTGTAAATGAACAAATATATTGGATATTTTATTTATTTTAGCCTCTAAATGATCGATTGGACCAGCGTATACGAAGGAAGAGTTCGTGCACACCTCACTAGGTGTGAGGTGTGCACGCATATAACAAAGGCCAATTTTAAAATCTAATTAGGGCGAAAGTAAAGAAAGTCATCTTTATCGGCCCTTAAATTGTCAACTCATGATAAATAATGAATTTAAAATTACTCTGAATGAGTTAGGTTCGAAGGCCTGGTAAAGTTTTATGGGCGCGTTGAATGGGCTGCTTGGAAAGCACAAGGCTGATAACTACAAGTCTCTTCTCCCCAAAATAATTAATTTCTATAATAATTTAGGTTGCCATATGTTCCTAAAATTGCATTTCCTTCATTCGCACCTGTCATTTATTCTAGAGAGTGCAAGAGAAGTGGGCGATGAAAATGTTGAAGAAAGATCTCACCAAGACATTGCAACTACTATCGAAAATATATTCAAGGGAAAATGCAGCCGGGGTATGTTACCTGTTGGTTTCTCCAAAGAGAGATCGGTCAGATGATAAACATAAAAGAAAGCAAAAGTACTCAGGAAAATAGGTATAAAATCTTAGGGCAAATTTATATTTTGCTTTTCCAAATATCCTAAAAGATGTAAAGTTAGTTATTTTTTTACTCAAAATTGATCCTGTGTCTAATATCAATTTGTAAAATGTATTTAAATAAACAAATACATTAAACTTACACCTTTATTTACAATATGCACATATTTAGATACTTTTCTATATGTTAGTGCTAAAATAAGGTGAACTGCACTGTGCGCAGTTAGTATAACAAGACAAGTGACTGTATATCATACAGTTCGTTTTAGAGCTGCTAGATTAGACTATTGGATACAGTCACTTGCTTGACACGTATGAAGGTGTGCCGTAGGAATTATGGAGTTGAATACTCATTGCTATGACAACCGCAACTTAGGGCTAAATTTTAGAGCTTTCAAATGAGAAGGATGTGGCTGCGTTACGTTTTAAAAATTAAATATATAATTCTTTCCTTAACAGAAATCAAAGGAGTACTTGGCCTTCACCCCCTCCTTGGCCACTCTTTAGAGGGCCAAGGGGTCGGGGGGAGGTGAACTGTTCTTTGTCTGCCACCTCTCTTTTTTTATTTTCATTTATATATATATTTGTTTTATAAGAACTCCGTCAGACTGCGTCGTCCTTATCATCATACATTATAGTGATTTTCAATAATTTATTAATTTGTCATTTGCAATTTAAGTCCTTTTGTGAAAAAGAAATCTTACTTTTGTAATTTATGTGCAAAAATACACTAGAACTTTATTTTCTCCTCTCTGTAGCAAAATCCTTTTTATAGTGTTATTATCAAAATTGTGACAATTGATTCGTTAATAATAGAGTTAGAATCTAGCAGAAACAAAGCGAAAGTTTTGAGCAGCTCTTCTATTTTCACATAGTTTGAAATATCAAAAATTTATTACCACATCTGGTATTTAATTTTAACAAAATAATAACTAAAATTGATGTCTATAATTTTTAACCAAATTTCATTTGTTTTTTTGAGTCCTTTTCACTCACGCCATTACAAATTTTGAAAGCCTGTATGCTTCAAGAGCTACATCAGCTTAAGCTGTTATGGCCACTGAATGATAAAAAATCCATTCGGAACCACAATGTATATAAAAAAATAAAAACTTAAAATACCGATCGTTCAGTGGGGAACGCTATGAAGAGTTGAAAAGAACTTTTCAAAAACAAATACATTCTCAGGACAGACAACGGACAGACACACCCAGAAAGACCTTAAAGTCAAAGAATAAGTTGATCAAAGTAACTTCACTCCGAAACCGCCTCCTTACTGCTCCAGAAATTAATCAACAATTAAACTACGCCACCGGAGCCATTGTCTTCGCCACAACGGCGACGACGAAACAGATAAGCTAGGCTTTTTGACTGAGTGACAACAAAGAAGCCTAGAGAAATTTTAATAAACAAAATATGTTTGGTTTGAACTAAAAACATTAAAATTAAGCAATTAGTGAGTGGAAAAAGGTTCTTTGTGTCAGTGTAGCATGGCGGAAGTATGTAGTGTGATAGTTTATACCACTTTTGCTAGCAATTTTGTTGGATATCTTTTTAAAATATCAAATAAATTAGACCAGGACAGTTACCTTTCAATTTAGCAGTCACATGCTATCTCAACTAGAACCCCACTCAATGGGCAAAATTTTATTTTGTAGCAGGATAATGCTCATAAGTAGAAATTGCTAAAAAATAAAATATTCAAGATACGTTGTCTAAAAAACTATATAATGATACCAAATATCCAACAGCATTGTATCAAGGAACAGAAAATGTCTTACAGCACCTAGAGAAAAAGATCTATCATTCAGGATTAACTACAGAATCGCTGAAAAACATTCTTGGAACTTGCTGGGGAATTCAATGAAACTTAGTTTCAAAAATATCAACCAAAACAGTTAGAAAGAGACTTAAAGATCAACGGCTAAAAGGATGCAAAAAAAAGAATAAAGCCATGGATATCTGAAGCACCTAGAGAAAAAGATCTATCATTCAGGATTAACTACAGAATCGCTGAAAAACATTCTTGGAACTTGCTGGGGAATTCAATGAAACTTAGTTTCAAAAATATCAACCAAAACAGTTAGAAAGAGACTTAAAGATCAACGGCTAAAAGGATGCAAAAAAAAGAATAAAGCCATGGATATCTGAAGTCAAGAGTACAAGCGTCTTTAGCAGGCCGAAAATAAAAAAATCTTACACATGATCACTGTTTTCATTATGGCCAGGCGAGATGATTTTATCCGAGGAATAAATAGACTAAACAACTTATACTATCATGCTGTCACAAGTTTTAAAGTTATATACCTGGTTTTGCAAAATTTCTATTACACTCGTTATAACTCTCTCAATAGAGGACACAATCACAGTTTTGATGAGGTTAAACGTTTTTATTGTTTCAAAATATAAGTATGTGGTAAATTGTAATATTAATAAATGTTGCCACCCTCGGCGGTGATCACACGCTTCAGGCAACTTCAGAAGGCCGCACTTACTTTGTGGACGGTCTTTCCTCATGGTGTCCCATACACAGTCGGTTGACGGAGGACTTCAGCTCGTCCACGTTGCTCTGGTGGACTTTGCAGTCTTGCTTTCGACGTGTGCCCACACATTGTAGTAGAGGGGATTGAGATTGGTTTACTGCTGCTGCAAAAGTCCTTCGACCAGAAGTTCATGTTAGACCCTTACTTCTCTTCTAGGGTCTTAGATGTGTGACCGGGAATACCGTACTCCAGAAAGACATTGTTCACTTTCTTCGTGATCTTTGTCACCCATGGCACAACTTTCTTCGCCAAGATGTCCCTGTGTTCGGGTCGGGTGAGACTGTAACTGGTCATGAACAACACCGCCGGCATCTTCTCTTCATTCGAAGCAACGACGCCGCACATCATTAGGGAGGCCCGATGTTTGGTCGTAGACAGGTAACGGACCTCAATGATGCCCTAGCCCAAGCCTTCCTCGCCCTCGTTCTGATTGTTGATAAGCAGATCGACCGCAAAGCTCTTTTAACAGAAAAAAATGAAAATTCGATTGCCATAACACATCAAGTCATTCAGAAAGCGAGGACAGCTCACCCGACGTTATACTCGCATACGGTCGGTAAGCAGAGGCCTTTCCATTCACCTCAAGCTCTCGCTACCCTCCCACTTGACGGCCATGGATACCTTGATGATTTTTTTCTTCGCAAGAGCTGTAGTTTGAATTTCGGACTACTTTTGAAGGCATTTCTCACAATCAAACGGGCCACAACTTGAGGTCTGCCTGAATGAGGTCGATCCTTAAGGCCTTCTCTGTTCTTGAGCCTCTCCACGACTCAGTAGATGGTCATGCAGCTGACTTTGAGTCACTTGGTGATGTCGGAAGGAGAGCAAAGATCTTGATTCTTTTCACTTCCCACTCTTGCAATGGAAATGAGGTTTTAATGACACCTGCTGGAAAAGTAAAACATTAAGTTTGTTTTACAAAACTTTTCTAATCACATCTAATCCTCTCGAAAGATAAATAAACCCAGTACCCATAAATTGCATCTCCAACACCCCAAATGAAGTTATATTTGAGTGGGGTAATGCCCCATACCATTTATCCAACTACACAAAGAATTACTTTGGAGAAATGGGGATCACTCTCTTGGAGTGGCCACCACAGACTCCAGACATAAATACAATTGGACGTTTGTGAAGAGTTTTTGGGTAAGCAAATAAGAAGTACCACAAGTACAAATAAAACAGAACTGTATGAAAAATTCAAAGCTTAGTCGGGGAAGATAGCTTCATAAATTTGTGAAAATTTGGTGAAATCCATTCCACGAAGAATTATGGCTGTGATTATAGTAAAAGGGTTTAAATTAACTTTTAAAATAATTAAAAATTAATTATATACATATATATGGTGAGAATGGGTGGAGGAAGTAAAAAAAGGGAAGCTCTATGGAGTTCTTTATTGACGTTTCACCTTTCATCTTTTTCAGAACAGAACTACAGAGCAAAGGAGATCGCTCTCTTTATTTGTAGGCAGATGTCATACCGGGTCACGGCTGCTCGTCCTCAGTCGGCTTCTTCGAGTTGGTCGTAAGTAAAATAAAATAGCCAGGAATTCGAAAGGAAAACAAAAAGCAAAGCAACAGTTCAATATAAGTTAAAATACAAATATATGATCGTGAAAAATATAGATAAAGAGTAATTCAAACGATCAATAAATGCGAGTAAACTAGAAAACGAAAGTTTAAAACTTAATAAAGCAATGGTGAAGTAAAAAAAAGAATTAAAAACATGAAACTAAGGAAAAACTTTTATATGTAAGATCATTTAGATACCAGGGGGACAAATATTTAAAATAAACCCAAATAATAAAAATCAAATTGAGAACTTTGAGACAGAAACTAACCTTCTTTTGTTGGAGCTGATGATATCGACTGATTACTATCATCGAGACTAGCCAGGATTAAAGCTATGTAGGAGGGGAGATTTGGTTGGTTGTATGTTTCTTTATTTAACTATATAGCGAACAATTTGAGGGAGGCGGAATAATCATTAAGTTCTGGGTTTACTTGTTTAATGAAAAGTTATTCTAGAGTTTTTTAAATCCAGAGAAGAGGAATCGGAAGATAATAAACTAAAAGAATCAGGGTCGAGCGGGTGGCTAAGATTTTGAGAGTGCTCTCTTATTTAAGAGTGTTCAGGTTAAGAGATCGAAATGTTAGTTCTATATGACACTCCCATATGCTTAGCAATCCTACATTTTAATTGTAGACTAGTTTGGCCTACATAGCGACTTTGGCAGGTCACACACGTAATTTATAAATAATAGAGGATCGCAAGCATAATGAGAGTGATTCTTTGTGTCAAAAGAAATAACTGATAGAAAGAGGATTGGAATTAATAGTAAAGAACTGGCATTGAGAAAAATACTTATTAAGAATAGAGAGTAAATTTTTATTGAATTTAGTGGTCAAATGTTGAAGATATGGAAGCTTCATGAATATTTTTTGTTTAGGAACTATAGTTGGTTTGATTTGGTTAGAAATTTCTTTTGATACGAAATTAGAGGTTAATTTATCAAATATGTGGTCTGGGAAGAAATTGAAGTTGAAAAAGTTCCTAAGGTACTGTATTTCAGAATTAAAGAGACACCAATTTGAGCAAATCTTGTACGCTCTTTGTATACGGCTTTTGATGCTGGAAAGATTAAAATGTGTAGGAGTGCAACTAAAGAAATGGGTGCCAAGTTTGGTGGTAGTGCATAGTAATCGAATATTTGGCCGTAAACACCGGCCCTCAACAACAGTCAAGCGATGAGCTGAAATCGAACATTAAAATTGTTCTAAAAATTCCACTCACCGGATTGGCTCGTTTCCTTTGACGCTACGCTCAAGGGGGGCGGAATAAATATCCCCTAAAAACTGTTTTCTCTTCATTCAAATCTATAAATGAAAAATAAGAAAAAGATCTACCAGGCCATGATACAGCCTACTTTGATATATCAAACAATTGCCATGTATACGGTTTCAAGAAGCAATATAGTCAGAATGCAACGTATACAGAATAAGGCAGTATACATAATTACGAACACGTGACGATTAAAGAGAAAAAAACATAGACTTACACAACGAAGTGAAAATAAAACCATTAAACAAAATAATTGAAATAGAGCCAAAATATTTATAGAAAAAACACAAGAAGAAATAGGCGAGGAACTAAATAATCAAATAACACGATGCGCATGATGGAGACAACAGATGCTGTTTCCTAGTGCTAAAAACAAAGCGGACCAAAGGGAAGAGAAGATTTACGTGTAAACCAAATAAGGAAACCTAATTGTGACGAAAATTTCACGAATAATGACAAACTCAACGGATTGGACTTGATACCCACAAGGAATGACAAAACTAACCAAAAAGTGCAAATAAACGAAAAAGGAAAAACAACATGGATAAAGAAGAGAAAAAAAAACAAATAAATAACCAAGGAACATGAGCCCACACAACAGATGCAGATACAAGAATTATGCTACAAAAATGATAGAAAATCGAGTTATTAACATAGCAGGAAAACAAATAACGCTAACAACGGTTTGATCGCCTATACTATACACAAATAACATTATAACAAAACAAACAAACACACTTTCACTCTAACTTATTTCGAACTTAACTCTAAAATTAGTTTATAGTACAGAGATTAGCGTGACCGCCACGCAACTTGCACCTCTCTGCAAACCTCCAAATTCCTTCCGCTTCAGTTATCTCCCTCCTTTACCGCTATCCAAAGATGGGTCAAACACTAACACCCGGGACAGGAAAACATAAGAACACCGTGGTCCGGGTCCCACGCTAAGCAGGTCCACAGGCCAACTTGGTCAACTTTCAAGCCTTTGACATTATTTCAGTCTGTCCTATCCTTACTTCTTTCTTCTTTCCCTCTCTTTCTTCCCCTCTCCGGAGTTCTTTTCCCTCGGAGCCTTCAGGCCTCGAGGGAGGAGGGTGCCAGGGAACCTAGGAGGAACCAGGCCTCGCCTCGCGCCCCTGACCGAGTCTCTCCTCCAGGAGGGACTGGTTGGGGGGTAAGTGAGGGGCACGGAGATCTAAAACTTTTTCTCTCACTTTCCTTTTAATTTAATTTCATTTCATTTCTTTTCATTTAGCCCGATTCAAACTCCACGACATTTCATCGGTAAAGGAGGAAAGAATACATAAAGACGTTCCGAAATGATCGAAAGCTCAGCAATTTCGTTTGTTTTTTACTAAACTCATTCATTAAAAAGAGAGAGATATATAGGACAAGTGATCTACCATCTACAAGATGGACTAAAAAGACAATTAGAAGAATAGAAAGTTGCTCAAGAAAATTGATCAAGACGAAATATACCATGGTCTTCAACATATATATATATATATATATATATATATATATATATATATATTAGTGTAGTTGGGTAGCAGTCTCTCTTGAATACAAATTTTGTTGAAGACCATTGTGTATTTTGCCTTAATTAATTTCCTTTGCCAACTTTCTCTTCCTCTAACTATCTTTTTTATTCCATCTTGTAGATGGTGGATTATTTGTTTAGTATTCATCTCTTTTTTAAATGAATGTGTTTGTTAAAAACCAAACTAAAATGCTAAGCTTTCGATCCTATTCGATCATCTTCGGGGAGTTTTGGAATTTCTTGCCTCCTTTACCGATGTAGTGAGTAGAGTGAGGATCTGGCAGAAAGTTAAGTGAAATGATTATGATATATGTATTCGAGAATAATGGGGCACAAGAGGGTATTTTCACCTTTACATCTATATACAATCCAGTTTATACAATGCAAAAGTAAATAAACATTATATGTATTTAAAAGGGGTTGAAAATGAAACTATAGTTGAGAAGGGAAAAGATTTAATGAGAGGCAAAGGTACACAAAAAGTACAATAGGTCCTACTGGAATAACTAATTACGCAGGAGCTCAGTTTTCTGGTAGTTTACATCGTTTTTGCATTTAATTTGTACACCACTTGAATGGTTTTATATTTACATTAATACTTGAGTTTATTTTTACAATCTTTGTTTGATGGTTTACTAATTCGCACTTTTGGTTAAATTTCACATACTAACTTTAATTATTATATTTAATTATATCTTTTAGTTATCACTGCTAACTTTATTTAGTTTTTAGTTTTCTATTCTTATTTGTTTACTATATTACTATTCACACTATTATTGCTATATATTCTTCAGTTTAAAATTTATTTAATGATTTTATTTAATGTACACTTACTTTTAAATTATTGAGTACACCGTTCGCACTTTGTTTTTGCTGAAATTATATTTCAGCTCTCTTCACTCTTAGAACTTTTATTTTGGTTTTATTCACTATCTGAATCTTTAATTCTATTAGTTTCTAGATTCACAATTCACTAGTACTTTCGTATTAACTAGTATCACTTTATAAATTTCATGTTTATACACTGTTAATTATTTGAATTTTACTTTATTGTGTGTCACTTTCACTACTTTTTACCATTAGTTTATCTCTGAGGTCTTCATTCTGCACTTTATGTTCTTGTATGTTGTCCCGTTTACTGTGTATAAACTTGAGTCCGAAATATATATTCCACTGCACAGGAGGCTTTCAATTTCCTTTGGAGACCACGGCCCCTCAAAGGTCCACTTGAATTCCCCGCTCCTGATTCCTTGCACTACTTTCACATTATTGTTTTTCTCAGGTCAACGTCCTATAATCCCGAAAGCTTTTAAGTTCACCTCTTCCCAGTCGAAAAATTTCCTTTTTCCAGGACCATCGACATCATTATAAAAAAGCTGTACCACCATGCTACAATGTCTCCTCCAAATCTTGACCAAAACTTCTAAAGGAGAATGTTACGTTCATGCACATCAGAGGCACCGTTCAGGACACCGGATGGTACTTTATACACGCAAGTGGATGGAGTGGCTATGGGGTCACCCTTAGGGCCGACCTTCGCTAACTATTACATGGGTCAACTCGAGGAGAGATTATTGGACATCATGGAAAATAAGCCACACACATATTGCCGATATGTAGATGACATCTACATCAACGTTCAAAACGAAGAACATCTCGTTAACATCAAGCAGCATTTTGAGGAGAACTCCGTGCTAAAATTTACTTATGAATTGAGCATGGGCAATAAACTCCCTTTCTTGGATGTTGTGGTTCATAACATCAATGGCAACTACATTATTAAAGTACATAGGAAAAGTACGGACATGGGAAGATTCCTTAATGAAGATAGTGAATGCCCTGAAAGATACAAATTTAGTGTAATCGGCTAATACTCGTACATCCGCCGAGCTTGCAAATGCTGCTCTACCTGGGAACCTTACCACCAAGAGATTGCAAGAGTAGAGCAAATACTCGTGAATAATGTTTTCTCAAACAGCATGATTGATAAAAAAACTCCAATCATTTTTAAATAACCATTACAAACATACGGATAAAACTGTAAGTAATCATGGAGAAGTCAATAACATCAAAGTGTACTACAGAAAATAGATGTCCACGGCCTATAAAATAGATGAAAAAAACATCAAGGAGATTATAAACCGTAACATCAAGGTTAAAAATCAAACCGATAAAATCCAACTCATCATCTATTATAAAACTACAAAAGCCAGCAACCTTCTAATGAAAAATAACATCTGACTTAACTCCTCGAATCTCAAGTTAACCAACATAGTTTACGAGTTCACCTGCCCCAATAAAGACTGTGAGCTTTATAATAAATATATTGGCATGACATCTACCACAATTTCGAGGCGGTTGACTATGCATCTACAAAGCGGAGGGCCAAAAAAACATATGGAGAGTGTACATAATATTAACCTAACGAGAGATATGCTCGTTGACAACACCATTATTAAAAGAAAAGACGTTAATAAAGCGAGGCTCAACATCTTAGAAGCCATTTTAATAAATGAAGATAAGCCAGCCATCAAGAGGCAAGCGACAAGCTGGAATCGTACATTAAAACTATTTTAAAAATTCCATGCACAAGAGTGGCTCATTTCGTCTAACGTTACGTTTAAACAAGGTGAATAAATACCCCTTAAAAATATTTTTCTTTCCCTTTCGGGTGGTGGTAGTTGATTCGATCACCACCAATCATTAAGTCCGCCACACTTCACAAGTCTGAGGGGCCTAATAAGAGATTTGGGAGAAGAAGAAGAAGAATCCAGTCCAGAGGGGCCACTCTCTCGAAGAGATGGCCGAAGACAATACAACCAGAATACCTCTGCGGCCAGTCGACGGACAGCCCAAGCCCAGCAGAGAGAAAGTATTCGAATCTGCGTATGGCAAATTGGGCATTGCCATGGTGAGACTGTTGGAGATAACCTCGGGGTATATAGCAATCTGCGAAAAAGAAAAAGACATCAAGGATATCACCAAGGAGAAGGTAGTATAGTTCCTTAGGGGAATTGTGCTGCAGCCAGCAGTAACACCACAGATCCTGGCACACAGGAGCGTGGTGTGCCGGCAACTCGATCCGTGGATCGGACAGCACTCCAAAGATGACATCAAGGAGGGGATCCAGCTTCGGCAAACCTGTGCCAAGGTAGCCGAAGTGATCAAATTCAAAAATAGAAGGCATAACAGCGACTACACTCACATCTTCAAGGTAGTCTTCACCGAAACCACTATTGCCCAAAGGGCAAAGTAACAAGGCCTATTAATATTCAATGGCAAAATTAGTGGGGAACAGATAGAGAAGGGAGAATTCACTCCAGTACAGTTCTGTTTTAGTTGTTACAAGATAGAAAAACACGCCACTAAAGACTGTAAAGAGACACAGGAAACATGCTCCAAATGCAGCGATAAAGGGCACAATTGGAGGTCCTGCATTAATAACTTCGAGAAGTGCATTAATTGTGGCCAAGGACACAGAAAAATGGCCATGTCATGTCCTGTAAAAAAGAGATAATTAAAAGTAAACACGAAGCGAAGTAGAAAGATGAAACACGTAAAGCGAATACGTCCTACGCCAAGCAGCAAAGGTGGCCCTCTCGGAAGTGGCTAATAAAAAGACATATCTCAAGCTACAAAACGAGAACTTTACGACAATTATGACGTGCATCCTTCACGCGCACGTCATGAATCTCACGCACCCTGGCACGTTCGCAACGGAGCTGAATAAAGTCTTAGTTAAAATCGAGATGGAACAAATGTGGTTCTTGGACAACCCCCCTCTAGGGATGTTCTGCAATTGCAGATGGCTTTAAACCAAAAAGCCTACAGTCAAGACACAACCCAGAATTTAACCAAGAAGGAGAAAAAACAAGCAGTCGATTTAAAAAACTCCTGCCCCTAAACAGAAACAAGAAATCACCGTAGAGAGAGAAAATGCTGGGAATGGCACTAATAGTTCCTCAGAATCCTCAGAGTCCTCGGACACTGAAGTCCCACAAATTAAGAAGGCTAAGAGAAAGAAAATAAAAACAAAAGATTGCGTGCGGATAGCATTAATCTTAAAATTTAGGCTTGCCACTACTTTCCTTTTCCCAAAGAAATGGAGCCCAGGGATATATTCCATGGGATTAAAACTAAAATATTCAAATGGGAGTACGACTACGAGGTCGCCTAGAAAAGGTGGAAGTAGCTCTGCTCAGACAGAATGCGACCCTATATCACAACACCTGCTAGCAGATTTCAAATGCTGAGTTCAGAAAAAAGAGAAACGGGAGGAAGAAGAACATCATCCAAAAACATTAAAGAAACAACCTTGAGAGAGTAAGTAATAGAATGAGGATTCTGATGTAAACGGATGGGAGGGAAAAGCTACGGCATATGGAAACATATTCCGAGTGCTTGACCACGACATCATTCTTATAACTGAGCATGGTATTGACACTACATCTGGCCAAATTAAAATAGCGGGCTACAGAGTAGTCATGAAAAATCATTTTCAGGAGAGGTTTGATGGTGTTGCAATAGCTTTTAAGGGGAACATCTCGTTCAAACAACTACAAGAACTTGATGAATCCTTTGTGGCGATTGAGCTCCACACATTGGTAGGAGACATCGTGTTAGCTACGGCGTATCAACCCCCTCGTTAAGCCTATCTCCCGTTAAATAACTTCTACACACTGTTCGGGCACCGCAGAATGGCATTCTTAGGGGGCGACCTCAATGCGAGATGCCGTGCGGCGGGCTATGTTAGTACCAACGCAAGAGGCCGAAACTTGGAACTAATTATGGAAAGAAAAAACATCCAGAGAATAGGGCCATATTTTCCAACCTATATAACTTCCATATCAGCAACCAAACCTGACATAATCTTAACAAGTGAAGGCTTCTCATTACACTACCATAGTGAGCCAGGCCAAATAGTCCCAAGTGATCACATAGCGATCTTCTCCACAGTTTCTCTCGCTCCGATCCAGCTTCCAGTCCCTCTCCGAAAAAAACTAGGCCTTGGCCAACTGGAATCGTTACAAGAGACAACTCAGTCAATACGCACCAGCTGACCTAAGCAAGGCGGCATTGGAGGAGATAGACGGGGAGGTGGAGAGAATAACTACGTCGATAATAGAAGCGGACTGCGAGTGCATACCCAAGACTGGGTATAAAACACCTCCCCAGCCGAGATGGACAGAGGAGATGAGAGAGATCGTTCGTGTTCACAGGGAAGTGTACGAAGAGATATGACGGGAACGTCCTAACCGGGAAAGAAGCTCGCTCCTCCGACGCCTAAGCAGCGAGCTAAAAGAGGCTATCAACCTTCAACAGGGGGAAATTTGGTACAACCTGAGAGCGAGCTCAACCCGGCTTAATTCTGGCGTCAACTCAAGAACTTAAAGGGACTAACAGGAAGAACAAAGGCTCGAATAAAAGAGAACCTAGACTATATAGAGGACCCGGCCGTTCTGTAAGACAGATTAAGGAATTTCTGGACAACGTCTTCAGAATAACCCTAGAAGAAGTAGATGAAGGCAGGGAGATGGCGGACCATGGCCGCCCCATAACACCAGAGGAGGTCATGCCCCACCTCAAATCATTCAGGGAATTACAAACATTTACAACGCTTCCCTGAATAAGGGTTACTTCTCTGAGGGTTTTAAGATCGCTAAAATAATCTTCATATCCAAGGGAGGTAAACCCCTGAACAAGTGGTCAATTACAGGCCAATCGCCCTGCTGGAATTCGTTGCAAAAGTCTACGAGAAGCTCCAGGCTGACATGCTCCAAGAACAACTAGCCGAGCTAGGAGCTCACAACCCTCAGCAGCACGGGTTCCGCAGAGGACGAGGTAGGGAAAATGCCCTCGCCCTTCTAACGGAAAAACTCGCTTGCAGCAAAGCTGAGAGAAGGTACGTAGAGGTGGTGCTGCGGGATGTAAAGAAGGGCTTCGATAAGGTATGGTTGAGAGGGCTACAATTCAAGATCCTCAACCTCCAGCTAAATTCAATCCTGGAAAGGGTCCTTTTAACTATGTCACGGATAGGAGAGCGCAAAATCGCGATCAAGGGCTGCAAAGAACTCGAATTTGAACTCGAGGCGGGAGTTCCACAAGGCAGCTGTCTGATTCTTTTGTTGTACCTCGTGTACACAATTGACCTACTTGCTTCAGTGAGGTATGATTCGATGTATCTGCAATACGCAGATGACATCACTCAAATTGTCCTTATTCCATTCAAGAACGCTGGAAGCCCAGCAGGGGCAACAGCTGCTGAGATTGACAACATAAATCGCTACGAAATAAAGTAGAAGATAAAAACGAACCGTCAGAAGTTCACTATAATTCCAATGAAGCGTCGGAAAGTAGACGACGTCTTGATCTACCATTAAATCTATCCGTACTCTAACGAGGGAAAGCTCCTGGCTTATGACTATATAAAACAGGTTACAAGGCCCACGTAAATACCAGAGTCTCCCTAGCCAAAAAAGAGATGACGAAACTGAACCGTTTCCGAAGCCTCAGCGTGCAAAATAAGCAAAAGCTGTACATGGCCCTGGTACGCTCCGTCCTAGTGTACCCAGCTGTGATCACGCACCGGGCAAGCTGTTCCTCTCTCAGAATGATGCAGAGAGTACAGAACAAAGCTACATTGCTGATAACCGGCACACAAAGGATCGCATATATTCGGCAATCGGTTCTACATGAAAGAATCGGACTAAAAGCGATCAATATGGAGATCCAAAGGCTAGGGAGAAAGACTTGGGACAAAATCGATCACGAAACGCTCCCAACTATAAACAACGATCTAGACATAAGAGAAAACAGAAGACGCGCAGTTGGAAGAACAGCTCTATTCCCAAGCGGAAGAACCTGTGCGAGAGAGAACATACTACCTATATATACATAGAATTATACAAAGGAAATTAACCTCAATAAAAAGAGGCGAAGTGTCCCAATTCATATTCAAAATCAAAACTCAATTCAAATCAAACTCAAACCGAAGTCAAATTAACCTTAACAAAAAGAGGCGAAGTGCCTAAATTTAATTCAATTCAAACTTAAATCAAAGATAATTCATTTTAACAAAAAGAGGCGAAGTGCCCAATTTAAATTTAACAAACACAGAGAAGTGAAGAAGAATAAATCAACAAAATTAACCAACTATAATAAGAGGAAGATAGATTAAAATCAACGAAAAGAGACGAGGTGCCCAAACTAAGAATTAAACTGAAAATAATAAAGGAATAACTTAATAAAATAAAACTAGAGATAATTAGCATAATAAAAAACGATGGAAATGCTTGAAAACCACGACTGAGGATCTAATTAACTTAAACAAATATATATATATATATATATATATATATATATATATATATATATATATATATATATATATATATATATATATATATATATATATATATATATATATATATATAACAATGGAGGAACCTGGCTGTTATCGACAATTTGCACCATTATTGACGGAGGAATAAAATTTTAGGAACTAAAGAATAAGAAAGCATCCTAGTGATGCTCTAAGAACAGGGCAACCTAGTAAACATTTTCACACTTTTGTAAACTTACCACACATTTCATCACTTTCATTAATGAATTAATTAATTTGACTTAATTTTCTACCAGATCCTCCCTCCACTCACTACATCGGTAAAGAGGCATGAAATTCCATAAGCTCCGAAGATGATCGAATAAGATCGAAAGCTTAGCATTTTAGTTTGTTCTTTACCAAAGACATTCATTTAAAAAAGAGATGAATACAGGACAAGTAATCCACCATCTACAAGATGGAATAAAAAGATAGTTAGGAGAAGAGAAAGTTGCCAAAGGAAATTAATTAAGGCAAAATACACAATGGTCTTCAACAAAATTTGCATATATATATATATATATATATATATATATATATATATATATATATGAAGTTGGTGTAAAATTTGAATATTTTTAAAGTCTCCTCTTCTCAGGAACATGGATAGTATATAGAGTAAAGCTTTAGTTGAGAAAAAGTGAGCTGATATGGAGGACTGTAAGCCATATGAATATTGGATAAGGTTTACCTGCATCTTGATGATTCGACCTGGGTAACAAAATGCCGACATCATGACTGGTACCTAATTACCTGTTAACACTGTGAAAGACCTAAAAAATAACAGGAGCAGTTGCAACGGAGAAACACCACCCAGAACAATAGTTGATTTGAATTAAAACCATGTGACGTCCCATGTATCATGAAGACCAAGTTACCCCTAACGGTGATGTCCTTTGAGTATCTCCAATACTTTCATTTTTGGCCCACATATGGCAGTTTTTTCTTTACTCTTAAATTTAGCCCGTACACCTTCTACTCGTATATATATATATATATATATATATATATATATATATATATATATATATATATATATATATATATATATATATATATATATATATATATATATATATATATATATATATATATATATATATATACATATATATATATATATATATATATATATATATATATATATATATATATATATATATATATATATATATATATATATATATATATATATATATATATATATGTTTATTACTGAAGTCGACTGCAAATTTACCGTTATTTATTTTCTTTTCGAGTCTCTCGATTTGTCTGATATTCCACCTATGGTCGTGAGTTAATCCGTGGATAAGTTCAACAAAATTCATTAGAAAAGTATTAACGAACGAGAGCAGGAAACTATTACAGTGAGCAAAACAAAATATTTATTGGCCTGACGCGTTTCGATACACACCTGTATCATTACCAAAGGTTGATATTTGTAACTTAAGGAATTGAAGACAAAACTTTATATACATCGTTATTTAGATGTTAACAAATATATGAATATACTTATAGGGAATGGACATTTTTAAACACAAAAAGTTACATTGAAATGAGGGTTGAGACTGCTTAAAATGGTAAATCTATAATGAAAACAGGATTAAGATGGGCAGGGGTTATTATTCGGGGCGCGAAGACGTGAGGAAGGCATTGCGAATTGTAAGTGATATAATTTGGACTTTTTATCTTTTATAAGTAGTTGTTGGCGGTTTGAAGCATGCTCTCGGATTTCGGTATTATCTTTGAGTGACTTCTGGTCCAGTTGTCTTCCATGTTTTTCTAAGGTGAGTGTTTTAGGGGCACCATTGTTTAAAGGGTAACTCATTCTTCCTATTAACTTTGTTTCTGTCATTCCGGTCTATGAATGAGGTAGGAGCTGCTCACAGTCTCCCATTTTGTAAGTATATTTAAATATTAAATGACTTATCTGCTTAGGTGTTAGGTGAGGTCCTGGGTTGGATTTGCGTGTGAGAGGACCCCTTGTGAAGGATCAGCGTGAGAGGAAGCCCTGTAACATATTTTTTCAGGCCCTTCAAGCCCCAGACCAGGTGCTCCTTGGCGTGGGAATTCTAAAATCGATGAAAAGGACGCTGTCTCGCTCTGAGTTGCCGATCCGGCTGTATTTACTTAAGCGGGACACACATTGCTCTCCCTCCTCCGCAATAACGACGAATCCTCGCCTCCATGCCCCACAGACATTTCTTTCCCCCGCAAACGCGCCCGTGCAAGCTCAACCCTATATCCTGAGGCAAACTTCGCCGTTCGATCCAACCCATTATCTCGAAATAAGTTTGAACAGACTGGCGTCGTGAATTTTCTTGGGACAGCTATGCCCTGGTGCTATCTAATGGACAAGCCATCGGCTATTTAACCCTGCGTCAGCCATTCTTCGTAGAGATTGAGAGCCTGCCAGTCCTTCCGTTCAGACCGTGTGTCTGTTTCCAGCGAAGCTTCGCAACCCATGTTCGAGTCGTACCTCGTCGTTAAGATCTCACCAGAAGATCGCCTTTCGTGAAGCTTTGGACCCTGTTCATAGGAAGGCTTATCGAGTCATCTTCTTCCCGGAGAACTGCCTGTGCACGTGTACGCGCCCTTACACCGTATGGGTCTACACAGGCATACCTACACAGTGGGTTTAGTAGGGTTTCTTTCGTTTTTGCTGATTGGTACTGCCTATAGGTTACGTATGCCATCTTTCCATCTTCTTACGTATAGCGGTGTGTATATCGCCGTTTGTAAAACCGTTATTGACGAGTACATGTGTAGCACGCTCTAGTTCTTCGTATTTCTTTCCATGTAGAGCAATGAGTGGAGGCACAGTTGATATAGGAATTTATTAGAATTTTTTATAACCGTCGGGACATTCGCTTTTTGAATTCATGCACAGACTTGGATTTGTGTTTTTTACGTAAACTTTGGTAGATATTTTATCTTTATGCTTAGTGGTTAGGGTATCTAAAAACGGAAGTTGGTTATTTCTAGCTATTCTCTATGGTGTAGTTAGGTGTAGTTAAGGGTTTAAGAATTTCCATTCCCTATAAGTATGTTCATATATTTGTTAACATCTAAATAACGATGTATATAAAGTTTTGTCTTCAATTCCTTAAGTTAAAAATATCAACCTTTGGTAATGATACAGGTGTGTATCGAAACGGGTCAGGCCAATAAATATTTTGTTTTGTTCGCTGTAATAGTTCTCTGCCCTCGTTCGCTAATATTTTACTAATGAATTTTGTCGAACTTATCCACGTATTAACTCACGACCAAAAGTTGAATATAAGACATCAAGAGACTCGAAAAGAAAATTATTAACGCTAAATTCGCAGTCGCCTTTAAAACTATGTTACAAAGAGAATCTACTGCCCAACTATACGTATATATACTGTATATATATATATATATATATATATATATATATATATATATATATATATATATATATATATATATATATATATATATATATATATATATTAAAAGTGAAATATAGATATACAGATAGAGAGATGTCTATAAAAAGAGAGAAAAATATATTATTTTCGTTGAAAAGCCTTCACTTATCCGTTAAATTCCTTCGAGATTTCCGCGCCCCAAATTTCAACAAAAATTTCTTGTCCAGAAACCTTTTCTTTATTTTTTTTATATCCTTTTCCATATTTTATACATTAATATATGCTCATTAACTTCCTTTTTAGTTTACTTTTTCAATCTATGTTCTTAGAAATGGTGCAAATTAACTGGTAAATAATTACCATTCGAATGATATAATATTTCATATAATTTCTAGGCGTCTAAGAGTGAGGAAAAATATGGAGTTGCTTTCCACTAAAACAAAGATATATTATTCATTAGGAAAATAAAGGCAAGACCATAGGGAATGCGAGACAAGAATTAACGGGCTGTGGTGTATATTATTGCTGGTGTGGAATGCTAAGAAATATTGAGTTATGGGTGACGCATTAAATATGAGTATTAGGATTCACCCATGAAATCATATTTCATAGGAATCTTTAGCCCTCAGGATCTGGGTATGGTTGGATTACTAGGTATTTATGTAGTTTCGGTAATTGGTTTTGGTATTAACTGGTCCTTATCATGTAGTCGAATGCAATCAGACTTACTTACCACCTCTCTTTTATTTTTTTTTTAATTCTTAATATTTATTATATAAAGGCCTTTGCTTTGTTGCAGCATGGAACTAAGGTTAGGAAAGTTGCACTACCATAAAAGCAGTAGTATCCCAAATAATATTTCGGGGAGGGGGGAGAGCTATTCTAAGTAATTATGTCCTTTTCACACTCACGCATTTGAACCTAGCCTAACCTTACTACCTTTTAAAAGCTTTAAGATGGAAACCCATTACAACTTTTAAATTTTTTAATAGGTGTAACTATGTGTTATTAAACAGATTTTCTTTTCTCATAATAATAATGCAATTTAAATAAGAGCAAAGATCTAATCGTTCGTTTTGCAATTAATTATATTCAAATTTTTCAACTAAATTTTCTAAAAATTTAGGAATTGAGTCATATTTTATTCTGGTAATAAAAAATTTTGAAATTGTTTTTTATTATGGTTAGTCTAAGAGGTTTAAATTAGGCCTCACATGTGAACGTTCATAATTTTAGGGGGACTCTGCCCACATAAAACATTTTGAAGTTAACTTTATTTTAACATCTTCAAATTTGAATAAATAAAAACATAAATTTGTAAATTATTTGAAATTCCTATAAAAGCGTTTTTTTAGGGTTTTGTTTCCTAGTTAAAATAATATAACAATTAATTCCCAAGACAGAGAGTTGAATGGAATTGAAAATCGTTGGAGTTCATGGGTTATTAAATGAGGAACTATTCAGTATGTGTTCTAGTATAAGACCCTGTTTGGAATTCTGTTCACGTGGTTATCTATAACTATGCCAGACACTTCTCTACTCTTTATACGGTTTTGCTTTTATGATATTGAAATGCTTATGAAGAAAAATTCTATATTTATTTTATATTATCGTTGAAATTCACGATATTCTTAGGTCTTAACAAACCCAGAGAACTCCTAATCCTTTACAATGGTCATAAAGTTCTTACGAATTGAGTCCAGATTATGTAGGAGCGAAGAATAAGCTTCTTCGTGATCTTAGGAAGGAATGCAGAATCTCGCCTAAGCAAAGAGTTATGCGAAGATATATCATGGTGAAATTTACGTGCATTGGATTCAGCAATTAATGAACCATAGCTAAAAATGGTTTATTTCAATACATGTGGAAATTAATTACCAAAATGGCAAGTTTATAATCTTAAGAAATAGGAATTATTGTGTTATTAAGTAAAATTCTATGAAAAAGAAAAGTAAAAAAATACAAACCCTGTCGCTTATCGAAGAAACCTTCAGACGCGAGAAATATTTTGATATTTGGATCTAACCTTGAGACAGTTATGATTAAGTTTATTCTGTCGTTACAGATGGGATTTAATTGCAGGCAATATTGCTACAAATGGCATCAAGAAGTGGGAGGAAGTGTGTCTCTCTTAGTGGCATTGATGTCCCATTTTGTAGGAAAATAGTAACAGTTTATGGTATAACTTTTCTTTCGATATCCTTTCCTTTACAATGTTATTAGAGTTCTTACTTATGAACATAAGCCCTCTTATGCAAACCTTTTACCACTAAGTTATACTGCAGCGTCTCTCAAAACCTTCCAAGTTACTTGGTTTACGATTACATTTCTTGTTATGCAAAATTTATCAACCATTCCTATTTCCATTCTTCTATTGTTTTCGCTTTAATGCTGTTTCAAATGTCTTCATTATAGAAAAAAGAGGTGGGCCAAATTCAGGATGATAACTATAAGGCCTCCTGGTATCCATTGCTCCAAACACTCTACCCTTTTGTTTACTAGGTGAGCATTGTAAAGATTAGCAGCCTCAGACTCCCTGAGGCAGCTTATTTTTACTTTTAGGCTACTTGTCTTTACCACATTAGTCAGGAATTTAAAAGAGTTTATCTATGTAGTGGTTATAGGAAGTTATAAAATGTACGAGGGGCGGTCAATAAGTTTTGCAATTCGGATATAAGAAAACGAGATATGAGGAAAAGTGTTTTATTATTTTTCAATATATCTACCCTCGACTTCAATGCACTTGCGCCACTTGTCCCTGAGGCTTCGAATTCCCGACAACCAGAAACCTCCCGACTGCTGTTCAATCCACTCCTGGACAGCGAGCTGGACATCTTCATCGTCCCCAAACCGGCGTCTATGCAGTGCAGCCTTGAGCTAGCGGAATAAAAAGAAGTTGCATTGGTTGTGGTGTATTAGGTGAGGGGTATACATGTGTTGTATGTGGGCTGCGTGAATGCATTGTAGATTTAGAGGGGATGAGAAGGCAGGATTTAGACAGGGTATGTAGGCTGGAGGGGTTAGTTGCTGAGCTCAGGAGGGAACTTAGTGTTAGGCCTAGAGCTGGGAATAGGTTAGGTGGTGAGGTAGGCCAGTTAGATGTTCCAAGTGAAGGTAGAGGGCCGGTGGAGGAGGTAGGATATGATAGTTCTAGTGATAGTGAAGTTAGCCCCCTTAGATTAGTTAGAAATAGGCCTAGTGAGGATGGGGGACAGTGGAGAGTGGTTAGGAAACATGAAGCTAGGGAGGCTTCTCCTGTTCTTTGTGAGAATAGGGTTGCCTCTGTTGAGGTTGTTAGCCAGGAGGAGAATAGGTGTGTGAGTCAGAGGGACACAGAACCTATTAGCTTGACTAATAGATTCAGTGCCCTAAGAGGGGAAGTAACTGGAAGTGATATGACTGATGGGGGTGGGGGTGGAGTTCGAGTGACTGGTAGTTTGAATGAGAATAGGAGTGGGGATAAAGTTAGGTCTGTGGGGATTAGGAATAGGAGTCTGACTGAAGTGCTTGTGATGGGTGATTCGCGAGTTAGATATTTAGATAGGAAGTTGAATGCAAGTAGATTGAATGGTTTGAGGGTGTGTTTGCCGGGTGCTGGAGTGAGAGATCTGTCTGATAGGTATGAGGAGCTGGTGTCTGGCTGTGCAAGGGATGCGGCTGTGATTACACATGTAGGAGTGAATGATGTGAAGAAAGTGGGTGCATGTGAGTTACGTGAGAGGTACACGAGGTTGATTGAAATGGTGAAAGAAAGTAGAATGAAAGGTGTTGTGACAGGTGTGCTTCCAAGAATGGATGTTGTGGTAGAATGGATGTCTCGTGCAATTGGGCTGAATGATTATGTGAGGAGGATGTGTGAGATGGAAGGTGTCATGTTTGTGGATGTGTGGGATAGGTTTGTTGGAATGAAAGAAATGTATGCGATGGATGGACTGCATTTGAGTAGGAGGAGGGTAGATGTGTTGTGGGAGGAGTATGATCGTGTTATTAGGTCTTTGCGGCCGGGAAACTAGATTCTAATTGGTCAGGGAATTATGAGTGGACATTATAGTACTGAAAGTAGAATGGACTTGGAGATAACAGAAATAGGTTCCAAAGCAATAGAGGTGAGGTCATTCAAGTTTCGAAAGGTGTTTCAGGGATAGGGGGGTTAAATTGTTTCTATACAAATGCTCGTAGTCTTAGAAACAAGAAGGATAAGCTATTTAGTTATATTAGCAATGAGGATATAGATATATTATGCGTTACTGAATCATGGGTTAATGAAATAGAATTTAGTGACACTATAAGTGAATTTTGATTTACAGGGCTATAATATGTACATTAGTCAAAGGACAGGTAGGATTGGTGCAGAAATAATTATCTACATAAAAAACAACATTGTTTCAAGTTTAAATACTTCAATAAAGCAGGATGGAGTTGAGTCACTTTGGATAGATATTAGGTTCAGTAAAAATAGAATAGTGCATTTGGGAGCTTTTTACAGGACACCTGGGCAGACTGATGATATGGATGAACTAATGATAAGGGAAATAAGTAAGGGATGTGAAACAGATGCAGTTATTATTGGGGACCTTAACTTAAACTCTGTGGACTGGGAAAATATGATAGGTAGGGATAGAACAAGTGGCAGGTTCATAGAATGCTTTGAGGATAATTTTTTTAATCAATTTGTTAATGAGCCAACGAGGGGGGACAATATATTAGATTTAGTACTTTCTAACAGTGATCATTTAGTTCAAGAATTGACTGTTGGGGAAGCTTAAGGAAATAGTGACTAACTTACTAGACTTTCTGGAGTTTGTAACAGATCAAGTAGATAAGGGAGAGAATGTAGATGTAATTTACTTAGATTTTAGTAAAGCATTTGATAAGGTACCACATAGGAGACTAGTTCATAAATTAAAAATGATTGGGATATGTGGGGGTGTTTCAAATTGGATAGCTGAGTGGCTGAAAGACAGGAAGCAAAGGGTAGTGCTAAATGGTGTAAAGTCAGAGTGGAGGGATGTTATCAGTGGAGTTCCTCAGGGATCAGTTCTCTGTCCATTATTATTTGTCATCTATATAAACGATCTTGGGGAGGCAGTTAATAATAAAGTGTCAATTTTTGTGGATGATACCAAATTAGCAGCTGTAGTTAAAGATATTGATGATAATTTTAAAGTGCAGGGGGATTTAAATAAATTGTTATCCTGGGCACATAAGTGGCAAATGTCTTTCAACCTTGATAAATGCAAAGTTATTAACATGGGAAAAGATAATAGAGAATTTAACTATGAAATGGACGGGCATTGGCTCAGCTCAGTAGAGGATGAGAAAGATCTAGGAGTAGTAATAGATAAGTCATTAAGGTATTCTAAGCAGTGTATTGAAGCAAGAAATAGGGCAAATAGAGTGCTGGGTTTCATTAAGAGAAATGTCAGTTACAAAAGTAAGGGGGTTATTCTTAAACTCTATAACTCTTATGTTAGGCCACATCTAGAGTACTGTATACAGGCATGGTCCCCACATTTTAGACACGATATTAATCTTCTCGAGTCAGTGCAACGGAGGGCAAGAAAGATTATTCCTTCCCTGAGGCACCTTGAATATATAGATAGACTGAGGGTAGTAAATATGTTCTCGTTCGAAAGGAGGTGTGTGAGAGGGGATATGATTGAGCTCTTTAAAATTTTTTCCGGGATAGATAAATTGGATGTTAGCAAGTCTTTTGAGTTAGATGATGGAAAAAGGACTAGAGGTTACCACTTGAAAATTAAAAAGCAAGGGTGTAGGTTGGATTTAAGAAAATATTTTTTCACCAATAGAGTGGTAGACTTCTGGAACGAATTGCCGCAGAGGGTAGTAGGTAGTCCAAATCTAAATGTATTTAAGAGTAGGTTGGATGAGTTTATGGGAAGGGAAGGTTGTGATGTTTCCTAAGTTTTGTATATATTAATATTGTTTGTATATATCTATAGCTGCATGATTTAGTTCTTGACAAGCCTTGATTGGTGATACCCTTGTTTCTGGATGCAATCCTCTGGATGTAGTTTTCCTGGGAGTTTGGGTGCCTTAAAAAAGAGGCCGTTTGACTCGGATGACCTATGATGAGCCCTTGTGGCTTTTGTCATCTGTTATATTATATTGTGGGGGACTTTGATTTCGTCCCCATCTGGTGATGGTGCTTTTTGTGGGTGGGTTTTGACGGAGGCGGATGACCTTTGATAGGCCTTTGTGGCTTTTGTCATCCGTGTAATTATGTTATGTTATGTTATGTTAGGGGCCAGATCTGGACTGTATGGGGGATGGTTGAGCTCCTCGAATCCACACTCGCGAAGGGCAGCTTGTGCAACTCCTGCCTTGTTGACTTTGACGACGTTGAAGTCGATCATGGGGCGTGAGGTTTCTAGGGACCCAATTTGGTCATGGCCAAATTGTCGTGGATGATGTTGATAACACTTCCATGTGATCTTCCAGGTTCTCGCTCGATTTCTTCGACTTTCACCCGTCGATTTTCGAGGATCATCCTCTCCATACGGGACACATTGTCCTCGTTGGTCACGTCTGACGGGCGTCCTGGACGGGGGTCATCTTCAAGGGACTCACGACTATAGCGAAACTTCCTATTCCAGCGAGCAATTGTTGTATAGGAAGGGGCGGTGTCGGTGTACACTGCAACCATGCGTTTATGGATTTCTTTTGCATTCTTGCCTTCCTAGGTCAAAAGTTTGATCACTGCGCGGTGCTCAACCTTCTCCATTGTTGAAAAATTTGTGACTGGCGATCTGCAATCAGCTACTGTTTCTTAAATAGACGAGACAGGAGCGTGCGGCTGCAGGTCCTGACTTGTCCTAACTTGTCCTAACACCCCCACAAATAGCCATCCACCCTCCTCTGTTTTGCCCTACCTATTCGCAAAACTTATTGACTGCCACCCCTCGTAAGATCACTAGACAAAATAATAGTCACATAGTTAAAGTATTTCAAACATCCCTTGTGGCTATTATTTTTGCCGTTAAGCTAATATTAACTTTGTGAATCGCTCAGCCTAGGATGATAATATTCATCTACGCTTAGTTTAAGATCTTTTTTAATTTTTGTTGTTTCTTTATATATTTTATGTATTCAATAATTCAATTTTCTCTTTCTCCAACAAAAAGACATCTCTGGGTAGCTTATTTGTTCCAACTTCTTTAGGGGTCTACTGAACTTTACCTGCTGAGTCCAGGTTTGCTGATCTTTGTAACATCCTAGCAGGGCCATACACCTTTCACAAATTTTCACTCTCCCTAACTTCACCGCTTACATATTTATTTATAGAGATTTTATGGCGAAATTTTGCCGGTGAGTATTTGGCAGTCCGATTCCTCTGTAGTATACAATGTAAAATTTGAGAAGTTACAAAAAATAATAATCTATCGAATTAACCATTATAGAGAATTAAATTTATTCTCTTACTATAATTGAAGACGCATTCTATACTTTCCGAAACATAACGTCTTTCACAACACGTTTATCATAGCATTTTTCTTCCAACCTGTAAAGGTTAAGCCCGTGAAAATTCGAAATGCTTTCCCTTTTAAGGCGTTTTCGAAGAAGTTTGTTTTTGTCTGAAGAAACGAAGCGACAACATTTGTTTTTATTTCTTTTTATTTCACCTACGCAAGGGGTGGTTTAGGACTCCGATACACATGAAATATGTAGGAGCGGCACGCCCTCCAGGCTAGTGTATACCATGCAAAGGGGTACAAGGGGTGGCAGCATGGATTAGCATGCCGTAGCCGGCATTTGGCGGATTACCTATCATCCAGATCCAAAGCTTGCAGAGAATCGGAGGTTATACCTATGTATCTACACACACTTTTTCAGTCTCAAATCATCACCACTTTCGTTACGCACCTTTCTTCCAAACGGGATATGCACTTGGTTTTGGCTTAAATTCTTTTACGCGCAAATAAACATTTTTATTTCCAAAATATGGTAGATACAACAGACGTAGATGAGAAGGTACAATATTATGTTAGTCAACAAATAATTTTCGGTTGTTACAAAATATTTATAGTTGGTATGTAGACCTTTACTATCAATTAGGCACTGACATCTTCTGCCAGAGGAGAACACTTACCACAAGCATTCTTATGGTGTTATTTTTCTCCATTCCTCTTGTAATGTTTTGCAAAGTTCTCTATCGAAATTTGGTTTCTCTCCTTACTTTTCTCTTCTACAGTCCTCCCAAATTCTCAATCGGATTGAGATTCGAGCTCTGAGCAGGCTAGTGCATGACACTTACTTCCCTCTGATCCAGGAAATTCTTCATAAAATTTGCCATGTGGCAAGGTGCATTATCCTGCCCCCATCCAAAATAGAAAATGGCAAGGTGGGCAGAGGCGGCTCTCATATGGGGCACAACATGTGCTTGTAGAAGTTCTATATACACTTGAGTATTGACTCTGCCCTCCAAGTGGACAAGTGGGCCACTACTTTCTGCCCAAAATATGCCCCACACCTTAACGCTTCCTCCACCATACGTGACGCTGCTCTTCACGCAGTTTACAATCTTTCTACAGGCATTCAACGGAGGAACCACTTCCTTCGAAACAAAACAAATTGTACTTCAATTCATCGCTGAAGTGTACTTTGGACCATTCGTTTCCTGTCTATAGAACGCGCTTAGTGGCGTGACTATGGTATGCGCTCTGTGAAGAATTCTGGCCTTGAAGATTGCATTATAGGAAATTTATTATTATTATTATTATTTTTTTAGATCTTTCCATCAGGCGGCGTGATACTTTGAATTGGGGAACTTTGGGGTTTTAATGTTTGAAGGAATGCTTTTATCATGTTTGCTATCTTTCTTAATTCCGATTGTGGAGAAATAGCTACATTGAGCATCCTGGAGGAGTATAGGTACATTAAAGCCCCCCTCTCTTATGAGGAGAAGCGTGGGAATGGTAGCCAGCGAAAATGCTTACCATGTGTGATCTCCCCGCCGCTGTGGGCAGTTGGAGCTAACATCTGTTTGAAGGCGACCACCTAAGGTCCTTAAACGATGCTCTAACGATTTAATTACCTATGAGACCCATAAACCCGTGGTTATGGAAAAAAAAGCGGTGCGAGTCAGAAAGCACGCCAAGTAGCGGTGCGGTTGCGAGCCTATAATTTGCGAGCTGACTTGGGCACCCCTGTGCCACCTCAGGAATTCTCGCCCTCCCCAGATGCTAACTCACCATTTGCTCCCCCCCTCCTTTGCCTCTGTGGCCTGGTCACTTTCCCCTTTAAAAGAGCCGGCAATCCGCCTATAAATAAGCCCCGCAAAGAAAGACATGAGGATTATCAGAAGTCGATACGCCAGAGGAGGATTAGTTCGTGAAGATCGATCCATCGGCCAGACAAGAAGATTATTAGTAGTCGATTCGCCAGAAGAAAGATCAGTTCGTGAAGATCGATCTTTCAGCCAGACAAGAAGATTAGAAGTCGATACGCCAGAAGAAGGGTTAGTTCGTGAAGATCGATCCTTCAGCCATACTAGACTATTTCCGTGAGAAACGATAGGATCAGATTGAGAAAATCGATCATCCCTTTCAGGGCCGTATTAACCTAAATAGTCAAGTTTTATATCGGTGCCATACCGAAGAAGCCTTTTCAGTCTGCAAAGAAGTCCGACTGAAGAAAAGCAAAGCCACTCCCACTCGAGCAACTCTCACATCTCAAGCTCCGTAAGAGTGAGAGGAGAAGAACCCTGCCCCAACGAGCTCCCGTTCTTTAATTACGTTGAAGAATCAGCCCCCGTCACAGGCGACGAAAATTCAAGCAGCGGCCACAACACTTCAAAGCGAGAGATAAGTCCTCCAGCGACATCCGGCAATCCCTAATACCTACCTGTAAGTTAACAATAACATTTATATCTCTATTGCGATAGTAGAAGTTTAGTACGTTCCACGTTTTAAAGGAGAGTAGAAACCATTGTTCTTGAACCTAGGTCATATGTGTTTGTAGACGAGAGTACGTTAATTTAATGTTTAACGCTAATCAAATAGAGTCGCGATAAAAAAATACTAATCGGCAATTGGTATGTTTACGGGAAGACTATTTGTTTATGTTTTGTCATTGAAAGATCTTTGAGGCCAAAGATAGAAATGTGTTTACTGTTGGTGTGTAATATTTTAGTTTTTAATTTAAAATACATGTTTATTTTGGTAGATTCTGGTGTTTCCTCTTATCCTTATGTGTTTAAAAATAGCTCTTCCTTAAGAACTAAACCACTAAATTAGCACTCTTAGAACAAAGCCTACTTCATCGTAGAAGTAACGCACGCCCCTTAAAGCATACCGATACTAAAAGGGTGTCAAAAAGTATAGTGATCAAAACCAAGGGTCATTTTACGACACCGATTAATAGTTTTTTGTTTGTTTTTCAGAATACTTTTGTGCGGTGGGTCATGAAACTGAGTATCTCGTTTATATCGTTGAGAGATTTATGCAAATTCGATGTAATGAAGTCGTCGGGATGACCAAATGCTGCGATCGTCGGCGAATTGATTTTACTGGGTTCATAGTGACACTATCTCGCAAGATGAGATTGCACTGCTCAGTTGTAAACTGTTTCATGCTGTACTGAACACAAGTATCCTGAAAAGTAAACAAAAAACTATTAATCGGAGTGGAGAGAGATAGCAAACATGATAAAAGCATTACTTTAAACAACTTCAAAACCCAAAAGTGTCACCCGATGATTATATATATATATATATATAGAAGAAGGAGCAAATGCAAGTTCTGCGGGTGATAACAACCACCACAGGGCTTTCGCCATATTCATTTTCTGCCTTTCAAAACAATTTTGAAGACAGAAATAAAGGTGCAGAAACCTTGCATTGCAGACTATATTACCATATAGTACAGGAAAGAGAAATTTGACGGAATGAGCAATGAGACAAGAAACAGGAGTTTTTTAGAGGTAAGAGAAAGGGACATTAGAAGAAGACTAGAATCATAGAGAGCAGAGGGCGGCACAATGAAGGCAATCCTTTACCGAGAAGACAGAGATAACGCCAGGGGAAAAAAGTTTGAAATTCCTGCCTGGGACTCGAACCCGGGTCTGCTGATTGCCGGTCAGATGCTCTACCGCTGAGCTACCAGGCACAGTGACTCTACTTCGCCCAAAGCGTCACCCCATCAAACCCAGTATCTCTCTAAGCTAGGAACCTCCAAGGAATTTTTATACCACATCTTCTTACCCGCTCACAGTTTAAAGGCTCATCCCCAAGTCACATACAAAGAAGAAGGAGCAAATGCAAGTTCTGCGGGTGATAACCACTATAACAACCTGTACTATATATATATATATATATATATATATATATATATATATATATATATATATATATATATATATATATATATATATATATATATATATATATATATATATGGAGGTAAAGTTGGGCAATATATTTTCATCGTAACAAGTTTTGTTAAAAGCGACTGCTAATTTTGCGTTCGTGATTCTTTTTTCACATCTTTCACTTTGTCTTATATATGCCTTTATGTCTGGATTGAGTCTATGTATAAGTTCTCCAAAGTTCATTATAGCACGATTTCGAAATTATAGCGAGGGAATAAAAGATTCCTTAGGTAAAAAACACTTTATTTATCTGACGCGTTTCGTTACAGCTCGTGACATCTTCAGAAATACAAGAAAATACAAGATAAAATTATAAGAATCGTTTTATATATCATGGATGGACGGTAAACGTACAGATGAACAAGGGTTTCGAATATCGTTAGAATCAGCGATTAGTTACAAAAACAAAAAAAAGCAAAACGGGGACCGACCGACCGACCAAATTTGGTTTTATATAGGAACAAAAAATCAGCTATGCGTTAATTTTATAACATTTACTGAACTTTAAGTTTTGTAATTATTTTCGTTCTAAAAACTCCAAAACATTCGATATTTTTTATAAACTCTTGGAAAGAACTTTGACAAAATCTTTAAATACAGAAAAAACAGCCTTGCATGCTGTTTTTCAAATTATAAAAGAAATCTTAGAAATATTTTGGATAAAAGCTTCAAGTATATATAGGTGACTAAAAGTAAAATTCAATCCTTAATAAAAAATTGCATTCCAAAAAATATAGTGTTATGGAGCCTATGTACTGAAAAACATTTAAAAATAAATTTAGTCCAAAAACCCGTTGCCAGAGCTGGATAGGTGGTAGGCCCCAGACTGAAGATCTATGTACATACATGGAAAGCACAAGTTTTTTTCTGTAAGGACGATTGACACAGCCTCTCTTGCTTATACTTATTATTCAAATGATTAGATCAAGCATTAAGCAATCTGTTAAATATATATCGAAGTTTGCGAGATGTTTATCGCCCATCTGGATATTCATTTTGGGATTTATTGCCAATCCGGTCGTTGTAGAGATCGCAGCCCCAGTGTACCTGAGGGTTGTTTATCTTTACAAGCTAATATTTTGGGTGGCTTTTTTTTAAAAGCTAATTCTGAGAATGAATGAATAGATGTATGGAGCTAAATGAACATCAGCAGCTCCTCCAAGCAAATTTTGCGAAAGAAACAATAATTTTTTTACCAAAATATATTATTAAAAAAAAGTATAAAAATTACATTACGTGTTTGGGGATAAGTAAAGATAAGCAGCTGCTCAAAGGAATTAGATAGTATATTTCAAATTCTGGTTCTTAGATCTCCCGAAATTTCCTTTCTCTCCGCCTTAAACGCTGTGATTTGTATTTTGATCCGGTGGAAACCAAAGGTCTCGTCCCCGAAGTTTTTGAAAATGGATTCGTAAAAGAAGTGAAAATGCGAGGATCCACCGCCGATCCCTCAAAAGATTATGGTTTGTAGCCCTGTGGACCTAGAAGTCGCGTAACTATCCTTAAATTACCTCTAATTGTGCAATGCCTGGACATAACACCGAGTTTAAGGCAACAGTAAAGAGGTGGTTGGCTTAAGTGATTACATTGGTATCATTTCTACAACCTTGTCTCGGCGACTTACAGCACAGCACTAAGACGGAGCCATCAAACGCCACACTGCAAATCATCAGACAACCTTCACCCGATAAATGGTAAATAAAAATACAACAATGATTCTGCAGGAAAGTGATCGACGACGACTGCGTATGACAGAAGCCGTAACAATACCAAGATATTATCAAACGTTTACTGTCAAAAATCCACTGGCAGTTATACACTGGATGAAGAAACATAGATTATTAAGATTTGAAATGAAGTGCCGAAAATGTGAGACTGCAATAAACTGGACACCATGTTGATCAATACATGATAAATACATATTGAAATGTCAACAAAAATTCTGGGCGAAAAACAAACAAACGGCTTTGATTCGTAAGGACTAGTTTTTTCCGAACAAGGTTTTCCCTTCAGAAATGGATATAAGCAATATTCTATTGGTGTAAATTTTAAAATCTTTAAGAGTAAAAGAGTAGAAAACATTTTTTCCGTGAAATCTGCACAAATTACTTCGAAAAACGCCCCATTAAACTTGCTGGTGCCAAACTGATGGTTCGACTTGATGAATAATATTTTTTTTCCATAAGACTACGTACTATAGCTACTCCTCGATCGTCACCTTGTCGCGGAGGAGAATCTCGCGTGCTCCAACGACCCATAGAGCAGCCTCATTGCATTTAACCAACTGGTTGAGGGTGAGTTACAAGGAGTTACAAGGAAAGAAGGTACCCTAGGAGACCTTACGGTCCATTCAAAGAGGGTACCTTTGGACTAGCAATCTAGCGGGCACATGGCTGCTCAATTGTTTTGCGTCCCTAAACGGCCACTTTTCAAGACGTGGCTAGTCTTGACTTGAACTGGTCAACAGATTCACTGTTAACAACTTCCACTGAAAGTGCGTTCCACTTACCGCAGATACTGTAGGTGAAAAAATTTCCACACAGATTGCGGTTGTAACGCTTCAGTTCAAGTTTGAAGCCGTGATTGCGCGTTCTGTTCTCACTTAGTGTGAAAATATCCCGGTAGTCAACATTGTCAAACCCTCGAAGTATTTTGAAAACTTCGATGAGCTGACCACGCAGTCTATGGGTTTCCAGCGAAAACAGATCTAATTCCCTTAGTCTATCCTCATAACTTTTATGTCGGATAGAGGGAATCAGTTTGGTTGCCCTAGCTTGTACGCGTTCCAACCTTGCGATGTCCTTTCGAAACGAAGGACTCCAAAATTGTACGGCATACTCCAGGTGTGGCCGAACTAGGGAGTTGTACAGACAAAGTACTATCTCCCTGTTACGGTATCCAAACTGGCGCTTTATGTAGCCTAACATCCTTTGGGCTTTCTTCTCTGCCTCGATGCACTGTTTCGAGAACTTGAGGTCGCTAGTGATAGTAACACCCAAGTCCTTCTTAGTATCACTCGATTCAAGAGCAGTGCCCTTAAGGATATAATGAGATTGGGGGTTTCTGTGGCCGATATGCATTACTTTGCATTTTCCCACGTTAAAAGGCATTTGCCACGTGTCCGACCACTCCCCAATCTTCCCAAGATCTTCCTGCAGGCGGGCAGTATTTCCATTCTTTGCAACGTTCATACCAAGCTTGGTATCGTCGGCAAATTTGGAAATCTTCGCAACCATGTCACCGTCCATGTTGTTGACGTAAATGATGAATAGTAGTGGTCCAAGGACAGAACCTTGAGGCACCCCGCTAGTAACAGGCACCCACTCAGAAGCCTGTCCATTCACCACCACCCGTTTCGTCTGCCACTTAGCCAGTTCTCGATCCAGCCGGCTACTTTTCCTTCTATGCCCAGCGCTCGCACTTTCCAGAGAAGGCGGCGGTGTGGTACCTTATCAAAGGCTTTCTGAAAGTCTAAGTAAACCACATCCACCGCCTTGTCCCGATCGTGCTCACTGAACATGAAGTGGAAGAATTCCATAAGGTTCGTCAGGCATGACCGTTGCCTTCGGAAGCCTTGCTGGGAACTCCTCAGTAGCAGGTTTGACTCTAAAAACGACGTTATTTTCTCCACCATGATGCTTTCCATGAGTTTACCGACTATCGAAGTCAGACTGATAGGTTGGTAATTTGACGGATGGCTGGGGGCTCCTTTCTTGAAGATCGGAGTCACCTCCGCCTCACGCCAGTCTCTAGAAACGCATCCGGTCCAGATTGACATGTTAAAGATAGCGCACATATGTCGTGATACTTCATCGCACACTTCTTTCAACACCTTGGGTAGAAACCCGTCCGGTCCAGGGGACTTATTCTTCTTTAGGTCACCGATCTTTTTCTTTATTTCTCCTTCGGTGAAGTCCATTGCCTCCAGCTTTTCCTCCGAGTAGGAATCCGTAGGCTGGGGGATGGGACCACACTCTTTAGTAAACACTGAGGAGAAGTAGTCATTGAGAAGGTTAGAATTTTCTGCATCTGACTGAGTTGATGCACCCTCAAATCCTCCAACGGCCAAGCAGGCAGAAGAGATGACGCAGTCCGGATTACAAGTACGTAGCGTAGCAAAGCATAGCCCTCCCTAGCCTATTATACTTTAGCCTAACCTAGCATAGCATAGTATAGCCCTATCTAGCCTAGTATAGCTTAGCAAAGCTTAGCATACCCTAGATGAAGAGTCGCTCGTGAATAAAAATAAGGCTTTAAGAGTTGCGTTTGCAAAAGATTCCTGATTTACTTGAGGTCAATTTGTGCTTTCACTGATTATAATTAGAATATTGCTCAAGTGACATACATAAGTCTTTAAGTTAAACGATATAAAATATTTATTTGGTTAGAGCACGCGAACAGATGCTGGGAAATACACATATAATGCAGTGGCTACCAAACTGTGGGCCATGGCCCACTGGGTGCTATAGAGCAAATTTTTACAGATAAAACTCCCAAGGCCCCCTTACCCGAGAACAGCAGTTAAGCCAGATGAAGAGGTGCAGCCCACTCTCAAATTATGGAAACTATTTTATGTATATCAAATTACTTTCATAGTACTATTTTAATGTTTATTTGAGATTTGGCAAAGAGTAAATTGCAAGTTTGCATAACTCAATATTTGAGAAAGGAAAAGTACGAGGTAGAATGAATAAAATTACAGGTATTGCCGGAGTTTTTTCATAATAGACCTAAATAAATGTATAACTAAAGAGTCACTGTAGTCACGAGATGTGGATTGAGAGAGAGAGGGGGTCATGGATCAAGATCATATATGAAAGGTGGGTAAAGATTATAAAATGTTTAGGAACCAGTGTGATAGTCAATAACATGAAGGTTATACAATTCTGTCTTCGAATAATTCAAAACGCTTAAACGGCAGGCACAAAAACCATGGCTAATTTATAGATGAGACAACCAGCTGCACAGTGCTTAACTAAACATTCATAGTTAGTTACGTTGTCGTAGAATGGACTCTCGACGATATACCATATATAACTATTCGTTGAGGGAACTTATTTAATTATCTTTAGAGTGCGTGGATGTGTGGCTGGCCGATATTATGTATCTTCGATATGCTAAGAAGTGGAACTGAGCTCAAGGATAATAATATTGCTATCATTAATAAAATAGAGTTTAATTAATAATAACTATCAACAACACACAAAACGGAAAATATTAACATAAACAGAGAATTGAAAGGGTCGTGGGGACTCGAGCTAATCCGAGGATTAAAAGATTTAAAAGGTAAAACAAATATAAAGTTAAAGGGAGGTGATGGTTCGCTAAACCATTTAAAGCACAGGATAGAATTGACAAAATGGTTAAATACTCAAAGGTAACGTTCGGCTTACGTAATTTATACTTGATTTGCAGAGGAAGGCGGCGTGAAGGAATTTTCGGTCCGCTAGCGAGTTCCAGCCGAAGGGAGGGGGAATAAAATGATCCTGACGTGGCGTCTTGGGAATGAGAACCGTTTCTTGACGAACGGCTTGACGAACAATGGCTGTTCTTCGTTGTTCTCTTCTGAACAACAGGGGGGGTGAGAACCGTCTCTTGTCTACGGGCTCAATAACAATGGCTGTTCTAATGTTGTTCTCTTCTGAACAACAAGAGGGAAGGGTGAGAACCGTTTTTTGGCAAACGGGTTCAAAGGAACAATGGCTGTTCTACGTTGTTCTCTTCTGAACAACAGGGGGGGGGAGGAGGTGAGAACCGTTTTTTGTCAACGGGCTCGAACGAACAATGGCTGTTCTAACGTTGTTCTCTTTCTGAACAACAAGAGGTAAGCCTTTTGGACTTGGCGTCACAAAAGGCTCGAACCTTGGCACTTCAAGGGATGTTGTCCTTTTTCTGGACAAGTGATGGTGAATCTCGAGGTCGAGGTCCCTTGGCGCACAAGGTGAAAGTGGGACGTAGTGATGTTTCGCGACAAAAATCTGGATCTCCAATCTGATCTTAGTGGTAAAGTTTCCATCTAAATAGTCGAGACACTCCCTTGGCGTGGGGGACAATGGAGTGGGAGCTTCGAGGGAATGCACAGCCGAGCCTGAGGACAAGCCTTATCTGCCCATAAGCCTAACTCAATCTGGCGTGATCGGCGGATGGGGCGAACGGGAAGGGGGGGGCAATGATAAACCTCCTTGTTTAAACATTGACTCAGGTGGCTGCGATAAGGCGCCCAGCTTCAAAGCGAAGATGCACGTGGGAAGCATCGTGATTTTAAATAACATGTGATAGTGGTTGAAATTAACGCGGCCTCAACCCGTTTATATCACATACGTTAGTAGCGAAATTGTTTTGGATTAGTAAAATGAGTGATGGATCCAGACCATTTCTCTTGGACTCGCATTAACTAGTTATCCAGATTGGGAGAGTTACAAAATAAAGGACGCATATAACTAATTTTTACAATGAAAATTACATTACCGTTGATTTACGGCATTTTGACAGTGGCTTTTGCATTTTAAGGTGCTTTTAAAACACATATTATGTTTACACGTTACATCATCCCTCTCAAGTAGATCATAAAATCACACTTATTTTCTATATATACCTAAACAAGGGATGAGAGTTGTAAGGAAATAATTTACCCCTGGAGGGATTGCTAAGTATACGAGTCTCTGGGGGGACAGCTGGACAACCTTCCACGCCATAAATATGGACCTTTCCTTTTACAACGGAATATCAGAAACACTATGACCTTTAAGAAAAGGAATCAAATCTAACTATTTCGCCCCTTAAAACTGTAAAAGGATCCTTAAAATGAAAGAAATTCGCCTTGCGTCACCTACATTGAACAGATGGGTGAAAATATTCCAGTCACAAACATTGCTGGTCACCACACGAGATGGAATTAGGGATGTATCCACTAAACGCACCTTCAACGTCCAGCTTTGGAATAGTGGTCTCAAGTATCGAAAGTTTACTGCACGTTTGTTCAGGCTTTTTCGCGGAGTTTCACATGCCACCTACTATTCCTACGCTGATCACTTGTTAGCTAACATGCCACCACGAAATAGAGAACAAATGCAAAAGTGTATATTTTCTTGAAAATACTCTTAATTTCCATGTTAATAATATACAAGTGAAAGAGGTTTTGAAAAGAGTACTGGGTATATAATGGAAAGGATGCATCCAAAACTAGAGAACAATAACATAACTTTCATTTTAGACGTAAATTCGTAACTTACGTAAGACAACACTGTCCTACGTCTATACTACACCCTTATTGATAATGTTAGACATTTATCAGAATGGCGAGACGGGTTAAGGTCGAAAAATACTTCAGAAAGAAGTTTGTCCATTTAAGAGTAAGGAATAATACCTTCTGATGTTACTTGGTGCTGAGAGTCGATGAAGGACCGATTTGAGACAGCAGCCGCTACTTCACACAAAATTGCCGATTACTTGAATCTGAATGTGTCTCGCCATACTCTCTCACGTCTCTTGAGAGAGGTTGAATTCATAGCACACTCCTATACTAAGAAACTACTCATATGCTAAAAGAATGAAGTGACTAACTAGGTTGAGCTTCGCAACTGAGCATAAACTGGGGAGTGTTGAAAAGTGGAAATTTGTTTTTCAGCGAAGAAAGCAAATTTAATTATTCCGGATTGTTTGGGTAGAAACAGCTAAAGCATCGTACAAGTGAAATATTGAACCTCAATTGCACGTAAAAAATTGTTAAATTTGGGTATTGGCAGCACTATGGTGTGTGACATGTTTCTAAGCGCTGGAGTCTCCGCTCATCTGTTTACTGCTTCAAGCCCATTTGATCATGGGTATGTAAACATTGTTTTATTCATGCCAAGGCTCATTGCTACAAGACAGAGACGGTGAAGCAAATCATAGATTGGAAGAAGAATAAAATAAAATCAGGTCCGAACAATGCGACAAATTGGTGATCCTGCGACTGAAGATTCGCTTAATTCATTCAGAACAATGCATTATATAATTTTAATTAATATTTTGCTCAATTTTCTATCAAATAATTATATGTTTCTGTTTATGGTTATTTTTAGACTTATCGTTCTCTAGTTATGGACGCATTCTTTTATTAAAATATGTACATACTACTTTCATCATCAATTTTTTTTATCCGTTGTACTACGAAATGAAACTTGACAAATATGAGAGGCAAGTTTCAAGGAATATTCTGTGTAAGTCTCTTGCAAATTAAACGAATATTTATAACAAAATGTAGTTTTGGCTATTTTGTTCTCTAGTTTTGGACGGCATAGTAGTGGATATGGAGATTAATTTCTGACATTAACGAACAAGCTTAATCCTTGTCAAGGCGGACACAAAACTTTCAGCAGCCTAACGTGTGGGGTGAGGGGAGTACGCCGATACTCACATTTAGGTGTGTGGGGGTATGTTGCTCTCTTGGCTGCATAATGCGTATAGCCAATCGCAACACCACTATCATGACAATTATAGCCCCCAAGCGCAATACACCAACTTCCCTCCGTTCCAACCACCCTGAAGACGGTGTACTATTGTCTCCTATGGCGGCAGTCTTATCCACATATACTTGCCGCAGGTACCGATATCCGTCATGTGGTTACGCCTAGGATTCTACCATGCAACTCGGACTCATGCTCCCTCCCAACGAGGCAATGCCTCTGTTTCCTTTAATCCGGACTCTTGCTCCCTCACAACGGAGCCCTTCCTCTGTTTCCTTTAACCCGAACTCCTGCTCCCTCCCAACGAGGCCCTGCTGCCTCTCTTTACTTTAACCCGGACTCCTGCTCTCTAGCAAAGGGGCCATACCTCTGTTTACTTTAACCCGGACTCCTGCTCCCACACAACGAGGCCTGCCTCTGTTACCTTTAACCCGAACTTCTGCGCCCTCAACGAGGCCCTGCCTCTGTTTCTCTTAACCCGGACTCCTACTCTCTCCCAACTGAGCCTTGCCTCTGTTTCCTTTAACCCGGACTCCTGCTCCCACACAACGAGGCCCTGCCTCTCTTTCCTTTAACCGGGACTCCTGCTGCCTCCCAACGAGGCCCTGCCTCTCTTTCCTTTAACCCGAACTCCTGCTCCCCCCAACGGGGCCCTGCCTCTGTTTCCTTTAACCCGGATTCCTGCTCTCTCCCAGCAGGGTCCTTCCTCTGTTTCATTTAAACCGGACTCCTTCTCCCACACAATGAGGCCCTGCCTCTGTTACCATTAACCCGAACCTCTGCGCCCTCAACGAGGCCCTGCCTCTGTTTCCTTTAACCCGGACTCATGCTCCCCCCCAACTGGGTCATACCTCTGTTTCCTTTAACCAGGACTCCTGCTCCCTCCTAATGAGGCCCCGCCTCTTTTTCCTTTAACCCACACTCCTGCCCTCTTCCAATGAGGCCCTGCCTCTGTTTCCTTTGCGCTCACCAATAAAATTGCGATCTTTATGTGCATTTTATTATCCGATCGGAGCATCTTATCCACGATATGAGGGCAAAATGGCGCTACCTACCTACCATTCATAGGTAACCAGAACGGAGACATTTGTTTTTACCTTTATCAGTTATGTAGATAGATATGAAAAGCTAAATGTCCCCGATATTATACATTCCTATTCTCACTTACATGTGCGAACGTATAAATATAATGAATAAATAAACACACTAGAGGCAAAGTTCTTAATGGGAAATAGAAAAATTCAGTGTTTTTATATTATGAAGTCAAATATTAAGTTTATTGAAGTTTACAATTGAAAAATGGGAACGCTTCAATAGGTTCAAATTTTCAGTTTGTATTCTAGAAAGTTAAATTCGAAGATCCATTTTTTGCCTTTCCGAATTGGCTACCAGGAAATACAATAAATCTTGGAAAGACTAATTAAAAGTAACATAAATCTTCACTTTTAGTATAAATTCACATTCAGAAAACATGAAACATTAAACAATTTAGTCAAATTTAAGCAAACTAGATAGCGAGTTTAACATTATCGGTAATATTTTAATTTTTTTTTGGAAATTACATTATTATTGAAAATACAGCCCAGTTTAAGCACCTTTCACAACATTAAGAATCCGGATAATTTGAATTATTCCCACTTTAACACAGTAATTGAACACCCTTCGCCAAAGCGGTTACTTTTCATCTGCAAAACCAAGTGTTATGGGCTAACATATAAAGGAATAATCTCTCTTATCCACAAGAGTTCCAATTTCTGAACTAAAGCAGGTCAGAGTTAGCTTCAGGATTTAATCGCAATTGTTATGATTTAATAGCAAAACCTTTTTGTAAAGAAGAATAAAAAGCTATGCCTAAATAGAGAGAAGTACACAAAATAGACTAGTGGGATATGTTAAATTGTGGTTATTATAAACGTTTGGGAAAATAATTTATTCCTGGCCTTCCATGACAATTTAAGAACACGTAGCGCTAATATCAAGCAACCGTTTATTTAGTGATAATCTTCATTTTACTAGTATACACAAGGAAATGAAAAAAGTTATAAAATGAAGGAAGCAGCTAAATCTCGAATGAAGTATTTGTAAAAGAAAATAGAGATTAACAATAAATGAGTTGGAAATTGTGGCTAAAATTGTGAGACATAAAAGTTTGTCACATTTTGGAAAATCAGACAGACTCAGAAGACGAAAACAGGTGAAAGGTGTATTTAAGGATCTAAATTATCACCCTGATCAGTACAATTCTTTTAATAGTTTTCTGAAGTTCGTATAACATTTCAGATACAAAGAAATTTCTTTAAAAAAATATCTAAGTTTCGAATTCAAGAGTACAAAAATGCCACTTCGTTTCTTTCTTCATTCTTGCTTAGCAACCAGTCTACGAAACCTCTTGTACTGACCACACGCCTACCACCATGATTGAGGGCAGTCATTCTTGATTTGATAATTATTAATCATTATTTGTCGACCATTGGACTCTGCTTTGGGTGAGATAAATTCCAAACTACCTTCGAATTGGCAAAGCTTACAGCTTGTATTATTATTATTTTAGGAATTCCTCCTAAATTTGATATTGAATTATTACTCATTGAGAGTTTAAAAACCAACGTAAAGTATTGCATTCGTGACAAGTTACGTAGTTACGTTCTTCTTATTAATAGAAATATTATTTCTTTGAGTCCTGTCTTCATATCAATATGTTATTTTTTCGGTTCAGAGATTAGAATTCTTCCCCTCGGCTATTGAAACAACCATTAAGTTCGCTTATTACCTATTCGCTTTCTTTTGGAGATTGTTAACCGTCATTAAATTCTTGAAACTGTAAAAGTTTTTGCTTGATTGATTACTGTAAAATCATTGACCAAAGAGAGATAGTTTGCTCTATGTCTTTAGCTACCCAGTACTGCGGCTTTGTAACTTAAGAATTTAACTTTAGTAAATTCATTTAAACCTTGTTCATTTTAATTTCTGATTGAAGCGATAATCTTTAAACTCTAAAAGTTTTGTATTTCCGTGAAATCTCTTACAGATGAAATTCAATGATAAGTTTGTTGACCACCGTGTCACATAGGAAGACATGTTTTGTCGTCTGAGTCAGTATATTTACTCTCTATATGGTTTAATTATCCCCTTTTCCATTTTATTCAATTTCCTTTATTCACAATCACTCTAAATGGTCTATTTTGCCTCAGCTTAAACTTTACGCGGTGGTGAAGTTGAGGTACTTGCAAGGCTGAGTTTGGGAGGTGTAACTTTGGTAAAACTCGTGGCGTATTTGAGCACCGTATTGCATGAATAAAAAGTATTTCAATGAACAAACCTATCCACCAGGTCATTTTGATTAGTATGATATTGGTTTATATATATTTTTGAATACCTTTGAATTATTCTTCGAAATATTATTCTGTCATTTGGATTAATATTAAAATAAATAATCCTTATAAGTAAGGTTAGTTCTCTAGCTCTTACTTATTTAGGGTACAGGGAGATCCCAGTTCAGTATCACTATTTGGAGGTGTATCCTTTCCGGCGTGGAGGACCGTTTTTTAGTTTAGGTTCGATAGATATTTGTTATTACTCTTTTGGATTCCCCCAAAAAGCGGGTCAGGGGCCTTCTTATAAGTTTTTTTTATTCCCATTATATGTTTTTTTTATTCCCAAAGTTGAAACAAGATAACCTTTTTGTAACACTCTTAATCTCTAGGGAGTAGTGTGTGCATAATTCTTATCCCACACTAGTGTTTACCTTATACATTTGAGTGTCATAAGCGCCTTTTGATTAACGGTTGACAGAAGAGTTGAATAAGGGCAAATTGTCGGTGTGATGTTCCAGAGGAAAGCTACAGGGTCAAGAACTGTAGAGTACTGGAGTTTACTAGGAAGTTTTTAGTGTCTCTTCAGAAACCAGGATTTGAACTTGAATGCCAGTGGACAAAACTTTCACCTGCAACGACCTACGGACTCAAACGTATGAGCTTGAATACATTCCAGAGCGCTTTTAGAAGCCAAAACTATAAATAAGGTGGTGGGTGAAAGAATAACAAGTTACAAATTTAACGAAGGGTAAAAGATATATTTAAGTTCAAACTACACCTCTTTTTCTCACACATAATCAGGAAAGTTTTCTCCCCAAATCATAAATATCGGAATTCGTCGTAAAGTTGAATAAATGCAACAATCTAGAATTGGACAAACTCAGCTTGACTTTGGTCCAATGATAAACTGTTTATTGACCAAATCGAGATTTGATGTGAAAGAAATATAGAACACAATAATAAAATTGTAGATAAAAGATTTATCGGAACTCGACCTTTAATAAAGGTTATTAATTATCCATTTATACTAAACTAAAAAACTTGAAAATATAGTGACCTCGAGACCAAAGAAATATCGTGCAACGGCAAAAGTTTATAGGTAGTGAGAGATAGGGGGTAGATAGTGAGATTGAAAGAGAGTGAAAGCATAGTGTGTGTGTGAGGAGGTATTATTTTCAACTCTATACCCAAACCAAAAGCAAAGAGGATAGATAAATTGGCTATCACAATGAGTAACTACGACAACGTGGGTTCAACTTCACACGACCTTTAAATTTGTATGCCAAAATTGAGTTACTTCCGTGAATTCATCATTGAACACATCAATAGATTAACTTATGCTATGTTTTCTCTTCTTTACTACTTTATATTTTCTTCCTACTTCACAGGTTTAACCCTTTTTTCCATTTTCCATAAGGTTTTATTTCAATTTATCAAGTTGAATGTGATTATTGACAAAAGGATAGCAGTAAATTATTTGTTCATCTATTGCTTAGAACGTCAATGTTATGCCTTAGCAATTAATTTTGCTATTTCCCAATTCATCTAGATTGAATTATTTGCAAATATCGGTTTACTATTGGTCCATTTATGGGTGACATATTAAGCTGAAATTCAATTCTTTTTATTCTTGAGAGTTACATAATTAAAGCATCAAATCTGCTTTATTTTGGAGTCAACAAAAACAATTCCATCCATATTACAGTGAAAAATAGAAGCCTGAGATAAAATACCTATATTTTGAAAATAAACGATAAAAACTTATAGTAACTATTGACACTATGCTTGAAAGCTCGTTTATACCTTATATTCCCGACAATTTTAGTGTATTGGCATTCTGATTAAATAGGGACATTGGGAAAGGTTGAAACTCCATGCAGCTTTCCATGAACATCTGGTGATACTGTTTATATAGGAGAATGCAATATGCAAGAATATTGTGACCCCCAAACCATTCTGTAAGAAGAAAATAATATTATCTCTCCACTTCTGACTAAACAGGAGAGTAGGTAAATTTGGTACCGTGCAGCTACCGAGGGCCTACATACGAGTATATGTCCCAAAGTGATTTTCAGCTTTGTCCCATCTATCTAAAGGAGAATGCGATTTCCTTCACAAAAGTTAAAAGTTAATTATCATTTGATTCTTTACATGATGCAGCCATGATTTTTTATACTCTTGGTATTCTTTTTATTAAAGGCGAGTCTTTTTCTCGAGTCACACCCCTTAGCAATTCGTTTGTCCGAGTGCTTCTTTAAGTACGAGTATGTATTGCTGATTTAATTGCATGACCTAAAGGATATTTTTTACTATTCATGTGGCTTCTATAAAGGTAGGTATGATATGATGGATACATGTTGAGCCTCAAGTTCTGTTCTATGGCCGGGTTGATAGTTTCTTTTGTTCTTCTATTTAACTAAGTCGTTTGAAACACTTCAATAATAATTTTTTTTATTGTAATTTTCCTTTACGCTCTAAAGAACTTACAAACTCAAAGGTCACGAAAGCTTTAATCTATTTTATCACTATTATTCTACCCCGTAAAAATAAATACTCTTGCAAGAAAAGGAAACCTTAAACTTAGTACCAATGATTTTATTTTTGCAGGGCCAAAAGCGAAATGGTATAAAACGTAGACCTTTGGATGCAAATAAGCGAAGAAGCGGAATTCTCATTACCCTCTCGAAGCCATGGAAAAATTCCGTCTTTCCCAAATTGCGTTGGCATTAAACTGGGACAGGGAAATTTGACTCTTTTTCTGAGGACAACCGGTCTTCAATTCCTACCTACCTTTTGCTTTCACTTGTCCAATTTGGGTCAACTTGTCGGTGGTTGCCATTACGGCGCAGTGGATTAAAGTTCGAAACGGATCCGCCCTTTAATACTGGGTTCCCAGTAAAGGAAAGAATAAAAATATCAATAAATGGCACAGTGATATGTGCAAGAGAATTAATCCATATTAATAAAGAGAGAACAAAAAAAACAAATCAGAAATAGAGAATCCACGTATTGTAAGTAAATCTAATTATAAACAAAGCAAATCATCAAAACGAGATTAGTGAAGCAGAAAATTACTTGGGTTTTTGGAATTGAAAATACAAATGAATACTAATTGTGTGCAATTAGAGAATGAAAGGTATAAATTAGGTTTGCCAGAAAGTCCAGACGCCCTTAGGAAGCGGATAGAAAACGACAAAATTGCATGGACTAACACCAAAATTTATTTTTTAAAATAAAGTCCATCTTTCTCTACGATTTTCTTCCATCGATCAGCCAGCATTCGAATATGTCGCACACACCAGGTGATGATCGGCAGGAACGTAATTGATCGTCTAGGGTAAGATTCCCGGAGTTAGAACGTCTGCACTACCTTGAGACCATCGCCTAACTGACTGTGCCTTCTCCTTCAGTATCGCAAATTTCCTCCACAGCAACTCTTGTAACAGTAGCGAATCAAAACTCTAATTCCCCTTTCTTCCGAACTCATTTCTGCCACTTGGGGCTTACACAAAGAGAAATAAACTACGTAGGAACCACAAACAACAGTAGTGTACGGAGACTGGTTTTCGAATGAGTAAGGTTAACCTAACCTAATGTTGGTGTTGCTCTATAAAATTTTGCTGTTTTCTTTCCGCCCTCTAAGTGAATCAGGACTTTCTGCCAATCATAAAAATTGTCTCGGCCTGTTTGTTGGTTGAAAGAATGATTGGTTGAGAATAAAATGCTAAACAATATATTATTTCGGAAACCAAATATAATAGTTGCTCTTGCCTTATTGCTACATGAACATGAATTCCCCAAATGTAAAAAGTTAGTGAATTAAACGAAGAAAAATGAACAATGAAAGATTCTGAATTAGTAGAAAGGTTACGGGTTTCGGAAACTGTGATGGCAAGATTGCTGGTTTAGAGAGAGATATATATTTATTAATTCATTGAAATCGTCCAAAGAGTTAAACGATCTTTTATTGTAATTGTATGGGAGTTGTTTGGTTTAGAGAGCACTTCAGGATTCACGAGTAAATTTATATGCAACAGAAGATCATAAATAAATAGGCCTTGCCTCTTTGTGGCAAAGACATGCATGTAATGACCATGAATTCGAATTTATTGGGGGAAAATTATATTACGGTAATATTCATTGGGCGCAAGCTAACTTTTTTATTTAATGTAGCAGTGAGTAATGCGTCTCTTTTATGTTATCATTATTTTATGGATATAAATCAAACAAATCTTTATTTATTTATATTTAAATAATTATTTATTTCATAAGGTTTATAATTTACACCATTTCCTACCACTAGTATCAATCTTCACCATAACATTTTACAACCACTTCTTTAAGGCTGTTTCCACCTCTTCCGTTGTTGACGTCTTCATTCTCTTTAGGTGATTCGTACGGTGTCTTAGTAAAAGAGCACTCTTCTTTTATTGATTAATTTTGGCCCTTTTACCGTAATAATGAGGCTGTATCATTTTAAATCTATAAAAAAGGTCTCACTAAGAAGTTTCAAACTGTCGGATTAAGGGCACGAGTCTGCCATGCTACTCCTGCCAATGAGCGAATTCCAGCCTTGCACGACATCGTCTTCTGAATCTTTTTTGGTATAAATGCGTCCACTTGAAGATTATTTTCTTCTTCCTCGTATCGTTTCTAGTACGATTATATCTTGTCCATTTCCACTTCAGATCATTTAATTCTCTTTACTCTATCTCTTACTTGTGCTTTTATCTATGTATTTCTCTAATGTTCTTAATATAATTGATTCCATATTTATCAAGGTTGACCATATCTTCTGCACATTTTTTTTTGCTCACATCCCCAAGTTCAAACTGGTTAGAGACATCAATTACATACTATGCTATTTTTAAACATATTTGTATGTCACTTCTTTAGATGTAGCTAAGCTTTCCTCGGGCTCTCAAGGCTAATATTGTTGTAGTGATTTACTTTTCTATTCTCGCATCGAGAGACACAACCTGTCCTAAGTATTTTTGTAGCCAATCTAACTTTTAATCGTTATTCTTAATTTCTCTATTTTCTGCAAAACTACTGATCATAATTTTTCGTCTTTAGAAAGTTTATTTTCAGGCCATCTGTGAAACAGGCTCGCGTAAAGACGACGTAATATAATTTTGGTTCCTTGGTAGTAAGTGAAAATATCCGTTCAAAAGTATATAAAATGTCTTTTATTCATTCAAACATCTTTGTGTGACTTGGATGATAATATTTTGAAAATTATTTATTTCCAATGGGAAACGGGACGAATTTGTACATTTTCATCCGTATAAGGCCTGAAAATCCCATATGAATCAAAATCAACATATATTTCTAAAAAAAATATATACAAAAGTAAACACAAAAGTTTAAATGTGATTAGATTTTATAAATTGGCTATTGAAGTGTAAATAATTTTCACGTATCAGCAATGGTGGTCGCAAGCTCCGGTACCGCGTGGGGATACCTCGCGACGCTGGACTGGACTCCTTCTTCTTGCTTGTTTTTGTTAATTTGTTGGTTTTCTTTTTCATTTTTTTGTCTTGTGTATTGTTTTGATTTTAGTTTGTTTTTATGCAGCCTATTAATATGCCTAAATTACTTACAGTGACTTATTCCCCTGGTTGCAGGCGCCATATGGACGTGTATATTGTCCCCCCATAATCTACCATGAAGTATTCGTTATTCGCTCATCAGGAGGAGCATTAAAAGTCTAGTACGAGGAGCGGTCAATAAGTTTTGCAATTCGGATATAAGAAAACGAGATATGAGGAAATTTTTTTATTATTTTTCGATATAACTACCCTCGACTTCAATGCACTTGCGCCACTTGTCCCTGAGGCTTCGAATTCCCGACAACCAGAAATCTCCCGACTGCTTTTCAATCTACTCCTGGACGGCGAGCGGGACTTCTGCATCGTCCCCAAACCAGCGTCCACGCAATGCAGCCTTGAGCTGGCGGAATAAAAAGTAGTCGCTAGGGGCCAGATCTGGACTATAGGAAGGATGGTTGAGCCCCTCGAATCCGCACTCGCGCAGGGCAGCTTGTGCAACTCTGGTCTTGTGGACTTTGACGACGTTGAAGTCGATCATGGGGCGTGAGGTTTCTAGGAACCCAATTTGGTCATGGCCCAATTGTCGTGGATGATGTTGATAACACTTCCATGTGATATTCCAAGTTTCCGCCCGATTTATTCGACCTTAACCCGTCGATTTTCGAGGATGATCCTCTCCACACGGGCCACATTGTCCTCGTTGGTCACGTCTGACGGGCGTCCTGGACGGGGGTCATCTTCAAGGGACTCACGACCATGGCAAAACTCTCTATTCCTGCGAGCAATGGTTGCATAGGAAGGGGCGGTGTCGGAGTACACTGCAACCATGCGTTAATGGATCTCTTTTGCATTCTTGCTTTCCTTGGTCAAAAATTTGATCACTGCGTGGTGCTCAACCTTCTCCATTGTTGATAAGTTTGTGACTGACAATCTGCGATCAGCTACTGCTTTTTAAATAGACGAGGCAGGAGCGTTCGGCTGCAGGTCCTTACTTTTCATAACTTTTCCTAACACCCCTACAATCAGCTATCCCCCTTCCTCTGTTTTGCCCTACCGATTCGCAAAACCTATTGACCGCCCCTCGTATATGCTGAAAGAAACGCTCCTCTCGCTCCTTTGAGCAATTACTCATGTCCACCTTGAATTTATCAAAGGTATGGACTCTTGGGGACATTCTGCAGCCGTTTTGCTGCAGTTCTTCACCAGTTTCTTAACCTGTTGCACATAGATTTTTATGTGAAGAGCGAAGAAGCTGTATTAAGGTGCTATATCGTTCTTACTTAGCATCTTGAGCAATTCCATGCACTTAAAAAACTTTTTCTGATTTTTGGCTCTGCCTCAGAGTGAACAATATTCAAGATAGTTGAAGGCTGCAGGCTCTTTATCAAGAGCTGAAACTACTTGTTTCGTAAGACCTCTTTTATGTATAGTGGTGAGAACAACAGCTTCCATTAGCTCACCTGTAGCTCACACTTGACGTGTTTTTTCCTCATAGATAACTCGGTTTGTTATAGGGGTACAAACGCTTTGGAATGCTTCAAACAGACTAACCACTTTGTAGCAGAAACAAAGGCAGATGAAAAAGCTTGAAGAAGTTAAGTGACGCTTCCACTCATTAGAGTTTTCGCACTTTTATCAAAGTAGTTACGCCGATTGCTCCTAGACTCGGATTTCTGATTAATTCATTAAGTTTTTTCGGTTGGGATAAGATAAGTTTCTCTTCTCAGATCCACTTTTGAAATAGTAATCTGGATCTACAGAAAATTCCTCCTCCTCTAAATTGCTGCTCTTTTCTGAAAACGGTTGCTTTCTCTCCGGAGGAGTGGGTATGGGCAATTCATGCTGGTGTGGCACGGAGCGATGGATGAAGGAAGGTCCGCCATATACATGGTATTGGTGCATTTTCACTAACCCGATGTTTGAAAGGATCCACTGTGCAGTAGGTTGCGACAACAAAATCTTGGAATAACGAACCTCAGTGATCGATTTTATCCCCTGTACCATCCTGCAAAAGAGCACAATAAAATTATTTGATAAAATAATTTGTTTTTCACCCCTAATGTTAGGTTGTCCTAAAATATTTCATATCGAATATATATTTCTCCATGATATTGGATCTTTACATTTTTAATCAAAAACTATTAAAAATTCTTAAAAATATATTTAAAATTCCACTATTCAAGCCATCAAATTTGTACATATTACATTCAAGAGTTCTTTTGTAATGCCCAGAGTTGGTCTTGATCCTTCAAAGCCATGCTAAAATATGCCTTGTATGCCTTCCTCATTTTACAGCATGCTACCACATAGTATCTTTTCGCTGTCTTGATTAGTTGGGCACAAACATACGAAAATGCGTCTATGGGACGATGCAGCCTCTTGTTGCCATCTCTGATAAATGCCTAGCTCATGGATCTAATTAAGCAGTTAAAAGTACATAAAATGAACTGGTGAGATTAAGGTCTCTATATATCAATATTTTGATTACTGGAAAGTTCTAGAAAATTCTAGGTAGTTCATGGAAGTTCTAGGAAATTCTAGAACGTTCTTGAAAATTTAAGAAAGTTTTAGAAAATTCTTTATCAACACTGAATATATCTGGGTTGTTTAGGAATATGGGTGAATTTCAAAATATTATTATTCATAGTCATTTCCTATACATTTTAAGCACAAATGAATAGAAATTATCACTTACTGCGCAGGAACATAGAGAATCAAGATTTAATTTCATATATAGTACAATTCTGTTCTTTTTGACAGTAATTCTTTTATATTTGAAGTAAAGGCGTTTGTACAGTTGAGGCAGCCCAAGTTTTTCGACTCAAATATAACCTAACCTACCTAACTTTAACTAAGCTAGCCTATTCTAGGAAAGGTTAAGTTAGGTTAAGGTCAAAAATACCTCGGGATGCCTCATCCTAACAAGATCCGAAGTAAATAACATGTTTATCAGCAAAGCGAAGAATTATTGGGAGGGATTTACGTCCCACTAATTTGATTATCTTGTTTTTCTATTCCAAAGTTCTGAAAATGTCCACAATCACTTCTGTGTGTAAATACGTACACTGCTACATTTAAAAAGGAATCGCTTATTCAAGTGTTATTTGTTGACTGAAGTTGAAAACATAACACGGCTTTAATGCAACTATTAACACAGCTACTTCAAACGCAGTTGCCCTTCACTTCACATTCAGTTTTAAAATTTTGACTTGGGGGAGTCAATTTCTTAATTAATTTGGAATATGACGCACTGCAGTAGAATAGATTTTAATGACCAAACGGAGAAGAAAACTTGGCTGAACTCTTTTCCCCTAAATTATCCAGACCCACAAAGAAGTTTTTTTTCCCCCTTTAATGTAGTCGAGATTTCATAAACATGCAAAACCCGCCTTTTTCTTTACCCAACAACGTGTGTCGGAACATAAAATCCGGCAGAGAGTCTCTGCTCTTAAATTTTTTTGGTATGAGTGTTATGTTATTATAATGATGCCTCCAAAGGGAAGAATTTTGTTGATTTTAATTTAATTTTGGTCACAATAATCCACTGATTGCAATTTAGTATGCCGCAGTCTCATATTTCAAGCGATTTTTAAGATGAGAATGACTTTGATGGAAAGAGGATCGAAATATTTGTCTCATTCCTTCATTTTCCACAAACAAATACTAATTAAGGAGTTTTATTTGTGGTTTTGCACTTTGGAATTCATCAATATAGGTTCAAGATTGAATTTAATGTAGATAAACAGGAAAAATGAAGAGAGAAATTGAGTGCAAAGAATGATGTAAGACGGATAAAGATGTCAAGCTTCATAATAATAGTAGTAATTATAGTAATAGTAGAACTTAATTTTTTTTTACTCTATCTCTTGCCTGTGTTTGTTTTTTTATCACTGCAATTATTTAATATTCCTATTAACTCTTAATTTGTGTAATTCTAAGTTTCACATCGGTGGTGGATTTTAAGCATAGAGTCACGTCGGATAATTTTGTTCCTCTACTGAATGACTTTCTAATGCTCGCATCAGTTGTCAGAAACCTTTTAAGTATATGCTTTCCAGTATCTCTTATAAAGTTGATGATGGTTAATCCTTAATGCTCTCTCTTCTGGAAAATTTCTGATCTTTATTTTTGTCTCCGAAAGTTAATTTCCAGTTCACTTGTAAGAATGGCTTTTAATAATTTTTGTATCATTGATTCTAATATTTTTACCTATGAAACAAATAATATTATTTAATTAGGCGAGCCGAGTGGCTCGTTTCTCTTAACTTTCTCAAAGACTTGTCTTTAATTGGTGTTAGTGGAAATACAGTTTTCATCTCCGCCTTCCCTCCTGCAAATCTTATAAATAAAATAAAGTTTTCGCCGCTGTAAAATGGGAAATATGGTTTTACTCTACCCTAAAATAAGAAAAGCTTTTCCTGTATTTTTTTTCTATTCGCATTCATCTATTTTCATGAAGATGTCATACAATCTTCCAACCGTCTAATTCTGTGTAGTTAACTGTTTATCAAAACGCCCATTAGATCCAATTTCTTGACAGCTTCATCCGTTTTGTTAATTTTTGAATAAAGGAGACGTTCCTTTAAAGATCTGACACAGATCAAAACTGACTGAGCATAGAAGCCAAAACGGACTTTTAGCGCTGTCGTGTGGCGCAGAAAACAGAAAGAGACAGCTCCTGAAAGGAATTCAATTTCAATTAAACTTGAAATGTACGTCAGTAATTTGGATGCAATTTCGCTTGACTTACTCATACAAGATATGCACACGTGTTTTCTATTAACTTTGATTCCCTGCCCAAAGTATATGTCTAGAAATTTAAATGTGACACTCTTGATGTTGTTTTGAACTTTCATTTTATTATGTATGTCATTTTTTATATCTAGTCTGAAAAGGAAAAGGAGACAGGCATAAATCAATTTGTTCGGATGATATTTTAATTTAAAAAACCCTACGTAGCGATTAAAATAAGGGACACCTTTTGGAGCTTTTATATTCCTATCCTCCAATATCACCTTACATTTTAAAACTTGCTAATTCCCGCTGGCGCACTAAAGGGACTTTCAAAGACATTCGAAATACATTCTTACTATTATAGTGTCGTTCTTCCATTCAATATGGCTATAAAAATTTTATGAAAATTTAATTCAAGGTGGATTATTGAACTTATGCCAATCAACTTTATTAGATTCTAGGATGATCGAATATAATCCGGCACCCCCAAAGGAAACGTAATCTGGTTGAGATGCAAAAATATGAGTAGAAGATATCTTCAAGGAATAACGCAAAATTTTACAAAGGTGGTATATATATATGTAAAACAGAAGAGCAATGCCCAGCCCATGTACAACGAAAGGACCCAAAATAAAAAAATAATTTCAAAGACGGTCTACTACCGGAAAATTCAAACCTCTGCGCAAAGAATGTAGACATTTATGTGACTAAACTAAGTACATACATACCCGATTGTTAATACCTAAGAATAAACAAGAGAGACATAACTAAATTAATCAATCAAAGGGCTAAGGTTTAAAAAGGGGCAATTGCGTTATAAATAAGACTTTTTATAACAGGGTCTAGTTTAAAGAGACCAGGGGAAATATTAAAATTAGAAGTTCTTTGAAACAAGACTCCTCCCTACTATCCTTGACTTCCCTATTGTTTGGTACAGGTATATTGATGATGTCATTTGCCTGTGGCCTAATTCTAAAGATTTTAATAGCTTTCTTATCAAACTTAATTGACTCTTTTCTTCCATTAAGTTTACCCATGAGGTTGAAAATAATAGAACCCTTTCCTTTCTCGATCTTTTAATTCATAGAATCTAGACCGGTTTTAAATACTCTATCTATCCCAAACCTACTAATTCGAACTCTTATATTCATTTTTACTCTCGCATAGTCCCAAAATCAAACGTTCCGTTTTTCCTCATCCCCATGTTTTTACGGTCTTTACGAGTTGTTAGTCCTGAATATATGGATTCTGAATTCTCCAATATCTTTGAAATTGGCCATAAATTATATTACCCTTATCCCTTTCGTCTAAACTGTCTTTTCTTTGCAAAAAAGTTTTATAATGCAGTTCCTGCTATCCCTTTTAATGTTAAAAACATTTTGGTTTTGCCCTTATCTGTTTGTTTCATTGACCTTCCCCGTCTTTAAAAAACTTTAACATTTCAGTTGCTTTCAAATACGAGTCGACTATAAAAAATATTTTAGTTCACAATACTTGTAATAATAATGGGGTGAGTCTATTCGGTTGAATGTTCTGTTTGTCCAAGTAAATATTTTGGACAGACAGGAAAACAATTATCTGTCCGTATCAATCAGCATAAATAGAATGTTAGGAGAGCTGTAAAGAATAATGCGTTTTTTGTGCGTATGTCCGGAAATAACTACTTAATTAATTCAAATTCAGCAAAATTTATTTTTCGTTCAAATGACCCAATTTAATAACTTTAACATTTCCCCTGGCCTTTTTTTAAAATTGATGGTGTTATGAAAAAACTCATTCTTAAAGAAATTAGTTTTGACTTATGTTCCTAAATTTTTGGCACCCGATTTGTCAATTTAATTATTGCATTGATTTTGTATCAACATTATTTTATCTCCCTTCCTCTTCTTTGCCCCTCTCTCCTCCGTATTTGCCTTATTCTCGTGTCTCTCCTAATCTCCCTCTTTAGACTATCGCTGTATCCGTTAATCGTTTTAACCATTTTAGCTCTGTTCTTGACTCTTTCTGCCTCTTGGTTTGACTTTGCTAACTGTTATAGCTAAATCTTAATGTGAATTTACCCTTCCCTCTCCTACTTCCTCATTGGGGATTTCTTATCTTAGAGGCGGTCCTTTATCTTTTACTCGCTTATATATACCTTTATTATATTATTTTCTCTTGTAGTTATCCTTGAGAATGAACTGAATAAAGTTCGAAAGTACTTGGAAGCACATTTTCATTTTTCCTGCGGGACATTACATTCATATATATATACATATATAATTTTAATTGCAACTTGGACAATTATAATTTTTCGCCCGGACTTTTAAAAATTTATCCTGTTACCAAAGAACATTCTTAAAGAAAAGATCTTGTATTTCAATTCATAGTTTTGTTTTGATAATTTTATTTCATTTCCTAGCAAAGTTTACTCAACTTTTCTCACACAAACATCATTCAGCTACTGGGGAGTGCCCAGGCGACCAACAAACTTCCAGTTGAGCTTCCACCTACCCCTGTAGCGAGTAAGAGAGCGAAATAAACCTCTCCCCGCTTTGCCAAAAAGAGCGTCATATCGCCATACTTTTTCCGCGGAAGGCAAAGTTGTGTGGGAACGAGATTCTCCTCAAGGTTAACACACTTTGGGAAGAAATATAATGGTTTGGCTAGAATCACAGATATCAGATCACTTCAGAAAAGTTAAGCAAGAACTACTTTCCTCGCACACAGAGAAGCCTGCAAGTATTGCTTGATAAACGAGACGATATAATCTCCTGCTGGTGTCTATGGACAGGGTTGTTTGCATTCCAAGGTGAAGAGATTTCGCTAATCGTTTCACTTTTTAATTCATCGTTGATGTACTCGACATCGAAGCCTACTTTCTCCATTTTCATGCAGGTTTACAGGTTTCTCTTAAGTTCACCGAACTTAACGACCATTAAATTCACTCAGTGCCTTCAGAAACTTTATCATACGGTGACAAAATAATGAATAATTATCCATTCACATATAATTACAGTTTTTAACAGTACCTAAAGTGAAGCAAATAAACCTGGACATTAAAAGGAATTCAATCCTCATTACCAATTTTCACTGAGGTGAATAAGTCCATATTTTGTGTTACTAAAATATTTCGCAGATTTAATTAATATCGTTAAATTAGTTTTTTTTATTTAATAAATCACAAACTCAAATATCTTTCCTTGCAGCTTTCCAGAAGAAAGAGTAACCATTAAACCTCCTCCATATTTACTCCGAGCTCCTAATGCGCTCGCTGGTTCCAGAGTTCAATCAAATCATATACAAATACATATGTCCTAGTGGCAAATAACTTAGTGTAAGCATTGACTACAAATTTATATTCCAAAAATGCGCCCAAATTGATTGTGTAAAATAAGTTTGGAGATTGCGATCCAGAAGTTCATTAATTACGCTGGTGTCCAATAAATGTTAAAATCGATGCTAATATTTTCAATAACTTGAGTTAGATATTGTTCTTAAGATTTTAATCAGAAGTTTTTTTTCTGTCAGTCAGGAGTAAAACTATTTATCTTTTTGTGTATAATTTCTATTAAGAAATCTTACGAGTATTTTTCAATTGTTAAATTAAGAACTATTCACTTCTATTTCTTAATATATTTAAATAAGTTTTCTATTAAACTGTGTGGAATAATGGAAAACAAAGGTAAAGGTCAAGACGATGATTTTTGAAGAAGAAAGCTTGTATAATTGAGAATAATATTACAATTTGAACTATTAACTATTTGTAGAACAATTATGTGCAAATATTTAAAGGCAATTACCAGCAAACTACTTTCATGCTCGATTATTGCCGTTATGTTGGTATTGAATAAAAAATGCCAAAACTGATTATATTCACTTTGAGGGCATCTTGAAGACAAAGTACGGTGATGTATCTTACCAACAACTTAACTCTGTAATAAAAACCAGAATTAAATGAACCCGAATTGCAAGGTCTTTGAAATGGAATTAAATGCAATTACAATAGTCGGTGGTCTTTTGAAAAGTAAACCTTGAGAATTCGATTATAATTTTAACTAATCATAGCACCTGTTGTCCTTTTGCCTATAAGATTCTAACATTAAATGGCTACCTAAATTTGCTTTCAAGTACGAGGAGCGTTCAATAGGTTTTGCAAATCGGTAGGGCAAAACAGAGGAAGAGGGATTGCTGTTTGTGAGGGAGTTAGGACAGGTTATGACAAGTCAAGACCTGCCGCCGCACGCTCCTGCCTCGTCTATTTAAGAATCAGTAGCTGATCGCAGATCGTCAGTCACAAAATTTTCAACAATGGAGAAGGTTGAGCGCTGCGCAGTGATCAATTTTTTGACCAAAAAAGGCAAGAATGCAAAAGAGATCCATAAACGCATGGTTGCATTGTACACCGACACCACCACTTCCTATGCAACCAATGCTCGCTGGAATAGGGAGTTCCGCCATGGTTGTGAATCCCTTGAAGATGACTCTCGTAGAGGAGGCCCGTCAGACGTGACCAACGAGGACAATGCTGCCCGTGTGGAGAAGATGATCCACGAAAATCGACGCGTCAAGGTCGAATAAATCGAGCGCGAACTTGGAATATCACATGAAAGTGTTATCAACATCGTCTACGAGAATTTGCCCATGACCAAGGTCTGTGCCCGTTGGGTCCCTAGAAACTTCACGTCCCATGATCGACTTCAACGTCGTCAAAGTCCACAAGGCCAGAGTTGCACAAGCTGCCCTGCGTGAGTGTTGATTCGAGGAGCTCAACCATCCCCCATACAAGTTGAGATCTCGCCCCTAGCAACTACTTTTTATTCCGCCAGCTCAAGACTGGAATGCGGGGACGCTGGTTTGGGGATGATAAAGATGTCCAGCTCGCCGTCCAGGAGTAGATTGAAAAGCAGTCGGGAGATTTCTGGTTGTCGGGAATTCGAAGCCTCAGGGACAAGTGGCGCAAGTGCATTGAAGTCAAGGGTAGTTATATCGAAAAATAATAAAACACTTTTCCTCATATTTTGTTTCCTTATATCCGAATTGCAAAACTTATTGACCGCCCCTCCTACATTAGCTTTAAAATAAAAACATTTTTTATGCAATCTTTTGGGGGCAGACAATTGAACAATTAATTTACTAGTGAACATCTTATTTTGTAATGGTTTGCATGCATTTTATAATTTAAGTGAAAAAGAGATATGTAAATCACGTAATTAATCCAAGTCATTCATTTCCTTTTCTCTTGAAAGCTTATGGTCTTGAGACAGTGGTCTTGTAATATGTTCAATCAATCTAATCTCTCGCACCATTCCACTACCTTTCTGTATCCTCGCCAATATTATTCCTACCCCATTCCAAGAATCCATGGGGCCTACCATAGCGATCTTATTGGATGAAGAAGAAGGATGAATTCTGACATATGAAGAATAGCGAAGAAGGTTAAATATTAGTCACTTATGTATCTCTTAATTCTAATCTAGTTTTAGGTAATGCGGTCGGTCATTTCTGAGATTTCCACGTTTTTGTACTGTAATTTGAATGATTTATATATTTCTTTCACTTGGAAAAGCTTCGTTGTTAATATGATCCTAAGATAGTAAGCATTTCTCGAATGGAAAAATGAGATAATTTCTCAAATCAGAATAAAATACAACATGTAAATATAAAAATTATAGTAAAGTGGAGATAAAAATGGAGATTTATCAAATACCTGAAAATTAACAAGCTTTCCCTGAATTTTATAGGATAACAAGATGATACTGTTTGGCATTAAAGAAGTGATATAGTTCTCAAATAACTACTCTACTGTGTCACTCCACCATTTTTTATTGAGTTTTGGAATGTTTTTCTATATGTGATGTGCTACATTCTATAAGTTTTCATTCGTCGTAGTAAACTATCACTTCTTTTTAGGGATGAAGATAAAAACCCCCATTTTGTTAAAAATGAACATTGCTTTTTAATGGCCAGTTTTAGAAAGAATTCTCATTCTCATGATGACATCATTTTGCAAAGAGTAAAAACCCTCAGTTATCCGAGACTTTGTATATAGCATCAGATCTTGATTGTTTTTTAGGACATCTGAGACCAAGAAGCATTTGCGAGTGATTTTGTCTTTGTTTACAAATATCGGATCATGTTAAGAATAGAGAATCCAACACCTGCTGGAAGGCTATTCTTGACAAACAAATTGGAAAAGGGAAAGGGGGGCACTATTGGAAAATTGAGTTAGCTATTCTTAGCACGAGAATTTCTTAAAGGCGTTTTCATAACCTAACCTACCCAAAACACCATCAAGGCTCTGGGCATTTAGAGGTGAAGTTTATGCGATTGACCTAGTAGATACCAGTTATTCACTAGTATTTGGGTATATGGAAATAGTTGAATACAGAGATCAACAAACACTTTCGTCTATAATAAGAAAAAGTAGAGATAGTAGTGATGAATGGTGAGCAGAGATAAACCTGCACTTCCATAATTCCCAAACAATCATTCACACACAACATAATGGGTCATATTGAGGAATACGTAATGCAAAATTAACAACGTGAGCGGATTCAAAAGCGAATTTCTTCCAAGATATTTACAACAGTTCCTGTGGATGTTAAAAAGTAAAGGAAATAGTTACTTAACTTCTGCAACGCAATTTCCAATCAATTTCCTTATTAATTAAATATTATAACGTTCATTTTCGTTAAGGTGAAGAGCCCGTTTGTTTAACTAATTTCGTTTACATATTTATATTGGTGTAGCTCTTCTTGACATATGAAATTTGGAGTAGCTGTTCTTGACATAGTAAAATTGGGTTCCCTATTCTTTACAATTGGGGTTCTTTGAAGAGATCTTTGTAAATAAAGATGAAAGCGTTCGGAATCCACTTCAGTGCCCCCTCCCTTTTGTTCGGTGTTTATTCAGTTGCATGAATGGTGGTACCAAACCGCCCATATTGAAGGCTTTCTCTGGTGAGCCCTGTTCCTAAGACCGACCTCTGCTATCGAGAAGAATGTAAACAATACCTCATATTCTAAGAAATCCAAGCTTCAGCTTGGCGCTCGTATTAGAGACTTAGAAGGTTACGCTGCTTTAAAGCTAGGTGCATGAGGTCTAGGTTGAAGAACGTGACCAAATCAGGAGAGTTGCGTACTCTCTCCGTCTATAGTTCTTAGAGTAGTGTACCTGGTGCTCCTTTAGTCTCTGGTTTATAAATAGCATTAACTCTTTTACGTAGGGTCAATAAAATGACCTGATCTTAATATTAACCTAATCATACCTAGGTTAGGTGGACAAAATAGTCAGTTGGGTTGAAGACGGCACACGAAAGGAACATCGGCTACCGTACATACATTTTCATTTTCACTATAGTTTCATGAGTAACATTATAAAACTCATTTAAAGATTTATCGCAGAGATTACCTTGTTTGTTCTCACCTTTTTCAACTATGAAAGATGCACGACCTAATGAAACAAAGGAGGAATATGTTCAAACAAAAAGAAAATTAAACTACTGTTGTTTCAGATTAGCAAAACCGAAGAAAATTACAGTAGCAATATATATATATATATATATATATATATATATATATATATATATATATATATATATATATATATATATATATATATATATATATATATATATATATATATATATATATATATATATATATATATTCGGACACCTTCAAAAATAAATTTTAATAGACTCCCAACCCATAAATTTCATGGAATTTACACAATAGATATATATTAGTGTAAGGTTAAAAGTTCTGTGCACAAAAAGGCATGAAACAAAGGTGAAATAAGTTTTCGTACAGAAACAAACCTAACGAAATTCATTTTTAGAAGCACATGAAAGACATACTATTAACTGTGCGGTGCAAAAAAAAGCTTCTAGAGTGTTTCAATAATATGTAGAGCAGTCAACAAGAGCTCAGGAAAGATTGGAATGTCATTTAGCAGTCGACGTTCCCACAGTAAAGACGTTATCAGGGCGAACAACAAAGAACTCGCCAATGACCCGAAAAAAGGTGATCCTGAAGTTCCATAATGATGAGCTGAGGTACTGGAAGATATCTGAGTAGCTGCAAATACCTTTCAGCACCATTGGCCCTGTCATTCTGAAGTGGTAAAGGGTAAAAGCGGTCAACAGCCTTCAACGTTCAGGTGCTACCCATATGACGACCAGTAAGAATATTTAAGATAACCTACTGGGGGCAGAAATGTCAGGCACAAAGCGCACCATCAGTAATGAATTGAAATGCGTGATTTTAAGTCTCGCAGGCCAATGAAGACAGCTCTGCTGCTGAAGAGACAGAGAACTGCATGGTTGAAGTTTGCACGTTAGCATTTGGAAAAACCTACTGAGTTCTGAGATAATGTCCTGTGGTTAGACGAGACAAAATTGGAATTGTTTATCTGTAACGATGGTCGGCCTTTCTGGAGGAAAGACGGCAGTGCTTACGACCATAAGAACACCATCCTACCGTAAAGTTTGGAGGAAGTAGCATTATGGTGTGGGGGTATACCTCATCAAAGGGTAGCGGTTATATCCTCATCATAGAAGGGACCATTAATTGGGTAATCTACAGAGACATTTTAGAAGAACATCTGATCGTTTATGTACAAAGATTGGACTTAGATAGGGATGGATCTTTCAACAAGATGATGGTCCAAAGCATACTGTGAAATCTACTCGCGAATGGTTCCGTAAAAACAATGTTTTGTTCTAGAGTGGTCTAGAGAGTCGCCAGATTGGAAACCAATAGAGAACTTGTGGCGAACATTGAAGAGCAAGATTTATTTGAGGGTTCCCAAGAACATCAAAGAATTGTAGGTAATTTGCAAAGAAGACTGGGCCGAAATAAATACCAAAGGAATCTTGCAGTACATTAGTAAAGAACTACATGAAACGATTGATGGAGGCGAAAGCCAATAAATATTACGCAACTAAGTATTAATCACCAACTATCGATTTGTACGAATACTTTGTTCACCCTGTTTTCATCAATTTCAAACTTGAATATCAATTCTGTTTCTGCCTTTTTGTGCACAGAACTTTTAACTTTACACTGCTATTCACCTATTGTATAAATTTCATGAAGTCTATTAGAATTTAATTTTGAACGTCTATGAATACTTATTTCTTCCCACTGTATCTCTATAAGAGTGTTATTTACACCATTCTGCTCACCTTACCGGTTTGTACAGTTTGTTCACCTTAGATAGACTTACAGTCAGTTTACCTTAGATGTGCTTACACTCCGTTCACCTTAGCTGTATTTACAGTCCGTTGACCGAAGATGTGCTTACACTCGGTTCACCTTAGCTGTACTTATACTATTTTGACCTTAGATGAGCTTACAGTCCGTTGATCTTAACTGTGCTTACAGTCCACTAACCTTATATATGCTCACATTTCACTAACCTTAGCTGTGCCTACAGTAAGCTCACCTTATCTTTGTATACATTCCACTAACGTTTGTTTGGCTTACAGTCCGCTCATCTTAGCTGTGCCTACAGTGCGCTAACCTTATCTCTGCTTACAGTGCCCTAACCCTAGCTGTACTTACAATCCGCTCACCTTAGCTGTGCTTACAGCCTTGGTCATTTGTCGCGTTCCCATATATACGAGGGGCGGTCAATAAGTTTTGCACTCGGTAGGGCAAAACAGAGGAAGGGGGATGGCTGTTTGTGGGGGTGTTAGGACAAGTTAGGAAAAGTCAAGACCTGCAGCCGCACGCTCCTGCCTCGTCTATTTAAGAAGCAGTAGCTGATCGCAGATCGTCAGTCACAAATTTTTCAACAATTGAGAAGGTTGAGCCCCGCGTAGTGATCAAATTTTTTACCAAGGAAGGCAAGAATGCAAAAGAGATCCATTAACGCATGGTTGCAGTGTACACCAACACCACCCCTTCCTATTCTACCATTGCTTGCTGGAATAGAAGGTTCCACCATGGTCATGAGTCTCTTGAAGATGACCCCCGTCCAGGACGCCCATCAGACGTGACCAACGAGGACAATGTGGCCCGTGTGGAGAGGATCATCCTCGAAAATCGACGGGTGAAGGTCGAATAAATCGAGCGACAACTTGGAATATCACATGGAAGTGTCATCAACATCATCCAATTTGGCCATGACCAAGGTTTCTGCCCGTTGGGTCCCTAGAAACCTCACGAAACCTCAAGCCCTATAATCGACTTTTACGTCGTAAAAGTTCGGAGGAGCTGCTGCTCCTGTACAACCAAGACCCGGCGGGATTCGAGTCACACATAGTAACAGCTGGTGAAACGTGGGTCCATCACTGGGATCCCGTGACCAAGCTCAAAAGCATGGCGTGGAAGCACAGGGGCTCTTCGACCCCCATCAAGTTCCGGACCCAACCCTCAGCCAGAAAGATCATGGCCACCATCTTCTGGGATTCTGAGGGAGTGTTGATGGTGGACTATGCGCCTAGTGAAAGGACCATCACAGGCCAATATTACGCCGAGGAACTGGCTGGGTTGAAGAAGTGCATCCGTCAGAAGCGGCGTGGTAAGTTGACACGCGGTGTCCTGCTCCTCCACGACAATGCCCCTGTCCACAAAGCCAGAGTTGCATAAGCTGCCCTTTGCGAGTGCTGATTCAAGGAGCTCAACCATCCCCCATCCAGTCCAGATCTAGCCCCCAGCGACTACTTTTTATTCCACCACCTCAAGGCAGCACTGCGTGGACGCCGGTTAGGTGGCGATGAAGATGTCTAGCTCGTCTTCCAGGAGTGGATTAAACAGAGGTCGGGAGATTTCTGGTTGTCGGGAATTTGAAGCCTCAGGGACATGTGGCGCAAGTGCATTGAAGTCGAGGGTAGTTATATTTTAAAATAAAAAAAACACTTTTCCTCATATCTCGTTTGCTTATATCCGAATTGCAAAACTTATTGACCGCCCCTCGTAACAGCGAATCCACCGAGATCTAAGAGGAAACAATGTAAACTTATTTGTTTATGATTCACGAATATTTTCTGCGCTCTGTAAATTATTTTTAGCGCTCAATACCAATCATAGCTATTTTAGCTTTCAAAAGAATTTAGCTACAGAATTTTATTTTGCATTTTTTAAAATTTTCTGCCGGGTCTTGCTTAAAATAATAAAACAAAATATTCCATAGCAATTTTATACAAAACTCGTCTAATATCCAATCTCTTACATGAAATGAAAATTAACGGGGTACTTTAAAAAAAGAAGAGGTTAAGCCTGAATTAAGAGCCGCTAGGTAACATGTAAAATTAAAAAAGAGGAGCATAGAAAATAATTAACATTGGAAATTCGAGCCAAAAGCTTGCCCCTAATCCCTCGTTGTGGAGTGGCGTTTTGGGGGGAGACGATGGGAGGGGGAGTAATTTTGGATATTTCATCCTTTCACCGGTTCGTTCAGCCTGAGTCTCGAGAGGTGATTGAGGGATAAAAAGGGATAAAAGGAGCCTCTTGCCCATATATTTTCCCCTTTTCCCAGTCGCCTGAGATTGGATTGCAAGAGGCGCATCTACAGGCCAAGGCCGGGATCAGGAAAGGCAAGTAAGCCAGCATGATTTTAAGTCATGATGAGCTGGCATGAATTCAAATAATGATGACTTGAAAAGACTCATTGTTGTGATAGTTTATTAGAATGTTCACCTACGATGGCTTATCATGAGGTACTGCCATGATAGACTATCAGAATAACCTGAAATAATGACCTAAGGGGATGACTAATCGAGATGCGGTCTGTGCAAGGATACCGTGTTATCAGGACAAATTAGAATGACCTACCAAGTTCGTTTTTCATGATAAGCTGTCAGTATGACCTGTAAGACTGACCTTTTGCGACATTTAATAATGATTTTTTGTTAGGCGGGCGTATCATAGTAGCCTTCCAAGATGGTCTTTCAGAATGACTCGTTAAGATGGGCTATCGCAATACGTAGTCAAGATGGCCTAGTATTATAGAACAGCTTTCTAGTCATTACCTTGATAATGGTAGAAGCTCGAATTTTACGTAGGAAAATGATGACACAATGAAAATTTTGAAGAAGATAACAGAATGCATTCTGTCCCTTTCAAATGAGTCGCTGCGATGGCCCAAATACTTAATAAGGGTTGACGCAAGACATTCATCAGTACTATCTTCTATAACCCCCACATATCCCTAGGGTTTCACTAAAATCGACCAGTCGTAGTCAGGTTTGCTTAATTAGAACAAAAGAACTAGAAGCGGTAGAGGACCAGACAACCACATGAAATAGCGAAAGAGAAGAGTGAAAGCACACACACAAATATTTAGATGCTAGAACTCTCATATATCCAATAAGCACACTTATTTTCCATATAGATGTATATGATTTCATTTTTCGATAGATGATTATTTTAAAAATAAAAGTTAAGATTATTTTGTAATTTCTTTCGCATACTCATACCGTTCTTTTCTAACTGATTCAAATAAAATTTGTAGTAAATTAGAAACGAAGAAATGCGATTAATAATTATGCATCTAAGATTTTGGCTTCATTTGATTTTTCCTTAACAATAGTTCGCATTCGCAAAGTTAAAACAAACAAAAAATACAAATGTAAAACACTAAAAATAGTGTTTAAAATATATTTTGCCTCTAAAAACAATTAAACAATTTGAAGTGCGTTTACGAATTGCCGTCTGGGAGATTATTTCTAATTTTATAAACTTAATGATGTCGTTCGCATTCTTAAATATTTGCAAGAGTGTGTTACTAAGGAGATATGCAGCGGAGTACTAAAATCAGAGGTGTGTACAGTTAATCCGTTAATTGGTTAAAAATGGAAGGGAAGTGACCACTAAAGCTTTAAAGATTAAGAAATAATGAAAACTTTTTTCGCTTTGCCAAAGTCTTAAAATATAAAAAACTGCCGAAATTAGTAAGGACAAACAAAATAAGAAAATATCAAAAACTTTAATGAACCACAATGCTTCAGTTTGTTGCTAACTCGAGATAAAATGCTGCCAAAATAAATGGACAACAACAGGAGAGGCCGTTCACGTCGGTGAAAGGGACCATTTCTGCGGTTGTACAGCCATGGCCAAAATATCTGAGACTACTATTTATTTTTCAATTAAGAAATAGAACTAATCTAACGTTGAACTTTGTTTAATTATGTTTGTTCTATAAGTTGAAGGTGAAATATAAACAAATTTAGAGCACAAACCTATTATAATAATACATAACTACTTATTTGTACGCGCAGTTAATGGGTATTTACAATGATGTCCCTTGTTCTTCAAGACTGCTTCAATTTATTTTGGCATGCTGAAGACAAAATTTGTGATGATATCTTAACTGATATTACTCCATTTCTTTGTTCAATAAGCACCTGCACCTGCTCACCATTTGATGGTTTCTGTTTATCAGCAGCCACCAGTTTGGATTATCGCCCACAAATTCTACATTGGGTTCAAATCGGGCGAATTCCCGGGCCAAGCTCTCCATAATTCAATGTTAATTGAGTCCAAGAACTTTGTTTTGGGTTTAGATTTGTGAATATGTGCGCTATGATGCTGAAAAATACAGATATTATTCACAAACTTCTCCTTAAATGTCAGAAAAAGAGGCTGAATAAAGCACGATTTGGTAATATTCTGAGCTCATGGCAGTACTCTGGGGCAATATTATTACTGGGTTTTGCAGATGTTCTTTACACTTTTTTATCTTTCGGGAGGTTTACGTGTGCGATAAAAAAAGGTCCGTCAAACAAATTGAAGTTCTACTTTTCACGAATGTAAAACATATTTACCACTGAGTACAGATGTGTCGAGATGGAAGTAAAAAGAATCGAGATCTCCGGCTCTCCTGGGCGCAGCTCACAACAAGTTTGCCGTCACCAAGCAGCTCAGCATATGCCAGATCACTGTCCAAAAAGTCGCGGGGGAGGCCAGGAACGAAGAACGGAGAAGACTCCAAAGATCGATCTTGTTCAGGCAGACCTTAAGGTGTTAATCGTTTGGCTTTCAAAGTGTTCCGAAGCTCAAAGTGATAGCGCTCGCGAAGAAGAAGAAATTATTGGTGGTCACGGTGTGCAGGGTCGTCAAGAAAGATGGCAGCAAGAGTTTGAGGTGTGTGGAAAGGCTTCTGCTCACCGATCGTATGCGAGAACAATGTCCCTAGCGCAGTCGTCGCCTTCTTAACGAAATGAAGAGTCATAGTCCTCGAATTGACTTTTTATCTAATGAAAAAACATCACGGTCGATCCTGTCATCAAAGAGCAGAACAAACTCGTAAAAATCTTCGGCAAAGACGTCTCCGAGGTCCGCTATGTGTTCATGGCTAAGTACAGGGCCTCCGTGATGATGCTCGGCGCCGTGACTTCAAATTACCCCAAAAAGCCGCTGGTGTGGTTCGCGGTCGGTTACAGGCTAAGCGCCGTCGATTGCTATGAAATTCCTACCCTAGGTAAAAATAACAGGAAGAATGTGGACTATGTGGAGTACGGTCCCGCAACATTTACGACCAAGACCGTGCAATAGTGATTGGGATCATACATTAACCTCCAGTCGAAGGACTTTTGACCGACTCAGTCCCGACCTCAATCCCTTCGACTCTAGTGTGTGGGCGCAGCATGGCGAGGACAAGTCCTGCAATTCCGCCACAACATCCTCCTTGAACTTAAGTCCTCCCACAACTGCGTGTAGGGCAGTATGAGGAAGGACTTTGTCCGTAACTTGTACATGGCCTTCAGGTATCGCCTCGAGCGTGTGCCTGCCACCGAAGGCGGCTACATGTATTAATATTACAATTTAAACATATTTATATCTTAAAACAATTAAAACGTGTCTAAAAGCATGACAACTATCATTGTCTCTTTTGTGGAGAGCATTGTAAGAAGTATAACAGGACTTTTGCAATAGCCGGTGTTGCTCGAGTTCCCATAGATAAGAGACAACACCAGACATGGAAATTCTCCGAATACATCACCCTGCGCGCAACAAAGAACTCGTGAAAGCACTCCAACCTTCTACCCCTAACAATGGATCTTCCGGTAGTTCGAAACAGGTGAATATGAGCTTCATCAGAGAATATGACTTTGTCCTCGCCTTGAAGAGTCCATTCTTCAAATTTCCTACAAAAATGGAGCATATTCATAAGGTCTTTCTTGGTGAGATGAGGTTTCTTCGTAGCCCTCTTCTCGACTTGAGACTTTTTTCAAAGAGTCTCTCCCGTCATTGTTCATGCTGATGCATTCACACCTGCTTCCTTCCAATCGTGAACAGGCTTGGCATTGAAGGCAAATCGATCCTTGAAATGGGACCTTACCAGGAGGTAATATTAGCTTTCATTTGTAAATCTTGGGCGTCCAGTAGAGTTCTTTACAGGAGTTAAACCAGTCTGTGTAGAGTCTTTAATTATTTCAAAAATGGTTCCCCTTGATGCAATTTTCTTAGCAACAATTTGCTTTCAATTCAGGCCAGTTCGGTGCAGAGCAACAGTGGTCGCGCGCATTTCTTTGCAAAGAACCATTTCTGGAATTGAAAAAGATTCAAACATTTTTTTACAAAAAACAACAACAACGAAATAAATTATAATTACACAATATCATTCATTTAACCCACACTTGCCAGCATTTCACTCCTGTCATCAAATAGCAAGGATTGCGAAGGATTGCACTCTTTTACTTTCTCTTATTAATTTTGAAATCCTGACTTTTTAATAAACCTGAAGTAATTGAAATATTAGAATAATTATTCCTATCACGTAAATTTTATAAAAAAAACCCGAATGAACGTAAATATATATTAGTTACAAAATTTTGGACATTACTGTAGTTCCTAACTCTGGCACCACCTCTTTCGATCGCAATCTCAACCCTCGTCTATGACGAAGTGTAGAGTTATCTTTCTCGCCAGGTGACTGTCACATGACAAAGTCCTGTCACGGAAATCTTCTCTCCTCGACAAGTAACCCCCTCGCCCTTCCTCCTTTAGTCTTTACGCCAATCCTTTAGTCTCTCGTACGGAAAAACGGGAAGAGAACTGACTCATCCCCATCAGCGATAGCGAGTCAGAGTCGAGATTTTAGATTTTACACTCCTCTGTTGACATTGCAAACAATTGATATTCTTTTCTATTATTTCTAATCACTTCGGTTGATATTATTTTGATCCGCTTCTATTGATTATATTAATTTTTAACGAACCATGTTCCACGCACTGGCGCATAGGTTTTATCTGCCGCTATCTGAAATATGTTTACATATAATGTTTCTCTCGTGCCAATTATGACTTCCCTGATATAATTATTTTTTCTGCTTCCTTCTTTTTTAATTTCCGAGTTTTCCTTCACCCATAAGGTATAAAAATTTTCCTACATCGTTATGAATGATATGAAGAACCTTTAAATGATCATAAGAGAAAGAGAAGTAACATATAAAATAAGGAAACAAATAATATCGCAAATCTTAAATTACAGCTTACAGTCTAAAAAACAAACACTACGAGATAAATTACTGACAGTGCTTCTCAATCTTTCTTTTGAATATTCCAATAATTAACTTTATTACGGAAAATAATATATATATATATATATATATATATATATATATATGCAAATTCTTTTGTTGAAGACCATTGCGTATTTCGCCTTAATTAATTTCATTTGGCAACTCTCTTCTTCTAACTATCATTTTTATTCCATTTTGTAGATGGTGGATCACTTGTCCTGTATTCATCATCTCTCTTTTAAATGAATGTGTTTGGTAAAAGAATGAAAGAATTGAACATTGAACATAATAGGTGGTGAAATTTAGGTAGAGTTAGAAAGAAAATAGTAAGAGAGTAAAGTGGTTAAAGGATGGATTCAAAGAAAAGATGATGTGTGGAAGACAGAATAAAAAGGTCCCTGGTGAAAGGGTAGCTCTGTTGTTTTTGTTTTTGTATGGGTTTTGTTAGTTTTTTGTTTTTTTACTTAATAAACTATAAATTTATATTTTATTTAATTAAATTAATCTAGTTGATTTAGTTTAATTTTTTTTTTTTTTATCTTAATGATCTTTTGGCATTCAAGCCTTTATTTGAAACGGGGTTTTTATTTGAACAAATTATATTATAGTTTTATTTGAGTTTGAATTTTTTGCAAAGTTTGAATTTGAATTTATTTTGAAATTAATTTTCACTAAAGAAAAAGCTGTCAGACTGTATTTTGCTGCTATAAATGGTCTTATTTGTCGGTCGAGTTCGATGTCTAGGTGTATACAAGAGAATTCAGGGGTCAAGCGGGCATCAATGGCTTGCCATATCCTCTTAGCTCTCTCGTGGAGCGCCACGTTGATCGGAGATAATCCAACCGAGTCGTGGAGCTGCCTCTGTCGTTTATGTTCTCTTCTTCAGGTGTTTGTAATAAGCAAAACCACTTTATTCTGGATGATTTGTAGTTTCGCAATGTGGGTCTTGGCGCTCGCGGTTTACGGCACCGGGGGGTACAAGAGTCTCAAGCGAATCACCGCATTAAATATCTTGAGTTTATTTGAGCGAGTTAGGTCAATGAACTATAAAACTCCCTCGAATCTCTCTTGCTATTTGCGACTGTTCGCTCGATATGCCTCTTGTAGCCCCCTGTGGCGATTTTCAGCCCCAGAACCGTCCCTTCCAGGCAGTAGGGGATTCGCTTCCCTTCTACCCGTTTGTCATTGAAGGTCTTGCGAAACATGGGAATTATTTAAAATTTGGGGGCATTGGTCGATATCTTCCATCTCCTCTCGAAACAGTTGATGTTAGAAATCTCCCTAGCCGCATTTCTCGCCATAAATTCCCTGTGAACATAAGCGGCTGTACAAATTTGCGATATATCGTCAGCAAACAACGTATATCGTACCCTCGGAGAGAGGTTGTGGTAGGTCGCGTGTATATATGTTGTATAAAAGGGGACTGAGACAGCCCCCTTGTGGGACCCCTGCTTCGAGCTCGAATTCGGGGTCTTTGTATCCTCTGATATGTATATATGCTCTCCTCTCCATTATGTAGTCGCATAGAATCCTCTCAAGAATGGGGTTGATGCCTACTTAAAGGATCTTAAATTGTAGTCCTCTCTTCCAAACCTTATCAAAAGCTTTTTTGACATCGCGGAGCACCAGGTGAGCATGCCTTTTATCTGCTTTGATCTTGGAGAGCTTTTCGGTGATAACGGCTAGTGCCGTATCAGTCCCGCTTGTCCTTCTGCAGCCGTGTTGCTGTTCGTTATGCAAGTTGGCTTCGTCGAGAAAAGAGTTGACTCTATTAGCCAATATCTTCTTGAAGACTTTGCCAGCAAATTCTAGGAGAGATATCGGCTTAAAACTGGCAGGGCAGTCCGGGGGCTTTCCCGATTTGGGGATGAAAATCATCTTGGCTACTTTCCACTGATCGGGAAAGTAGCCTGTGTTCAGAGCGGCGTTCATGATGTTAAGTAGCCCACTCCAAACGTTAAGCGGGGCCTTAATGAAATTCTCCCTGGTCAGTCCTGTAGTATCCGGTGCTCTTTGACGAAAATATTTTAGAGCAACGGAGAGTTCTAAGACAGTTATTTTACTATCATAGCCCTCCATCGCTCTTTCCTGTGACACACAATGATGAGGAGAGGTTCTGTGTATTTGTATGTTTAGCTGTTGGATTATGTCAGTCTCGAATTAGAGGTCATCATGTACATCATGGAAAATGAGCCACACACATATTTCCGATACGTAGACAACATCTACATCAACATCCAAAACGAAGAACATCCCAGAAAACATCAAGCAGCAATTTGAGGAGAACTCCGTGTTAAAATTTACTTACGAATTGAGCACGGGCAATAATCTCCCTTTCTTGGAGGTTAGGGTTCAAAACATCAATTATAGCTACATCACTAAAGTACATAGAAAAAGTACTGACATGGGAAGATGCCTCAATGCGAAGAGTGAATGTCGAGAAAGGTATAAAATAATCGTAATCGGCTCATACATCCGCCGAGCATATAAATGCTGCTCTACCTGGGAACTTTTCCACCAATAGATAGCACGAGTAAAACAAACACACGGGAAGAACGGTTTCTCAAACAGCATGAATGACAAACAACTCCAATTATTTTTAAATAATCATTGCTAATATACGGATAAAACTGAAAGTAATCAGGAAGAAGTCACAACATCAAAGTGAATTACAGAAACCAGATATCCACGGCATATAAAATAGATAAAAAAAAACACCAAGGAAATTATTCACCGTAACATCAAGGTTAAAAAGCAAATAGATAAAATTCAACTAATCATTTATTTTAAAACAACAAAAGCCAGCAATCTCCTGATAAAAAATAACAGCTACTTAAACTCCTCGAATCTCAAGTCAACCAACATAGCTTACGAGTTCATCTGCCCCGATAAAGAATGTAAGCTTTATAACAACTTAAAATATATTGGCATGACAATTACTACACTTTCGAGACGTTTAACTATGCATCTGCAAAGCGGAGGGCGTAAAAATTATATGGAGAGTGCTCATAACATTAACCTAATGAGAGACTTGCTACTTGATAACACTGTTATTAAAAGAAAAGAGGTTAATATGGCTAGGCTGAACATCTTAGAAGCCATATTTTTAAACAAAGAGTTTGTTTCTCAACAGTCAAGCAACAAGCTGGAATCGCACATTGAAACTATTATAAAATTCCACTCACCGGACTGGCCCGTTTCCTCTAACGTTATGCTTAACCTAGGCTAAATAAATTCTCCTTAAAAATCATTTTCTTTCATTCTCTTAGATCCTCACTCCACTCATTACATCGGTAAAGTAGTCAAGAACATATCAAAACGCTCCGAAGATGATCGAATAAGATCGAAAGCTCAGCAACTTTAGTTTGGTTTTTACCAAACACATTCATTTAAAAGAGAGATGATGAATACAGGACAAGTGATCCACCATCTACAAGATGGAATAAAAAAGATAGTTAGAAGAAGAAGAGTTGCCAAAGGAAATTAATTAAAGCGAAATTCACAATGGTATTCAACAAAATTTGCATTGAAGAAAGACCGCTACCCAATTACACTAATATATATATATATATATATATATATATATATATATATATATATATATATATATATATATATATGAGGAATTAAACCACATTCTCCGAAGACAATTTAATTCAGAACAGTTTCGGTGTATCTCACACCCTTTTTCAACTGACACTGGATAGAAAATGTTAGAAACATGCATATATACATAACACGCTGTCAGGTCGTGAAAGATCCCCTCTTTTCCCCCATCCCCCTACTTGTGGCTGATCAGGGGGGTTGTTAGGCCTAAACATATTGAAGGGCTGACATTTCACAATTTTGTTTATTTGCTTTCGTATTACAGGATAATACTGTTAAAAAATCGGTAATTTGTAACCTTTTCTTTAGAGCATACAAAATATGTCATCCTTCCTATTTAAATGAGGAAATTGTCATTATAAGGACCATTTTTTCTAATTTGTATTACCCCGATTGGTTCATATCGTTTACCCATTTTGCAGCTAGGAAAACACTCTATGGTAATAAGCCTCCCCGCACTAATGACTTCAACAAATGTATAACATTGCCACTTAATAATAAATTAAATAGTTTAAAAGACATATTTAGAAAAGCGGGTATTAATCTAGCCTTTGAATATAATAATTCCTTAAACCAATTAATGACTGCCAGGAAACCCAAAGAACATCATAACATAGGAGTATATGCAATACCATGCAACGATTGCCATAAAGTTTATATAGGGGAAACGGGGAGAAATCTAGACAAGAGCTTGTACGAACACAAAAGAGATATTAGATTGGGCAGCCGAAGCAGTAGAATATTTTGCCATGTTAGAGACTTGAATCATTCGATCGATTTCAATAGAAGTAAAATGGTATTTAAATCGGCAAACTATGTTAAGAGAGGAATCGTAGAATCGAGCTTGATATCGTCAGTTCCTAATTTAAATCTATCTGAGGGTCAATTTTCTTTTAATCCTGTAATACGAAAGCAAATAAACAAAATATTGAAATGTCAGCCCTTCAATATGTTTAGGCCTAACAAGCTCCCTGATTAGCCACAAGTAGGGGATTGGGAAAAAAAAGAGGGGTTCTTTCATGACCTTACCCCGTGTTATGTATATATGCATGTTTCTAACATTTTCTATCCAGTGTCAGTTGAAAAAGGGTGTGAGATACACCGAAACTGTTCTGAATTAAATTGTCTTCGGAGAATGTGGTTTAATTCCTCATCTTTTCTTGCGATATTGCATTAATTTTCATCATATATATATATATATATATATATATATATATATATATATATATATATATATAATTTTTCCACAGCGACATGCGCCGTAGTAGCGTCTCATCTAGTTTGTTTCTCCACATGTCAATTGAAAACCATTCAATTGATATTGATTAATTGATAACGCAAAAATAATTTTTAATTCTCACAATTATATACATAGGCGTTTAATAGAATCAGCTCTTATAAAGAAAATTCCAAACTTGTATACTTCCGATGTGTAATTCAACACTAATCCCTTGATAAGCAGAAAACTTGCCCTTCCTCTTCTAAAAAATGCCGCTGCTGCCCTATACCGCCCCCTCTAATTACATTTCTACATGTAAATATGAGACTCTACGTTAAGCATCTCTGTATTCATTAGTTTACCAGCGATTGAAGATAACGAAGGTCTCCGTTGAAACCTGGTTTCGCAAATAAATTTATCGTAACACTGTGGTTTCTTTCCTGCACTTACATGTATGTTACTGTACTTGGAGATATATATATATATATATATATATATATATATATATATATATATATATATATATATATATATATATATATATATATATATATATAACTCTAATTCCTTGCTGATTTATCATAAACCTTAGGCATCAGTGCAATAAGGGACGAAAATTATAGTGGAATTTGACATCGATTCATTTTACACGTTTACTCATTTGTATTTATGATCGTGAAATAAATAATTACCACTCTTAATAGAAAGGATTTCGAATATTTTTGTGAACATAAAGCAGGTATCCAATGAACGATGACACCTGACGACTGATCTAAATGATTGGATATTCTTCACTATTACTCGTTGTGCGGTACAGTCAATTTTTTGGAAACTTGAACTGATATTTCAATTCGAATGAAGTGTTTTGTTTTGGTAGACAGCATTGTTGTGTGTGACCTAAAATCTTATCAGTAGTGTACGTTTGAAAGTGACTATTTTCTCCTTGACTGGCCTCGTTGAAGGCTAGATGAGCGAAAGGAAGAGGGACTCTTCTTCGCTACCTCAAGGTAAAGTGCTGTTATTGTTCAGTGGATACTTTTTTTACCTTTTCCACATAGCTTTTACTTTTTCATAAGGGATCCCAAAACACGCACCCTCACATACAAATACACACCCTCAGAAACTCGGTCCTCCCGATTCCCTCTCTAATTACACCCTTGGGTGATATGACGGAGGGATGAAGGAGACTAGGGCATAGCCTTGAGGACTTTACCTAACCTGCCCAAACCGGAGAGGTGTAAGGCTTTCGAAAAGATTTACGTTGAGCTAAATTTTGCTCTCGTACGCCTCGTTAATATCCCTAGTAGATATTCGGATATCTCTGCGAGAGATGAGGACACTGAAGCCTTCACTTCCCTGCCTGCCACGGAAACCCTGCTTAAAATCAACCTTAAACCACAAATACCCCAACAAATACGCTCCCATAGTGGGATTATCTGCCACCGTCTTGAACCCTGGGTTGGAGAACACTCTGTTGCCGAAATAACGGAGGAGATTCTTCGGAATCACTCGTGGACGAATGTAGCCAAAGTGATAAAATTCAAGAGCTACACCAACGTTTTCATAGTAGGCAAAGTAGTCCGTGTCTGCCTCGAGCAGATTGAGCGGGATGAATTCGTTAACCTTCAAATGTCCTTCCGATGCTACAGGTACAACGATCACACCACTGTCCCTTGCCCTAACTCTGATATTGTAGTCTGCTCTGTGTGCGCCCAACAGCGCTATTCCTGGCGTGATTGCAACAATACTATTCAGAAATTACTTAATTGTGGTGGCTCGCATAAGATTATGGCTATGATGTGACCCATCAAAAAGGAACAAATCAAAATAGCAAAAGAAAAAGGCAAAAAATAAGAAGAGAGGAAAGTTAACGCCACCTAGGCGAAGGTTGCCAAGGCAGCGGTCACAGAAAGTAGTGTGGCCCCAAAGCCTACTTTCCTGAAAATCGAAAATAAAAAATCAACCAAAATAATGTGCTGCATTTATTATGCACACATTGCCAACCTGACCCGGCCTGTACATTCGCGGGGGAATTGAACACCAAAAACGGGAAAGAAGAAATGTGGTTTCCTGAACACACTCCGTCAAATGAGGCCCTAAGAGTAAATTTCCAACCACAGAACGAGAAGAGCGGCCAAAAATCCCAGGTGTTGAGCAATGCCCTTGAACGTGATCTTCGAGTCTAGGCTATGGCTGCCCGGAAGAACGGTTCAAACAAACACACCTACACACCCACAACAGAGAAAGCTCAAACAGATTCACGAGTCGAGCCGAAAGAAGCCCTGGCTGTGAGGCCCAAGAAGGTGGACCATACGCCTCGCCCTCAAAAGGACTCGCAGTCACGTCGACGGAGTAGGTCCTTGTCATCGAAAACTTGGGAACCCAGGTTCATGTACGACTTGAAGATGATTAACCTCAGGGTATGTATATGCTGCCGAAGGTAAGCATATACATACATACATATAAGCAGATGATATTGTTGATGGCCTAAGAGCCGGACAGTACAAATGGAACTACACGGCCGACCTACAAGAAGACCTAGTTTAACAAGCTTTTTTCTGAGGACTCGTTAAATTCTCAACAGATACTTACACTGTTCTCTCGGACGCCGAGTTTTGAAAAAAATGATCCGGCAAGGAGAAAACCCCACCAGGTTCTCTCCTAGGAGTTAAATTGGAAAGAATAAAACACACACCTGCCAAATAAAACTACGCTACAGTGCGTGCGTAGTATCTAAGGCCTTCAGAAAAATCGAAAAAGATATTTCTGAAACATAGCACCAACCCATCTTGATAGATAACAAACCCAAAAATACAACACCAAATTACGACAAAACCCACAACGTTTTACTAACCATAGTGACAGTTTCATATTCAACCAATACAAAGGCTTGAATGCCAACCAACTTTGACATCAAAAACCCTAAGTATACAATTATAAATACAATGCCACTGATAGCCTTTGACCAGGGATCTTAACTCTCAACCAAGTTACTCACTCGATATATTATACATATTTTTGCCGGAGATACCCTTCCACCAGGCGAAAAGATCTTTCAAACTCATAGTAAACTTATCTTAATATCATTTTCAAAACCCTTTCACCACTATACTCTCTCACTTTTCTCCTACTAATCTATATTTTTCCCTCTTATTTATGTCCAATGTCAAATGACACCTGATCATCATTCATATTTATTTTCCACTATTCGGTAGCAGCTTTGGGATTGTAAATTTGGCGAATAATTTTTTGGTACTTTGAATGAGCCAGTAGAAAACACCGCCGAGTTCTCTACCCACAATTGGGTGCCAATTTGTACTTTTGACTACCCGCCCACTGTACCCATCTTCATGAAGGCTTCATATGCGCTTTCCAGGTCCAGTATCTACCACTGATAAGGAGTTATATAGCAATTCCTTCTATCTCTAATTTCTTTATCTTTATTTTAAATTCTTTGCATTTCATTTCTTCTTCATTTGTTTTTTTTAGTCATTCTTTCCCTTCATACAAAGATCCAAAAGTAATTGAAAGATAGCGTTAAACCCTTTCCAAGCCACCTTCTTCCTATGTTATAGAAATCACTTTAATTTGAAATTGAGCTAAAAATGACATCATCAACTCGTGATTTGGACTTGCCGAAAAAAAGAAGAGTAGATTACCAATGATCTTGGCATTCAACTGTGCGAATTGATGGTAAAATTCTTACAATACATCTTGAGAATAAATTATATTATTGAGGGTCCTTTTACTACACATGTTCAACAATTTATGCTCGCCATACTGTCAACACCCTTGAAGAGTGGAAAAACCGCGTCCATTACAATGAAGCTAAGCCTCAACGGGTGTGGTTAGTCGCCGGATGGACTCACGCCTCAAATTGAACTGTAGATCCCATCTGAGGAATAAAAGGCCTCAAAATGAATGCAGATCGGTGGGATGAAAACCAACCAAATTACTACTATTACACCCGTCATTCTTCTTTCTCCACTCACTTATCTTTGACGCTGGTGGTCTACTATAACTATGGCTTCTTCCGATATTCCAATATTTATATTTTTTCTTTGTTATTTAGTCTCTGTAATCGCTTAATCTGTATGACATCTTTCGTTATTTGGGAGATATACCAAGTCGGCTCCCCGAAATTCTTCCTATTTTGAGGGTTCGATTTTCCTCGACGTCACCTGCGGCCTCTGAACCGCTGAGTCCCTGAGCTCCTAAGCTCCTAAGCTCCTAAGCTCCTGAGCCCCTGAGCCCCTAAGCCACTGAGCTCCATTCCGCTCTCAAGACGATCTCATGCTGCTCGAGGTCGTCATTTTGAGATAACTTTTTAGATGATAAAATCCAATAATAATTATAATTTGAGTGTCGCTACTTGTAAAATCTTCCCAAACTTAATACTATATTTTAAGTATTGCTTTTATAACTATATATTATTGTTTAAATTCAATCTTTGTTTTGAGGTAGGCCCACTACGTTTTCTCAAACCCGGCATGGTGTTAGTTGCGCGTTGTAGCAGAGTGACTGACAGTATACGCGTGATATTAGGCCAAACGCTAGATCTAAAACTGTACTGATATACTAGCCACTCTTCACCTACTTTAAGACAATAGTGTTATCCATTTTTAGAAGATTTATCAGTTACTTTTTTTTTTTTCTAAATGGAACTGGCGAAAGGCAATGCTCGGCCTTCGCGCAAGGCACTTAAGATGTTATTAGTTAACTTAAGTCACGAAAAAATATTTGTTTCACCAATAGAACTATAAGCGTTTATTGCAAATAAAGAGAAACCGAACAGATTGGCAGACAGGATTCAATATATTGTAGTAAATTATAAAGTATTCAGTAAAAGAGATCTAACGCCAGGGAAAAGGGGGCATAAGCTTATTTATGTTAAAAGATGAAAGATCAATATGTTGAATGTTAATTTATTAATGTGACTCAAATCCTCCTGCTATAGATAAAAGGCAATTCATACGAAGGTGGCATTCTATTTTAACCCCCAACTGTCTAAAATGCATTTGTGACAAAGCTCGAAACTTTTCGAAGATCGAAACGTGACTTGAAAAGGAAACCAGAGACTCAAACCTTTGTGATTTGAATCAAGTCAATAGTTATTTGTGAGTTCAGTTATGATGGATCGATTTTCGAATGTGGGAAGGAAGCGAAAACTACACGGAAACAGCATTTAAGCTCGAAACGGAGCTGATCATCTTGTCATAACCAAGCACAACAATTCCCTGTTTTCAATTCTTTTCCGGATTACTCGAAGGTTTGTTGCAAAAATAAGAAACAGAGAGACAGAAACATAGACATACTTAATGGTAGGAGGCGCGATAGTATATAAAAAAATAAGACTGACTGAATAGTCATAAAATTAGTCAGGGAAGACTATACTTCCAAATAATAGAGCCATTGCGCGTTGTATAAATAACTATGTAATGCGACGATAAATAGTGAAAATTTAACTCGTTGCCATCTAGGTAATTTAAGTGAATTAAAAACAGTTTCTGGTATATTCATTTTCGAAACAATCATACAATATATGTATTGTATTAGTTCTTCAGAAGTTACAGCAATGAACATGATAGATTGAGGTAATTTAACTGCAGCGACAGGCATGATATTATTTTTAAATATCCATGGCAATTATCAAAAAGTGTTGTATTACCAGAAGGGAAAATTTCAGATAATGTATTATATTGAGGTTAGTATGTTATGGACTAGTTATGGTCAGTTTTCGGCATCGATATGTATGTGTACCCGCCTTTTCTCTACCACAGTTTACATGATTTTTTATATCCACCCTTTGTAATCAATCAAATTTAGCCATAACGATGCTCTTGTTCTCCGAATCTTTATCTACTTTTAAACCATCTTAGATTATCTTTTCTCTCCTGATAGGTCTTTAAAATCAGATAAATTTATTAGAGGTCAATTACACTCACGAAGTAAATTAAAGTAGCCAATCTTCAAGTAGATCAAAATGAAAAAAAATATTGAGAGGAAAAAAGCTGCTATTCGTCATTAGGCGTAAAAATCAATGAAGAAACCTGATTTGAACGAAATTTATTTCAAGAAAACTTGAATTCGTTAATTAGTTGATTCTTATGAAGAAATAAGTCTCCTATGCATAATCCATAGATAAGTAAGGTTACAAATGAACTTTAAACAAGATAAATTCAATAAAATTCTAATCTATGAAAAACCTGGTAAGCATGCATACAATATAATTAGAGCCAAATTGAAATTATATCCTAGTGAAATATAATCCAAAAAGGACAACAATTGCATAAAATCTAGCGATGCGTGTAAAAAATTTGCTGGTTTTCTTTCTCCTTTGGCAAACCAGAAAAAGCAAATTTTTCAAACGATACATCTTATATGAAATCTTTCAATCTCATAAGTTTGAAACTGTCGTTATTCATTGATAGGTAATTTAAGAAAATGAGGTTCTAACGATATGTTTGTCTCGTATAAAAAATCGCTCTATCAGAGACATATATTGAAAATGAGATAATGATGGAGCTCGAAAGGATTGACTCCTAGTCAGTAAAAGCGGTGATATGACATCATGCCCATTTGTCAAGAGGTGAAAGACACGTTTTTCTGACATACAATGAACGACCATTTGTATGACTCACTTCGGTATTTTTGTTGTTTATTTATGCGAAGTTTCTACTATTAATAGACAAATAGGAATGCATCAATTGAACAGCGAGAAAAAAAAACAAAGAACATTTCCATTGTAAATTTTCAACAATAGATTAAAGATATGAGCAAAATGTGGGAAAAACTAGGTCGCAATTTTATGTTTAGGAATCTTTGTTTGCCTGTTTAGATAGAGAAAGAGAAGTACTGAAATGGGACAAACAAAGACCCTTGGTTTACTATGAAGTAGGTTCGGTAAAAAGAAATTAAAGATGCCTAGAATAAATGATTCCTACCGTCTTTATATTTAGGTGATGACAATTACCAACAACAAAAACAGAGATAACTGACTCTCCCTATCGGAGTCGGTGGAAGAAAATATATAAATCCTTAGAAAAGGAGAAATAGTGTTATAGATAGTAAAATTATATATGAGCCGCAACAATATTTCTACTTATTCACTTGGCACTTTAATCTTAAGCTATGAAAAAAATTGAATGAGAAAAATGACCACACATAATTTCAAATTCATGAGATTCATTTTTATAAAAACATTAAAAACAGTCTTGCACCATTATTCCTTTTCTTTTCTTTAGCCTCATTATATTTCGTTATACCACTCTGTTTTATGTAGATTTCTGAAATTGAGGAAATTACGCATTAATTATCTGTTCAGGTGATATTGAAGTACTTAGCGGAACATATTTACTAACCAATCTGAAAAAAAAAATCGACAGGTGAATCATTTTAGAGTTTACTATTTCAAAAGAGAATTTTGCGTCACAACTGATTGAAATCGACCATCGTCCAATTGAGAAGCGTGCCCAAATGTTAAAGCATCACCGTCAACGGTAAGAAAAGGATTTTACTCGAAGTTCTTATGGGTTTTAATATTTTAAATACCTTAATTTTTTACCACTTCACATACCTATTTACCGAGCATTTTAGACGAAAATAATTTAGTCTAGCATTGCAAATTTATTAAAATAATTTTGAATTCAGTTGTATTTCCATAGATTTTCTCTTTCTTACCAAGCCAAGGCGATCGAATTGAACTAAATATTCTACAAGAGTATGAACGATTAATTCATATAAAAGCAAATTTTATCTTTCGATTTAAATGGAAATTACGTGTATATTTTATAATTGAATTCTTTATTAGCTCTACCACAAATCCAATACCTCTAAAAGGGACTGTATCGAGATCTTTCCTTCATCTCCTACTATATTCTTGGTCCCACATACCAACGTTAGCACCAGCATACTCTCATGCATCTTCCTGGCACATTCCGTAATCAAATCCTTGACAATTACTATCACTCTAATCGCACCAGTAACTTCCCTACCATTTAAAGCAGTGGTCGGGGAACATGGGTAAATTACCTCGAATGGTGTAATTTAGAAAAATTGGGGGGTAATGGATGTGCTATGGATGTGAATTTGGTAAGTGAGGGTAACGAATATGAAAGTTGGGGAAAAAGAATGCATCGAGGAGCCTTTCTTTTATTTTTCGGTAAAACCTGGCAACATTTCTCTTAATTAAGTGGCATTTTGCCATGTTTTGAATATGACTCTTTCAGAGTAGTTGATGAATAGTAGAGCTGATCAAATGATATAATAATTATTTACATAAGGTGAGTTATGATATAATCTATAATATTTACGTTTCTGTATAGACTTTTGTGATTAAAATTCGACAAAAGTTAAATAAATAAATATAAGATTAGTTTAGACTTTAGAATATTTTATTTTTTTTGTAAGGGGACTAATTGTCACATCAACTATTTAGTTAACAGTTTCTCACTTTTTTTAGGGGTAATTATTATATTTTTCATTTATTTTTATTTTAATGAATTATGTTTTTTTAAAAGTAAGTTTTTGAACCAGTTTAACTCTACTTAAGAAGATTTCATGTAGTTTGATTTTATGTTATGTTATTTTAAAGTTTTAATTTAAACTCTTAAATTCGTCACTAAATATTTTTTTATTTTTCAAAAATAGAACTCAAAAGACCTTAAAATAGTTATAGATTTGTCTTTCATTATTAGATGGGATTAGCAAGGAAAAGGACATATCAGGCAGAGTTCCTTAATTATGGCTTCACAGAAATAGATAACAAAGGACAAATGAAACCTCAATGTGGCGTCTGTATGAAAGTACTGACTGCCGAGTCTTTCAAAAAGAATCAACTGAAGAAACACTTGGACAAGGTTCAATCACGTCTGTCTTACAAACCACGGGAATACTTTGAGAATCTGGAAAAAACAGTCAAAAGACAGAGATTGGAAAATAACAAGAGTGCAAAGTTTGACCAACGTTCAGCAGCAATAGCTAGTTTTGAAGTGGCATGGTTGGTTGCAAAAAACAACAAACCACATACTATTGGTGAAGACTTAATTAAACCGCCTGCTGCGAAAATGGCAGAAATAATGTGTGGGCAAAAAGTAGCTAAACAACTTAATTCAGCGCCTTTGTCTGCAAGAGTTATTAAAGAAAGAATTTTCATCTTGGCAGAAAATGTGAGGGACAAGTGATTTCTTCAGTAAAAAAGAGTAAAGAGTTTGCCATTCAACTTGATGAGACTATAGATGTTAGTAGCAATTTGCAGCTGATGGTATACGTTCGATACAGGGGTTCTGATGAAATTGAAGAAGAAATGTTGCTATGTTCTCTTCTTGAGTTGATAACTCGTTGTATTGATGTGTTCAATAAGGTTGATGCATACTTCAAAAAACAAAGTGTTGATTCAAAATGGGAAGATTGTATTGCAGTATCAGTTGATGGAGCTTCTGCCATGCTTGGTCACGTCACTGGTTTTGTGGCTTTGGCCAAACAACAGAATGATGTAACTAAGATTGCCAATGTTGTAAATGGGCATGCACTGCACAAGAGGGTTTCGTGATTTATGTGAGGATGCAGAGGTTGAATATTCAACCCTTATTTTCCATACGGAAGTGGGGTGGCTTTCACGTGGAAATGTCCTGAATACAGTGTGGGCTCTTAAAACCGAACTTGAAATATTTCTGACTGATCAAAAACACACACTTGCAGAGAAGTTCAGAAAATCAACCTGGCTAGCTCATTTTACATACTTAGCTGAAATTTTGGGGCATGTAAATGCGCTGAACCAGGAATTGCAAGGAAATAAAATCAATCTCATCTTAGCAAGGGAAAAAATTTCAGCATTTGTATCAAAGCTTCAGTATTGTAACCAAAAAGTAAATGCCAATAAGATTGCTGTCTTTCCAAACCTGGCAGAGTTTTTAGAAGAATGTGAAGACCGCAGTCTTAGTGACATGAAGGAATCAGTCACAAGGCACCTGACCAAACTTAGGAATAGGTTCTGTGACTACTGTCCAGAGTTTGATTCACATACTGTCAGCTGGATTGTAAATCCCTTTAAATGTGAACTGTCTGATTTGCCTGAAGAGCCTGAAGGATTGGCAGAAGAGCTTATTAAACTGCGTTCCAACAGTGAAACAAGCATTGAATTTAAAACCAAAGATGACCTCTCAAGTTTTTGGATGTCAAAAGCTGCAAAGGCTTATAAAACTGCACATTTGGAAGCAACTAAAATGCTGCTACCTTTTGCAACAACCTATCTTTGCGAACAAGGTTTTTCTACCCTTGTAAATCTAAAAACAAAATAAAGAAACCTGTTGGATCCTAAAGACAGCATCAAAGTAGCAGTGACATCAAAAATCCCTGATATTAAAATTGTTGTATCAAAGATGTAACAGTATCATTTTTCCAAAGCCTGAGGGAGCTGATATATTCAAGTTTTCAATAATTTTTTCACTAGTTTTATTTGTGTACCATTCTCATGCCAGAAAGGGTAAACATTTTTTCCCCATAATAGTGGATTCAATAACATTTTCCTATTTTGTTTTGGTACGAATTTTAAATACATGATAGTGACATAGTCAATAATTTTGCTTGTGTGTCATGTAATGCTAAAAAGTGACTGTTTTATTTCTGTTTATAAATATATAATTTCCTACAATTTTTTCTTGTGTGTTATTTCCATGCCAAAAAGACGGATGAAATAAAAAAATATAAATTATCCCAATATAAATTTTTTTGTCTTTATTATCCATGATTTTTAGAAGTAAATTGGTTTATCCCCCAGAGTACTTCAAAGTCAGGGTTAAATTCATTTTACTACAAATTCTTTTGGGGTAACACTCAAAAAAGTTATCCGACCCCTGATTTAAAGCCTTGTGGTCGAAATTTGATTCATCTATACTTTTATATGAGTCAAAATGTATTCTAGATACTTAAAACTTCACCTTAGTTCAAGACCGACACCACGGAATCGGATATCACACCCCACCTAATTCTTACTATCAACTACCTTTCATTAATTTATTTGTTTCTACATTTCCGTCCCCCCCCCCTTACTTTCACACAACATGGCATAGTTAGTTGTCTTATAATCCATAGCAGGCACAATGTAATTGCTTTCTGAACAGCCGAACATACACTCCCGAGCAAAGTAAGGACGATTATCCTCTATTAATATATAGGAAAAAATACGATGAGATAAATGAAATATCCATGGTTCATAAAGGTATGCATTTAATATATTTTAGGAAGATATTATATGGTACAATCATATATTCAAGAAATTATACTAAATAAACTAAGAAAATAAAATATTGGCAAGTATAAAATAAGAGAACGATTAATTATTTACAGAATTGCTTAGCAGGTAAATACATACCCTAAAAACAAAGCAAGATTTGACAGCGATGAAACATAAGACACTCATTATGAGGTGTTGAAGCCTTTGTTTTTTATTACAACGGCGCAAAGACGATAACAGGACCTAACCAGTTTCTTACAAAATTCCGGTGTTATTTTGTTCCATCCTTGTTCAATTTTCGTCCATAAATCCGCCACAGTTGAGGGCTGCTGGTCTCGAACTTTGTATCCGATGTTGTTTTAGAGGTGTTTTCAATAGGATGCAGGTCCGGTCTCTGAGCAGGCCACTTCTTTACTTCGATATGGTCTTTTTCTAAATATTATTCACTCACTTTGCAGTATGGCATAGCGTTTTGTCCTGCATAAATAGTGCAAACTGGTTCAGAGATGCTCGGAGTATAACATGTTGTTGTACTAGATTTAGGTACACATCCGCATTTACCGTTCCAATTATTTGTATTAGCGGACCAACCACTCAGGGGAAAACATTTCCCATAACATGATGCTGCCTCTTCCATGCTTTAAAGAATTTCTAACACATTTAGGGTTAAGTCTGTTACCTGCAGCGCGTTTAACAAAGCGTAGGCTACCAGATCCAACTAAATTAAATTTACTCGTTGCTGAAATGCATTATCTCCCAATCTTCATCCACCCAAACAACAAAAGCTTTACCATATTCGAGTCTCGCCTTCTGGTTCTTCTTCCTAATGATTGATTTGGTTGCTGGAGAACGATTTTTTAAACCAGATGCATTGAAGCGATTGGGCACTATGAAACGGCGCACTTGTTTGCCACTATTGGTCTTAATTTTTAGAGAAATTCATGCTGCAGTCTAAAAGGAATTATTCATAGAGAACGCTTAATAACTCTCTCGTCAGATGGTGGTCATGCGGGGTCGGTCGACTTTTGAAAAAGCTTTATAGATTTTGTTTTCATTTTATAACTTCAAAGCACGCGAAATCACACTCTTGTACCTTCCTATCTCTCTTAAAATCGCAGAAAGAGTCCTCTCCAAAGTCTTCAAGCAAACAATTCTCTAACGTAGCTCAGGTGTCACTTTCACGTGCAGTGGCATATCTGCAGAGTAAGTACGACAACACTACCGCTTGAACATTTTATACATACTGAGCAAATGTTGCAGATTGATTCAAGAAACCTATAGAATGTTCCCCAAGAAATCGTTCTCTTATTTTGCACGCGTCAATCTTTTATTTTATTAGTCTATTTAGTATAATTTCTTGAATATAGGATTATAATATGGAAGCTTCATAGAATATATTAAATGCATGCCTTTATGTATAATGAAAATTTCATTTACTTACTCATCCTATTTTTGAAAATATTTTAATGAAGGAATATCAGTCTCTTATTTTTCTTGGTAGTGTATTATACGGATCTGATTTTCGTCCGTGTCTATCAATAGAAGGATGTATTTTTCTTCTTCGAGCTCGATTTAATCCATAAAATAGGGCTGTGCTGAAGAAATATCTCCCTATTGTAGGCGCATTGTGGTTCCATAGAAAGTTGTAGGCGGAAACGAATAAATATCCCAAGTTTATTTTTTCTACGTTTGCTGTGATCTTTTTTGTCAGAAAGATTGATAATCACATAAACGTTAAATAATAATGTTAAATATAAATGTAAAACTATGATTTATGTTGCATAAAGATATGCGTCAGCAATGGCCCTAATACAATGTTCCGAATTCATTATTATTGAGTAACTAAAAATTGATCAGCGTGTGGGTCTCTACCTCTGAACTAAATTAATTTAATATTAAAATGAATTTTGTGAATTAATACTGATATTCATAACGACAAGAAGGGGTAACGAGAAACTTTGCTCGCTTTTTTTCCTTGCGCTTTTACTCCGGCAAATAAAGAATCGAGTTTCTTGGTTAAAGGAAATGAGTGAGTTGGAAGGTAATTAAAAATCTCCATTTACAAATTTGGTTGGATTATGCGTGATAGATTAGCTTGTGGTGTGATAGACACAGAAATCCGCAAAACAAAAGTTTAATTAAAAGCGAAATGAACTGGCAGAATAAAAAAAAATAGATGCTAACCTTAGTATTAGAAAAGGGTGGATTAAGCACTTGTATGGTTTGGCATAAGTTAATCAACCCTAAGTCCTCGAGAGTTAGAGATTTACCGGTGATTAATTGCGTTTGTTTGAAGCCTTTCTCAGTAGAGACCTACAGTTTATTGTAGTATTCATGCAAGTCATTACAGAATAATGTGAACAGGAATGGATATAAGAGTTAGGATGGATCGGTTCACGGTGCACAGTGAAGCTAATTTTATCAAAAACTCGTCAAATTATTTCAACATCGATAAAAGCTATACCATTTTTTGCTCATTCTACTTTAAAATTGATGTTATTAAGATTCTTGAGGAAATTGTTGAAGGAATTTGAACTTTTCATAGGCCAAATCGATATGACATCTACATACCTAAACCAGACAAAATTTTAATGTGGAAAAACAGAAGGGAGTAAATTTTAAAAGTAAATTTAAAAAATAACAAAAGTGTTTGCCAGATGACCTGGCACATACCATTATCACCCTCACCGTACCACACCCAGTTCTATTACTAATTATAACCATCTCATCAACACTCATCCCATACACACTATTTCCTGACTATCCTATCTTTTCTCTCATCATCATCATATTCTCCACTTATATCTATTATCCCAATCCCCATTTATCATTTGAAGTCGAAAGGTCTCTCGGACCTTTAATAAATAATAATAAGTTGAAATGATCTGCTACAGTCCCTTTCCTCTTAAGAAATAGTCACATAGGAAAATTTTAAAACAGGCATCTTCTGCTCTAAGAAAACCATTTATATATATATATATATATATATATATATATATATATATATATATATATATATATATATACATATATATACAGTGTTACAGAAAAGTTACTGTGCAGTGGAAAAGGGATAAATTAAAATTTTAATAAAAGTAAAGTTTATTTAAAATATTGCAGTTTTTCCTAAAGTAAATCCTGGAAATGAATCTCTAAAGGTCTAAAGACAAGTCTGGGCACTTCGTAAGATATTGCGTTTTTCGTTAGGCAGTCGGTATACAACAGCCTGAATACATGTCTCTACACGACGCTGCATATTGTCTGCATATTTTAAGTGAACATTCACCCAGATACAGTTAACCGAGAGTTAAAGCGTAGGTCCCTATTGGCCTTCTCATAATGGTGTTGACGATTGAGCAGCGAATATTACTGGTTGAGTGTGTGTTCCCTAACGATGGTAAATTTATAGATACCGTGCAGCAAAAATTCTTGTGCAATTTCCATTGCAGGTGCCCAACTGTAATGCCGTGCGAAATTTGATAACCAAACTTTGCCAAATGGGCATTGTGTTGCAGACGCTCCTCGAAATGATAGGTTCCCAACCTGACAAGACAATGATGTTGAGATTTAAAAAATGATTCTGAAGAGTCCAAAGAAGTCTGTAAGACGGTTATCTCGGTAGGTCCATTTAGCAGATAGTACAACGTACATCATATAGTTGAAGTTCCTTTCATATAAGGTATCTGTAGTATACTAGTTGAAGGAGCGTGATTACCAGTCTCACATTCATAAATGCATTCGCTTCGGAACTTTCTTTGTGAGAAAGGTGAAACCAGCCTTAATGTAACTTTCTTCACTGATGAGGCATGATTTTATCTTTCCGGATATATTAACAGCAAGAACACTCTATTTGGCATTTAAACCTTCATGAACTCAAATAAATTCTTCTACACGATCAGACGATCGAGGTATGGTGTGCTTTAAATCGTACACGTATCATTGGCCCATATTTCTTTGAAGGAACTACAAAAACAGAATGATAACACACTCAAATTATGGAACCTTTAATAGACCAACCAGGTAAATTAACGTAACCTAGAAGAAGGCTGTTTCCAATAAGACGAGACACCTGCCAACACGACCCGAGCATCACTAGGATTGTTGAAAGACTTATTTTCTGATCGCATGATCTCCCGCAGAATCTACCTTACTATGCCTTTGGGCCTCACACCCGTGGTTTGTATCTGTGGGGTTCACTAGAGCGATGGGTGTACGAGAACAATCCGCACGATGTGGAAGAGTTGAAAACAGAAATTACTCAACACACCAAACAGATCACTCCCCACACCATCCAAAATGTGTTTGATAATATGAAGCAATGTGTGAAGACCTGTCTTCAGGCATTTGGGGGACATTTTCAGCATTTAGTGTAATATCGTAAATAAAACTTTAATTTTATTGAAACTTTACTAAGCCTTCTCCGAATGCACAGTAACTTTCCCGGGCAACTTTTCTAGCGGATTAAGGAATTCTTATTACTACCCTTAACTAATCGTATTGACATGGATGTTATCCTTAATTTATCAAAAAAATAGAGGAGTGAAGAGTCATCTATGAGTTTCATAAAGGCGCCAATGTAAGTACAGCGGCAAAATCCATTCAGATCATTTATGAGGATGATAGACTAAATAAAAAAATTGCATGTTATGGTTTTCCCGTTTTCAAAGTTGGGATTTAAGTCTAAAAGAAAGACCAAAGGAAGGTCGTCCATAAAAACATGGTTCTAACTTCTAAGGAACTCGCAGAACACTTTAAAGTACGAATACGACTGTTCTATACCAAATGAAAAGGAGTGGCCCCAACAATCTCCAGATCTTAATATTATTGAGCATTCGTTGTACGTCTTGGAGCGACAAGTTAGAATTTGTTACCCTTCACCGTCATGTTTGAAACAGCTAGAGCACGTATTGCAAGAAGAATGGCTCAAGATTCCTCTCAATGAAGAAAGGAAGCTGTATGAATCAATTCCAAGATGGATCGACGCTGTATTAATTAAATATTCATTAAATTTAACACGTGTTCCAATTATATATATATATATATATATATATATATATATATATATATATATATATATATATATATATATATATATATATATATAGAGAGAGAGAGAGAGAGAGAGAGAGAGATAGAGAGAGAGAGAGAGAGAGAGAGAGAGAGAATGGAAGATATCACATTGGTGTGATGTATATCAGTGAAAGATAATGGTAAACCACAATCTTTGAATTAAGATTTTATTTATAACTATCGGACTAGTTTCAACAAGATGCCATTTTCAACTAATAATGAAGAAACTAGGCAAGAAACACAGTATATATAAAGTAAGACACATCCTAAAAAAATGAAACAGCAGGAAACAATCTGGGAGAAACTCGAGTGAATCTGGCATGAATGACAAGCTCTCCAGATTGTTTTCGGTTCCATTTCATCAAATATTGTGGTTTACCATTATCTTTCTATATATATATATATATATATATATATATATATATATATATATATATATATATACATATAATATACATGATTATAAAATGTAAAGTGAAAGTATAAATGAAGAATTGCTTTCAAGAAAGGAATAACGTAGCAAACTTGAGCTGTTTTCCGAAATCCCTAGAGTGAGGTGACTGGTTCCTTCTCTCTTAAATCGACTTCATTGCGTCCTCGTTGAAACATTTTTTCCAGAGATGTTCGAAAACTAGGCCTTATCAAGAATTCCAGCTGCAATTTAAACCAAAGGGAAGGAATTTCGATCAATAAGAATGGCATTTTTAATAAACAAATTATAGAATTTTTGTTTTTTTCTTATGTATTGTTGGAAAAAAGGAAACTAGATCACCTCGGCTAACTTACTTATAAATAAAATATTTGTATTTCCATTTATTAAAACACTTAACTAGGGCATGTGTCTCGGTTAAAATGCTTACTTAAATAGATTTTTAAATAAAGTGTTGAAGTTAGAGTAGTTAAAAATGTGAGAATAATTAGTATCCTTAGAAAACCTCTTGGCCTGGTTGGAGAGAGGTGGAGGGCGCCAAGCTCTCTTATTATCATTTACAGACAACCTTTTTCTTGTAAACAACTCTAGGTAAATAACCCTGGCTCCCCTTATATCTATTCTTGATTGCGTAAAAAACATTACGGATTCTTTGCTCCAATTTTACCCAAATATCGATTTGATGAATAAATATAATAAATTCGATATGATTCATATGAATATTGTAATTTCGGATTACCGGGGTTTTCCTCTCTCAGCTAAGGTATATTTTCAGGATGTTGTATCTTGCATCCGTGAGAAATGTTTACAACATCTCCCTCCCTTAACATCTGCCAATAATCGTACGTCTTAGGAGCCGAGCTAAACCATATTTTATCCCTCTTTTCCCCTATTTTATCCATGTTTCCAAGTTTTTTACTTGGCTTTTTGGGGAAAATTTTATGGGAGGTTTTCAAATGTCAAGAACAAAAAGGATTGTTTCTAGAGTTTTTTGTCATTTATTTTGTCATAATTTTTTTCCAGATTTTTTTAGTATTTTTTGGTGTCTATGTATGTATATATATATTTTCGTTTAGAAATAAAGATTGTGAGACAGGCCGAAAGGTTAATCCGAATTCGATCTTCATTCTGCAAAATGTCACTCCTCATGTATTTGAGCTTCATTCAATATGAGAAACCATCGTTCAATTCTGTGAATTATAAATACATACATATATCACTTTTATTAAATACATCCACATTAAACCACTCTAATAACTTGGTAGGTAAAGTTAGGATCTCTAGGTGTTCTTTGAATAAAATTTGAAAATTCTTTTCCCAGCTGGTCTGCGCAATATGGCATCTAATGTTGTTTCCATTATGCTGTGTTACGTCCTTGAATATTAATTTGAGATTTGTCGATTTTGAGTTGAACCACGCTAATAACTTCTGAATAAAAGTAGCACATATAGGCATATTTTGGAGAAAGCAAAGGATAACTATACCCATTATGCACACATTGCGTATATATCTAACAGAAAAACAGTATTATAATTCAGAAATTGATGGACATAAATAATTATTTGCCTACATGAGCGCCATTTCGACGGATGACTCTGAAAACATTATCATACATGCAATCTTGTCAATATCTTAAAAGTAGCAGGTTAAACTGCCTGTGCTGCAGTTTTGATAGTGAACCATATGACTTCTTTAGACAAAAATTGACGTCCATCTGGAAAACATCTCGTTTATTGTTGAGCACAAATTTCTCGATTGGGTTGAGATCCGGATCGGCTGGCCGCCACACCATTAGTTTGTCACCTCGTATGCCATAAGAGTCTAGGATAGGTTTGGTGGCCCGACAGAGATGGCTGGAGCGTTGCTATGCATGAAAACTAGTGTCTTTAGAAGTGACAACGGTATGTCATCTACCCAGAGATTAAAAATTATCTTCTCTTCTAGAGATTGCAGTAGGAGGCTGCGGTCAATGACTCTTCCTCCCTGCTATTAACTTTACAAACGTTGGTAAAGCTCATCTCCCAACCATTTACTTAAGCGTCAGGTCCGTCAAGGTTGCTCTGGTTTTGTCAGTGAAGAGAATGCAACTCATGTCTAACTTCATGTAATTTCGGTCCTAATGAAGCCTCAAAGTCTTGTGACCTGCCTTTAAAGGAGTCAGTTTTATGGAGCTCACATGGATACGATGGCCCCTAGGATACGGATACTGATTGTCTTCGGTACATGAGGACGTCTAGCGGCGGTGAAAATGACTTTGCTTGTTTTTCTGGGTTCACAACTTACTGACGGCCAATATTCTTGTCACAGTCTTGTAGGCCACGCAATCGAACCGCTTCTTTTTTAGCCAAAGGTCCTTCAAAAATTGTCTAACCGTGTCCACATGACGAACTAACTTCTCTTCAACAACATGAAAGAAGTTTCTTCATCTTTTGTGAAGATGAGAAACATATATTCATCGTTGAGGTCTTTGCAAAGTCCCATTGTTTTCAAATATGATAAGTGCTATTAACTTGGTTCATCCCCAAAACGTTGAATCTGTAATAAAAATTGAAGGAAGTAATACAGCAGAATGAAAACATAACATTGATGTTACCATATTGTGCAGACCAGCTTGAAAAGGTTTCAGCAAATTTGATTCACAGAGAACCAAAAAATCCTAACTTTCCCTACCAAGGGGTTCATAGTGTATGTCTATATACATATTTATGAAAATATCATAATTTATTAATCTTTGATAAGAACAATCACTTCGTAATCACGTTTCCAATGTAAATTGGAATATAGGCCAAAATGTTAGTGCATTGCAAGGTTGAATTGCTTAGAATATGAAATATGTAGAAGCATGGGAACATATCGAATAGGAAACAAGTTTAAGGAAAGGGAAGTCAGGAGAGCACAGGCTTTATATCTGTGGGTGTGCTAGAACTAGCAAGTGAAAATGGAATGCTGAATGGTGGGATGATAAGGCGAGCCGGTGACTGCACTTGAACAGAGAGATGCTTATGAATGCATACAAGCAAGTTAAACGAGCAATGACTGGTAGGTTACCATTCTGCACCTGGCATCGCCTTACGGGCATAGGAAGAATGAGCGGCTTGATATTTCTAGATAAGAGAAGCTGAGGGAATTAGGGGTGGGGGGTGAGTGACAGTGGTGTGAGATTGAGAGGAAATGTTTGAGATAGTGGCCATCTACATATATTAATAATTTCGTGTTATCACATAAGAGTGGAGTAATTTATGTTTATTAAAGCTTGTAAGAGAGAAAATTAAACTGTTGGGGCTTGGGAGAAGAGTGGATATGGTATGATGCTCAATTACATTATGTCCTCCCATCTGAGCAACTGTGATGTGTTAAGTATTTAGAGGAGTTCTTAAAAAGAGTGGTGCGCATGAGACAAATAATGATGACAAAGTGTTGAGTGATACATCCTTAGTGACTACAATTTTCTTCTCTATTATTGTCACAACTTTCGTAAAACATAATTTATCTTCCCTATTATCTGTCACAAATTCAGTAAACCACAATTTGTTTGTATATTATTGGTCACAAATTCAGTAAACCACAATTAGTTTCCCTATCATTCGTCACAAATTCAGTAAAACTCAATTTTCGTTCTCTATTACTAAAACTTTAATTGCGACTATCGAGTTTATTCTGCTTGAAAAGATAGTAATCAGTAAGAAACTAGTCAGGTGGATATGGACTATTCTGGAAAGCTTCATATTAGGAATTTCTCTAAGCAGAAGGACAACCAGCAGAGAGATGAGAGCCTTGACATTCCCATGAAGCACTAATATTCCATCTTATATCAATGCAGATGTTTGATGGCAAATCTTGAATGTATTTCAACAACCTGACAACGTGATCGGGCTATTATTGTTTCTGCTCGTTTCAATAAAGAAAAATTGTATAGTTCTTTTGTTTTTATTCTTGTCTAACCTTTCACCAGAAATTCTTGTTATCGCATAGGATCTATTTCTAATTACAAGTCAAAATTCTATTATAAAACGGATCCCTTTTTTGTTTGACAACATTTTCTGAGTTACATTCAATTCCTAGGAAACCACTTTTTTCCATTTTATAACTTTGTTTTATCTAACTTTCTTTCAATCAAAGTCTTAAGAAAGTGCTCGAATTCTTGTTCACGTGATACTGGCCCCTGCAGCCCATAATTCTTTATCTTTAAAAACACATTTGCGCCTTCATCGATGATCAATAGTGGTGTCCATGTTTCCAGACATAAACTTATTGGATCAACGCAGAACATCTCAAGTTGTAGTGTTTTTTCATCCCAAGTGTTTTTTTAATGTTATCAGGACAACTTGTACACCAGTATGTCCAAATTTGACTTCGTAGTTCTAAGTTACTCTAATTTGGGGTAAATAAGGTTTGCTGTTGAGGACGATTAAGGGCTAAAAAATTATTTAATTTTACTCTATTTACATAGTTACATTGAATTTAAGAAAAATGAAATAGCAGTAATACATAAATAATTTTATCGTTTTCCTTCATACTTTACAAAAGAAATATTCTAATAAAATGAAGTTATCCTTTTTTGTTTAGCTTTTAAAATCGAAGCCTTATAGCAACGTTTTTCGACGTTTTTAACATTTGATTCCTAAATCAATCCTAAAGACAATTTAATCTTTATTTTTTTCAATTATCTTTTAAAAAGCATAATTCGTTAGTTGTTTTAACAGTTTATGAATAAACCAGCAGCTGAGAAAGCTCTCTCCGTCTGAATATTAGTTGCTTTTACTAGTTTTTCGATATTTTTATTTTAACTGTGATCTCAAATCATTTTAGTAATTGTTGATGTTTGTTAACGCTTGGTTCAATTTTAGATATTATATTTATCCTGTTACCCATTTGTATATTCTTTTATAAATAAGGTTTCCTCATTATCGATCTGATAACGCTAAGCTGATTAGGGCCCCTAGCCCATCATTTCTTCTTTCGATACTTTAAATTCTTTATATATTCTTTCGAACGCTTTCTCCCTAATACTTGTTTTGAAAGTATTATAAAAAAAATATATGGTAAAACTTTGAGTTATAGAGAAACAATGTATGGATAAAATTTTAATTTTATCTACGAGAATATGGTTCTTGATAAATGATATAAATTTATATTTTTAAGAAAATTTAACACCCTCTTTCATCCTTTGTTACGGCTATTCAGGCGTGGAAAATGTTGTGAGAGATTTCGAAGAGGTACAAAATTAAAACCAGAGAGAAAGCACTTGATCCTCGTGGGGCGCTGAGGTAGGGCGGGTCTATCGCTACTCGAGATTCTAGATGTAGTAGGGGTATTATTACCCATGTTACACTATCCAGCCAATTTGTGGGAACTGGATACAAGAGTGGCAACAAAATGCTGATTCCTTTCAATTTTTATTGGATTGTTGATTCAGTTTTGAGTAAATTTGTGTCCTCAGAATACAGGTTATGAACTATTTCAATGAAGCGAAGGAGAGTCCTCTTAACGTTTTGCGGAGTATTCTTTTCAGCATCGAGCGTCCCTGGGGATATTGCTCCTATTACTATTTGCACTTAATTTTGCTTATATTTTAAATTTTCCATTGACTGTTTTGACATCTTGAAGCTCTATGAAAGATTCATTTTCATTGTTATCCTCGATAATTAAATAATTCTCTGCCAAATCAATGTGTTTTTTTCATTTTGTTAAAACTCATTTTACTAAAACTCGTGGTATTGATAGGAAGAATATGATCATAATTGAATTTTCTGAATTTCTTTCCTGAGATAAAAATGAGGTAGAATAACTTTTTGATTGTAATACTTTAAAACAAGTGACTCCTTCTCATTAAAATGACCTTGGACATTTGATTTACTCTCCCTCTAAGACCAGAATATGAATACAACGCGCTCTCTGAGACATCGCTCAGTAAGAGAGCAGTTCATGGTAATGGATGACGGACCATTAATAAATTCAGTAACGCTTTTGCCAGAGGCTAAACGCAGCTCACACTTTCAGTAATCAGCTTCCTGTGAGAAAAGATTGAGGAAGAGAAATAAGAGGAACTAATTTTTCTCATCCCTATTTTCCATAAGGAAAAAAAATGGTGCGGTTTTGTCGCCGATCTGCACTCATGTAAAATTCTTTAATTTCTCTCCGTGAACCTATAGTTTAACGTGGGGTCCGAAGCATGGGCAATTACAGAGAAAGGTATCAGTCGAGAAAGCAACCAAAGGTAGGACTCTATCCAGGGGCTTTGCAAACCCAATATGGCTTAATTTTGCTAAAATCGAAAATGTGATGCCACTCGGCAAAGCCAATGAGAAAAACTTGGATAACTTAAGGGCCTATGCGTACAAACAGTTAGAGAAATAAGATCCATAAAAGAAATACCAAGACTTATGGCAGGTGGATAAATATTAATCGGGTTGCAAGGAATCAGGAGTCACGCAACTCTCATGAACGTACTATGGTTTCTTATAGATAGGAAAAGATCTTTCAAAAGATAAATGGATGAAAAATAGCGAAGAAGGTACGATAAATATTATGAAATTGAGTAATAGGCACATAATGAGCCTATTAGAGATCTCGTGGAAGAAGCATGTGCGAAGATCATAATTACTCAAAATGGCTTGCGACGGCCTCTGAGAGTGAGAGAGAAAGAGGTAAAGATAGAAACAAGAAAAGAAAGAAAGTGTAAGAAAGACAGAGATAAATAGAGAGGGACAACGAGAAATAATAAAGGAGAAAAGAGAGAAAACAGGAGAAGGAAAGAAAATGAGAACAACAGAGAGAATGAGATCGACAGAAGGAGAGAAAGAAAAAGAGGTGGAGAAATAAAGAGTCAGAGATGAAAGAGATAAAGAGAGAGATATAGAGAACGAGAGAGAGAATGAAAGTGAAAGCACGAGTAGAGAACGAAAGAGAAAACGAGATTAAGAAAGCGACTGAGATAGAGAATGAGGTAAAGAGAATGAGATAGAGAGAAATAGAGAGAGAAAGAAGGGGAAGGGCAAAAATGAAAATTGAAAAGGAAAGAGAAGAGATAGAAAGAGAGAGTAACAAGGACAAGGAGTAACAAGAAAAGTAAGTACCCTAGGAGACTTTACGGTCCATTCAAAGAGGGTACCTTTGGACTAGCAATCGAACAGGCACATGGCTGCTCAATTGTTTTGCGTCCCTGAACGGCCGCTTTTCAAGACTTTGTCTAGTCTTGACTTAACCTGGTCAACAGATTCACTGTTGACAACTTTCACTGGAAGTGCGTTCCAATTACCGCAGATACTGTACGTGAAAAGGTTTCCACACATATTGCGGTTGTAACGCTTCAGTTCAAATTTGAAGCCGTGATTGCGCGTTCTGTTCTCACTCAGTGTGAAATATTTCCCGGTAGTCAACATTGTCGAACCCTCGAAGTATTTTAAAAACTTCGATGAGCTGACTATGCAGTCTACGGGTTTCCAGCGAGAACAGATTTAATTCCCTTAGTCTATCCTCATAACTTTATGTCGGATAGAGGGAATCAGTTTGGTTGCCCTAGTTTGTACGCGTTCCAACCTTGCGATGTCCTTTCGAAACGAAGGACTCCGAAATTGTACGGCATACTCCAGGTGCGGCCGAACGAGGAAGTTGTACAGACAAAGTACTATCTCCTTGTTACGGTATCTAAACTGGCGCTTTATGTAGCCTAACATCCTTTGGGCTTTCTTTTCTGCCTCAATGCACTGTTTCTAGAACTTGAGGTTTCTAGTGATAGTTACACCCAAGTCCTTCTCAGTGTCACTCGATTCAAGAGCAGTGCCCTTAAGGATAAACTGAGATTGGGGGTTTCTGTGGCCGATATGCATTTCTTTGCATTTGTTCACGTTAAAAGGCATTTGCCACGTGTACGACCACTTCCCAATCTTCCCAAGATCTTCCTGCAGGCGGGCAGTAGTTCCATCCTTTGCAACGTTCATACCAAGCTTGGTATCATCGACAAATTTGGAAATCTTGGCAACCATGTCACCGTCCATGTCTTTGACGTAGATGATGAATAGTAGTGGTCCCAGGAGAGAACCTTGAGGCACACCGCTAGTAACGGGCACCCACTTAGAAGCCTGTCCATTCACCACCACCCGTTGCCGTCTGCCACTTAGCCAGTTCTCGATCCAGCCGGCTACTTTTTCGTCTATGCCCAGCACTCGCACTTTCCAGAGAAGGCGGCGGTGTGGTACCTTATCAAAGGCTTTCTGAAAGTCTGAGTACACCACATCCACCGCCTTGTCCCGATCGTGCTCACTGAACACGAAGTCGAAGAATTCCACAAGGTTCGTCAGGCATGACCGTTGCCTTCGGAGGCCGTGCTGGGAACTCCTCAGTAGCAGGTTTGACTCTAAATATGTCTTCATTTTGTCAACCATCATGCTTTCCATGAGTTTACCGACTATCAAAGTCAGACTGATAGGTCGGTAGTTCGACGGTTGGCTTCGGTCTCCTTTCTTGAAGATAGGAGTCACCTCTGCTTCACGCCATTCTCTAGGAACGCATCCGGTCCGGATTGACATGTTAAAGATTGCGCTCAGGTTTCGTGACACTTGATCGCGCACTTCTTTCAACACTTTAGGTAGAAACCCGTCCGGTCCAGTAGACTTATTCGTCTTTAGGTCAGTGATCTTTTTCTTTATTTCTCCTTCGGTGAAGTCCATATCCTCCAGCTTTTCCTCCGAGTAGGAATCCATTGGCTGGGGGATGGGACCACACTCTTTAGTAAACACTGAAGAGAAGTAGTCGTTAAGAAGGTTAGCATTTTCTGAATCTAAGTGCTTTAATGTCGCCTCCTCATTTATCAAAGGGCCAATCGTTCGACGGATTGGTTTACGGCTGTTCACATATCTAAAAAACTCCTTTGGATTCTCTTCACAGAGTCTTGCCACTTGGAGTTCCTCAGAACGCTTAGCCGCCCTTATGCTGGACTTCACTCTCCTGGCTAGCCTCCGGTATTTGACAAAGTTACCCGAGATCTTCGATTGTCAGTACACAGTTCTCTTCTTCCTAAGCAGTTGGCCGATTTCTTAATTAAACCACTTTGGTTGAACAGAAGACCGACGGGGACATTTCAGAGGGATGAAACGCGATTGAAGACTCATGAATGTGGTTTTGAAACTGTTGCACGAGTCTTCAACAACATCGCACACTTCTAGCCTTGCGTCAGTCAGTCCAGCACGAAGACCTGCAAAGTCTGCTCTTTTCAAATCGAGTTTCTTCGATTTACTAGTTGCAGGCCCTGCCTTCGGAGCTTTGACTACAAATCTAATTAGTCGTCGTCACTGCCACCGAGCTCTTCGCCAACAGAGAGGTCCTCAACGCTGTCATCCTTTAGAGGTGAAAACCAAGTCGAGGATATTGTTTCCTCTCGTTGGCTCTCTCACCCATTGAGTTAGGAACTCGTTGTTCGCGAACTCCAGGAGTAGTGCGTTCTCGCCACAGGGTTCTCTGGTTTCCCAGTCAACTTGTGTGTTGAAATCACCCATGACGATACACACTCTGTCTTCGACAAGTTCTCCTAGTAGCTGGTACAGACCTCTTTCCTTTTCAACGAGTTGGGCAGGAGGTCTATAAAGCACCAGGGTCCTGTATTTGGCAGGACCTATCTCTAGGTCAACACCTAGTAGTTCATGGTCGGATGCGATGTTGCAATCCGCGAAGTTGAGAGTATCCTTCACATACAACATCACACTGCCACCCTCTCTGTCTGGCTTATCTTTCAGGAAGAGCTGGTAACCGGGAATCGTGAATTCACCTTCAAAATCTTGGCTTGAGGTTTTTATCCACGACTCCGTTATGGCCACCATCTCAGGTTCCTCTGTTACTACGAGGCCACGGAGCTCCAGAAACTTATTCCTGGTTGACCTCGCATTGAACAGAAGAACTTTGAGGAAGTCCCCTAGTGTAGGACTCCCTACGCTCTTCCATTTCCCGGCTTCTCTGTTTTCGTGGTCACACCCTTTTTGACGACCTCCGAGAAGGTCGTTCCAGGAGTGACACAGGCATGCTGGCGCACGTCCGCTTTCGCTCTGTTTCGAACGCTCCTTTGGGTGCGTTCCACGACATCTTGAATTAGGTTGGCCAGAAAGGCCTTCCCTTTAAAGGAGAGATGTACCCCGTCCCTTTGGTAGAGGTCGTCTCTACCGATAAAGGTACGATAGGGGTCCACGAAGAAGACTCCTTCTACCGTGCAGAGATCCGCCAACCTTTTGTTCACTGCGATGTTTCTTTCGTGAGCGGTTCGGGATGGACCTCTTCTTGGAAGCATCCCAACCACCACACGTTTGCGGGTTTTAAGCCCTATGTCATCCACGGCTCCCATCACCGTTCTGATGGTCTTATCACTGAGGCCAACCTTACCTCCTCCGAGGTAGAGGTCGTTGCCGCTCACCATCAGAGCAACAACTGAATTCTCAGAAATCTGAGCTTTCTCTGCCTCTACTCTGATGTTGTGGTTACCCTGTCCTGACAGGCAGCTTTCCTTCACGCTAGTGCGAAGGCGGGCCGCTAGCAGCGGCTGCAGATCCCGTGTTTGCGACTCACCAATGAGGGTGACCTTCGGACACTTGGTCTCTGAAGACGGGGTCTTTTCTTGGGAAGAGGCCTTTTCTTTTCCTCTTTACTCTCCACATTCTTATCTTTCTTTTTCTTCTTCTTTATCCTTTTTTATTCTATTTTTGGAACTACTTTTGTCTCAACTTTATTCTTTTTCTGTTTTTTCTTCGTTTCTCCTTTCTTCTTTTTCTCTTTTTCTCTCGCCTCAGCTAGCTTAGCCTCAGATGATGCCGGAATATCCGCTTGGTTACCAGGGGATTCCGACACGTCAGTGGGCGGAGAGAGTGAAAGAGAGATAGGGAAAGGGAGAGAGAGTGTGTGTGTGCGTGTGAGAGAGAGAGAGAGGTTGTGTGTGAGAGAGAGAGAGAGGTTGTGTGTGAGAGAGAGAGAAAGAGTGTGTGTGTGTAATAGAGAGAGAGGGAATGAGAAATAAGGAAAGAGAGAGAGAAAGAGAGAGAAAAAGAACGAGAGAGAGAACGAGAGAGAGAACGAAAGAGACAGAAGGAGAGAGAAAGCGAGAGAAAAAATGAGAGAGAAATAGAGAGAGAGTGATAGAAAACCAGAAACAGAAAGACAAAGATAAAAAGTGATATAATAAAAGGGAGAGACAGAAAAAATAGAAATAAGAGATCGAAAGAGAGATAAAAAAGGGAGAGGAAGATTGAAAGAGAAAGTGACGGTGGGACTGTGTGAGAGAGAACGAGAGAGAGAGAGAAAGGAGCTATTAAAACTAATTTGTTTTATTACTTTTTTAGATTCACTTTCGCAATATAACGAAGAAAAAATACTCACCACTAAGGAATCCATGAATTTAAATAGTACTAAAATTCTTGAGAGAGAGTAGACAAAGAGCACCTATAAATCAGAATATATAATTACTTTTGGATTTAGATAATTAATCCAAAATTTAAATTTCGAACCACAGACCTCTTAGAATCTGGACTGAGTTCAGAATATTGGCCAATTGCATACCGGCCCCAAAACCATTTTCAACATTTTTTGATGTTACTCGAAAACCAAAGTGGTAATAACTTTTTTGCTTTAGGTTTTGCAGTTTTCATATTTAGATATTGAGTCATGGCAAAGTATAGGCGAAATTTATTGGTGGTAATTGCTGAAATAAGGAAAAAGGTTAACTGTATCTAATTTATCAATCTCTGCTACATTGCTGCTGAATGAAAAAAAACCCTAATATATTATTTAGTTTTAACTTCTTATTGGTTTTCATAGATTCTCAGAGCATGAATGAACACTAAATATCAGTACAATGAACAATACAAATCATCCTGACTTTCAACACTAACCCGTGTCATTTTGTCAAAGTTCTGGTCACGAGAAACAAATTCACTGTCCTCTTTACGTACCCTTGTATTGAATCTTCGTAAAACTTCTGTATTTTACATTGCCCAAATGAACACAAGATAAATACTGAAATTTTCCAAAAACAATGTTAGTGTTCCACAAAATGTATCTATTTCTTGAAGCCATTCAATTTTAGTTTCTTATCATTAATCTTGTTGCGAGCTGCATCTGAATCAATGTTGCGTTTAGAATGAAGCACTTAACTGTTTCTTTCTTTGGTGTAGTTAGATGTAAGACATTGAACAGACTGGCCGCCATTTTAGGGTACAATATTTTCAAGAATCTGTGACCACTAGCACAACTCAATGTAGCCAGCTGGTCAACTTCTTCCACAACTGTAACAACAACCTTCTGGAATGCCTCCTTAGGGTTATTATATCCAAAGATGAATAGATGCATACGCCAGCTTCTGTGTGAGTATGGCATCGTTATGGTGTCGCTGCTGCCTTGCTTCCTCCATCTTGGAGGCCACTGCTCTCAAGCTTTAACCAGACAGACAAATCAGGCTTCGTGCTCTTACCACTGCTCCCCCTCCATGAACTGACGGACAATAATAATAATAATAATTAAAATATTATCACTGGAAAACACGTATTTTATTGAATGATATCTGACACTTGATTGTAAGTCATTTTTGTGTGCTAGAAACGAATTTCACCTCAGTTTAGCTCTATCAGGTCCTGAGTCTTGTAAACAAACCATGCGCCATTTTCCAGTCTTTTCAAAATTAGGACTAAAAATGAAGTCATGCGTTAAAATTTATTTCCAATTTCATGAACACATGCAGTTCAAACTACTATAAAATTACATTATAACGATAGAAATAACTTAAAATAAAACGAAACAAAGAGATATGAAGCTTTCACTCTGGTAAAATTTTCTTTTATAACACTTTCTAGAGTTGATGACAGGTTGTTGATGGCAGGTCTCTTTTCAAGCACCAGCAACAATCAGCCATCATGTGGCAATCCCAGCGTCATTGATAACGTTCCGCCAAAAATTTAATATCTTGATGGAATCTCTTCCCTTGTTCGTCACTTACAGCACCTAAATTACTCGGAAATTAGTCAAGTGACTATTCAAAAGATGCATTTTTATGCTCATTGTAGTCCCTTAAAAGTTTTCTTACGACTTCTTCGTAGTTATCTCCCCTATAATTTCCTAAAAAGCTTTTTATCAAGCCCATGAATGTGAACCAGGCATTTCTTCCGCGTTCATTCATGACATTTGGAAAACTGTTGTCATTAATTAATGTTCTTATTTGTGGACCGTCGAAAATTCCACCTTTGATTTTTTTAGAATTAAACTTGGAAATTTTGAAATTATGTGTTGGAAACACTCGCCGTTTGTATCTAAAGCTTTTACATATTGTTTCATGAGACCTAGTTTGATATGCAGAGGAGTAAATATGATTTTATCTCTGCTTACTAAAGGTGGATTAATTACATTTTTTCTCCGACAGTAGGTGATGTTCGTGCTGGCCAGAATTGTTTGGAATAATATCGTTGCTTAGCTCTGCTGTCCCATAAGCAAAGAAGGCAGGGATATTTAGTATACCCTGCTTGTTGCCCTAGCAGAAAATTTACATTTTTTAAGTCAACACATATGATCCACTCATGCTGTCTATATTTGATAAGATTTAAAACAGTTTCTATATACTCATACTTTTCTTTTAATGTTGTTGAGTGCCCAATTGGTATCGAGCTGTATAGATGGCCATTATGCAACAATACAGACTTAAAACTTCTTTTGGAACTGTCTAAAAACAAACGCCAATCCTTTGCATTGTAAGACTGAACTCCCATCTCCTTTAGCAAACCTGATATGTCGCTGCAATAGACTAAATTATCTTCTGTCCTAAAATAGTTAAGAAGTTCTTTTTCTCTGTTTCTATAAAATGAAATGTATGTGTTTGAACTAAGCATATTTTTCTGTTTAAGTCTTAAAGCTAAGATTTCCACAGCCTTTTTTGGTAAATTTATATCCCTTACAAGATCATTTAACTCGGCCTGGTTAAACCTTTGCTGATCACTTTCACTTACAACTATGCTGAGGTCGAATTCGGTGCATAACAATGTTTTCACAAACATGTTCAACTAATTCCTGAGATGGCAGACTCTTAAATTTTGGAATGGGAATTTCATTTGAATGTAGCACAGGTCATATTGCGGTGTCGAAATTTGGGTACTCGATACAATGTTTATTTTTCTTAGTGAAACCCGAAGTCTTGAGTTAGCAGAAGTAGCAATCCGTCTCATGGTTTGTAGTCTCTCGCCACACTTGAAATGGAAAAGAAATTGTGAAGCGAATTTTATCAAGTTATGTACCTAAGTTACAATTACACTTAGGTAATTTACACTGCACAAATAACTAAATTATGTAGTCTTATGAAATCATAAACTTACCATCGGAACTCTAAAAGGTATTTTTGACTCCGAAGACTTCGGCCAATATCGCAGTCTTTCAATACATACAGTGCAGGCTTTATGTGGAACCCATCATTTATCTTGATCCCCCAGTTTTAGGCAAAAATAAGCTAAGTAAACTCTTTTTACGAAGTACATTATATTTCCTCGATGATGTGGAAGTGTAAATTTCCACATATGTAGTAAAATGAATCAGGAGAGTTTTTGCATATGAACTTTCTAGTGCTTGAAGACATATTATTTGATTGTTTTGTCAATTTTTAAAGATATTTCAATTCCTTATTTTCAAAATCAAAAATATAAAAACAAACATTAGTTTAAATAGGTACTAATAGATAATTATAATTATAATGTGCAACTGCAAAAAGACTTAGCAATTATTGAGAAAATATCCTTTTTATGAATATGATGAGGGAGGAAGTGCGCTGAACAAAATCAGGACCTGATAGAGCAAAACAGAGTAAATATTTGTGCTCAGCGCACCCAAATTACGTATAATTAACTGTCAAATCTAAGTCAATAGACAAAAAGTTGAATTTTTTTCCCCAGTTATTATTATTATTGAAGAGTGATAAAATATTTGAAACATTCTGCTACTTATCAATTCTTACTACAATAGCGTAAAATGGCGATATTATCGATATTAATACTACTATGACTATGTATTAGCTACTACTACTACTATTAGCAACAATAGTAGTTCACTGAACCCACCCACCCACACACCCATTGGTGTGGTAGGGAGTCAAAAACAAAAGTCTCCTCCTTAAAAGCTTCAAAACAATTTTGACAGAAAAACACAAGAAACAAGGTGCAGACCTCTTAAAACTTCTTTAACATTAGAGCAAAAAGGATGCAATTTTGGGTACAAATATACAAAAATAATGTAAACCACTGAATTCACACGAGGGCGCGTTTGAATTCAATGGGGCCGTTATGCACTAGCGACATTTATTACATAGCGCTGTGGCCAGTCCAGTGTTAAAGAGGTCTATATCTGAACGTATCTATATCACTAGAATTCATTTCATACAATAAATACAATAATGTCTAGAAATTGCGAACATAGATCAGCCTCTTCGGCTCTCCAGAACTAGAAGGGCTTAGATAATCCAGACCGAAAACCCTTCGTGAAAGTCTTTGGGAGTTAGTCTTGATTCGAAAGTTTCTGCCCTACGTGCGCATTTCCTTAATTATAATTCGTTGTTACTCCAGTACAGAAAATCCTTCGGGGATATTTTAAGCTAGTAATAATTAATTTAATTAAAAGTCATTCTTGAATTCTAACAGGGGACGTAGAAGTTAGTGAAAGTGTTAGTACGAGTCAGAGTATTGAGGCACCATAGGTTAGTATGGGGTACCGCTAACTGCTTGTAATGAATTGGAATGAGTTTTTTTGAGAGAGAACAAATCATATTTTAATACAGGTTATAACATAGTTCGGAGAGTTTTTGAATTAATTAGCTACTTACAAATCCAATATTACATTTGGTATTCATTGTGAGATAATTGTTGGAAAGTGTAGACAAACTAGTACTGATATAGTCCTATATCTTCAAACAGGTCAACAACCTAAAACAAACTTTTCGAATAACAACAGAGTGGTTACTGTGGAACACCCATTGAAGACCATAATCTTCCCCAATCCAAATCTAAAATAAAAAACGTAAGTTTTCAGGTAAAGCAGAGCTGAAGGCCGTTCTGCAAGAGAAATAGGCTAAAATAGGATCTGAAATAAGGGGATACTAACTAGATTCCGTGCCCCCAAAAGACTCCTGGCTGTAATATACGCAAGCTAACGTCATGCGAAATATTAAGGCTTTATGTATTTACGCGGTGCTCGGTATCTAATTACAAGTGTTAAACCAGGTTTGAGATGTTATAATACTTATTTTATATTTATATATATTATTATAACTATTGTAATATAACTTTTTGAGTTGGGTTCAACTTATCTTATGATACATTTATTTCATCACAATATGGTATATAAATATTTATATGTTTCATTTGATCCTATCCCCATTTTATATTTATTTAATAAATTTAGCGTGTTCAAAAACTTTTGGCACTGTACCTGTTCTCAAAACATTTATGGTATAGCAGTAAACATAGCTTGTTATTTCATTGATAAATTTTCTATAAATATATCAAGATACTTTTCTTTCTCCCTCATAACAGCCGATTCTTGTTAGATTACATACACCTTGCACAATTTCTCTTTATAATCTCCTTATTTTTGAATGATGCTACAATTTTTCATGCAGTTATTATAACTCGTGACTGCTATTAATACAACACAGTGTTAAATTGCTTTCTTGTTGCATTCCTCTTCTACCGCCCATTTCTTGTCAAGGCTTTATCAAGTAAAGAGGAACCATGTTATCAATTATCCAAATTGGTTCATATAATTTGATTGTGTTCAATTTGAAGAGTGAATTTATTTAATTACGCGCTGGGGCTGCACATGGAACTAAATACCTAATTGTAACGCGGAACATAATCATTATTAACAAGTTTGGTTATTGACCTGTCCACATTTAGTTATAATACGGTTAATTGGGAAGTGATTTGCTCTTGATCTGAAGTTCAATAAGCTCGCCCTTTGGAGTAGGATGTTGTCAGCATAGGAAGGAGGTGGCTATGTGTATTGTTAAGTTTACTGAAAAAGGTTTGATGAAATGTAAATTAGACACAATTCTAATATAGAAAAACTGTTTGACAGAGGAAAATCAAGTTTACATAAAGAAAAGAATAATACATGAGACTTTCTCTTTACTAGAATAGTTTTATATTTTAAATATTTGCCTTCGATGCAAGTGGAAAGGACTGTACAAAAGTGATTGATCTTCCCAGTCTCTTGGTGGTCTACTCCTATAACGAGTCTGTCTTTCACCTTCCACATAGTTTTACTTCCAAAATAGATTCATCTTTTATGGCACACTTTTTTAGAGACTTTCAATAAAAATTCCTGTTTTTTGCTATTACACTTAAATAACTACAAATATATTTTAATCTTACTGTTTATACTGCTGGATTCAATGAATATTCGAAGATTTTAAGTAATTTATTGTGGTTAAAGCCAGTAGTGGCTCTAGAGTCGCTAAAGTTGGAAAGCTGCAGTTTTCAAAAATACTTATGAGGTACAAAAATTAAAGCTAGCTTTATGAAATAATAGCTCAACTATAAATAATAAGTATGGTTAGCCTACTTATCAATAGACAAAATTATTTTATTTAAATATAAAATCCATTTTTCTGGTTCTGAATTTTTAAAAATGATCAATCACTTTCTCATTAAAGTTTTTGATATCACTTATCATTGAATTTTCAATTGACACCATTGATAAAGCAGTAAGCCTTTCATTCGACATCAAGTTTCGAGGAAATGTTTTATTCGTTTTAAGTGTTAAGTGCCTTAACAAAGGAAAGTAACTATAGTATAGTTAGATGAAACGAAAAACCCGCCTCTCACTTCCATACTTAGGGAAAAAAACACATTTGCATATACATAATTTAATAGGTAGATATATCGATAGATAATAGATAGACGGATACGAATGAAACTCTTAGCAGTTCATAAAGGTTACCTTTTGTTTTCAAAGCTCAGCTATGTTTATCCCAGTCTATCGTGTATAACTCAACTTTGTAATTGATCTTTGTAATTGATTTTTTGACCATCGACTATGCACGAGCAAATTTTGGTCGTCTACCGCGCCATAACCCAAATAATGCTTAGAGCTCAGATGTTCTCAATACCCAACTCTCCGGTTTAATAAATTCGTTAATTAATTTTTCCACCTTTCTTGATGGTATTGCTGCAAGAATCATATAAACAAGAATAACGAAACACTGCTGAGGAAAAAAAAGCTTAGAAATCTGTTATACTAAAAAAAAATCCTTTTATATTCATTGGTGCCACCCACTTCTAAGATAGGTTAGTAAAGTTGTAAGCCCACCTACTGGTTGAAAAAAATAACAAATAAGCGGGCAGAGTTGGGTAGCAACCTGTCTTTATGATAACCCCTCTGTGGGCGAGCCCCCTCATTCCCCATATAAAAACCCTTTTAAACTTTAGATTAAGGCATTCTGAGCATATCTTGTACTTTGAATAAAGCTAAAGCCCTACAGCTCCTTTTGCTCTCCACCATTGTGTCATACAGGGTTTCGAAGACGGGCAAGCAAAATGTTTTCGCCACTCAGGGCAATACAAGCATCACGTTGAATTGTTGTGATCACTGAGGATCACCGCCCCCTTCTACGATCGAACCTCATGTAAGAATCATCCTTTAATGTCAGATTTCACCGTGTACCAAACTACAAGCAGTCCTTTCTCACCAAGAGAGATTCCGTTGCGCCGACTGCCTGATCTCCTTGACATTGTACTCCTTCTACCGAAGGAGGGTTGTTGGTGTCATAGCCATGGTTACAACGCCGGAAAAGGGGTACAAACCATAGCGTCAACATAAGCTTGAAAGGCATTTTCAGTTTCAATTTATGTCATCGGCGTTGTTATTAGAATTTCTACAAATTTAACTGTTTCTGAAAATGCTGTTTCTAAATTATTGTCGATGAGAACGCTAAATAAATCAATGAGCTTGTCGTTTGAACAAATATCGTCTTCAGCATAAAGAACAGATAGTTCCGTTTTGAGTGTTATTTTGTCAAGCATTGAATATGTCTCAGCAGCTTTATCGATTTATACAGTGGGAAAATCTACACGATAAGATTCAAAGCAATTCCTTAGCAGCAGTTTACTGGATTCAAGATAGCCAGTAAAGTTGAATCTTTTAGTGCATTCTTGGATAATTATATCGCAAACATCTGTTGCAATCGATTTTCTATTAGTACTTGAGAACTTCCCTTTTTTCTTCATTTAAGTTGCTTTGTTCAAAAGATTATTTATATTCGTGCTTAGCCTTCTTAATAGCAGCAGTATATTTGTTTATATATAGGATTGTGCAGTTGTTGCTTAAAAACCCTAAGATTGAAATTGTCAAAATAAAATTTAAACTTGGGGAATTATCTTATGGAAGAATTCCAGTCAAAAGTAAATTCCGGATCATTTAGCATTCCTTTAATACCAGCCACTGCAAGTCCAGTTTCGTTTTATTAAGAGGTTTGTAAAATGTTGCAGCACTCAATTAGTTCATCTTTTCTTTTCGTATACATCGTTTACTGTTCGACTTGTAGGCATATCACAATTCCATCTAGTTATAAATATCTGTAGTTTCATCACACATTAAAACAAAGTAATCAGTTTATTTAATCTCATCTTTGATATGCAAAGAACAAATATAGAATCTAATAATTCATTTTAAATCGTTTTTGAAGTTCCCTTTAAATCTGTAGCAGTTCGCAAATGAGATTCTAAACTAGTATCTGATTTACACAAGAAATCACTCCTGGATTTTGGGAGGAGTAACTCTCACAATGGCCAGGTAATGGCAACTCAAATTTGCCGCAGAATAATATGCAATCAATAATTTAATATAGCACGGCCCTATTTATTTTCAGTAATTCATTATGTCTGTCAATCAACTGTCTATATCCTTCACTCAGCTGATTTATGATATTCACCTTACCATAAAAAGATAAATTCACTACGTTATTCAAATGCTTTTGACTATGCTGGTGCTTTATTATCTTTGGAGGCAAGTTTTACAAAGTAGAAATGCCATTCGTTGTCCATTCAATTTCTCCTCTAAATGATAAACATGGGAAAAGGAACATAGAATTACTTTGTTCACAGCCACAAATCCAATCATGTTTATCATAAAGAGCTGAATTAAATTTGCGAACGTATTCCTTATTTCTACGTTTAACTGTCTCTTCTATATTCAAAGCAGCTTTTGGACGGCCCTTGTTTTTAATTTCAACCTAGTCAAGATAGGTTTGACTTGAAAATTTAATTGACTTCAAATTCGTCAACGTATTTTCCATGGCTTACTATATGTAAGGAAAAAATAAGAGTTTTATCTAGGCTAATTTAAATAGTAGAAATATGGTTCACAATAATAAATTAGATTGAAAAGAGTATGATTGTCTTAAAGAAAACAATCACTGACCATATTTGATATATGTGTGTAATAGTGGATAAGAATTCCAATGTAAGCTTTTCCTTCGGTTTCAAGTGTCTTGGAGTGGAATCCCAAGACCGAGGATAGTGTGGTAACATAACATAACATAATTTCACGGATAACAAAAGCCACAAGGGCCTATCAAAGGTCATCCGCAACTTTCAAAACCCACCAACACAATGCATCCATAGGATTGTGTCAGATCATGCATCTACAATATACAATTTGAACCATCCACAGGAATGTGTCAAAAACAAAAGGCATCATCATCAAGACTCGTCAAAATCTAAATAAATCATAATATTCAATAATAAAAAACTACACCCACAGGAATGAACCCAGGATAACCCGACCCCGAAAGAAGTTAACCTTTCCTGTCCATATAATCATCTAATCTGCGTTTGAAACATTCAAGTTTGGACTGCCTTCTGTCTCAGGTGGCAAACTATTCCTGTAATCTATCACTCTGTTGGTGAAAAAATACTTTCTAACATCCAACATGCACTTTGGTTTTTTAAAAATTTTAAGTAGTCGCTCCTAGTCCTAATACTAACTTCCAACTCAAATAACTTGCTAAAATCCAACTTATCCATCCCAGAACATATTTTCAAAAGCTCAATCATATCTTCCCTCACACAGCTTCTTTAAAATGAGAACATATTTAATACACTCATTCTATCTTCATATTCAACGTGCTTCAGGGAAGGTATTATTTTTGTTGCCCTAATTTGTACTGACTCTAGCAGGTTGATATCATGTCTTAAATGTGGTGACCATGATTGTATACAGCACTCTAAATGTGGCCTGACATACGAGTTGTAGAGTTTAAGGATAAATTATTTACTCTTGTAGCTAACATTCCTGTTAATGTATCCTAGCATCCTATTTGCTCTATTTTTGCTTCAATACAATGCTTTGAAAACTTCAGTGACCTATCTACTACTACGCCTAAGTCCTTCTCATCCTCAAATGAATTCAGCCAGTGCCCATCCATTTCATAGTTAAATTCCCATTATTCCTTCCCATGTGAATTACTTTGCATTTTTTAAGGTTAAAAGTCATCTACTACTTCTAAGCCCAAGCTAATAACTTATTTAAGTTACTGCACTTTAAAGCTACCCTCAGCTTCTTTGACTATAGCTGCCAATTTAGTGTTATCAGCAAAAATTGACACTTTGCTATTTACAGTTTCCCCCATAAAGGATCTTTCAACAAGGACGCTCGAGCTTTGTCAGGTGATATTGTTCATGTTGTTAAAGCGATATCTGACAACTTCACTGTGAACTGTTCAATAGTACTTGGCAAGTCACGATGGAAGGTTATAGCGTTGAACAGTGTCTGAAAATCATCAAATGTTATTATCAAAATCAGTGCTCCGTTCGACAAACGTTCTGCGCATTACGTGATTTATATCCTTGCAACAGCGACGAGGCCCATTTTTGGATGAATGAATTTGTGAACAAGCAAAATTGTCAGATTTCGAACGAAAAAAATCAACACGAGATGCACCAGCACCAATTGCATCCCAACAAAGTCACTGTTTGGTGTGGATTTTTGTCTAACGGAATCATCGGTCCGTATTTTTTTGAGAACAAAGATGGGATTGCCATAACCGTCAACGGCGAGACCTACAGATCGATGATAGGCAAATTCTTGTGGCCTTAACTGGATTATATGCCTGATATGGATACTGAGGAAATGTGGTTCCAACAGGCCGGCGCTATGTGCCACACTGCGCACGCCACAATAAACATTTTGCCCCAGCGATTTCAGGGCAGGGTCATCTCGCACGACGGCGACGTCAACTGGCCACCGAGATCATGCGATTTAGCGCCATTAGACTACTTTCTTTGGGGCTACCTTAAATCGCAGGTCTATGCGAATAATCCGCAAATAGTTGATGTCCTCAAACTCAACATAACAAACACCATCCAGCAAATTCAGCCAGATTTATGTGACAAAGTCACCGAAAATTGGGCCTCCTGAATACGTTCCACCAAGCGAAGCCGCGGCGGACATTTAAATGATGTCATATTCCACACTTAATGCCATAAAATGTACTTTTAAATTTAAAATAAATTAAGTGCATATATCACACACAACATGTTTTATTTACATTTAAAAATTGAGCACCTTTATTGAAAGACCCTATATAAACTATGAATAATAAACGACCGAGAATGGATCCCTGAGGTACTCTACTGATAACGTCCCTCTATTGTGACCTCACCCTATTCAGCACAACTCTCTGTTTCCTGTATTTCAGCCATTCAGATAACCAATTCAAAACTTTACCACATATCCCATGCATTTTTAACTTATGAATTAGTCGGCTATGTGGAACCTTATCAAAAGCTTTGCTAAAAGTAAATTACATCAACATTCTCTCGGTCTTCCTCTAAACTTTATGGTACTTATAAGCTATAATCCATATGAGGTTGATACACCTATAAAAAAAATTTAAGTAAATAAGAGAGATGGTTGAAGAAAGTTGGTAAGAGTTTTATTCAAACCTGAATAGCGTGAGATCCGAACCACGGGTAAGATAGACTTGAATCTGTAATTCCTCCGTCGACTAGCCACACTCAACGTCGCTTAACTTTGTTGTAATTGGAAGCGGCATTTCCACTCGCCTAAGTCGGATAAATGGAAATGTGAATGAAATATATAGCGGCTGATCCACCTGCGGGGCTTTGGGGCCGGAGGGCAACTACCATTTAGACGTTAGCTGCAGCATGGTTGTCTACGATACTTTTGGCCTCCCCTTAACGGGAATCTGCCTCAAATAGAGAAAAAGAAAGATTTCGTTATTTTTTATCACCTCTTTGCATAAAACAAAAATTATTCCGTTCTATCTACATCTTTTATATTTGTTAATTAAAAATCACTACTACATGAGTGGATTAATTGTGCACGAATGCATTAATGTATAGAGTACCCAAGTAGATGTTTTAATATTTTTATTGCCTATTGGTTTTCTACTTTTAGTAGGCTTCCCTTCGCTTAGCTTGAGCGGCGGCGGTCCTAGCCTATATGATGTAAAGTGCGAAACCCCTTTCAACGCTCCCCTTCGGAAATGAGACCTACTTTATAACATATAGAGCTAAACATTTCTAAATAAACATTCCAACAATTATGCACAATCAACTTATTGACTAAATCCGTCCATGAGCTTGAGTCATAATCGAGCTTCCTTTCTCAAAGTGCAAGAAACTAATTTGATTTTAACTTTTAATCCTCCTCCTTTTACGTTTCTCCACACATTGTATTCCTTATTTATACTTTACCAAACACTGCCATGAGGCACGTTTATGTTGTTTTCTGAAAATTTACGGGATCAGTCTGCATTTGCTGCAGAATTAAAAGATCCAAATTTTGCTACATGTCATACATATCATTATCTTCTCCTTTACCAATAAAGTATTTGTAAATCTAGTTTTTAATAGTTTATATTAACACACTGTGACGAAGGTATAATTTAAATAGGTCACCTTTCAGCAGATCTAGCAAATTAATATTACCAATAGCGACATCATGCACCTGGCAGGAGTACGTAACCGCATTCATTCCACAGTACTTTGTATAGAACTAAAAGTCTGCACGATTGCAGCCATAAAATTTAGATGCTCCCGCAGTAGGCTCAATATTTATATTATATTTTATTGACTTAAATAACATTTTATTTATCATTGTTTGGTGAAAGTTATCTTTATGTTGTCACATTATTAATATATAAAAATCAATTTAGTTTAGACTCTCATTTTTGGTAAAATAAAACACTTTAAATAAAATAGAGCCGTCAAGACGTATTCAACGACATTTTAGATTGGGGTCTCTGCAGCCTGGCAGCCTTTATAATAGAGCCATCCCTGGTCAAAACGAATTGTGCACCAATAACACTAGTCAACAACCAAAATGCTTCCGAGAACAGAGTAGCAATTTCCAGCTAACTTTAGGTCACTGATAATGAATATCATGGTTGAAACTGTTTGTTAGCTCTACACTTCAAGATACACCTACGTGTCACAACAGGTTCCAACAGGTTTGCAGCAGTGTGTTTCTTATCACATTCACAGTCTCACTGCCCTACAGTGTTGTTCCAGCAATCATAGAAGGTGGTAATGATGGGCAATTTTACATTTTAAAGTGAAAAGCAGGTGATATTTATAATAAATATTCATTGAGGAAGCTATTGAATGCCTGTTAGTTATTTTATATTAATCTTATTTTCCTACTGAATGGTATAATTACTTCTGCTAATCTGTCATGCTCTGTATTATAATGATGATATTTATGAATAAATTTTCTGTTTATCTTTCTTCTTTCAGATGCCTCGTACTTGTGCGAATAAGGCAGACAACTTCTGTTACATTTTTGCATCACAAAAGCGCTGCATAACGGCTGTGGTTAGAAAGGCATATCACCTATATTTTGGATGCCAGATTGGTGAAAAGGATAAGAACTGGGCTCCTCACATATGCTGCAACACTTGTGCTACTAACCTCCACCAATGGTTAAACAGGAAGAGGAAAGGAATGCCTTTTACTATGCTAATGACACGGTGGGAGCAAACAAACCATACCAACAATTGTTATTTCTGCATGGTACCTCCATTACAAAAAAGCTTGTCACAAAAAAAAGGAGTCCATTGAATATCCAAACATTACATCAGCTATTCGCCCAGTTCCACATGGAGGTCTACCTGTTCCTGATGCACCCACTTTGGTATCCTTCGTGTTAGATGAGGAAAGTGGTGAGGAGAAAGCAGAGAAGGATGATAGTGCTAGATTACAGAGTGGCCCATTTTTTGATGAAGCACACTCCTCTAGGGCACATCTCATAACACAAGGGGAACTCCATGACCTCGTTAGGGATCCGTAACTACCCAAGAATAAGGCAGCCTATAGTCTTCGAAAGTGGAATCTCTTAGCAGCTGATGTGAAAAATTCAAAATTTCGTGACTGTCAGAAGCAGTTCAGCGATTTCTTCGTAATGGAAGGTGATTTAGTGGCCTGCAACAATATTAGTAGTCTAATGGAAGCACTTGGCATCGAATAGGAGCCAGATACTGGAGGCTGTTCATTGATTCATGAAAAGCGAGTCTGAAAGATGCCTTTCTGCACAACAACAATAGTGAACCATCAGTTTATGTGGGTTATGCACCACATATGAAAGAAACTTATGAGAATATAAAGCATATGTTGCAATGCATAAAATATGATGAACATCAATGGCAGCTCTGTGGTGGCTGTTGCACTTGTGATGGGGTTGCAGGACGAATACACCAAGTACTGCTGCTTTCTGTGTGAATGGAACAGCCAGGTAAGAGGTTCCCACAATATCAGGAGAGACCGGCCACCTCGTCAATCAGTGGAATCTGGGGTGATAAATGTTTGGTTCACTGAACCAAACAAAATTCGGCTCATGAAAAACTTTGTAAAAACTATGGACATATATGGTCAGGGATTTAAGAATTTAACATCAAAATTCCTCTCACTCAGGGGCGCTAAAATAAAATAGGGTTTTCATTGGTCCTCAGATTCGAGAGCTTCTTAAAGATGATGACTTTGAATCAGCCCTTCATGGGGAGAAGAAAGTTGCTTGAGGAGCATACAAGTTAGTGGCGAAGGGATTTCTCAGCAACAGAAGGGAAGGAAACTATGAAGGATTGATGGAAATTCCCATCAAAGCTTACAAGAACATGGTATATAAGATGTCCCTCATTAACCACTCTTTGGACTCACATTTAGACTTTTCCAGCGAACTGTGGGGCAGTTTGTGACGAACTTGGTAAAAGGTTTCACCTAGATATTTCAACCTTGGAAAAGTGGTACTAGGGTAAATGGAGCACAACACTGGTTGCAGACTATTGCTGACATTGGCAAAAGATGATTATTCGGCGCACTATAAGCGTCAAGCAAAAAGGAAGAGTGGGTTTGGATTAGAATTTAAAACATAATGACACATACTGTACGTTATGATAAAATATTATATGCTGCGTATCTTTAAACTATAGCCAATTAGCATTTTATCAGTTTATAAAAATACATAAGAATTAACTAATCTCATTTAGGAAGCACACAACTTTGCAAAAATTGATGACCAGTGTAATCATACTCGACCTTCCGAGTTGAAGTAGGCTAGAGTTCCATGGCGTTGGTATGAGATAGAGTAACAAGGTGAGCATTTACTAATGGTTTCGACCCCTTACCTGAAGAAAAGAATTCTTGTTTACATGCAATTGAAGAAAAAAAGTGTCTTGGTCAATGGAAAAAGTATCCATCGGTAAGAAAATGCTACTATGGCATGAAGGACTAGACTGCTCTCACAATAACGGTAAAATCAATTTCTATGAATTGACCTGGTTTCATAATTATCGTGAGATATATGTATTTACATCCTGTTTGTTTTCTGCTTCTTTCTTATTTAATATGAAGCCAGCCTAAACTTTACTGATTAACTGTCTTCTAGAATCCTTCCATTTATTGATTTTCAGAGTTAGTTAATCGGTTTGATCATAGTCCCAAGAAGGGATTTTATTGTTCATGTCTCCCTATCTTCTGGTATTAAGGGAATAATAGTAAATAGCTATTTATTAAATTAGCTTTGTTTAGAATATCTGAAGCCTGATGATGGATTAGGTAATCGAAAACATCTCAAATAAATAAGAATGTCACTGATGGTCGTATAATACAATTAAAATTATGCATTCTTAGAAGCAATCTTGTTGACTATTTTAAATCAAGATATGAATCTATTGGTCTTTGTATATTTCGTCAGCTTTAAAACACCTCGTGGAAGCTTAGCAAGTGCTCACTTGATTCAGATTTCTGGAGACTGATGATAACTTGGGTAATTCGAAACGTTGTCCACAATAAATAAGAATGTTACTGATGGTCGTATCATTTCTTCTACAATAAAAAACAGTTGCAGAGAGAGGCTAAAGCAGAAATCATTAACACTATAAAATAAAGAAGCACAACCGCCGATGAAATGAGGTAACTATATAAAGTTTTATTGCCTGCCAAGTCTCGCAACCTACACTTAGTAGGTAGATAAAGAGCCGCCAAGCTGATCAATATAGCAAAGGTTTATAATTTGGGGGGCATGTGGCGTTGGGTATGCTTTAGCTTGTATCTATTTGTACTGGGCATCACTTTGCCATATTACCCATATGCTGTCAAATTTAGGAGAGTCGTCACAGGGAAATGCATAAAGACTCATTAGCAGGGGAAGAAGCAGAAGGCACTTGAACCACCAGCAAAAAACAGGCGACGCAGGTAATTGAATTCTTAGTTCTTAGATAATAATAATAAATAGCTCGGCAGGGTTTGAATACCTATTTAGGCTCTTTTAGGGGGCTATCATTTCTCGGTTCTGACCTACACTTTAACGTGGGATCCAAGCCATGGGTATCTATAGCGTATAGCAACCACCGGAAAATCGAGGATAATTGTGGACCCTAACAACTACCCACACCCAATCTAGTTTAACATTTGGTATAAGATTACTTGGTGTATCTCTACATTTTTTTAAAAAAATATTAAAAATAGATACAACCAAACCATCCCTCGCATCTCCTCAAAGTTTTTGAAAAAGAGGTTAGAAAAAAATTAATGAAGTTAACTGGAAATGTATGGCATGTATATGGTTGAGCCGTACTCGGTCAGGTAAGAACATATGGGTAACGGTGGAAATGACGAATTTCTGTTCTTTTAGGCCAAAGGAAAGAATGAAGTAGAAGCAGATTTGTATTGCAGAAAAAGAAATTATCAACCGAATCGCAAAAATACTTTGTCCAAGTAAAAATGACGTTACATATATAATGATTTAATAGTATCTATCAAAAACAGTAGCAAAATTATATACAAAAAATCAGACTAAATAGCCCTCAGAGAATAAATACATCCACTAACCCCATTGTTATTAAAAATCCAACAGGAATGCAAGAGTTTCAAACACAAAGCCAGACAAATATTTATAATATTGATCACTGTGGACACATCCTCAGTGACTTAAAAGACCTCTAATACCGTTTAATATTTATTCTCATAAATATATACATTCACATGAAAAAAGAGAACCCCTACAAAGACCAGTATTACATATTAAAAGAGCAACCATAGACTTCAAAATTTGAACTTTTACATTTAAACCCAAAGGTCTCTAATGTTATAATGCCCTAATATGTGCACAACATATTCCTCCCTTGCATAGAATCATATTTTTGTCATTAGTAGTTTATGAGTTATAAACAAAATTATAATCTTTCGTGATAGCAGAATGAATCATGATTTCTACCTGGGATTAACCATAGGGCAAATTTAGTAACGCCATACAATTCATTCACCCTAGAAACCTACTTGTTGCATTATGAGTCATGCGTGGTTCTTCTTTAATTTGGGAACTATCAACAAGAAGATGATTTTGTATAACGGCAGATCCGGTCCTCGTATTCATCTTGATATAATTATTTACCTTTAACAAATAGACACAATCTATTTGAAGCTTAATAATTCTACATTATCTTAGCTACATATTGGTGGCAGTCCTACCTTTTACCCCCTTTCCCTTACTGTAGTGTGACTAGATGAAATTTGTCTCTCAAATATACATTTTGATCTAACCGATCAAGATCAAAGAGTTTATGCTGGTAGAACGTTATAACTCTCTGTCGATCTGCGGCTATCTTAAATTTGACCACAACATTATTCTTTATAATATTGTCGAATGTTCTATTTCGCATGTTAAAGAAAGTGAATATATGAACCTAAATCCGAATTCGGATCTTAATTTGCGCCCAATTCTTATCACTTCTTTCTTTCCTTGCCTATGGCCAAAGAGACAAACTTACAGAGATGATCACATAACCGCCGCCATAATCTGTTGGCGAAGGTGAAATGTAAATTACAGTGGCCGATGAATATGGTGCTAACAAACCAACCAAAATAGTTAATATAAAATACAAAAAAACTAAAACAAAATAATACATATATAAACTCTAAGAAATTCAGTGAACAAAAGAAGAAAGAAAAGAAAGGAAGTCTATGACAAAAAAAATTATGTTAAAGATGGGAACTGTTTCTGAGACGCAAAATAACACTAGGAAGCAATTCAGATCTTGGAAGAATATTCATACATCAAATTTTACCTCTTTTTCACTATCCCCGGAAGAGAAAAGGGAAGAGTAGAGTTAAGATTCACCGAGAGAGCGAGAGATAGACAGAGAGAGCGACGCGGAGAGACAGAATATGAAATGATCTGCATCCTGCTATGCACACACTCTTTCCATTGATATGATCAACCGTGGTTTGAAACCGCCCTTTTTCACGTTTTTTTACGGCTGGTTGAAAGTTTTCTGTCTAGTTTTATGGCCTTCAAGACTACCATACAAAAATTCCATCATTATTATTTAGAGATAGACAAAAATTGAGTTACGGATGACAATAAAATGAAAAGACTAATAAGAGAAAGCAAAATTATATAAAAAAAAGACCATCAAACAAACAGACAAGAAGGAAGGCCAACACACAAACAAACTCTCCCGCCCCCAAAATGTTTCCAGAAAAAAAGGGAAATAATTAGAAGTTGTGGTTAAACTTCAGCGTTCACTCAAGACAAACAGTATGTTGATCGGAATCCGATAAAGTCGATGTCATCAGCTCGCCTCACCCGATCGTGGATCAAATTCCTAAGGAATCGTAATCCGATGCAGTACTTCATATGAAATTTGCTCATGGAGAAGATTAACGCCAAACAAAAAGATAAATTCATTGACAATGGAAATATTACTTGATCATGGATAAGTATTACATACATTAGATGAGTTTTGTTAATGTATTCTTACCCCAAAAAAGTGATTGAGGACAGCATGGCAACAGAGGGGACATGGTAATCATTGGCTTAATTAATTAAGTAATTTGTAAAATTAATATTTGTTTCTAGACTTGATATTTTAGGACACGATTTACAACTTTTTACTGTGGTAACGCAGTTACATTTAAACCATTGAAATGTCGGGTTTCTAGTAAATAGATAACTTATTAGCAAAAGTACAAAATACAAAATAAAAATTTAACTACTTACATAAGTGGATTGGAATAAGTCGCGAAATTACGATAAAGTCTTAATTCAGTGTATGAAATAATTTAACGATAAATAAAATAATTATTATAAATTTAGGTGATATCCGAAGCTTTTGGGAAAAAATGTAATGATGGTACTATGTTACGCGCCTTACCAAAACGCGATTAAATATTTCAACTGATAACTTTTGATCAATGAATTTTGATTATGGTTTGGTAAGTTGTGATTTTACTTAGCAACAACCCATGTAAGTATCCAAAAGTTAAACTCTGATTTTTGCTAATGAGTTGTTATCTATTTACTAGAAACCTGAAAATGGGGGTACAAACTCTAATAAATAATGTTGCTTGGAATAAAGGGATTTTAAAAGAAATACTTGGATTAGTTTTCACCATTGGCTTCCTCCTAAAAATTAAATTGTGACTCGTCACGGATCACAAATTCCAGTTAGAAATGCTAAGAAGAGTTTCCCATGCGAGGTTGGCATTGCTCAACTCCCTCTATAAAACATGAAGTTCATCTTACCGACCATTCTGCAGAACCATTTAATACCCCAACTTTAATAAAATTCTATAAGCGCTTTTGGGTAATCATCTTTGCACAAAAGAAATTGAACAACGTAGATTTAAGTGAAGATAAGTGAATTTTCAAATTCTTAAGGAATGCTTAAACTTTACTAATTTCGTTTGAGATAGCCATTAACAATTTTCACCTTGCTATTGTCACCAGATTAAATTCTGGGGTAAATCCAGACTGTCCTTAAAACTTCACCAGAAACTTGTTAAAAAAAGATTGACAAATAAAGCGGTGAAGTTAAGAAAGTCGTTATAATTTAAAAATACGTGACTTTGCTCATTAAGTACATATCAGATTGAATTTTTGCATTCAAATTTATTTGAAATTAATAAAGTGTTTGATTCAGTCTAATTTTATGTTTATTTTTTATTATTTCTATTTTAAGTAAATATTCAGAAATAGAGTGTGTTTCTGGTGCATCATTTTAACCATTCTAAACAGAGCTAAGAAAGAGTCAGGTTAGAATAATAAAGATATTCTCATCAGTATTATCCTGGTGTGAAGATGAGATTATTTGACGTCTGCTGCATGAAAGAGGGTGGAGAGAGGGGCTCCTATTCTTTCTCTTTTTGCGACTCAACTAAGGCAATTAAAACATACAAGGCATTGACATTCATTCTCTATTTTTTCTCATCAACTGGTGCTTCTGAAAAATCCCTTGTTAGCAAGAGAAAAGGGAACCACTTTTGCTAGTCCTGTGTCGTGCTCAAAGTGAAGCATCCTGACACTCTCCATGTCTGGAGCTTGTCTCCTCTAAGGAAACTGGAGCCTTTACGAATTTGTCTAAAAACACTGCTCCCAACTCATAAATGGTACTAAAACTTGTTTAATCAGTATTTTTCCCAACAGTTTAGGGCCAATTTGGTAACAACTGTATTTTCAACAGGATGGTGCACCTTGCCACAAAGCAAAAGCAATAAAAACAAGGTTTGCTGACCAAAGTCTCATGCTGTCAATTATTCTGATTTATGACCTTACGAACTTCAAAACGTTCAATAATTCCCGGACTAACCTTGGAAGGGCCTTGACAATTTTATCATTCGAAAGAGAATGTAAAACAACAGAAATTTTTTTAATTTCTTTCAAATCGAACAAAACAAAAAAAAGAAGCAAAACTGGGACCGACGGACCGACCGATCCACCGACCAACCCATGATATAGTGAAATATAGAGTTCCACGCGACTGAAGAGTTCTTGGCCCGGGGAAGCAACTTTGATCATCACATTGATTTTAAAAAATTCCAAACAAATTGCGGAACCATTTTATATTTAGAAAATAATTCGTTGATGAGAATAAGACCTCTTATAATCTAAATCTTTCTTTTTTTAATATTATTAATAAGTCACAGGTATTTAAGTAGTTCCTATCCGGCGTATGAATATCTCCTCTTTGTAAACCCCCTTTGTTTTTCTTTAGTCGCCTTGTTGGGAATATATTCAGTAAATGCTTATCTACATTAAATTCTAAGTCTTTAACTCTTCTTAATTGCTGCTGATTTTTGTAATTACGAGTATATATATACCAAGTGTCTCAAAATTGAGTGCGTATTTTGATGAAATTGAAAACTTTTATGGAAAATTCTTGTTCATTTATGTTCATCATTTTCAAATTGTGTTCAGCACAAAATTGTAGTGTTCCGTGTACAGGGTGTCCCAAAAATTTAATGTCTTTCAATCCTTTTCATAATCCCTTCTTAATGGATATTAAAAAAAAATAATGTTTATTTTCCAGCTCAATTATGATAAGGCTTTATCATAAGTGTTGAACGCGAGACTCTGTGCACTGTCTGTCTTGGGCATATCAAGTCTCTGAGTGGCCTTTCTCACCGAAGTTCTTGGTTGATTTTCAAACAATTGTCGAATTTGTTCAGTTTTGTTAGGGTCAATCTTCTTCGGTCTTTCTTCTTTCTCATGTACTGATCCGCTTCTTTTAAATTTGTTCACAATTGAACGGATCGCGTTGTCTGTAGGTTTTCTAAACTTTCTTTGGAGCTTTTCTCGTACTTCATTAAATTTCGCTCCTCTGATACGAGCTATCATAACAAAAATCCGCTCTTCCGTATTCATTATTAAATGATTCTGAAAAGGATTGAAAAACAATTGAAGTTGGGGGACACCCTGTATATGGAACACTACAATTTTGTGTAGAGAACAATTTAAAAATGATGAATATAATTCAACAAGAACTTTTCCTAAAAGTTTTCAATTTGATCAAAATACGCAGTCAATTTGGGGACACCCGATATATATATATATATATATATGAGATAAATTTTTTAGTCCAAGCGCGGAACCCCTCTTTGACTTATTATATCATGTATTGGCTTTTATGCATATACACTTTCAAAATGACTGGCCAGTATCCTTTCAGACACCGTTGGATTAACCTCATCATCACACGTAGTTCATTCATCAGATTTCATTGAGAAATTTAGAAAAATTGACATCAAAGGCAGTCACTTAGTTAGCTTTGATGTAGAAAGCCTTTTCACTAATGTACCCGTTTATGATGCCCTCGAAGTATTATCTACTGTATTGAGAAATCCAAGATTAAACCTCCCATTAATAACCCCAAACAAAAATTGTTAACCTTGTTAAACTTTGTGTTACCGGAAATGTTTTTAATAGTGATATGGGCTTCTTCTGTCCAAAACATCGCCTATTATATGCAATCTTTTCATAAAACATTTTGAAGTGTCTCTACTCCCCTTCGATTATTCCATCCCCAAATTTTGTATGGTACAGATATGTTGATGATGTCATATCGATGTGGCCCTTAAATCAGCTGGCATGTTTTAATAGGTTCTTAAATAATCTTAACAACCTACATCCCACCATAAAATTCAAAGTTGAATGGGAAAATAACAATTGTCTACCTTTCCTTGACGTTAAAATTGTAAGAGTAGATGACTGTTTACCAAGAAAAACACCAATTCCAATTCTTACATTTATTTTTACTCATGTCATGATATTAAGGTCAAAAAGCCATTGTAATGTCCATGTTTTTTTAGAGCTTTGAGAACTTGTGATCCATGTCTTTTGTCCGATGAAATTACATTCATTACCTGTATATTTATAGAATTGAAATATCCACTCCACATCATTAACGAAAACTTATCCAAACCCAGGTCGAACTTTTATTGCCCCAAGAGTAGGAATCCTGATAGTAAGAGAAATTGTTTATCCCTTCCATAGATGAACTAATGATAAGGGAAATAAGTAAGGGATGTGAAACAGATGCAGTTATTATTGGGGACTTCAACTTAAACTCTGTGGACTGGGAAAATATGATAGGTAGGGATAGAACAAGTGGCAGGTTCATAGAATGCTTTGAGGATAATTTTTTGAATCAATTTGTTAATGAGCCAACGAGGGGGGACAATATATTAGATTTAGTACTTTCTAACAGTGATCATTTAGTTCAAGAATTGACTGTTGGGGAAGCATTGGGAAATAGTGACCATCAGATAGTTCGTTTTAACTTGGGAATTGAGAAGGGTAAAATAACTGAGAATGCTGAAAAAGTTCCAAATTTTCATAAGGGAGATTATGTAAAACTTCGAAGCTTGCTAAATTTGGTAGACTGGGATATAGAATTCAGAGGTAAAAATGCTTATGGGATGTGGGATACTTTCAAGCATATAATAAATGTAGTTCAAGAACAATGTATCCCAATGAAGGCCATTAGGAACAAAAGTAGGAAACCATTATGGTGGAATCAGGAGATAGCTAGAAAAATTTCAGAGAAGAAAAGGGCATATAAAAAATTACAGGTAGAAAATAATATTCAAAATTTAAGTGATTATAGAATGGCTAGGAATGAGTTAAATAAGATTATAAAGAAGAACAAAAGGGTGTCAGAAATTAAATTAGCTCAGGATAGCAACAAAGATCCTAGAAAGTTCTTTAGTTACTATAAAACTAATAACAAGTCTGGCAGAGTTAAAATAGGACCTATCAAATATGAAGGGTTTGTGAGAGAAACTGATGAGGAAATAGTTGAGGTACTAAATGGTCATTTTGCAGCAGTATTTACAAAAGATAAACTAAATAGTCCTATGTATAGTACTCATAGGTCAGGAAAAGAGGTGTTTACTAACATTTGTGTGGATCGGAGGATGATAAAAGGACTAATAGGTGATTTAGATACTACCAAGGCCTCCGGCCCTGATAATATTCATTCTAGGATACTTAAGGAAGGGGTAGAAAGTATCTCAATAGCTCTGGACAAGTTATATACTAGGTCATTGGAATATGGAGAAATACCCGATGATTGGAAGAGAGCGAATGTAGTCCCCATTTTCAAGAAGGGTAGTAAAGAGGATCCAAATAACTTTAGACCGGTTAGCCTAACTCCTGTAGTCTGTAAAATTCTTGAGAAAATAGTTAAAAAAGGGATTTGCCAACATCTAGAGAGGGAGGGGTTAATCAGCAATGCTCAGCATGGGTTTAGATCAGGTAGATCATGTTTGACTAACTTACTAGACTTTCTGGAGTTTGTAACAGATCAAGTAGATAAAGGAGAGAATGTAGATATAATTTACTTAGATTTTAGTAAAGCATTTGATAAGGTACCACACAGGAGACTAGTTCATAAATTAAAAATGATTGGGATATGTGGGGGTGTTTCAAATTGGATAGCTGAGTGGCTGAAAGACAGGAAGCAAAGGGTAGTGCTAAATGGTGTAAAGTCAGAGTGGAGGGATGTTATCAGTGGGGTTCCTCAGGGATCAGTTCTCGGTCCATTATTATTTGTCATCTATATAAACGATCTTGGGGAGGCAGTTAATAATAAAGTGTCAATTTTTGCGGATGATACCAAATTAGCAGCTGTAGTTAAAGATATTGATGATAATTTTAAAGTGCAGGGGGACTTAAATAAATTGTTATCCTGGGCACATAAGTGGCAAATGACTTTCAACCTTGATAAGTGCAAAGTTATTAACATGGGAAAAGATAATAGAGAATTTAACTATGAAATGGATGGGCATTGGCTGAGCTCAGTAGAGGATGAGAAAGATCTAGGAGTAGTAATAGATAAGTCATTAAGGTTTTCTAAGCAGTGTATTGAAGCAAGAAATAGGGCAAATAGAGTGCTGGGTTTTATTAAGAGAAATGTCAGTTACAAAAGTAAGGAGGTTATTCTTAAACTCTATAACTGTTATGTTAGGCCACATCTAGAGTACTGTATACAGGAATGGTCCCCACATTTTAGACACGATATTAACCTTCTTGAGTCAGTGCAACGGAGGGCAACAAAGATTATTCCTTCCCTGAGGCACCTTGAATATGAAGATAGACTGAGGGTATTAAATATGTTCTCGTTCGAAAGGAGGTGTGTGAGAGGGGATATGATTGAGCTCTTTAAAAATTTTTCCGGGATAGATAAATTGGATGTTAGCAAGTTTTTTGAGTTAGATGATGGAAATCGGACTAGAGGTCACCACTTGAAAATTAAAAAGCAAGGGTGTAGGTTGGATTTAAGAAAGTATTTTTTCACCAATAGAGTGGTAGACTTCTGGAACAAATTGCCGCAGAGGGTAGTAGGTAGTCCAAATCTAAATGTATTTAAGAGTAGGTTGGATGAGTTTATGGGAAGGGAAGGTTGTGATGGTTCCTAAGTTTTGTATATATTAATATTGTTTGTATATATCTATAGCTGCATGATTTAGTTCTTGACAAGCCTTGATTGGTGATACCCTTGTTTCTGGATGCAATCCTCTGGATGTAGTTTTCCTGGGAGTTTGGGTGCCTTGAAAAAGAGGCCGCTTGACTCGGATGACCTATGATGAGCCCTTGTGGCTTTTGTCATGCGTTATATTATATTGTGGGGGACTTTGATTTTGTCTTCCCCTGGTGATGGTGCTTTTTGTGGGTGGGTTTTGACGGAGGCGGATGACCTTTGATAGGCCCTTGTGGCTTTTGTCATCCGTGTAATTATGTTATGTTATGTTATGTTATGTTATGTTATGTTATGTTATTTTCCACATTAATGAAAAGCTTAAATAGTATCCTTTCTCCTAACCACACCACTTTCAAATACCCTTCGACCATTAAAAAATCCTTCCCTACAACTAAACCTATAGATGAAACTAATGAAGCAGGTGTATATTTAATCCTTTGTAAAGAAATTAACTGCCCCTCATTTTACATAAGCGAGACAGGAAGAAATTCTGACCACCTAATAGATTTTCCCCTGGGCAATCCACTCTTATCAACGAAATCCCGAATTTTAATCTTTCGGATGGGCAATTCAATTGCAGCCCCTACATCAGAAATTTAATCTTAAAAGATATTAATGATTTCAAATTCATACCCCCTGATCAGGAATGTTAATCCGATCGTTTGTTCCTATATATATTTCATGTATGGTGTGAATGCATCTATTCTTAGTATACGACTGAAGATGGCATGACAAACTCCATGCCGAAACTGGTTTCGTGAATAAAATACTACGCTCCTAAACAGTGGTTATATTAATATATATATATATATATATATATATATATATATATATATATATATATATATATAACAAATAAAACAACCCTGAGTGTTAAAATGGTGATTGGAGCTAAAGCTCGCTCTCTTTAAAGGCTGATTAGAGCTTTATGAGATGATCTCCTGGACAGGATAAACATACAATTGGCACAAACAAACTCCCTCATTAAAAATGCTAAAAAATGGCTTAGTTTTCGGATAAACCCCTCATCGTTTATGTGTCACAAGACATTCTGTTCGTTGACAAGTAGCGAAATAGCGAATTTAAAGAGGATTCCCAGTAAATTTACATCTCAAATTTTCTCACGGGGCTTACAAATCCCATGTGACTAATTAAAATCCACTGTAAGGGTGGGGGGATATATTGGCTCAGACAAGAATGTGAAAAATAAAGTGCAAAGAAGTAGATCGAAAAGAGAGGAGGATATCGTAGGGGAGGACAATGAGGGTCAGGATATATTTTGTTAATGTTAGATGATGAGCAAGAAGAAGTGCGCTCCCTCCCCTTTTCCTATCGTGGAATTTTCTATATGACCTTGAAATATCTAGAACGATTCCCATTATTTTGGTAATTTATTTTCGTGGTAATTAAAAATAAAAAACTTTACCTTGAGGATTTATTAAAATTTCGCCCTCTTGTTCCTATAAGTTATATTTTTAGATGAGATAAAAGAGACACTAGTATAATTAATGAGGCATTTTTGCTCAAAGTAAAATGAGAGAAGGAAGAGAGAGAGACTAACTGTTACACACTTACATTAAAACAGAAGGAAAAAAGTGGATAAAAATAAATCATAGATATAATATATGTAAAAGGTAAGTAGATAAATTAAATTAGTGTGAAACCTCGTTTTTAAGTTAACGGTTTAATTAGCGACTGATTTGGACTTGTGTTGTGCCTTAAATCTCGTTTCGGTCTGTTGATTTATTTTTCGGATTTTCCTACAGTTTTTCACCACAGAATCAGCGAAAGCTAAGTTGCTCTTTTTTTTTCTTATTACTACTTAAGTTCTTTCTTTTGTTTGAATAAGTGATGGAGTTCGGGGATGAAAGTGAGCACGAGTGTCGGAATGTATGCATTGATTGTGGTGTAGTTGGTGAGGGGTATACATGTGTTGTATGTGGGCTGCGTAAATGCATTGTAGATTTAGAGGGGATGAGAATGCAGGATTTAGACAGGATATGTAGGCTGGAGGAGTCAGTTGCTGAGCTCAAGAGGGAACTTAGTGTTAGGCCTGGAGCTGGGAATAGGTTAGGTGGTGAGGTAGGCCAGTTAGATGTTTCAGGTGAAGGTAAAGGGCCGGTGGAGGAGGTAGGATATGATAGTTCTAGGGATAGTGAAGTTAGCCCCCTTAGATTAGTTAGAAATAGGCCTAGTTAAGAATTGGGAACAGTGGAGAGTGGTTAGGAAACGTGTAGCTAGGGAGAGTTCTCCTGTTCTCTGTGAGAATATGGTTGCCTCTGTTGAGGTGGCATTTGGGAGCTTTTTACAGACCACCTGGGCAGACTAATAATATAGATAACTAATGATAAGGGAAATAAGTAAGGGATATGAAACAGATGCAGTTATTATTGGGGACTTCAACTTAAGGTCTGTGCACTGGGAAAATATGATAGGTAGGGATAGAACAAGTGGCAGGTTCATAGAATGCTTTCAGCATAATTCTTTGAATCAATTTGTTTATGAGCCAACGAGGGGGACAATATATTAGATTTAGTACTTTCTAACAGTGATCATTTAGTTCAAGAATTGACTGTTGGGGAAGTATTGACAAATAGTGACCATTAGATAGTTCGTTTTAACTTGGGAATTGAGAAAGGTAAAATAACTGAGAATGCTGTAAAAGTTCCAAATTTTCATAAAGGAGATTATGTAAAACTTCGAAGCTTGCTAAATTTGGTAGACTGGGATGTAGAATTCAGTCGTAAAAATGCTTATGGGATGTGGAAGACTTTCAAGCATATAATAAATGTAGTCCGAGAGCAATGTATCCCAATGAAAGCCATTAGGAACAAAAGTAGAAAACCATTATGGTGGAATCAGGAGATAGCTAGAAAAATTTCAGAGGAGAAAATGGCATACAAAAAATTACAGGTAGAAAATAATATTCAAAATTTAAGTGATTATAGAATGGCTAGGAATGAGTTAAATAAGATTATAAGGAAGAACAAAAGGGTGTCAGAAATTAAATTAGCTCAGGATAGCAACAAAGATCCTAGAAAGTACTTTAGTTACTATAAAATTAATAGCAAGTCTGGTAGAGTTAAAATAGGACCTATCAAATATGAAGGGGTTGTGAGAGAAACTGATGAGGAAATAGTTGAGGTACTAAATGGTCATTTTGCATCAGTATTTACCAAGGAGAAACTAAATAGTCTTATGTATAGTACTCATGGGTCAGAGAAAGAGGTGTTTACTACCATTAGTGTGGATTGGAGGACGATAAAAGGAGGACAAATAGGTGAGTTAGATGCTACCAAGGACTCTGGCCCTGATAATATTCATTCTAGGATACTTAAAAAAGGGGTAGAAAGTATCTCAATAGCTCTGGAGAAGTTGTATACTAGGTCACTGGAATATGGAAAAATACCCGATGATTAGAAGAGAACGAATATAGTCCCCCTTTTCTAGAAGGCTAGTAAAGAGGATCCAAATAACTTTAGACCGGTTAGCCTAACTCCTGTAGTCTATAAAATTCTTGAGAAAATAGTTAAAAAAGGGATTTGCCAACATCTAGAAAGGGAGGGGTTAATCAGCGATCATGTTTTACTAATTTACTAGACTTTCTGGAGTTCGTAACAAATCAAGTAGATAAGGGAGAGAATGTGGGGATCTGTGGGGCTGTTTCAAATTGGATAGCTGAGTGGCTTAAAGATAGGAAGCAAAGGGTAGTGCTAAATGGTGTAAAGTTAGAGTGAAGGGATGTTATCAGTGGGGTTCCTCAGGGATCAGTTCTCGGTCCATTATTATTTGTCATTTATATAAACGATCTTGGGGAGGCAGTTTATAATAAAGTGTCAATTTTTGCGGATGATACCAAATTAGCAGCTGTAGTTAAAGATATTGATGATAATTTTAAAGTGCGGGGGGATTTAATTAAATTGTTATCCTGGGCACATAAGTGGCAAATGACTTTCAACCTTGATAAGTGCAAAGTTATTAACATGGGAAAAGATAATAGAGAATTTAACTATGAAATGGACGGGCATTGGCTGAGCTCAGTAGAGGATGAGAAAGATCTAGGAGTAGTAATAGATAAGTCATTAAGGTTTTCTAAGCAGTGTATTGAAGCGAGAAATAGGGCAAATAGAGTGCTGGGTTTCATTAAGAGAAATGTCAGTTACAAAAGTAAGGAGGTTATTCTTAAACTCTATAACTCTTATGTTAGGCCACATCTAGAGTACTGTATACAGGCATGGTCCCCACATTTTAGACACGATATTAACCTTCTTGAGTCAGTGCAACGGAGGGCAACAAAGATTAATCCTTCCCTGAGGCACCTTGAATATATAGATAGACTGAGGGTATTAAATATGTTCTCGTTCGAAAGGAGGTGTGTGAGAGGTGATATGATTGAGCTCTTTAAAATTATTTTTGGGATAGATAGATTGGATGTTAGTAAATTTTTAAGTTAGATGATGGAAATCGGACTACAGGTCACCACTTGAAAATTAAAAAGCAAGGGTGTAGGTTGGATTTAAGAAAATATTTTTCACCAATAGAGTGGTAGACTTCTGGAACAAATTGCCGCGGAGGATAGTAGGTAGTCCAAATTTAAATGTATTTAAGAGTAGGTTGGATGAGTTTATGGGCAGGGAAGGTTGTGATGGTTCCTAAGTTTTATATATACTTATATTGTTTTTATATATCTATAGATGCATGATTTAGTTCTTGACAAGACTCGATTGGTGATACCCTTGTTTCTGGACGCAATCCTCTGGATGTAGTTTTCTCGGGAGTTTGGGTGCCTTAAAAAAAAGGCGGTTTAACTCGGATGACCTATGATGGGCCCCTTGTGGCTTTTGTCATATGTTATATTATATTGTGGGGGACTTTAATTTTGTCTTCCCCTGGCGATTATTGATATAGTCCTATGTGAGTGGGTTTTGACGGATGCGGATGACCTTTGATAGGCCCTTGTAGCTCTTGTCGTCCGTGAAATTGTGTTATGTTAAGTAACACCAAATATAAAAACTTGCCACTCCCATAATGTATCTCCACATGAGATAATTACATAAAGAATGACTGTCTCGCTCTCTTTATCTTCTTTCGTCTATCATGCAATACCTCGCCTTTCTTCAAGAAAAAGGCTCGAACTCATACAATAGAGCATATTTGATTTCAGTGCTAATTTGTTTTCCTTAATTGGAAAGTGCCCCCAAAGCCCTAAAACTCCAGTTGAAATGACTACTATTGCATCACTCAAGCTTTATCTCGTTTTAATGTTATTGACATACGAATATATATATTTTTCTTTTGTTTCACTACTTTCAATAGTCGTCTACGTCATTACAAAAGGGGCAAGTCAATGAAGTGGGTGGCCTCCACATTCCTGTAACTAACCCGTTCAAACTGTCAATTAACAGGCCCTTCAAACTTCAAAGCCTGCTCCAAGAGGCAAATTAAACCTACAACCTATAATCAAACAACACAGCTAATTAGCCTTTCGAATATGATGAGGAACTTTTGTATGAAGTTTTATTAATTCGGCCTTTCTTGCAATGATGCATCTAAGTTGCCTAAAACAAAGAGTTTCTCGGGTTTATTTATTTATTAGGTGATACCGTAAATATTTCGTCGAAATCACAAAGTTAGATTGCTCTGAGCAAATGTTGGCCCTTGATCTGCAGTTGGATTTGAAACGCTGCGACGTTTGAGTTCTTGTAGTTTACATATGCCATTTGTGCTGTAGTCCGGGTTAAAGTTATGTTCCTGTAATTTGTTATAACGATTTTTTCATGTGCATCTCTTTATACCTTACTTTGTTTGTTTATTTAATTTAAGATATATAATAAGAATTGATATTACTTTATTGATTTGCAAATGATCAAGTGATAATAAATAATATGAAGAGTAGAAGCGATTATAATTTTTGATGAGGTATAAAATCGCATTACAACTAATGGCACTTTTTGATGTTGTTGGTTCTAAGCAGGAAGGTGAGTGGTTGAAATGATATCATTCACATCAGTGTCTCCATCGCCCACTCCTTCCCTATCCAAAGGAAAGTGACTTTGTGTACGCATTAACGCTACGGGGGAAACTCACCCCTTTTATGCACTATTAGGCATAAGTATACCCATCAATTTATCCACTCCTGGGACCCTTGATAGTAATGGGGGTTCGATGTGGTTTAGCATCTAGTCCAGTCAGAAACCTACAAAAACACCCCCGCACAAACCCCTTTAAGCAAACCTATCCTATAGCTCTTTGTCAGTCAACTATTTCCCTCTCATACCCATAATCAAACCACCTTTACCACAGGCTCCCAACCATTCGTACCCTCCATGCCGAAGGGTCAACTTAAGTGGAAAAATTCAACAGATTTAGGAGAGTTGCGCGCCCTCGTTGCTGCAAGTGCCTCGAGTAGTCGCCGCTTTGGGCATCTCTAGCTATATGCCATAATTAATGTGGTCCTACAAAGGGGGCAAAATTCCAAAGGGCACTGATGCTTTCTCCACACCACTGGTCTTTATGGTGTTGCATTCCTCTCTTTGTGCCCGAAATTTCATCAAAATATAATGATGATATTTAGAGGTCATTCCACTTTTGCTCATTTCTTTTTTCTTTTTATTTTCAGACAGAGGCGTACAATGCGACGCTTACGAAGGATGAGGATCAGAAGCAATTCATCTTCACGAGCCCCGAATGGCAATCCCGACACCCTCAAAGACCAACCTGACAAATGATGAGATGGAGAGAAGAAAGTTTACGTGTAATTCCTTTTCGTGAAGTGTAGTAAAATTAGCGCTGTGGAGGAAAAGAAAAAAAAATTTCAGTCTTTTGCACCACACTAGCCCTCTTGATATGTTTACTTTCCCTCGTTTCACTACTTAGAGAGAAGATAACTGTGTACCGGCAATCGAAGATCTCGGGTAACTTTGACGAATACCGGAGGCTAGCCAGGAGAGTGAAGTCCAGCATAAGGGCGACTAAGCGGTCTGAGGAACTCCGAGTGGCAAGACTCTTTAAAGAGAATCCCAAGGAGTTTTTATGATATGTGAACAGCCGTAAACCAATCTGTCGAACGATTGGCCCTTTGAGAAATAAAGAGAGATCATTAAAGCATTCAGATGCAGAAAATGCTAACCTCCTCAACGACTCCTTCTCTTCAGTGTTTACTGAAGAGTGTGGTCCCATTCCCCAGCCAATGGATTTCTACTCGGGGAAAAAGCTGGAGGATATGGACTTCACCGAAGGGGAAATAAAAAAGAAGATCACTGACCTAATGACGAATAAGTCACCTGGCCCGCATGGGTTTCTAACTAAAGTGTTAAAAGAAGTGCACGATCAAGTGTCAAGACAGCTGAGCGCAATGATCAACACGTCAATCCGGACCGAATGCGTTCCTAGAGACTGGCGTGAAGCGGAGGTGACTCCTATCTTCAAGAAAGGAGACCGTAGCCAACCGTTAAACTACCGACCTATCAGTCTGACTTTGATAGTCGGTAAACTCATGCAAAGCATGATGGTGGACAAAATGACGTCGTATTTAGAGTCAAACCTGCTACTGAGGAGTTCCCAGCACGACTTCCGAAGGCAACGGTCATGCCTGACGAACCTTGTGAAATTCTTCGACTTCGTTTTCAGTGAGCACGATCGGGACAAGGCGGTGGATGTGGTGTACTTAGACTTTCAGAAAGCCTTTGATAAGGGACCACACCGCCGCCTTCTCCGGAAAGTGCGAGCGCTGGGCATAGACGGAAAAGTAGCCGGCTGGATCGAGAACTGGCTAAGTGGCAGACGGCAAAGGGTGGTGGTGAATAGACAAGCTTCTGAGTGGGTGCTTGTTACTAGCGGAGTGCCTCAAGGTTCTGTCCTGGGACCACTACAATTTATCATCTACGTCAATGACATGGACGGTGACATGGTTGCCAAGATTTCTAAATTTGTCGATGATACCAAGCTTGGTATGAACGTTGCAAAGGATGGAAATACTGCCCGCCTGCAGGAAGATCTTGGGGAGATTGGGGAGTGGTCGGACACGTGGCAAATGCCTTTCAACGTGAACAAATGCAAAGTGATGCATATTTGCCACCGAAACCCCCAATCTCAGTACATCCTTAAGGGCACTGCTCTTGAATCGAGTGACACTGAGAAGGACTTGGGTGTGACTATCCCTAGCGACCTCAAGTTCCTCGAAATAGTGCATCGAGGCAGAGAAGAAAGCCCAAAGGATGTTAGGCTACATAAAGCGCCAGTTTAGATACCGTAACAAGGAGATAGTACTTTGTCTGTCCAACTCCCTCGTTCGGCCGCACCTGGAGTATGCCGTACAATTTTGGAGTCCTTCGTTTCGAAAGGATATCGCAAGGTTGGAACGCATACAAGCCAGGGCAACCAAGCTGATTCCCTCTATCCGACATAAAAGTTATGAGGATAGACTAAGGGAATTAAATCTGTTCTCGCTGGAAACCCGTAGACTGCATGGTCAGCTTATCGAAGTTTTCAAAATACTTCGAGGGTTCGACAATGTTGACTACCGGAATATTTTCACACTCAGTTACTTTCCTTACAAATCTTTTCAAAGTATTTCATCAAAGGTGCCTTCGTTGGTTTTAGCTTCTTATTAATATTAATTATATTAATATTTAATGACCCATGGGTAATTGCGAAGTGCTTAGAAAGGTCTAAGTTTCCTCATCCTCGATTTACTTCACACAGGATTTTCACTCTCAACTTCATTTTACTTCCGCACCATTTGACCCGTTCTAAACCTACCTATCCTAACCATTAACATTTGATGACTAGTCTTAAGATGGTAACTTGTTTCCATTCCTACTAGTAGGAAGGTACAGTTAATGATGCTAGTTAACTGTTTTTTAAGAATTTCACCGGTTTTCCCGTGGGTTGTTAAGTATTTAGGTGCTGTTTTTAATTGCAAATAGAAGACGAAAAAAATCACCGCTAGAAAAAAAATGAGAGAGACAAAAAAGGCTGAAAGTAAAAAAATATGCAATAGGAAAAATTTGCTATAGAGAACACATGTATGATAGAGAAGAAACGTATGATAGAAAAAATGTGCAATAGAAAAAATCTGCAATAGAGAAAATGTGTAATAGAGAAAAATGTGTAATAGAAAATTGAGTGATAGAGAAAAATGCGCGCTAAAAAACAAATGTGGGATAGAGAAGAAAATGTTCAATATAGAAAAATGTGTAGTAGAAAAAAATGTGTAATTGAGAAAAATCCGTGATAGAGAACAGATGTATGATATAGAATAAAATATGCGATAGAAAAAAAATGTATGATAGAGAAGAAAATGTGCACTATAGAAAAATGTGTAGTGGGAAAAATGTGTAATTGAGAAAAATGCACGATAGAGAACAAATGTATGATATAGAAGAAAATGTGTGATAGAAAAATAATGTGTGATAGAGGAAAATGTGTGATACTAAAAAAAGTGTCTGATAGGAAAAATTGTGTGATACAGAATAAAATGTGTTATATAAATCAAATGTGCAATTGAGAAAAAAGTGTATTATAAAGAAAAAATATCCGATAGAGAAAATTGCGAGCTGGAGAACAAATGCGTGATTGAGAACAAAAATCTGCAATAGAGAAATTGCGCGATAGATCAAATATGTAATCGAGAAAAGTGTACGATACAGAAAAATGTGCGGTAGTTGAAAATTGTACGATGGAGAAAAATAGGCACTCGAAAAGGTGCGCTAGATAAAAATATGCGATTAAGAGACAAAATGTGTGATATAAGGAAAATGTGCGATAGAGGAAAATGTACAATAGTGAAAAGTTTAATAAGATAGAAGAAAATGTGTCGTAGAATAATATGTGTGATGGCTCAACCAGGCCTTTGTACCTTTCACACATTTTCACTTCCCTAAATTCACCATTATATTTCTGAATCTCTTTCACTATTATCTTTATGAAAATTTATCATCTTTTCTGTCTCGAAGATTCTCTCGATGTATTTTGCTTCTTTGATAAATTTGAGAAAGGACCAGCGTGAAATGAAGCCCCACTCGGAATATTCCTTTCAGCCCCTTCACTCTAAACCACGTGCTACTTGTCGTGGGAAGTTTAGTATCTTCGAGAAGGAAGCAGTCCCGCGCTGAGTCACCCGACCCAGCTATATTTGCTTTCGGACGCTCCTCGCTCCCCTTTCCTCCACAATAACGTCAAGTTTTCACCCCATGCTTCCCAGGCATTTTTTATTCCGCCGTGAGCTCAGCCGTACTAACCCTACCCCCATATCATGAGGCAAACTTCGCTGTCCGATCCGACTCGTTATCTCGAAGTAAGTTTACATAGACTGACGTCGAGAATCCTCTAGGGACGGCCATGCCTTGGGGCTATTTATCGGACCAGCCACCTGGCTATTTAACACTGCGTCCGCCATTCCTCGGGGAGATTGAGAGTTTATCACTCCCTCCGTTCAGAGCGTTTTGTCTGTTCCCCGCGAAGTCCCGCACCCCCTGTTCAAGTCGTACCTCGTTATTAAAATCTCACCAGCAGATCTCCCTTCGTAAAGTTTGGCCCCTGTTCAGAGAAAAGCTTTCGAGCCACCTTCTTCCTGGAGAACTGTGCGGCCGCCTTCATCTCGGACCCCCTTCAAGACTCCTGTTCCTTCGTATCTGAGACTCCCTGCCGAACCGCAGAACCGTTTCATGTTTGAGATTCCATCTCTCTGGGTCAGAGAAATCTTGTTATTTAACAAGAAGTACTCAAAACCCCCATCTATGAGTCCTCCTCCTTAGGACTCTCCGAAGTATCTTCTTGAAGACCTGTGCCGTTGGTCTTCTTCCTCTCAGATCACCACCACGCTTAAAGGTAAAGCGTTCTTGTGCTGTAATCCCCTGATTACACCCCGTCAATCTTCACCCGCATCCACTTTTGAATTGACTTACCGCTCAATAGTAATTAATATCTCTTGTTCGAGTTAACGTTAATTTGGCTCCTCCCGCTTAACTCTGTCATATTATAAATTGTCACAATCCAATTAACTACCTTTATCGAGTAATTTGTTCCCCCTTATATATATATATATATATATATATATATATATATATATATATATATATATATATATATATATTGCCCCATTCATTATATATATTAAAATTATATTTGGGGGTTTTGTTCCTTATATATCCTTTGAACTATAACTTGGCAAGCCATTAGATAAATCCCGGTCAACCGTAAATCGCACTCTGTATAAAAGCATATCGCAGGCGGCCTAGGGTCAGCTATCTGCTCGTGCTTGTGTATGCACCCTTGCGCCGACCGAGTATTCACAGGTATACCTCGACAATATGCTCCAATTTGACTTTGTTTGTTTTTTTAACTTTTTTGGCAACTTTTACTGGAGACAAAGAAACAATACGGGGGAGCCACGTTTCGTTCCAATCACTAAAACCCTCTCAAGCCTCAAAGGTTTTATAAATTGAAACAAAGTTCGCTCTTTAGCATTATTTCATTTTATATCATGTCGCAGGAAGATGACCAATCTAACTTCTTACCCCTGTGATAAAAGTTGACTAATCCCAGATAGAGAGCGTTGGTCAACTTTTTACTCCTGCAGCGCATTACATAATGACAGTAATGGGCTGGGATGTTACGATCCACGTCCATCTATGCGAGCATTATAAATATATTAGCGCCAACTACACCTCTTTGGAAGCGATTGATCATGAAGATAAGTTTATTTGACCTTAGAGTCGATTAGACTACATATACTCATGAGTTATATAGGAAACCAGACCTAAAATCGGTATGTTCAATCGTATTATATTAAAAAATACGAGTATTTTTATATAGAGTTGCTGTCCATACTACTGAACCTGAGATGGATTTGAAACGGGAGAGTCAAACGTTAACTTGAGCGTCCTGGAAGCTGCATTAAACTCAAGGGCATTTTGTTATCTAGGGTCTATCCACTTAATTTTCTCATTCCGCTCTCAGTTTTCTTCTTTGAAATGAGTGCAATTAGGTTTGCTCGTATTTTTTTAGAGCAAATAATATAAATTTAAAAGTATTATTTATCTTAGGCCAGAAATGTTTAGTGTTTAAATACCGTGGATGATGGAATGTAAAGTAATTTAAGCAAATGTACATACGAGGGGCGGCCAATAAGTTTTGCAATTCGAAAATAAGGAAATGAGATATGAGGAAAAGTGTTTTATTATTTTTCAATATAACTACCCTCGACTTCAATGCATTTGCGCAAACTGTCCCTGAGGGTACGAATTCCCGAAAACCAGAAATCTCCCGACTGCTGTTCAATCCACTCCTGGACGGCGAGCTGGACATCTTCATCATCCCCAAACCGGCGCTCACTCCACGCAGTGCAGCCTTGAGCTGGCGGAATAAAAATTCATTGATAGGGGCCAGATTTGGACTGTAGGGGGGATGGTTGAGCTCCTCGAATCAGCACTCGCAAAGGGCAGCTTATGCAACTCTGGCCTTGTGGAGAGGGGCATTGTCGTGGAGGAGCAGGACACTGCGTGTCAACTTACCCCACCACTTCTGACGGATGCACTTCTTCAACCCAGCTAGTTCCTCGGTGTAATATTGGCCTGTGATGGTCCTTCCACGAAGCGCATAGTCCACCATCAACACTCCCTCAGAATTCCTAGAAGATGGTGGCCATGATCTTTCCGGCTGAGGGTTGGGTTCGGAACTTGATAGGGGTCGGAGAGCCCCAGTGCTTCCAGGCCATGCTTTCGAGCTTGGTCTCGGGATCCCTGTGATGGACCCACGTTTCGTCACCTGTCACTATTCGTGACTCGAATCCCGCCGGAACTTGGTTGTACAGGAGCAGCAGCTCCTCCAAACTTTGATGACGTTGAAGTCGATCATGGGGCGTGAGGTTTCTAGGGACCCATCGGGCAGAGACCTTAAGCATGGCCAAATTGTCGTGGATGATGTTGATAATACTTCCATGTGATATTCTAAGTTCTAGCTCGATTTCTTCGACCTTTATCCGTCGATTTTTGAGGATGATCCTCTCCACACGGGCCACATTGTCCTCATTGGTCACGTCTGACGGTTGCCCTGGACGGAGGTCATCTTCAAGGGACTCACGACCATGGCGGAACTCCCTATTCCAGCGAGCAATGGTTGCATAGGAAGGGGCGGTGTCGGTGTACACTGCAACCATGCGTTTATGGATCTCTTTTGCATTCTTGCCTTCCTTAGTCAAAAGTTTGATCACTGCTCGGTGCTCAACCTTCTCTATTGTTGAAAAATTTGTGACTGACGATCTGCGATCAGCTACTGCTTCTTAAATAGACGAGGCAGGAGGGTGCGGCTGCAGGTCCTGAATTGTCATCACTTGTCCTAACCCCTCCACAAACAGCCAACCCCTTTTCTCTGTTTTACCCTACCGATTCGCAAAACCTATTGACCACCCCTCGTACATAAAAGTTAGTCAGCCATTGAGAAGGAAAGAGCACGCGTCAGATACACCCAAGCTTTCATACCATCCATTTCCCTTCGATACATTAGCCATTTTCTTAAATTCACCTTCTAATGGCTTAACAAATTTGACCAAAGTTATTTTGGGGGGCATGGACGCTTTTATGAGGTCATTAAATTAATTGGAAAGTGAAGAAAGGAGTTAAATTTCCGGAAAATGACCAAGATAATGGGACTACTCTGACAAAAATGGCTCGGCGGGAATTTTTAGTAAAAAGGTCTGTTTTGAGACTTTTTTGAAAATTATTACACGTTCCTGTGCTTAATTATACAAATGAGCAGGTCATTTGGTTTGCCCTTATGCTTAATGTGAGTAGATGACTAGCTTGAAATATGGTCCGTCATAAGCTATGTATATTAATTTCTTATTTGTTAATCCTCTCTCAACCTGCCTAGAGAGAGTCTCACAGTAATTGGCTAATTTGGAACTCGTATTTTAATGAGGGTGATTGTATACTCCTTCTAAAGGATCTTAATTAATTGATAAATGTAAGCAATATAAAAAGTTTATCGCCCTAGCCTCCATGGAGGTAAAGAAAACCGTCAGAAACTGTTAAAGTTGAAGATAAAAATCACAATGACAATCTTACCAAATGTTTCAAGACGATAATTATCTTCCTTAATCCAAATAAATATAAAATGTTATGAGGAAAATAGCTCCGATGGACGAAAGAGTTTGTATTTTCATATGACAATCATGGTAAGTTTAAAGTAGTTACTTTGTTATATTTGAATTAGTGGCTTTGTGATTAACTATCAATGAAACAAAGCTGGTAAAATAAGGAAAAATCATAAGGCAAAAAACAAACAAACCCCTTTTAAGAACATATAAAATGTTATGGGTATTATTGTGCCTAACTACATAAAAATTTCACCTCTGGATCAAAACGTAAAAGTATTATTAAAACGTTAACTAACAACCATGGAGAATAACAAAAGATAAACTATGGTAGACCTCTAAACTTCAAGTGGTTTTAGCTATATTCAATTTTGTATTGTTTTTGTCCCTCGATGATGACCCTTTAAGGATACCTTAATTTGTTGTAGAATAGGCAAGTTCACAAGAGTTGTGAATTGTTCTATGTTATTTACTTGCGCAGCGTCTCTCTACACATTTTCTCTTTTTATTACTCCACTTTCTATAGAAACCACTTTCCGAACTTTCCTGGTTAAGCGGCCGCGTTGGGGTTCGCTATTCAAAAAAATGCCATAAATCCTTCAGAGTAGGCAATGCCTGCGCCTAGGCTAATGGACGGACTCATTGCTCAATGAGATTTTATAAGTACTTAAATTTTTAGAACATTTTAGTTAAGACCAATGAAACAATAATCTAATAAATACACTTATTCCATTTAGTTTCCCGTTTTTATGGTGATTTATTTATTATTTGGCGTTTTATTTGGCTGTTATTCTTTCCTTGAGATACAATAAAGTCTCCCTAGAAAGTTTTGAGTACTGTTTTTGGATGGAATTTAGGTTCTAAGTGATACCAGGGGCTGACTGGTGAAACTGTGAAACCAGAGTAATGCACATACTATAACTAAAACTTCAAGAAGCTGCACGCCGTCCCGACCCCAGTGCCACAAGAGAAACTGGTGCTCTCTCTATCTCGGTTCATCTTTAAATCTTTCTCTTTTTTTACACGCCTGTATAGATACAAAGAACGGTAAAAGAGAACAATCAACGTGATAAAATAAATAAAATTAAGGGGTAATATCTAAAAAATTAGTTATTTTAATTCTGTAGATCTATTTAAATGTGTACTAATCGACATAAACAAGTTGTTTAAATGATTTAAAACCCAGAATTAAATTAAAACCTATAATAGAATTTATGAAATAAAGTATTAATTTTTTATTCATGTTTTGATCAAAAGAAATAAACTGGTAAGACGAGCTGAAAATATGAAAGCGCCCTCGTAATGGGGTTTTAATTCCCATTTGTGGATTATTTGTGACTTTAATACGAATGTTTTTAGTTTTTTAAAACGAGTCCCCTCCGATTGCAGCCCAATGTCACTTGATTCAATTTTAATGCTTCCTTCTGCGGGGAAACATCCTTTCCAACCGAGCCTATCCTCACTTCTTCCCTAATATGAGATATACGAAAAACTTTTAATCCCAAGTCAATAATAAAAAGTACACCAAGATCTATCTAATTGGATCGAGGAAAGCTGGAGTGAATATTTTAGGATTTTTTTCGGAAAATAGAGATAAACATGACATCACCCAACACCGCTTTCTAAAAGAATAATTTGATAACCATGATATCAAGTTTTAGTAGCTTTAAGAATTAAAATCTACTCCTATGCAAAAACACACCATATAGTTAACAAATGAACAACGAATAGTTGTGATCACAAGTTGGATCGAGACTAAAATCATTAAACAGACACAAGCATTGTTTAGGATACGTGTTCATAATAGGCAGTGTCCAATTAAATTCAGCATTTAGAAAAATGTTCATAAGTTAAACAAGCAAACCATTCCACAGTTAATGGTCAACTACAGACAGGGCACGATCTCCCTGACACAGCCAGGGAGTTGCGGTGTTTACGATTTTAAATGTCAGAAGCAGGACTAAATATAATTCGAAATTTAATGGGCAGCCATTGCAGTTCGTGAAACAGAACTGTGGCACGATAGAGGACAATTCGAGCCGCCAAATTCTAGAAAACTTGAAGGGGAGATTATAGTATTGGGGATTCCAGTGAGAAGAGAGTTATAGTAATCAAAGCGTGAGGTAACAAAGGTATGGATGGTTATCTCCAAACTGTTTTACTTAAAGTTGGACCAGGTACGACTGCAGTTACAGAGAAAGTAGAGAGATGATTTGCTGATATTAGCAACATGTGATTTGAAATCGAGTTTAGTGTCAAAGAAAACACCAAGGTTTCCAACGTTGTCAGAGAACGCGATCGGGGAGCCAGCTAAATTGAAAGAGGGGGCGGGGCACATTTTTACAGCGATTGATATCTGCTGAGGTGCTCACGAAAAGAACCTGTTTTGTTATGATTGACTTTGAGGAAGTTATCCATTAACCATTACGTAATCGTGAGATATGCGGCTAAAACCTTAATGAAGGTCTCAGTGAACGAGCTTTGGGAGGAGGAGAGAAATTAATGCTTGTCATTAGCATAAAAATAGAATGATAAACCTAGATAACACAGCAAAAGGTCAAGAGGTAGGAGATAGATACGAAAGAGGAGCGGACTAAGGACAGAGCACTGAGGAACACCGTACGACATGGCAGCTGGGCGAGATACATCACCCCTAATTTAAACAGAATGAGTACGACATGACAGATAAGAGCTAAACCAGTTTAGAGCAATTACAGAAAAACTGAGCAACTATTCAAGGCGGTGGAGAATAACGAAGTGGTCAATGGTGTGAAATGCTGCCGATCGACCAAGAAGCACTAGATTGGATGGCGTCCTAGAGTCGGCCTCATGACTGTGTCGGCCAGTCACATGAAGGAGCAACGTTTCAGAGCTGTGACCAGCCTTGAAACCTGACTGAAAGGTTTCCTTAATACTGGAGGATGACATGTGTTCAGTGATGCGGGTAGCTACTACCGTCTTAAGAACCTTGGATAGAAACGGAAGTTGAGAGATTTGACGATGATTTGAAAGATTATTGGGTTAAAGATTCTTTTTATTTAAGGTTAGACAGAAAGCAGCATGTTTAAATTCAGAAGAGACATCATCTAGTGACAGGGATACGTTAAAGTTACTTAGTAGGTGTGGTAGGAGAACAGATAGGAAGACAGATGAGACTGGGGTGAAGGAAGTGAAATTGGTAGGTAGAGTAAGGAGGGTTAGAGTGTGACGGGGCAGACGAAGACGGAATCCCAGAGCGAATATTAACTACTTTTTTCCTAGAAAATGGCACATAATGTGGATGGGGATATGGGGCTGGGGGTAGCTTAGGGAAACCTAGTAGATGAGAGACGAGCGACGATTTTGAAAACTGCATGATGATATTGTTTGTTTTCGGCGGGGATTTCACGGGTGTAAGCATCCCAGGATGATCATGGAGGGCTGTGTACGGATGAGTTGCAAAAGATAAGGTGAGAGAAACTTGTTTCGTTCTTATGCATCGGATGTGTTTTTAGTTTCTAGGGGTGTGTTGGAAACCTAAAGGGGCGGGATCTGTGAGAGGGGGTATTACGAAACGAGCGTGGTTGTCTAGGCAAGTAGGCAAGAAGAAAGTGAGTGCGATAAGGAGCAGAGGCATATGTTGAGGTTAGAAGAGGGGAGAAAGAGTAGCTATGCGGGAGAAGTGGGACAAGATCATGAGACATCAGGCCGGCATCAATGGAGGAGTCTACGGTGGTGTGACCGCGCGACAGTACCATTGAGGAGGCTAGGTTGTGAAAGTGGGGTTTAACTCAATTTAATAATAAAGTGATCAGAGACAGCATTTGAAAGGCCTGTGACACATAGTTGGTGAGCAGCTGAGTATTGGAATAAAACGAGCTTATGAATGCTTTCTTGGATGAAGGTGGGGCAAGTGAGGAATTGGGAAAGAGAAAAAAGTTCGAAGACTTTAAGGAGTCATTGTGGTGAGATGTTTTTGAGGGTATTTAAGTCGACGAGTACCCGGTTTTAGAAAGCACATTAAATAGATCACCCGCTTCGTCAAAGAAGAGTTCCAAATGTATCTTCCAGAAAGAATGGAAAGCAAATGGCAAAATTCTAACTTAATATGTTTGCTAATTTTAATTTGGGATGGCATCCTTATAAGATGTACCCCCGGCATCAGCTCCTCGAGACTCATTTTCCTCGCAGAAAAAGATTTGTCGAATTGGTTTTGCCTCAACTTGCTCATATTTTGGACAATTTTGATTGGTGATAAGGCAGCTTTTTGTTCAAGGAAACTAAATAATCCTAATATTTGACAGTGTGTACCACTGAACTACCCCAATTAATTCGACTTTGATCTCACTATTTAAAAGGAGAAGGAGTCTCTCTGCCTGGAATATGTAGTAATATCTTATTGGTCTGAGTTTTTTTACCACAAGAACATGACTGGAACTCACTACTTGAACATTATTAAAGATCAAATAACAACCCCAACTTTGCCGCAATTTGATAATAGATTCAATAGACTTTGGTAAATTCAGGAAGGTGCTCCAACACATAGACACATACTGGTGAGAGAAAGATGGACATAAATTTTACTAAATCATTTGAATGGTGCCAAGATTAATGGATTTAAAACCTTGCGATTTTTTTCTAGAAAGACTTCACAAGAGGACAGTGTAATCAACCCTGCTTGAAAATGGAAACCAATTAAATTAACGCAAAAAGTCACGTATTCAAAGAAAATCCACATTTAATAAGAAAATGCCGTGAGACCATTGAGACCTAAGGCTAAACTGTACTAAGAGAAAAATGGAAGGCATTTAGAGGCAACCTATCCTTAGGTTCATTTTTTTCTTGTGAGGTGCTATGTAATTTCGCCCACGCAACGGAGTGGACGGTGAAATAGGAGTAATGCATATGATATAATTGAAACCTGGAGGAGCAACACACTCTCCACACCCCAGTGACCTAAGATATAGTGAGGTTCTCTCTCTGGACGTCTTATGCAGCACTTTGAATTTTTCCGCTATTTTTTCGACTCCTGTATAGATAGACCTAAAAAGGGGCAGAAGAAAAGATTATGGTTTAAAAAAAAAGAAAAAGGAATTTCTGTATTACTGGATTATAATAAATTTATTGATTCTATTTAAAATTATGATATTTGATTAATTCCATTGCCCTAAGCAAATTTAATTTCGATTATTCTCCTTAACATCAATGCAGATTCACTATAATTGAGGCAAAGTTGCTGAAAAATTTTGCATATATTATTTGTATAAATAATATATAGTTTGTTTATTAAAATCTTTCAGTAAAACTGGCTTCCTTCTCCTTTTTGTTATGATATATGTAACTCACTCAATTTTCAGGCAATTGATTCGTGAACGGGAAAGGGACGGAAGTTAATGCGTCAATTTCTTGATCATAATTCAGGGAGTTCACTGTACCTCAGGCTGTAGCAGTTTTGTAGCGTACCCACACTTGCGGTCCTTTTAACGATACATATTCTAAACTAGAATAAAATAGGCCTGTTCATCCTTTTGGGTTGCTGTTTTGACCCTACGGATTTGTTCGTAGAGCGATAAGGATGTATTCTTAGGCCATTAGCATATTTGTCGCTATGCCTCTCAAGGTCAATCTTATTATTATTACCAATTCTTCTGTTTTAAAGTTCGGTTTGCTCTTTCTTGAAAAAACTGTATGTATATTAGACATTACTAACTGACTCAGGATATATATATATATATATATATATATATATATATATATATATATATATATATATATATATATATATATATATATATATATATGAGGCGTAGGTACATTTGATATATTTAGTATTAAGGAACAACGTTTCGGGCGCATCACCCATCTTCAGGTTATAAAATCATAAAACAATAAAGTACAGTTCGATATGATTAAATTGTATTCTCAGAAAACTTATTACGAAGTCATAAAATTTGCTAAAACTAGAAGTTGAAATATTTTCATGGGGTAGGGGCTTAAAATTTTTTTAAAGACTAAAGTAATGGAATTTCATTACACTAAAAAAATTAAGACGAGTAAAAATATAAAACCCAAAATTATTAATAAAACAAAAGACAATTAAGATTTTATTAAGCCTATAATGTGCTAAAGTAAAAAGATTGATATTGTAAAAAAATAAGAAAACTAAAAAGGACTAGAACAAATTTAAACTTGCAATATTAAAAACTAATCAAGTTAAGACCATGCAGATAAATAAAAAATTAAAAAAATTAAAAATAACGGGGGGATTCAAAAGGCAGGAGCATCAAAGTATCAATCTAATGTAACCACTAATGAAACGAAAAAAACAAGAGTTAATAATTACAGTATAATATTGCTTATCGATGAAGTTCAGGAGAAATCACAAAGTGAAGAAATTATAATGGAAGTGGCTTAAAGAAGGATAGGATTTTGATTGGTTGGTTGTTGAATAAAAGAAAGTTGGTTGGTTGTTGAGTGAGGTAATTAAAATTAAGAAATAAGAAGGGGAACAGCGGTATTATCTATGTTGATTGTAGGAGATTTTCTTTGTATCAGTAGGGATTTCAAAATTCTCAGAATATATTCATTGTTATTGCGACAATTATTTAAAATTATCGATAGAACATTTTGTCTTGCATTGTATAATATGATTTCTAATTACAGAAGCTTCCTTCTTAGACAAATTTTTTCCAGTGCGATTGGCTTATTATTCTCATGTGAGAAAAAAGCCTCTTTTTCAATGAGCGAACCGTACTACCAATATAGGTTCCTTGCAAACAACAAGGACAAGTAAAAGCGTAAACATCACGGCTACTCATTTCAAGAGAAAGTTTGTCTTTTGACGAGAAGAAACTTCTTATGGAGAGTGGGTTGACAAAAATGATTTTGAAGTTGGTATGAAAGAAATATCTTCTGAGTAATTTGTTTCATTTTCTAGTGAATAATTTATTGTAAGCTCCCATTTCAGGTACTACGAAAGATTTTTCATTTTTGTGAACATTATATGAGAGAAAGGATGGAGAGTAAACTTTGGTTAGAAAGTTATTGATTAATTTGTCAACCAAAGATGGGGGGGTAACAATTATTTTAAATAAGACTTTAGAGTCTGGAATTCATTGTGCATTAGGGAATAATTGGAGGGGAGATGGTAACCTCTATATATTAGAGATTTTATTGCAATGAGTTTATGTGACATGTCATAATGGCTGAAAAGTTTATTCCTAGGCCACTAAAGGTAGACTTTCTGTATATTGAGGTAGTTAGTTTGTCGGTTTTTTCTATAATGACGTCTAGAAAAGGAAGTTGATAGTTACTCTCTAATTAAATGGTATATTTAATGTTGGGATGATAAAAGTTTATAAAATTAAAAAAAACGGTGGGTATGTTCTATATTATTGAAAATAGCAAAGGAATCTTCCACATACCTACAATAAAATATGTGTTTGAAATCTAAAGGGCAATGTTTCATAAAGTTGTTTTCAAGATAAATTATGAAAATGTTAGCTGCTATTAAAGCTATTGGTGAACCCATTACTACTCCATCTATCTGTTGGTAAACCTTGTTATTAAATAAAAAATAATTCTCATTAAAAATCATTTCTAAAATAGTCTTGAGATTTTGGTTACATTAGATTGATACTTTGATACTCTTGCCTTTTTAATCCCTGAGTTATTTTTTTATTTTTTTATTTATCTACATGTTCTTAACTTGATTATTTTTAATATTGCAAGTTGAAATTTTTTCTAGTTTTTTTTAGTTTTTTTAACTTTTTGCATTTTATATCGTCATTTTTTACAATAGGGATTTTTACTTTAGCATATTATATTCTTAATAAGATATAAATTTTCTTTTTATAATGTTAGTTTAATTCATAATTTTTGAGTTTTATATTTTTGCTCGTCTTAATTTTTCTAGTTTAATGAAATTCCATTACTTTAGAGTTTAAATTTTTTTAACGCCCCCCCCTCCCTCCTATGAAAATATTTCAACTTCTAGTTTTAGCAGAATTTATGACTTCGTAATAAGTTTTATGGGAATACAATTTAATCACATCTAACTGTAGTTTATTGTTTTATGATTTTAGAACCTGAAGATGGGTGATACGCCCGAAACGTTGTTCCTTAATGCTAAATAAATCACATATACCTCAGCTTCCTATGTGTCCTTACCTTCGCCGTGAAATTGAAGCTCAGACTGGTCAACAACAACAAATATGACTATATTTACAAGAAATATCGACCTGAAGGATTAAAGTACTACTGAACTTTTTCCAAGTTATCGAGAAGACTTAGGAAATCTTTTCTTGACTGTAATTTCCTTGAGATTTGTTGAAATGTAATGTGTATCTTAGTTTTTTCTATTTTAAGCTTTATCGGAAATTCCTATATCATTTCGAATTTTACAAATCTTTTCTGGATTATTTGTTAAACCATGAAAGTGAATTTAAAGTTCGGTCAACGAGCGCATATTTGTCGATTTTGAACTCTAAATTTAATATACGCACTCATTTTTCATTTTTGGATATCATATGCTTTCTTATCCTAAATTATCATGATATTTCAATGTATTCTCAACAGGTATCTAGGATTCATAACAAAAAACTCCACAAATTAGGCCTTGGACAACCTGATCTTTTCTCCAATGGTAATAATGAAAAAAATCTATCTAGCTATCGCCTGCCTCCACGAAAAGAGTATCTATTATCTTTGGGTTTCCAATTTAAACTGCCTAACTTACAAATCAAATATCCCTCCTATTATTTATACTTTGAAATTATTCACTAGAAAATGCAACAAATTACTCAAAAATATTTATTTCATACCAACTTCAAAATCACTTTTGTCAACCCACTCTCCATAAGAAGTTTCTTCTCGTCAAAAGATAAACTTCCTCTTGAAATGAGCAGCAGTGTTGTTAACGCTTTTACTTGTCCTTGCTGTTTGCAAGGAACCTATATTGGTATTTCGGTTCGCTCATTGAAAGAGAGGTTTTGTTCTCACATGGGAATAAGCCAATCGCACTGGAAGAAATTTGTCTAAGAAGGAAGCTTCTGTAATTAGAAATCATATTATACAATGCAAGACAGAAGGTTCCATAGATAACTTCAAAATAATTGGTCACAATAACAATGAATACAGTCTAAGAATTTTGGAATCCCTACTAATACGTACAAAATCTCCTACGCTCAACATAGATAAACCGCTGTTCCCCTTCTTATATATTAATTTTAATTACCTCATTAAACAACCAACCACATCCTTTATAATTTCTTCACTTTGTGATTTCTCCTGAACCTTATCGGTAGGCAATATTATACTGTAATTATTTACTTTTGTATTTTTGCTTCTTTTTTTTCGTGTCAATAGTGGTTACATTAGATTGATAATTTGATTCTCTTGCCTTTTAAATTCCTAAGTTATTTTTTAATTTTTGATTTAGCTACATAGTCTTAACCTGATTATTTTTAATATTATTAATATTCTTTAAACTGTATTAGATTAATTTATTATTTTAGAACCTGAAGATGGGTGATACGCCCGAAACATTGTTCCATAAATAAATCACATGTACCTCAGCCTCCTATGTGTCCTTACCTTCACCGTGAAATTAAAGATTAGACTGGTTAGAAGCAACTCATATGACTATATATATATATATATATATATATATATATATATATATATATATATATGGCAACCTCTCTCCCCCATGGCCGGCACTCACTACCTCCTCGAGGCAGGCCAGACAGAGAGCATTCCTTCGGAAATCACTGATATTATGTCCAGCAGATCAAATTTTCTCCCCTCAAAGCCCGAGATGCACACAGAAACACAGGAAAGTCACTTTCTCTTCCCGCAAGCCCGTTTCACACAGTGGGAAACGACATATTCATTCACGTCAGCTGAGGGGCATAAACCCCATTCACCTGGTCATTTAAACCGGACGCTTGAGATAGATATAGCAGCCCACACTGTTTATATAAAGTAAAACAGCAATTACACTCGCAAACACTTATTCTTGCTCTTCTGATTCTTGCCTGTCATTGACTTCATTCCTTGTACGCGCGTCCTCTTTATTGGAGGGAGTTTAATACAAAAAAATGAGTATTTGTTTACTCACCTATTCTCTCAGGATAATCTGTGCAAAATGCACAGAGTGATGAAAGACAGTTAAACCAAAACAATTAAGAGCAAAACAGACTTACAACCATTAATCAGTTTACAACCTAAAATAAGTAGCTGGCCGATATCACTGACAAGTGACACAACAACAAAAAACTGTGTCATAGCAATAATAAACTACTACTGACAGTTCTGATGGAAGTCATAACAATCTGGTCTCTGCTCCAATCGCCAGAACAGTTAAAATGAAAACCAACAAAACAAAAAGCGTCACCACAGCCCTGCTTAATCACTATAGATGGTGAGTTAGAGATTAGGGGTCAGCAGCAACTGTGGAATACCTCCTCACTCTACCAAGCCTGATGTAACAATGCCACAAAAGTTGATGTCTGACTGTAATTACATAAACCTTCAATCCCATCAAAGATTTGGAGCTTTAATCCAACTAGGTCGTTTTCCTAGATGTGGGAATCATTTTGAATGGTTTGTGGCGGTTATTTTGCTACAGGATACACAAATCTGCTAATAACCAGATTTTAGGAAACGGTGGGTTACGATAAATGAGTAACTGGTTCATTTTCTTGACACTAAATATTATTACTTAGGTGATTAAATATTATGATTTATGTAATTATTTATGCACCTTGGGGCCAACCTTTATATCATGAAGGGGTTTCAGTCAAAGATTGCCTCTCGATGCGGCGTGATCCTACCCAAGGCTTCAATAGGCTCTTGAGCTAATGTTGTTCTACACGTCTGGTAAGGGGAGCGAAGATCTCGCTTGGCCAAAGCAGAAAATATAAGGGGGACTGGTTCGCTTGCCCCCGAAAAAAATCCTATGTCTAGATTCTTTGAAGGAAGGACATGACTCAATGCGGCCATCTCTTCTAGTCCATCTATGGAGATCCACTCTGGCTGCCTGCAGCCATCTGGAGCCGGCCAGGAGCCTTCTGTCATTTCTAGCCTATTTTCTAGACCCCTAAGAAAATAGAGGAGAGGCGGATAACTTTGAGGTAGACCTGCCAGAGGGCGGCTCGGAAGATGGTAATGGAGGAATCCCATTATCAATTAAAGGTGGTACGAGGGGCGCCCCTCTACTCGTTTGAGACGTTATCATTGCCCTTCTCCATCTCAACACAAAGGCTGGGCGAGGTTCTCTTGTTATTGATCTAATCTGTATTTTGTTCCCTAGCCTGGCGCACAAAGTTTAGTACGTTTACGACCAAAACTAAATAAAAATAAGCTGTAGTGTATATCTAGCGTCCAGCCGCATCCGCCTCAACCCATCCTTGATTTTCTAACTTTTAAATGCGCCGTTACTCTGGGCAGGATAACGGATTATGTTCGTACTTGTGCAACAAAGAACACTGAGCTGAAATTGCCCATCGGTCGCTTAATCCCAAAAGGCTGCAGCTCCCAAATGAGTAGCTAGGAAGGCAGGATGCGACAGAGTGGATCTTTTCCTAAATCGCGTATGAGATGGCTGGTCAAATTCTTAAACCTAGATAAGGAAAATAAGGAAGAGATGCTCTTAGAAAAAAAAGAGGTGCATTGAGAGACATGAGAATGCGGTAAATTCCCCAAACCTTTTGAAAGAGTTCAAAACAACTCAATGAGCAAGGCCTTCCTTACAAGCACTCGAGCCTGAAGTAAGTGCCGTTCATCCAATCACCAGTAGTATAACTCGACAGGGTAGCTCTCCTGCTGGTAGTAAGTCAGTAAGGAGTGATCTGAAAGGAAAGTGTTGAATGTAGTTAAGATTGAAAATATTGGAAGATGTAAAGCCGCAAGTAATGCAGACAGAGAGGCAAGGAGGGTGAAAAACTGCTTCAACTGCGATTAGGATGCCGTGCCAGAGGAAAAGTGCTTAACTGCGGGTACCCTGGCAGTGAGGCAGTGTCGTTCCTCCAGGTACAGCTGTAGCAGGCAACACATGGTATCAGTCTGCGTGAGGACTTTTGATCACGGACTCATAAATAACTGGCCATTGCTGTTTTAAGGCTAATTAATTATCATTTGGCGGATAAATTAATAGCGAAAGTTCTTACAAAATCACTTTTTCTATCACTAATGCTACAACCACGAGAACAACATGGAATTTTGTAATCTGGTAGGCAGTGAAGATTCCGATGCTTAATGGCAGCTGTTATATACCAGAGGGAGCTATATTTAGCGCTCAGCCTTGAGTGAAGATATATTTATCTGAAGAGGGGAAAGGATGAGGATAAACTTCCGGTCCTAGTGCTGTGAAAAAGAGAGAAGTGAGAGAAAGAGAGAGAGAAAGAGATGAAAGGAACGAGAGGTCATATTTCACAGATGATCATAAAAGACAGTGAAGCGAAAATTTATATTCCACTTCATTTAAGGGCCAATAATCCTTTCTTTATTGGTTAAAGGTTACCCCTCGATAATGGGGGGGGGGGGAATTGGGCCCAAGTGCAATGCACTCAAAATAAACATCATTAAAAAAGTTTGAATTTTTTAAATTTTAGAATTCTCTTTAATAGCATATAGAAGTGACCACAAGCAAGGTATTGCTTAAAAGATTATATTTATTTATGAGCCTGTCCCATCCCCCAAAAAGAACCCCATCGAGATCACTGCGCCAAAAAGATTTTGATCAGAGTTTGATCAAGAAAGTGTGGTAGTTAATGTTTGTAAAATTAGATGCAAGGTGCACAGCTCAAGTAGGCAAAGGAAGAGACTACTAATGGCAAAAAAAGTTAAGTAGAGTGCACTAAATCTGCCTCATTGAACAATTACTGACGATCCTATCTAGATAGCACGCTACTGCTTAACTTGCTTAATGCTGTCCATCGTTGCCGATGACGACGTCATTCCATACATGGATGAGTTTGATTATGTTTGGTTGATAAGCAATCCATGGAGGGATAACTTGCACGATGGCGTTTAAGGTGGAAACTAGCTGTGCATTCTTCAGTCCACCATCTTCACTTTCTCCTGCTGAGTCCAGTGGCAAGGAAATGATCTAGGACGACTGGAGCAGGTTTAAGTTGTAGTGCTCTGTCGGAAAAAGTCCCTCCTTGGACTATCGCCTAATGCACGAGCACCGTGCAGATTAGATCTCCAGGTTTACTCCTGAAGCCTTTGCCTTTCCAAGGGCTCCCACAAGGCAGTGTGGTTGGCCGGGTTATACCACTCGGCACTCGGTCGTTAGACGTACCTTCAGTTAAAGGCAGGGGGACCACGAGCAGGTAGTACGCCAACAGTTGAGAGGCAGAGGCTAAGTAACCTTATCTTATATGACTTAAGATTAAGAATTGCTTAATTTCCGGGAGCGAAACAGAGCGTGTAGATAATGAGAATTGGTATTTATAAACTAGGCCTATCGTATTTTTTTAGGCACATTTTCTCCACGAATGAAATATATTTAAAAATGACTGATTTAAGACTAGCACTTACATGAAAAATAATGAGATTTTGGAAAAATGTTCAATAATTAATTTACAATATTTTGTCGAATTCCGAAATGAAATGCGTGCCCCATGAAAAGCCTTCACGGGACGTAGTTTGCCCACTTATGTTGTAGAGGATTGTGGCCTTCCCGTCCAATTGCCTGGTGGATGATCTAAGGCCGTATATCTTACACACAGTTTCAATTTCTCTACCTACACGCCTTTCTTTGCTTTGAGTTGGTTACCTTAGGAAAGGAGCGAGGGGTTTTAATTTCGCAAGACCTCAACATGATGATAGGTCTAAACCCCTTAGGAATTAAACCGAATGCTAGGATACATTGTGCCGAACTTCACTTTTAAGTCAAAATAAATAATTTTAACAGAGGTGGAGACTGTTAATCGTTAATCCATTAATTGGGTAAAAGTTTTCTATTAGTTCCCTTTTTTTTCTTTTAGCATTTTGGCAATTTATATTTTTTAGAATTTTATCAGTTTTTATGTGGTTCTAAAACAATCCCCTACCCGTTTTCTGTAGTTTTATAATAATAAAATAATAATTAACATTAACGTTAATTTCAGTTACATTTTTAACGGATTAACGATTAACTGTGCTCAGCTATAAATTTTTCCCTATACAAATCGCTCGTCTGTCTTCAGCTCCAATGCACGGCACGATTTTGGTATACCTACATCAACAATGACTTAGGTGCGCTAGAGAGAGTGCGAGCTAGGGCCACTAGACTAATTCCTGAGCTTAGATAAAAACTACAAAGAAAGAGTTCGGTCTTTAAACCGATTAAACGATAAAATCATAAAAAGATTTACTCATTCCTGTTCAAGATGCAAGATAGGGCAAACACTTGTTAATATAAATTCAAATTAGTAAACAAACGCTTCAACACGGCCATAGCACATAATCACTTTAGTTATAAAATCACATAAGTGAAATAACCAACTTAATCAAGTAGTGGAAGGCACATCAGTAGATATGTTCAAAACTCGACCTGAAAAGTATTATTCGGTTGTTGATATTCCCTAGTAGGAAAAAGAGATGAGAATCTCCTTCGAAAAGTGAAGAAGGGTTGGCAGCAAAGTGAAGAAAATAATAAAATTATGCCAGCAATTAGTCTCCTGTAAATGTTTTTTTTCTGACGCTTTCTCACTTTTCTGTCACTCTCTTCCTTTCGAAGCTAACAAGTGAAGGTGTGCTAGAGAAGATCTTTCCTATCTCCACATCGTATGATTTGGAAAGTGTCCTGATTGTTATGAGAGTAAGAGAATAATACATTAGAATAATATGATTTACATTTGAATGATAAATGTGAGGCTGTTGTCCTAGAACTATTTTTAAGTTGCATGATTGTATTTGATTCACATGTGTATAAGTATGTATCCATAATCTCGTAAGAAATTAGAGTGAACGCCCTTTGCTTTGGCTCCGCTCCTTAATTTGTGAAATAACTAATCTGGTTAGTCTTCTAGTCTAGTTAGTTTGGTCTAGCTTTTTACCTTTCTTCTAAGACTGACTGTGAGTGGAACTCAGCCGCGTTGACGGTCTTTATTCTTTAGTTTACCTCTCTCTTCTTACACACTTTATTTGTGATACACCCACGTTGGCATTGCGCTTTAAATTAATGAAGTTTGCATTCGATTCCCGCCCCAATCTGGAACCCAGCCAGGCTTCAGCACATCATTTGCGTCACCTAAGTAACACACAATTGCATCCTCTCGCACACATTTGATTTAACTTCAATCGTTGCTCGTTCCCTTAATAAATATAAATTTAGTATATGTGTGTGTCTTTATATATCTGGAAGAAGCTGAGCTGGACGGCTGCCAACTCCTATGATAAAAAAATAAACGAAAATGATTTTTTCTTCTAATAATAAATTCCCGCCATTTATGGGCCTCAGCTCTGCCGACCCGCAGAGCGGAACCTTGCACATATACACACGGGCAAGACAGAGCCATTAATCCTATCAGGGAGAGCAAACACCCCCTCACAATCTGAGGCCCATAAATGAGATGGCAGTCCTAAAAGTGGGCTGATTTATTTATTTATTTAGAGATTGATTGCCCTGATTAAATGAGGGGGAGAAGGCTACATTGGGAGAGGGCAAGTTGCGTGCAAGGGGTGAGTGGGGAAAGCAAGATGGATGGTTTGAATCGAGGCAACGTAAAGGGAAAACGTAAATATATTATAATTTAAAAGATGGCAACTAAATATATAAACAATAATATCCTTAATTAAAGTGAAAACTAACGATCAAATTACACAGTTCTGAGAGACTGTATCCCTCTCTCTCTCTCTCTCACACTCTCTCTCTCTCTCTCTCTCTCTCTCTCTCTCAGCCTGCAGGCTGATATAAATAAAATTACCGAATGGTCTGAGAAATGGCAAATGCCATTTAATATCGACAAATGCCAAATCCTTCAGTGCGGAACAAAAAACAAAAAATACACCTATACAATGCAAGGCGGCTTAATAAACACAACCCCGCAGGTTAAAGATTTAGGAGTAATAATTACAGAAAACTTAAAAACATCAAACCAATGCGCAGCTGCTGCAAACAAAGCTAACACAGCACTAGGATTTATAAAAAGAAACTTTACTTATAAAAGCGAGGAGATAATTATGCCACTATATAAAAGTATTGTCAGGCCCCATCTCGAATACGCTGTACAGTTCTGGGCCCCTTACTTAATAAAAGACATAGATAAATTAGAAGCTGTACAACACAGAGCGACAAAACTTATCCCGTCAGTACGTAACAAACCTTACCACGAGAGGCTAAAAAAACTCAATCTATTTTCCGTCAGAAAACGAAGACTAAGGGGGCAGCTTATAGAGTGCTTCAAAATACTTAAAGGATTTAACAACGTTAATGCCAATAACTTGTTCACACTGACAGGGGAGTGTCCCACCCGTGGACATGATTCAAAACTTCAGGGTAAAAGAGCCACTATGGATGTAATAAAAAACTTCTTCACTTACTCGATTATTAATGATTGGAATAATTTGCCAAACGCAGTAGTGGACAGCAGAACTATAGATTCATTTAAAATGAGATTAGACAAACACTTAACAAATATTGGAATTGTTTAGCATAAGCTACAAAATAAAATAATATTACAAAAATATAACTCTTTCAGGTTTATGTAAGTGGTTTTCATATTCATTTCATTTAATTACTATTCAATGCAAATTTCCTTCAGGTACTGTCTTCTTACACCTGCAAGGTACTTTTCCCAAATTATTTCATGTACGGCTTTTGCCGGAGGGAGTGGAGGGTGGGGAGAGCCTAAAACTTTTCTATCCTTTACTTCTACTATTCTATGTGTAAGTGGCAGTAGATTTAAGGCCAGATCACCTTAGTCTGGGCCGTAAGGCCCGTGTGATCTGTGTATCTATGTAACTATGTAACTCTCTCTCTTTCTCTCTCTCTTTCTTTCTGAATGGATGAATGAATTTGCATTAGGTAAGAAAGTAAACAGTGCGAAATCTAAGCTAGATAGTAAATTTGAGCTTTCTCCTATGTCATCCATGGAAGGATAAGTTTATCGGTTCATCACTCTCAAGTGCAACCGATACGTGTAATCATAATAATAATAAAAAAAATCAGTGCTATATTTATATTTATCTAAATTATATTAATTTCCTACACATTAATGCTACATTCCTTTCATGATATATTTTTTCTTGTTAAACCATTATATTTTTATTGAACTGCAGTGGATTATACTTGACGGAGCTTATAAGTATTTTATAATCGTAAATCTACAGAAGCATTCCTAACATACTGTTGAACCTGTCTGACCCTAGCTTTAAATTCTTTCTCTACCAGAAATGGCAGTGGAAAGATTTTGTCTTCGAAAGAGATCTGGACTTAAACAAATAACATTTCACTTTAACTTTTATCTCTAGAGGCTGTATAATAAATAGCAAACTTGTAAGTTCTTTCCTTTGATATTAAATTTATTGCCTCCAACTCTTTATAGCCTTTACGTGATTGGTGAGGAATTTGGGTGTAAGAAGTTAAAAAAATATATAGTAAATTGATTTAAATTTTCATCCCATTGAAACTTCGAACATCGTCTTCCATGTCTCTTTTGTTGACGCTTTATAACCGTCCTAAAAAAAAACGGTATTATTAAGAGAACAAATGGGAATCATTTTTAAAGGTAAATCAATGGCGGATTCAAGTTACTGACCTCATAAAGGAGTTATTCGTCGTAAGTGAGATCCATTTTAACTTAAATCTGGTGGGAAGGGGGGGGGCGGTTTTTGCATATTCTTTATTACTCTTCTGTTCTGTTCTGTTTTCTTCTCTTCTTTATTATATGACTCTCTCCTCCCACCTTTTTCATCTCTATTTGTCTTTGCATTCGAGTAATCTGATTTTTTTTTTTAATGTATGTATAAATATAAATTTTTATGTATAGATTCATAACTGAAGTTAGATCGGTTTGATGTTCCGTGTCGGGTTGTGTACAAATGAATCAAATGAAACTGCGGAAATGAAAGTTAATTAAGATCATCTCAAGAATAGCGAACTTAATTTGAACATGTGAAAAACAGCGAACACAAAGTACTACGAAAGTACCGCTCATGGCAAGAAACAAGTTAAACAGTTGCATTGTTCATTTGATTGGTGGAAGAATAGGTTAGGTTAGATGGATCATTTGAACCTTCCGCCTCCAGAGTTTTTGTTTGCAATTGAACATCCTGTGTAACCAAGCCTAACCAAAACCCTACTTCACAATTTGACATTCTTATTCCAATTTTCTCAGTTCGGCAACACAACATTAAACCACTGCCTTAATTGAAGTCTTAAATTGTCATATAGATCCAGTACTTATCGCGTTTTGACAAATTTTTGCCCCATTTGAAAGTAAACAATCTGGATATTTGTTTGGGAATTTCCAAGCAAACCCATCTCTACATTTGTTTTGCCATATCCAAGAAAACCCATCTGGACATTTTCCAGATGGGTTAATTTCTTTAACCGATCGGTTAAAGAAATTAACATAAAGATAAAAAAAATGACAATCTCCTTCAAGCCCAAGCCACGAACGACCGCGCCTCGGAGGGGTGGTGAAATTGCAGACAGAGTGTTAGCTGAATTTGTTGCGAACAACCAGCATACAAGGAACTCTTCATGGCCCAAGGAAGAGCCACCTGCTCCACGCTAGCGGAGTGATATGGAAAACTCATTTTCAGGATCCAAGGCATAAGAGTAATGTGTAATGTGTGCGAAAGAAAGGGAGAATAGAAGAGACAGCGGTATTCCGATTGGTCACGTGTGTATTGAAATACATACCCGGACTGACTGCATTCATACTTAAGACTCGACGCACCGCTCTGGCCGAGAATCGAACGCTGTATCCAAATGTGGAAGTCCAATGACTATCCATGCTAGCGGGAGTTCACGAACGTGGTCAGAAAGCACTGCACATAAGGTAATATTAATGCTGCAAGCAACGAAAATGAACGAGGCTCAATAGAATAAGTAGTGTGAGGCAAAAAAGCGAGAGGGAAAATAAAAAGGCGATATCTCAACTAATTTGAGGTGGTTGCCACTTTTTAATCAAAGAGTGCGCCAAGGCGAGACCTAAGCGACTGACTAGGATTGGCCAATTTTCTGGGCTGAAATTACCTTTTATTTCGCTAGCAATATATAAAAGAGTATTGCAGATAGGATTGAGACTATAGAAGTGTCAATAACCAATGTTGAGAGAGAGAGAGAGAGAGAGAGAGTACATTAATCATTGTCAGTCACTCAAGGTACGATAATCAGATAAATGTTTTGTATAGCCCTGTGCACGTTCCTAAGAGTACTGGAGTTATTAGAATATAAGCTGCTACTCTCTTCTGCCGAGAAGAAACTCCGCTTTGATGCGAAAAGGTGAAGGGTTTAGGAGGGTTGAACGTTGATCCCGTTGCTAGCGTCCAAGTCTTCTTACCTTTAACCACTTCAGACTATGTACCTTGCGCTCAGTTAATTTCTTTAACTCCAACACTTATTTATATCCATCTTTTGTCACAAATGTATTGATGTGATACGCTACAAGCTTATCACATAGCCCTGTCTACTTGTGCAAATGAAGGGGATTTTCGTGAGGAAGAGATATGTCAGGAAGTGCAGAGATGCCGAATACACCTGTATTAACAAGCTTCTCTGATAAAGCAAAACAATCGTGTTAGTTGCATTCCTTCTGATAGTTTAGGATTGAAGAGGAATCTTTTTTGGCAAAAGCAGCTCCTACAGAGAAAGCTTAATCGCGCCATTCAATGATGCTCAACTTGAGATGATTGAATCAACCAACTTGATGCTGTCCAACGTTCTCAATGTCATCAGACTTACGTTTAATCTGCCGTTTTAATCTGCATGTTCATTATATACTCGTAAAATGTGCCCACGCCATCTCCATTAGCTAATTGAGACAAAACGAAAGAAAAATGAACGAAATTCTAAAGCACGCATCCTTCGACTAGATTCACTACTCATCACACAATCAGGCAAATAAACCACACAAACCTTTATACCCGAATCGACTTACTGCTGGGGACTAAAAGTGATGAAGCAAAGTTCACAGAACGCCTTCGGCTTCACAAATACAATCTCAGTAATATGACATACATGTACGCTTCACCTGAGAAGAGCGACCCATCGGAACGGCAGGAATCTGTCTTCTACTCTTTACACCAATTATCCTCTCAATTCCATTTCAAATATCATTGCACTCGGTAAATCTGCTCCAGCCTTTTATAAGTATTTTCTTAATGTTGCTGCCTACTTATTAATCTTACACTGCATTAAGCTTATTTTGTTCAAACGAAGTTTAGATAACTTCTAACATATGAGAGTCTATCCTTAAAACCAATAAAATTAAAATATATGTAAGGGATGCAAACCTATGTAGAATTCGGACCACTTATAACAAGTATTAGATTTACATAATCTACCCTAACCTAACTTTACTAAAGATTATTAGATTTAGTGGGAATTAGGATGCAAATATTGGTATGGGCTCGAATTCTACTTATAACTGTGCATATTGTGTGCGGTAAGTAAATTATTATAACGGAACTCGCTACAAAGTGCGCGGAATATCGGCCCACTAAACGTGGCAATAGTATGAATTCGAATACGTTGGTTTCTTTTATTCGTTTTCTATTCTATCTGCCCTCCGGCTTAGTGATATGAATGTTGTTGTTTCTTAATTCAAGGGTTAGTCCCTCAGCTAACTCTATTAATTCTGAAAAAAAGAAGCAGTTTTCTCCCGTATCGGCATCTGTTACTTCTTGTGTTTATCTAAGCCTTTTCCGTTAGAAGAGTTGTGTATATAGCGAAAACATTTCCTGCCTGTATTTATTTACTAGGCTAATGTAGTGGTGATGTACATATCATCATAATAATTTTGGCTATCATTTTCAAATTTATTTATTCAGTACTCAAGTCTGGTTTTAAATAAAATTGTATTCGATTCTGAGTTTATTCCGTATTCAGTGCTGTTCCAATACTCATTGAAAATACTTAGCTTCGTAAAAAGATCTCACATATTTGAAACTAACACTGCAATTTCCATATTTGATGCTGTGAATCTCGGTTGTCTAAAGCGTAAGTGGAGATAACCAAGGAAAGCTGTTTACTGTCATAATGAAATGCAGGTTTTGACTGATTTGGATTGGCGATCATTTTTCACTACAAAAAATCAACAACTCTATTTCAATTACGGTGAAATTACATATATCTTAAATTACTTAAGTTGGTTTATGCTCAAAAGAGAGTAATGGGATTAGTGACTATGAATTATTAGCATGGTAGTTAGTACACGACTTTCAAGATTTTGGCCCAACTAAATTCTAAGCTACGTGGCGCTCATATATTTTACTCATTCCTGGAGAATTAGCTAAGCCAGGATTATTTTAAAATCTCATTTAACTTATTGATTCTCCAAACAACGAATGGAAATATTACTTCCGATTTTTTAACAAATTTATATATCGCTTCATATTTTACATTAAAAGTAACAACTTGTAACATGTGGCTTAAGCTAAACTAGCCTATGTTAGGTTATGTTTGGTATGTTGTTTTATATTTCAAATATTACACAGGGTTACAAAAAATCTTTGTAAATCGTCTGAGTGTCACAACTTATTTGAAACAAGTTTGCGCCGCTGAATCCAAAAATGACATTGGTTTGCTCCGATTAGATTATGTTTTGTGAAAAGTAAATCTTTGTAAAATCCGATCTTATAACTAAATTGATTATTATATTTTAGCGACATTTTAGGTTTATATTTAATTTTTCTCATCTAAAATAGGTTTGTTAGGTAAACATCGTTCTTTAACACAAGTTATTAATTAAAAGTTACAAAAATTGATTAGTGGACATGAATAGTAGACATTGATAAAAGTAAATAGATATAAATTGGATATTAGGTCATCATTGTTCATAATTTTGGACATGAGCTTGAGTTTCTTCGACCTACTAGAATTCTTGGCTGTAGTGATGTCTTTCTTCACAGTTTTAACATTAATCAGACATCAGAACCTCATCTCAGCATCCCTGATATCTGATCTCTATATCTTCCATGTCCTAATGGATTCGTTCCGGCTACTCGTTGCCCATAGGTGAGAATAAGTAATGCATTCTGATGCTCATGTTGCATCCGAGGCTTCTCAAAGCAGCCAGCATATTAGCGAGAGGTTTGTGTAGCTCCTGGTCTTCTTGTTGCCAAAAAAATTCTTCATGACCAGAACAAAACCCTTCCACGCACATCGTTCATTCAGTTTTCAAACTCTGGATTTTTTATAAGCTTACAGAGTTGAAGACCATCAAAGATCCTATGTTTCAAATTCTCACTGTTTAATCCTGGAAGTGTGTCAATAGCAAGTGAAGCAGCCACCTAACCTGTCCAGAGCTTTGGTGAACTTTTCGATCAATACGAAAAGAGTCAAATCCTCCCGTACAGAACAGTCCTCCTTCGAGTAATGCTGAATTCGCTCCATACTATCCCGCATTCAGAGAAAGCACGGGTACTTGGTGAACCAGGGCTGTTGTTCCACCAAAATTTTGGGCATCTTCAGGTCAACACAAATCAACCACTCATGCTGATCATAAGTAATTTTCTCCAGTCATACTTTACCGCTTCAAACTCCTTTTTCAGTGTAGTCGAGTGAGCGAGGGGGCAGAGGCAGCAAACTTGTTGCCGTTGTACAGCAGAACACATTGCAGTGATTTCTTGTTGCTGTCACTAAACAGTCTCCAATCTTCCGGTTAGTGCTGGGCACTCCAAACTTATGCAGAAGCTACGCAATATCTGTAAAATACACCGAGTCCTTCTCTTTAGAGAAAAAGCGGAGGAACTCTTAATGAATCTTGCAGTAGAAGGTGAATAGAGCACTGTCTGAGATTAGCTTTTTTCTTTAAATCTGAATGGCAACAGTTTGGAAGAGGACCTTGACAAGCTGAGATCACGAACTATATCATTTAGCTCCTTTGAGGAAAAAGGATGTGAAGCATCATCGTTAAAAAACACTTCGTCTTCTTTTCCACTTTCTTCAACACTGGAGCAATCTTCGTTACTAATGTCAAGAAGTTGTCGAAAGACATCCACTGGAATTTTATCACAATAAGCTACAGTACGATGGGTTGATTAAATATCAGGGTACTTGAGGCTGACTCTCTTCTCTCTGTTGATCCCCGTCAAGGTGTCTTGCACCTTGTCCTGTCATTTGCAATGGACTCTGTGTTAATTTTTATCGCAGCCTATATGACTGTGGCCATTCTTTATGCGGTTTCAGGGCTTGTTTCTCCTATTAACCGGGTAAACATCCTGGGGAGACGATCACGAGACAGGGCATCGATGCTGGTCCATTTGTCTTGCCAAGGTATTGCAAGAATATAGAGGATGCTTGTCAAGTGAAAAGTATTTAGTTTTTATCCTGTATAACATAGGTAGCCCATAAATTCCTTCCGTAGAGAAATGTGTTAATGAGGCATGTGGCTGCAAACTGCCATTTTACTCTTTACCACCAGCTCGCTGTTTCTTCATATTCAAGTAGCAAGGCGAGTGAGGGTTGTGGTTGCTTTTCTCCTACTCCATTTGATTTCTCGCTCTAAAGATAGGTTGAGAGTGGTTGTGGATGCAATGTAGCTAAACAATGGACAATATCAATTTTGTACTTGGTGATAGTGATGACGCGTTACTCCTGTATCTTGGACAAGTAGTTCATCAATGACTGAATTTATGGATCTGTGTATTGTAATTGCTGCTTCGCCGACAGAGAACATACCACTGATGAAAGTTTAGCGCCCTCTTGTCTTGGCTCCGATTTGATCATTAGTGAAAAGCCTAACGTCTGATTTGCAACGTACGTTAGGCGTGTTTCAGAAATACTGGGTATTGCAAAGGTCCTGTTAAACTCGTTACAACTCTTTAAATAACGGTCACAATGATAGTTTTGATGCAGTTAGACAAGTTATTATTGTTTTAACATATAAATATGTGTTTAAATTGTAATATTATTTAATGTGGCCGCACTTGGTGGCGAGTACGCGCTACAGGCGAGACCTGAAAGTGCGCATACTTTGTAGACGAAGTTCTTCCTCATGCTGCTCCACACACGGTTGTGGGACGACTTCAGCTCATCAACGTTCCTATAGTGGACCTTGCAGGCCTTGTCATCGACATACGCCCACACGCTGTAATAGGGAAGATTAAGGTCGGGCGACTGCTGCAGCCAAAGGTCTTTCAACCAAAAAGACCTGTTCGACCTCAACCACGTTTGCACTATCTTGGCCGTATAGGCCGGGTTACTGTCGTGCTGAAAGATGTAGTCTGCCTTCTTCGTAATTTTTCTCACCCAGTGGAGGACTTTAATGGCTAAAATGTCCCTGTAATCAGCCGCAGTGAGACTATAACCCGCCTTAAACAATACCGAGGCATCTTTTCGTCATTCGAAGCCACGACGCCTATCATCATCACTGAGGCCGGCTGCTTAATCTTGGACACGTATCAAACCTGGAAAACTTCCTGGCCAAAGCTTGATGACCAGATTGACCGTAAAGGATTTCGATTACAATGACTTAATTTGGTGAGAAGGCGACGTCAGCGATTCCGACGTTGTTCTCGCATACAGTCGGTGAACAGAGGTCTTTCCACGTAACTTAAGCTCTTGCTGTCCTCCTCGTTGACAACCCGGGACACCATGGCGACCAAGATTTTCTTATTTTTCTTCACGAACGCAGTCATTTTGAGCTTCAGATCCATTTAGAATGGCCTTTCTCACAGTCAGACGGTTGACAACTTAAGGTCTGCCTAAACGAGTTCAATCTTTGTCGTTTTCCCCGTTCTTGAGCCTTTCCGAGACTCTGTGGACGTTGATCCCACTGAAACGTTGAGCCGCTTGGCGACGTTGGACTTGTTGTGGCCCGCGTGCATGAGAGCAGAGATCTCGATTCTTTTCATTTCCATCTCGACACACCTTCACTAAATGGAAAAGACTTTTACTGACACTTTCTAGGGAGGTAGAATTTTAAGTTTGTTTGAAGAAACTTTTTCTAACACCAACGTAAATCTCTGGAAATATAAAAAACCCGAGTGTAACATAAATTCTGATAATCCGGGTAGAGTGAAGAAAAGTCCAGTGTTGGAGTAAGAACTCTGCTTTATTTAATGCAGCTTTAGATGTTAAAAGGCTCAGATGAGCTGCCGATGAACTGTACTGCTTCTTTCATGTCAGTTGGGAGGGATTACATTATGCACCGCAGTCACTCTTCACTGCACTTTGACTGCAGTTGGAGAAGAAGGAATACAATGTATACAGTAGAGATTTTAGCCAGAGGCTTTAGTAGAAATCTCGGTAAACTCATCCCGCCAGCATATGCAGTGGTTAGAATACTCAGAACAAAGACTTCATCTAAAGTATTGAAGAGTGAGTTGCTTCAATCATCCTTCTTTATGTAAAGAGCGATGAACTTGTTCTCTTTCATATACTCCTGCACAAGTTCTTCTTTTCAGCACTGATAGAAAACGTCCAAGTTTTGGGAAATTTTAAGTTAGTCTTGCGATGCTTCAGTAAGTCTGGGTGAATCCCTTCATTTCATAGGATTTACTTAAGGCCTTGCTTTTAATGTGCATACTCAGTTCGTTCCAGGTCAGCAGACACTCGATAGCTTCAAGAGATGAGAAAGACATAGTGTTATCTCTGAAATAGAGTTGGAATAGCGTTTCCCCCATTTTTTTTTTTTCATATTAACTTTGTCTGTGATAACATCCCTGTAGAAGATTCGATAAAGATTGTCTTGTTCTGGACTGAACTGAATATTTGCTTTATGCCTTCGTACATTTTTGTTATGTTGCTAGTTGCTGTAAATGTCTGAATCTCCTTACTAAGATGCGGTCAGCAAAATGGTTTGTACTCGCTAAGGGACGCTTAGTTCGCCGCAATGACGAAGGATATCATGGTAGATTTGCTTAAAATACTGGTTGGTCTTCGAGGTCATCTACCCAAAGATACTAAATATTGCTGGCTATATGATGCCTTGGAGATTTTTCCACTTCTCTGCGACAGATCTTCATGGTTGCGGGGTTTCCAGCTCCTTCTCAAATATCTTTGGAAGCCACACCACAAAGCTTGGTTAGGACATCTTTCCGACATCAATACGGCATTTCACTTGTTTATTCAAGCATTAGAAAATCTTTCGATTCTGCCTGATTTTACAGCACACATAAGAGTGGGTTGTGCTGTAGTATGTGCTGTGAAAAAATCTCTATGGAGAACGTCGTCAATATAAATAAAAACAAAACGTCAAATTTAGCATATGTTTTACATTTAAAACCACTTTTATATATTGGTTCTCAGTTTGCCTGGTTATCAATGATAATTATTTTTTAGCCTATCATGTCTCCCTGCCGTTTAGAAATTTAATTATTTACGGCGTATAGAGGCTTTTATATCTAATTTTTCAAAAGGAATGAGACCGCTGATTTAAGGATGGACTATCCATCTACTTCTTACCTTCTATTTGTTTATATCAGCTTAATACTCTTAAACCTTTGTTTATTGATGCAGAACCTAAGATTTAGCTTGAAATTCAAACAACAGATCTATACTAGATCATAGCCATCAGGGAATCTCACATGTAAGTTTAATTTCGCTCTCTTGGTTTGAAAAGGATTGATCCCCTTCACAAGTGGAAGTTATAGTTGACAAAACATAACATTTATGAATGGCAAAAGCCACAAGGGTCTTAGAAGTCGCAGATGACTTTTAACCTTAAAAATGGCAAGTTACTAATATAGGAAGTGATAATAGGAAATTTAGCTATGAAATGGATGGGCATTGGCTGAATTCAGTTGAGGATGAGAAGGACTTAGGCATAGTAATAGATAGATCGCTTAAGTTTTCAAAGTAGTGTACTGAGGAAAAAAAAGCACCTTGAATATGGAGATAGACTGAGTGTACTAAATATGTTTTCATTTGAAAGGTGTGTGAGGGGAGATATGATTAAGTTGTTTGAAATCTGTTCCGGGATGGATAAGTTCAATTTTGGTATGTTATTGGAGTTAGAAGGTAGTAATAAGAAAAGAGGTCACCACTTGAAAATTAAAAAACAGAGGTGCAGGTTGGATATTAGAAAATATTTTTTCATTAACAAAGTGGTAGATTACTAGAATAGTATGCCGCCTGAGAGTAGAAAGTCCAAATTTAGATATTTCCAAGCGCAGATTGGATGATTATATGAGGGGGGAGGGTTAACCCTCTTTAGGGAGGTGGGTGGTATTCTAGACTCATTCCTGTGGATGCAGTTTTTTATTATTGTATAGTATAGATAATTTGAATTTGACGAGCCTTGATGGTGATGCTTTTTATTTTCGACGCATTCCAATGGATGGTTTAAATTTTATATTGTAGATGCGTGGTCTGACACAATCCTATAGATGCAGTTTGGGAGAGACTTTTTGACGGATTTGATAGGCCATTGTGTTTTTTGTAATCCGTGGAATTGTTATGTTAGGTTTACTCCAATGCAAATAGAATGTAGGTTCACTAAAGTTCCCTGACATTTCAAAAACACTCGCTGTAGATATTTCGTTCTTTGGGGCTTTTCTCGAAAAAAAGAAGTTACTTTGATTGGTGGAATCGAAAGATAAAATTTTCTGCAAAGTAATATCTCCCAATACTGAAGTAAGTAAAAACATTTTCTTCCTCTGACAAGTTTTTCAATCTCTGTAAGAAATCTTGTCGGCATATTCGCGCGGGATGAATGTTTTCTCATTTTTGCCTCTAGGCCCTTCCTCAAACTCATTTCCTGCGTGAATTTGCACCAGCCACTACGGCCTCGGGACCATTTTTTAATTTGTCTCGTAAGAACGGTATTTGAGGTTGCGAAGGCTTTTTACTATGCGAATCTCATAATATTCTTTCGCTTCTGACAACTAGAAACCCGAGTAGAATATTATACAGCCTGGAGCATCGCCCCTTAGTGCTTTCTCTTGTGCAATTACTCCATAAATAATTAGTGAAATATGGGCTGTAAAGGTTATGCTGGTATCGTAGAACAATGTGTGGATAGTAATTAAATTCATTGGATAAAAGACAGGAATGTAGGTCCTATGCAATGAATTTCTTATCAAGTTTACCACTAAGACACGATAAGATATGCTTAAGAACTATTGCTGCTCTGAGCATGGAAACAAAGAGCCTTCCAAGAGACAAGAGATGATGAAGTGGAAACTTTCCCTACTCTCTCCTGGAGCCCGTGGGTATGCATTTTAGTTGTTTTCCGATTGATGTTGAGTCGCGGGTGACTCTACATCTCACTATGTCGGTCGGTCCCCGTTTTGGGGTGTGTTTTTTTGTAATAACATTGTAACTATTCAGCCAATTCTACGAAATTTGAAACTCTTATGTTGATTTACATTCTCTTCCGAATGATATAATTGCTAAAGTTCTCCCAAAGTTAGGCAGGGAATTATTTTGTTTTAGCAATAACGTCATAACTAGTCAGCCCATTCTAACGAAATTTGAAGCTCTTTTGATGTTTTACATTTTCTTTCGAATGACATAATTGTCAAAGTCGTCCCAAGATTAGTCTGGTAATTATTTTGTTTTGACAATAACATCAAATCTAGTCGCCCGATTCTAAGGAAATTTGAAACCCTTATGTTGTTTTACTTTCTCTTTCGGATGATAGAATTATCAAGGTCCTCCAAAGGTTCGTCGAGTAATTATTGAAAGTTTGAAGGTCGTAAGTTCATAAATCGGAATTAGTGAGAACACGTGACTTTTTCGTCAGCCCACTTTGTTTTATTAATTGCTTTTTTATTGTTTAAAATTGTCATAATTGTTGAACTGCATCTATTAGTATAATCATAGAATAGAAAATTAGAGATAAGATAATTGGTTATCTCGAATAAAATAATCTAATTAAAGATACTGAACATGAATTTCAGGGATGAAGCTTTTGTGTAACTAATCTATGCCAATTTTATCATAAAATTGGCTCCATCAGGGCATTCATCTGTCGTGGCTTTCACCTGTCATCTTCATTCTCTTTAATGCATGAATAATTTGAATTCCTCAGATCCTATTTCAAGAATAATTGCTATCCCCTGTCAGTACTAAATACCCTTATTTGTAAATTTTTAAATTCGCAAAATATTTACTTCCCAATCCTTCCTTCGATGTTCCTAAAGACTCAAAATATTTTATTCTTTCCTAAATGAGTCCCCTTAATAGAGAATTCAGAAGAAAGTTTTCTAAATTATTTAAACGCTATTTTTACCATACAAATTTCAAATTAGTATTTGTTAACAAACTCTAGGGATGCGCAGTCGTGTTGTTTACGAATTTACTTGTCCTCGGTGTCTCCAAGGAAGATACAGCAGCACGATTCGCTCCTTGGGAGCAAGGTTCTCCTCACACATGGGCATCAGCACCCGTACTGAAAAAACACTTAATCGTAAAGAACCATTCCCTATCAGAGCACATGCAATCAAATGCAACGCGGATATAACTATAGATAATTTTACAATAATTGATCAAGATAACAATGAGCAAAGCTTAAGAATACTAGAATCCCTTTATAGTAAATCCCGTGACCCTAGTCTTAATTGTGACTCGTTCGCTGCTTCCCTACTTATGACATAACTCTACTACGAATACAATCTTACCTATGTCTACTTCAATTAGCCCCTCCCCACTTCTCTCTGGAGTCAGACCAACAATGGTGAGTGTTTTGATGGTTCTTCCTTATATTCCTCTAGGATTTTTAATATTCTATCTCATTATAAATTGTGTATTTTCTTAGGTTTTGTATTATAGGAAAAAAAAATCTCTCTTTTTGTAGATATTTGTCAAAACTTTGAATACCTTAATTTCGAGACAATTTTTTTAATATTATAATTAATTGTAAATTATGCATTCCTTCATATGATAGAACCCGAAGATGAGCGGACAGCTCGAAACATTGTTTATACCCAATAAAAGAAGATGAATTTCTCCACATTACATATATGTACTCTCATTCTTGATGAACTTAAAGATTTGTCTAGCTAGCAGCAACCCTATCAATTTTATATATATATATATATATATATATATATATATATATATATATATATATATAGAATATATACGTTCCCGTTATGGACAAGATGTCGTTAGACTTTTTCGGCAAGCATCCAAACTTTCCTGTCGCCTCAAGAAAGTACAACTTGACATTCAATTTCTAGAAATTTGTAGGTCAAACAATGTTTATCCCAACTTTATCATCTTTAAACTCTACCGTAAGTCCCTGTATTCTTCCGAATTTTACAAGTCATCATTGGATTATCTCCTCAATAATGAAATCAACTTCAAATTTCAACTTTTGCATAAAACCGAGAAAAGTTATAATTTCTCCCTTTCTAAATTGCGCTCAACCTTTTCCTTTTGTGATAATATTTGCTACCGTTCAGTTATTGTTAAAGAAACTAACTTTTATTCTTCTCAAGTCATTCAAACTCATAATGCTAAACTTAATAAGCTTAATTTGCTCCGTCCAAGCCTAAACTCACCTGAAAGTGTCATTCATAACCTATCAGATTATAAATTATCGGCACGAGAATCTTTTCTTCTCTCACTTGGTCTTCAATTTAAGTTGCCTGTTTTTTCTCACAAATTCCCAAACTACTTCCAGTTTTTTGAAAAATTCATTTACGATTTACAACCTCTTCCTATACTTGGGAACTTTAAAGATCTCAAATCATCTTTTTCTCTTCTTAAAAATGAATTTTATATAAAAATGAAAAATCTTCGATTTAGTTCCCTTTTCATACAAAAGAATGATTTCCAGCTTCTTCGTGACCTCGGAAACAATCCTGATATTTTTGTCACCCGGCCTGATAAAGGTAACGGTGTTGTGATTCTCAACAAATTTGATTACATTAACAAAATGAATAACATCCTCTCTGATTCATCTAAATTTAAACTCCTTAACAAAGATCCCTCGAAACTTTCCCGAATTCTGGATGATAAGGTTAATCGCTTGCTTTCTAAACTTAAAACTCTTAATATCATTGACGATGGATCTTATAAACAACTTTTCTCCTCTGGCTCTAATCCCGGACTTATGTATGGCCTTCCTAAAATCCACAAGCCTAATGTTCCCCTCCGCCCCATACTAGCTGCATACCCAATGGCAACCTACAAGTTGGCTAAATATCTAGTACCTCTACTTAACCCTTTTACCATTAATCAATACAAAGTTAACAATAGTTATTCTCTGGCTGAAGAATTCAGGAACTTGAAACTTCCTGGTCCTGACTTTTTGTGTAGCTTTGATATCGTCTCCCTTTTTACAAATATCCCCGTAAATGAAACCATAGACCTAATCATCCAAAAGGCCTTTCCAGAACCGGATTCGACCTTTCATAAATTCACACCGTCGCTTTTACGGACTCTTCTTCAACTAACCATTAGAGACAACTGTTTTCTGTTTAACAACTCCATCTATCAACAAGTTGATGGTGTTGGAATGGGTTCCCCCATGGGTCCTCTTCTTGCTGACATTTTTATGTCCAACTTCGAAGAAGTTGCTTTGCGAGAATGCCCTCCTGATTTGAAACCGATATTTTACCGTCGTTTTGTTGACGATACGGTTCTAATATTTAAAACAGAACAACAGTCTCTTTCATTCTTTGAATATTTGAATCATCGCCATTCAAATATAAAATTCACAATTGATAAAGAAAAAGATGGAAAATTACCATTTTTGGATTTTCTCATATCACGCTCCTCGCCCAACTTCACCACTTCCGTCTATCGTAAATCCTCCTTTTCTGGTCTCGGCATGAACTTTTACAGTTTTGTGATATTTCTTATAAGATCAACAACATCAAAACCCTCATTCACCGTGGCTTTCAGCTTTCATCTGATTATTTTCTTGTTCATTCTGAATTCAGTTTTCTCATGGGTTATTTTCAAAGGAATTGTTTCCAGCCCTCACTTGTACAAAAATGTATCCGTCAATTCTTTGATAAAATATACCATCCTCCACAAGAAATTTCCTCTGTCCCCAAGGATGTCCGCTATTGTCTTCTTCCTGATATTGGCCCACTCAACCTACCCTTACGCCGAAAACTTAATAAGCTTTTGAAAAGTTTTTACACGCATACCAACTTCAAAATAGTTTTCCTTAACAACTTTCATATTGGAAAATTTTTCAGAACTAAAGACAGAATCCCACCTGAAATGAGCTGTTCAGTTGTCTATAAATTCATTTGCCCCAGGTGCCACCAGGGGATCTACATTGGCAGCACTGTTCGCTCACTTAGGGCTAGGGTCTGTTCTCATCTTGGTATTAGCTCTCGCACTGGCTCCACCTTGACCAATAAAGAAACTTCTCCCATTCGAGATCATTCAATTAAATGTAAGACAGAAATTTCCCACAAAAACTTTCAAATTATAGGACATGCAAAGGACTCCACTTCCCTGCGCATTCTCGAATCATTATTTATAAAACAAAAAAATCCCAGTTTAAATTCTGATTCAACTGCTTTTCCCCTTCTCATTTCATAAACCACTCAAAATATTTTCACAACCTACCAATCTCTAATCGGTTCCCTCTATAATCTTTCCTCAGTCTCTCCGCTTTTACCGTCCACTAAAGGTGACTAATATTTTTGTGTACCAATTAATTGCCCCAATTAGTATACTTATATTTATCCATATTTATAGCATTTATATTTAGTGTCAAGTTTTCAAATGATTTTTTCACATTTTCATTTTATTAAATAATTTATTACTATTGCTGCTTCATTTAGTGACTAATATCTGTGTCTGTCAACCAATAATTGTATCAACTAGTGTTATATTTATGCATATTTATAGTACCCATAATTGATCCATATCTAAATTTCAATAGTTTTCAAACGATTTGCCATAATTTCAATTAACTAAATAATTTATTTTTAAACTTTGTGTGCATTATAATTTTTGTAATTTTTAAACGTGTTCTAAATCTCTTTTATAGACCAGAAGATGGGTAAGATACCCGAAACGTTGTACTTAATTAAATGAGAAATTTTACATGTCTCATTTTGGGATTTATCCTCAACCTCAAAATAAGCCTTCTTAGAAGCAAACCTATAGAATATATATATATATATATATATATATATATATATATATATATATATATATATGCAATAAATAATAAACAATAATGTTTGAATCCGATTTATTTACGAACAGAACTAGTTTCGGCTTTCGCCATTATCAACTGGATATGCGACTCCAGTATATAAAGGCGAAAAATCAGACTAAACAAAATGAAAACAATGGAAATATAATGAAAAATATAAATATGTTTATGGATGGACAAGCAACTGTTAATCACGGGGATTGAGTGATTCTGGCATTTTATAAATGGATTGGGCAACAGTATTCGAGATATATTTGTCTTAATTTATATTGTACTCCAGAAAAATTAAAGTTACTTTTTATCTCGATCAAACTAGTGAAACATGCCATAAAGCTTGTCTATTTGAAAGAATCTTTTGCTCTTCGGCGTAGCCGGAAGAAAGCGGTTATTCGCTGCCTCAGTGTGCTTAGTTTGAATTCCACCACAGTACAGATTTTTCGAATTAGGAAACAACATTTTTCCCACGAAAAAAATGATTCCTTTGTTTTCTTTCATGCGATATGAAATAATTTTATCATACCTTATGAAAGAAAACAAAGGATGAAAATAACCACCTTATCTGCAATTTCATTGAACCGAAATACCTAATTCACCTCATAAATAGATGCCATTCGAAAGCACAATAAAACTTTTATGCCATATCCACACCGCGAAAGATGTTTTTAAAAAATGTATTAGTTTCCAATATTCTCTAGCTCTTGCCTCCTTAGAATCATATTCGAACGGAAATAACATAAATATTACATTTAAATATTTTAATGCCATACAAAAATCCTTGACTAGACTGCGTCCAATTAATCACGATACTGGAGTATACAGCATACCATGCCATAATTGCAATTTGGTATACATCGGAGAGTCGGGCCAATTTAATAAAAGGATAAAAGAACATCAAGCTGATATCAGAAAGTGTACGAACTCTTCAAGTATTTTTACGGAAATGCAAAAGCACGACCATACAATTGATTTCAACAGAGCAAAGATCATTTATAAATCAAACAATTATATTGAAAGGAGAATTGCGGAATCCATCATCATTAACAAAGTTGATAATTTCAGTTTATCTGAAGGGCAATACAAATTGAATAAATATATATCGAATAAAGTCGCCAATCGTATTTATAAACTCCCGGAAACATTGGTTCTAGGAGATTAGCAACTTTCCAAATTGTTTCTTGTTTCATTTCATTTTGTTTAGCTTGTCGTTTGCCACAGATAACCTTGAGATTGTCCCTGATTGTTTCTTGCGGTTTAATTTTGTTTAGGATGTGGCTTACCTTATATATACTGTGTTCCTTGTCTAGTTTCTTCATTATTAGTTGGAAATAGCATATTGTAACTTGCCGAAACTAGTAACTAGTCCGATATTTATATATAAAATCTTGATTCAAATATTTTGGTTTACTATTATCTTTGATTAATATATATCACGCTAATGAGATATTTTCTTGTATATATATATATATATATATATATATATATATATATATATATATATAAATTAGGGTGATGCAAAACAGGAAGTAAAAAGAAATTATTTAAATTTTTAAGAGATACCATCTTATTTGATTTATTTTAGTACAAAAACTATTTTTGAAAATTTTCAAATGAAAAAATGAATATTTAGAGGTGGCATCCAGCACCTCAATATTGCTGATTTCCATGGTAGCCAGGAGGTACAGAAAACACTACGTGACTCTTTTTTATAGTGGAAGTTTCCCAGTATGGCTACCATACCACATTCTTTTTCACTTTTATTGTAAGTGGTTACTCATTTGAAACAGCTGCAATATAGGTCTTCTTGGATTCGTAGTTCGACACAACGTGTAACAAATACTGTTTTTCTCTTCTTAATTAGTTAGCAATTTGTTTTATTCCTCCATGAGCTTGACTCCTCTTTCAGCAATGTCATTAACAACTTTTAGATCATTAACAATATTTTTAACACTCTAAAAGCTTTCTGCTTGAGGTCAGTCCTCAATCAATTTGTTCAAAATATTTGAGGACAGCCAAAGTGTTTTGAAGAAAGAGATTGTGTTTGTTGTCACTAAGTTCTAAAGTTGCTTCTTGCCATAATTTTCATCATCTACTTTGATTTTCTTGGGTGGATCCGAACCTGTTGGATTCTTCAAGGCATCTTTCATTTTTTCATTTGTCTCGCATGAAACACCATCATCAAAAAAAGCCAGCACAATTAACTCTTTCGAAAGATGCCAGAGATGGTTTTTAAATTTATTCAAGGCGGCATTGGCAACCTTTTCATTTGTTCTTTTGTAGCAATGAAGTTCTTCAAGAAGTAACAAATCATTCTGTGGGGCCCTGGCTGCCTTTGGTGTAGAAAACCAATCTTTTACTTAGATTGAAATGGCAAACTTGCATATTTCTTTCAAATATTTTGTTTCTTTGGGTGAAATTTTGAATTGACCTTTGAACATGAAAATTTTCATGGAGTATATAAGTTTTGCCATCCATCTAGCTTTGTGGTATACTCCATATTCTTTTTAATTTCGCACCCCTAGGAGGAGTTTCTCCCATCATTAATATCGTTAACTCCAATAGTTCCTTTTAACTTGTTTCTTTACTGCATTACATTTTTAATTGGTTGATATTCTAGCTTTTTTTCACACATCTATTACATCACTGCTAGTTACGTTTAAAGCTTCTCTCTCTTGTTTAACACTTTTATGATTCATCACTAAACGGATAACTTCTTTCTTTGATGGTAACTTGCTATGGCTCAGGTAGGTTATTGATTGATCAATCAACCAAACTTCAGTTGAAGTTCTGGTTTTCATAGTGAATACAGTTACAATTCTTGTAATTAGGTAAATCAGGAACATTGTCGCACAACTTCTTCTTCCAAGTGCAAGCAGCGTAATAAGACATGTCACGTGCGCCTTTTGCCATGCCTTAACCTCCTGCAAGAATTGTTTAGCTTCTATTTTTTTATTCAAATAGAACTTAAATTTATTTTATAGAATCTATGTGGATTGAAAATGTTTGTGACACTTAAAATATTACTCACAAATATACCTGTAATCCAAGAACAATATAATCAATGAGTAATCATATATTAGAGAAGCATTGATAGTTTACTTCGAGTTTCAATAAATCTAAAATCTTCAAGTGCCGCGCGCCACCTTTAAACATGATTTATTTGACTCAAAATTCTTGCTACAATGTTTTTACACGAAAATGAATTAATTAAGATAGTATCCTGATAAATTTTGTATGGTGAAGTTTTTTGCATCAACCTAATTAATATATATATATATATATTAGTGTAGATTGGTAGCAGTCTTTCGTGAATGCAAATTTTGTTGAAGACCATGGTATATTTCGCTTTGATCAATTTTCTTTTGGAAACTTTATATTCCTGAGCTTTCATTCTTAGACGAGCATCTTCGGAGCAATTATATTTTACAAAGATGAAATAATAACAATTCATTTTTATATTAAATTAAAGCGAAGAGTTTATGATTTGGGATATATAATCTTTCAAATCTTAGAAATATGAAAACAGTCATCGTATCAATTGGAATTCTGCTAAATTCATTCATTAATTCCTTTTAATATATATTAAAAGGCTTATTTGTAACGAAATTGTCCATTTTAAATCTTAGACTTTTGATTTATTAAATTTGCTATAATTCTTATATTTATTTTAATGTATTTATAATTGCATTTATATGTACTAATAGTTATGTGACCTATATGTCTACATTTCTCACATTCTCTTCTCACACGTGGAACTTACGGAAAAGATCTTATCCTAATGTCTTTACCCTCCGTATCCGGTATTTAACCCCGTTTCTGATAATATATCTCTATTTTGTGCCATTTCGTTGTACATGGGTAGAGCATCGCATTTTTGTCTACTATATATACCACCTTTGTAAAATAATTCTTTATTCCCTGAAAACAAACTGCACAAAGTTCGAAAGTACTTGGAATCTGCTTTTCATTTTTCTGTGGGATACTTTGCAATATATATATATATATATATATATATATATATTGATGAGGGTTGCTTCTCGAGAGATAAAGCACAGGGCGAGAAAAATGGCTCGCATCATCATTTTCATTTAGCGGCGCCTTTAAACCACAATACGGTCATCTTCTTAGACCTACAAAATAAATATAAGAACAAAATATTATTCAATGAGGAGCACAATTCTAAAGATACAAATAGATTTTTGATATTTAAAAGTTATGAACGCTTTAATTTATCAATCCATTAATTATTTTAGACTTTTTAAAAATTAGTATTAGAAGAAGCAATAAGCACAATTTTCCCAAAGCTCTCTGTATAAAATTACAAGCCTAGCCATACTGCGGTTTACATATTCAAAACATCGAATGCAAATTACCACAACTACACAATTCAGGAGCGTCCAGATTCGAAAACCCAATCCTCCCGTAGTGGATGAGAGAAGTATGGGGAGAGATAGGATGATAGCATGAGAGGTTTTTTAATGGGGGAGGAGAGGTTTATTAAAAGATGGGTGATGAGTATGGAGATGATTAGTTGCCAGGTTACTGGCTGGTCACTTTGGTTTGTCAGTTCTTTTAACTTCACTTTACTTCTAAGTTGGATTAGGACCTTTGCAGGTACGTTAGTTCTAATTTTCTTCATGAGTAATTGTTTTTTAAATCTTTTCCGTTTATCGTTATGTTTCTTCTAATTTCTTTTCTTGATCTTTCTTCTTTTAGCCTCTTGTGACTAATTCGGGCATTCATGCCTTTGTCTTCTTTTTCTAAGCTTGGAGTTATTTGTTTCGTTTTCCTGTTAGTTTCTCAACTTTTCCTTAGTACTCGTATGTGTCCGTTTTTGTTTTGGTAGTCACTTCCTCCTGTTCTAGGTTGATCCTATTGCTGAGTAATAACTTCTTTAAGGTTTCTTTAGAGTTGTTTTATGATTCCTTCTTTGCCTCTAGTCCATTTCCCGTTTGATACTTTTTCGAATATTTCTTTTCTTAATGTCTTTAAGTCATCGGGGTAGATTCTGATTTTGTTTTCGTCTAGTAGTTTTTAAATGTTTTTTTCTTCTTGATCAGAAACGAAGGTCCACTTGCACGTCCCTCGTTCTATACCCTTTTTTACTTCGGTCGGTCTTAGCTGTCTTAGGAGGGGTTATGCCTCGTGTACGAAGACCTTGAGGTTGAAGTCGCGGGCTTCGTACCGGCATCCTTCTTTAATATTGATTTTGAATGTGTCTTTTTCAGAGTCAGTCGTCCATTCCGTTTCTGTTTCCTTCGGTGTGATGTTCTTCTTCGTCTTCTTCTGAGATTTGGTTTCTTTTCTTACTTTTTGTTCTGGTTCGGTTCCTTTGGCTTGTTCTTGTTCTTGTTCTTTCTTTTCTGTCACCGTTTCAACACACATCATATCTTTGACGTTTAGTGTCTTTCCGGCTGTGACACCGTATATGAGCGCCGATGGGGGATTTGGGGAAAACCACATTTTGCATATTCCATTTTTCTCAAAAGGAGATTTAGGGTTTTTGCAAAGGTTCCCGGTTCTGCGATATTGTTTACGTTTGCAAACATTATGCACTTTTTACCTCGTTGATTGTGACTTTGGCTACACTCGCGTAGGTCTGGTTGTTTTGTTTTTGTGTTTGCTCTTTTTCTTCCAGTTCTTTTTTTCCATGGTTATCTTCCGTTTAGGGCAGTTTATGGCCATAGTCCTGTGAGGACCCTGGCAGTTGATGAATTTCTTCATTGGTTCTTTGGCACTCCCTGAAGATATGGCCGACTTGACTGCACTCGGAGCATATTTTCTGGTCCTTTTGGGGGCAATTCTTTGATACATGGTTCTCTAATGCATAGCACTGAAAATATGTTTGGACATTCATGAATTTTTCCAGTTCTATGTTTTCAGGAGGGATTCTCATCCCAAATGCCAAAATCCCATTTGAGGGCGCTTTGTTTGCCATTTCTTTCGTTGCGCACACGATCTTGAAAACGTGTGTGTGGCTTCTGAATTTGATGAGGTCATTAATTTTGAGGTTTTTATTTTCATTCTCAATCTCAGTTGTCAATTCTTCTGGCGCAGGGGCTCCTACGTATTCGTCAACTTTCCTACAGATTGACTGGTTTGCCAGGAGTTGCGGCGGCAATTTCAGGGTTAGACCTATTTTGCTTAAGGCCGTTGTTCCATTCGGGGAAACCAATTTTTCTGCATCTTCCTGTTTGTGACAGAGAACCACATAACCGTTGAGGACGTTGAGCAGCCTTGTTAATGCTACTTTTAGGTCGATGTAGAGGGTTCTGATGAGATCTTCTCTTTCCGGCTTCTGTCTTCCTTGTTCTACCCTAAGCGGTAGTCTTTTATATTCCTCCATTTTTTCAGTTGTGGGGGTCCCTCCTCTCTTAGAAGAGGGGTGAAGGAGGGGGGTTAGGCGATCATTAATGATAATGCACGTGTATAAAAATTTATATTATAACTCTCTTTAAGTTACCTCTGCAATGGGAGGATTTTGGTGTGGTAGGGAAAAGGGTGCAAAAGACAAAAGATGAATGGAAAGGAAATGAGGTCGTCTTTTTGTACTTGATACCTCTTTTAGGTAATTTGCTTTCTTCAAAAGCAAGTGCGGTCTCTATTCCGAGGAATGAAAATGAGGCAATCTTCTTCGGTTGAGAATGATTTGAAGTATTGGCGGTCGTATGCTTTACCAAGCTTGACTTGCGTGGTGTATAAACGATCCGAGCGGTGAATTCCCCTACCGTAGTAACTTTTAAAATCAATATTTAACAAAAAATCAAAGCAAAATTATCCAGAAACTGGCTGTATAAAAACACAAACCTAGCCTTAGCTCGGGTAGAGGGTTCTGATGAGATCTTTTCTTTCCGGCTTCTGTCTTCCTTGTTCTACCCTAAGCTAACGACAAACTGAGCTCCCCAGCCCATATACACATACAATTTATCTAGGTAGGAGGGGAAACGACAACAAATCACTATTTAAGTCTTGGAGAGAGCTGTTTAATATATAGTGTTTCGAAGTGTATTCGGGCATTTATGCGAATTTAATATTTCAAAATCGTCTATTGAGATATCCTTTTTGCAAAATCGTTTCTTATTTTTTTATTCAAGGTTTCATCATTAAAAAAAATACTTATTAATAGTTTAAGGATTATATAGTAATATTAAACGAACTGAGTTAGGGGAATAAGAGTTTCAGTCATGTATTTACTCATGTAATTAATCGCTTTAAACAAAATAAAAAAATTTGCACAGAGATAATAATAATAAACACCGACCCTAGCTAGGACCTACCTACGAGTAAATAAGCCACAATTTAAGTACCTCACACAAATTAAAGCATATATACAGTGAATTAGGTAGATCACCTCAAAGGATCCCTAAAAACTTCCCCAATCACAGATTTTACACATACATATATGTATCTTCCCAATACAAAAGGGATTTGTTATCATGCAACCTTAAATTTGTATAAATCCATTTATAAAGAAGGGCTTGTCATTTTCCTCAACTCTAGCAAATATATATATGCTTAATATATACACATATGGCCTTATCCCTCAATCTATTGTCCAATTTTGTCTTAAACCCAGAAAGAGTGGAACAATTAACCATCTCTGTAGGCAATCATCCCAAGCATCAATCACCCTATTTCGAAAAAAGAATTTGCTGCATCTGTCCTAACCAAATGCTTCTTAATTTTGAACTGTTGTCGTCAAGTAACACTTACAGTGTCACTCAAGAAATCTTCAGGATTAATATGGTCTAACCTGAAAAATTTTTAATTCCTGAATCAGATCCCTCCTCAGTATTCTCTCCCCAACCGAAAACATATCCAGTTTTTGTAGTCTGGTCTCATAGCTTAATTTATAGAACCCTACATATAAGCTTAGTAGCTCTTCGTTGCACCCTTCCCCCCAACATTTCTAATTTTCTGATAATGAGGTGCCTATGCATGGATACAGTCGTCAATATGTTGTCTAACTTAGGCATTGTACAGCTTTGTAATCCCTTCCTTTTATAGCTGACATTTCTCTTAATTACGGCCACTGTTGCCCTGTCCTGTGCTTCTAAGTATTGTCTGTAAATTTTAAAATCATTACTAATAATTACTTTTAGTCTTTCTCTTAACTGACACAATCAAGTCAATTGCCTTCCATCTCATACAAAACCGTTTATATTCTTACCAATATGCATTGTCTTACACTTCTTAAAATTGAATTCCATCTTCCACTTATCACTTATCTGCCGATGCAATCAGCTTATTCAAGTCTCTCTGTAACTGTATACACCCTTTACGACCACAATGGTTCCTTCCATAGCCTCAGCCATGCTCTATACTTTTTCAAAATATATATTTAATATAAAAATATAAAGGTCTATATCACTTGCTTACAATTAAACAATAATCCTGGCACTCACCAAGTTTCCAGGATAAACAATAGTGAACACCAAGCCTAGGCTTTTTGCTTAGACTCCGCCTATACTAACCAGTGACCCAAGTTTGATCCAACATTTCGCCTTGGTTATTATATAGGCTACTCTTTTATCGATTTATGATAGATAATGCGTGCCGACCTTCCAAAAAGGATTCACAGAAATACTTGCAAGAAGGTAACTAGGCTCAATCCTTTGTTTTTTTGACATTGCGCCTATTATTATATTACGAAGATCAGTTAACTAATCAGTTTCGATAAACGAAAATTTAAGCCGACAAATAAGTGCACAAAAGAGTTAAAAATTACAGGTATAAAATCTTGTTAGCACTGACACCGTTATTTCAAGTAGGATACAATCTACAAGTTACAACTTATAATCAAACGAACAGCGAACTATAACGTTTAGTTCCGTTTTCTTCCGGTGATTCATGCTGTCATACATCATTATATAAAATTAATTATATATGTTATATATATATATATATATATATATATATATATAGGATAAAGGAAAATAATTTTTAAAATACTTAATTCTTAAGAAAAGAGTCTAAATTTCTATCCATATAAATAAATTGTACCATTAATGTCTAATGAAAGAAACAATTTTCAAAATAAAGGACATTTGACCTTTCCTAGCTAAAAAAAAGGGACAAGGACAGGAAAGGTGAATAAAGGACGGTGTGCAACCCTACTTATGAGAGTCGGTTCATACGAGTGGATCTCAAATTTGAAGTTGCAGCGAGGAATGACATTGAAGGAGAGAACGGAGGCAAGGAGGGAGGGAGAGTTTGAAGTGGAAAGGGGTATGATTGGTTGCATCGAAAAGGGCGGCGCGATAAGAGGGGCTGGAGGATAATGGGTAAGGGTAGTAGGGCTAGATGTTGTAGCAGGTGTAATACCACCCCTACAGCAGAAACATGGAGGAAAGGCATCCCTCCGGCCCTAAAGCGTGCGGGGTGAATTACGGCTATATATCTTCCACTATCTTCGCTTCGTCTCTCTTTACTACCTTGCTTGCAAATCTCTCCTGAGTAAATTTATGTCTGAAACGGCCTCGTTGCTATTCCGCTTCCCATATCGAACACAGAAATATGCCGAACATTAAAGCACAGAATGGGCAATTAGTTGACCTATATGAATAGCCATTTTGTCCATGCTCTTGAATTTAATTTTTCTTTTATTAAATTTCTCTTTAAATCCATACTTCCCTATTCAAAGACGACATTTTGAATAACGGCTTCGCCAATAACTTACCCTACGGCCTCCCTACCACCTTTATGCGAGGTGGGCCACCATGCTTCCTGGGTGGGTCCACAGGTCCTTCAGAGAAGACAATATAAGTCATAGAGAAAAGTTAAGAGAAGTTTTAATTAAAATTACCATATTTTAAATTATTTAACGGATGGTTTTAAATTTACTTTTTCCTATATTTGCTTTTAAGAATTTTCCTTGTCCGGATATTTCGTTTATTAAATTATTTTGTTTCCTCTGTATGTATATGTGTATGATCAATTTTCTTTACCTTCGGTGTATTTGTGTGTTTTATCGTATGTTTCTGCATGTATATCGAGTGTATTTATGAATATACTCGTATTTTTCTCTCTATCCTTGACCCTAGTAGATAAAAAAAAAATCAGATCATACAAAAAATCTCAACAATTGACCTTAGACCTTCCACCGTTTATCAATGGCCCCTCTTTGTTTCTCCTTTTGTTAGTATCTTGATTTATCGATATGTGCACAAAGAACTCGAATATTAATAATAAAAAGTTCAGGATAAAATGTAAGTAGTAAATCAAGCTTTTGTTCAGGGAGCCACGCGTTGACCGCTCCTTAATGACGTCTTTGGAGATTGGATCTCTTGGATTTATAGCCAACGTTAGTCGAGGTCGGATTCGATGCAGAAAGTGAAGTAGTTTAGTAATAATTCAAAGCAGAAGGTGTCGTGTCCCCGTGACTTCATCCTTCGCTCTCATGTGGCGCTATACTACTAGTGACTAACAAAAGACAGTAGGTAGATGCGTAGAATAGGATTGAGATGTTTACAAAAAGAATATAAATAATTCTAACCGTGAAACGAAACAGACCCAAACACGGGTGTGGAAAGATTGTCCTCGCTTATACGAACGAGTATAAATGATCGTAGACTTGGATGCACGAACGTTAATATCGATTTGCTGGCGCCTCTCCCACGTCTTTTGGATAGGATTTATGGTCGAGTTCTTCGATTGCCTCGTCCCATCTTTGTGACTTTGTTCTAGAATTAATTGTCAAAGTTATTCTTTGATCTCTCTTTTTTCCTGTAATAGATCTCTTAAAGGTCCTTTAGATCTTCTTTATAGCCTTACCAGTTTGCCTTTTTATAAGCCTTTCTTACCCAGCTCGTGTTCTTGATGCAGTTCTTATTTATCCTCATTAGGATGCCTATATAGGCGCTGGTCGCTACATGATGTAGGTTCCAGTTGTAGGTGGACGTTGTACGCACGGCGTTAGACGATTGGCTAAGCAGACGTCAGGCTTTGTGGCTGATCGTTGGCGGATAATTATTAACATCTTGTTGAGGAGAGTCTGGCCATTCCATGCACGCAGCCCTACACCACTACACTAAATCCGTCTATCTCTTTAAATCAGGATTTCGTCGATCCCTCAACTGCGTCTGTCGTTCCATAAGATCCCATAAGTTCTTATTTTTTTATTCCTGTGGTTTTTGTACTCACATGGTCTTGTAAGTTTAAATTACGTCATAATTACACAATTATAGTCCTAATTACCTCATTACATCATAATTACGCCAGTAGTTAGGGGTTGATGAGGTTTTCTATTGCAGTCTTTATTATCCTTACCCTTTTTCATTATTTCTCTTCTTTCATTATATTCGCCAATTATACTTTATCTATTATGTCCTTAATTTACTCTTCAATAAACAAAAATACCTCGTTGTTCATGATGGTTTCATTTCTTTCCTCAATTAAAACTAGCTGATCTTGATTTGGCATGGCTTGAGTAAGGTGGGGGGTGTAGATACACAAACAAAAGAAGAGAAAAAGACAGAGAGAAAGGCAAAAAACAGACAGACAGAGCCAAAAAGAGAAACAGACAGAGAGAATGGCGAACAACAAAAAGACAGAGACAAAAGGAGAAACAGACAGATAGAGACCCAAAGAGAAACAGACAGAGAGAAAAGGAGAAACAGACAGAGAGATGGGCATACAGCAGAGAGACAGAGCCAAAATGAGAAACAGACAGAAAGAAGGGCAAACAACAGATAAACGGAGCCAAAAAGAAAAACAGACAGAGAGACGGATAAACAACAAAAGGGAAAAAAGGAAAAACAGACAAAGAAAATGGCAAACAACAGATAAACTGAGACGAAAAGAGAAACAAAGAGGGGGAAGAGCCCCTTGGCTCCTTCTGAGCTGAGCCGAGTACGAAGGTTACGAAGGATGACCCAATTGTAGGTGTCGCCTTTGTCCCAAACAGACCACTCTATCCTCACCCTCAGAACAGAGATCCAAATATCAAGTTCTAAGGGGGACCTTTGGTGGCAGTCGCCAGGTGGCTGCTTAATATAAGACACCCCCACAGCCCCCTCCTCAGGTTAGCGGCCCTGACTTCACTTGTGGATGCCGTTGATGATACTTATATGGGATAGGACCTCTAGCCAAGTGGAGACACCACGCTACACTAATGTAAGGTTAAGCTACATGGGATGTGCTTAGTTATGGATGGACGGTTTCTGAATTTAAAACGCAGTACCAACGAGAGCATCTCTCACAAAACGTTATAGAGAGAGAAATGTAAAGAAAAAGAGAAAGTTAAGTGAAGAGGAAATGAGTTGAACATACACTAGCGGCCATAATATAAGGGTCAGTAAGAACAAGTGTATTTAAATATTATTATAGAAGTTTAAGAAAAAGTTGAGACTATTTAGATATATCTAATATCAATCTTCAGTAAAAATTTCAAGTGAATATATTAAATATTTCGTAAGTTATGAGAAAATAAACAAACTATCTCCCAAATTACAGCGGCCAAAAGTTAAAGGTCACTTAGAAAAAATAAACTACCAACCGAGGTATTTGTGTTTAGAAAAAGTATACTGTCCCTTTTTATTAATGACTTGTACACATCTTCGGTTGCGAGACTACACCAAATTTTATTCCCTTCTTCTTTCAAACTTTGCCTGAGATCCTCAGGATTGGCCGGATTCCGAACCATTGCCTTCTCACTGAGTATCTGCCATAGACTTTATTTATCTTCGCGCATTGGATATACTGGTACATTATTCTCTCTTGAAAGACCGCTAACTAGCTGTTTCACTTCCGACCCGAACAAATAAATTTGACTCCGTCGCTGAAAACACTATGTATTCTCTAAATTCTTTTTACTTATGAATGGTTTCTTAGCAGAGGAGAGTGCAATGGGTCGTTGCCTTGCAGGACTCTCGTGAGGCTTTATTATGCAATAAAATCACACATTTAGAACGATTTAAATGCGTCGAATTATCAGGCCACGTCATTCCTTCACTCTTCCACTGGATGACCTGTTTTCTAAAAGGTTTGTTGACCTTTATTGGTCTCACTATTCTGGTAAAATATAAATGCCAACAGTGGCGTTTTACAGCGTTGTCCAAAAGTATTGTCACACCCTACGAAAAATAATAAGAACAAAACAGGAACAATATAAAAATATCAAACACATGTATTCGGTTTAGTGTATTCACTTTCATTGACAGTCACTCATCGAGAAGGTCTGTATAAACACCACGATGCACACGATGATGTGCGCATACAGTTAGAATTAGCTCTTTTCCAAACTATAGGAGCTCATGTCAGCCATCTGAAATAGAATATTAAATCTATATTTACACGGGTCACAAGGCTTTCAGGCCATCCTGTACAATATACGTGGAACAGGTTAGCCATACATACGTCACGAAGTATTACGTGTAAAGAGAAAGTTATGTTATCGTTCTCCATTTTTGAAAGCAGACTTTCTTCAAACACATATTACTTTCTCATAATATTTGTGTCCATTGTTCTATGAAATAAAACTTAGACCCTCAGAGGAAAATTTCCAAGAATATTATGGCTAATTTTTATGGAAATTTAACGAGTATTTCAAGGATATCTAGATTTGGAAATTCCCCCCCCCCCCACACCTTCCTAGTTTTGGACGGTAGTGTATGGTTTGCGAGGACAAACTGGAGTTGTTGGGGCTGGGAGGGCATTCATACATCCAGATGCCATCTGACCTCAGATTGAGAGTGAATAGAAGAATAGATAAAGAAAATAAAGAGAAGGTGGGACAGTAGAAGGATAAAATCAAGACGTGCCAATCTCCACCAATCCACCCGGACCCAGGAGGGAGGGGTGAACCTGCATTCACCTTCCCGCATTAATCTGCGATAAATGGACGAAAGCTGGTTGGCGACAAGCCTATAATTTGAGCCGCTGGTAAAGAGGAAAGGAGACATGAAACTTGTAAATAAATTGTCGGAGAAAGTGTAAAATGAAAACTTTGAGAAGAATAAAGCCCGGGTAGTCATAATTCAGTTCGAGACTGCCGTGGGCAAGAGGCCAGGAGGGAGCGTCGCCCTTCTAGTTACCTGGTGAAACATTCCTCGTGGGGCTCCCAATATGGTGGTTCGCTGGATGGAGCTCCCTTCGGTTTGACTTTGCGAGAGCTGCCATTCGCTCTATAGATCCGTGATCCGGGACCCGGGATCCGGATTGCCCCTCAAGCTGTCAGATAAAACTGAGATATGTATGAGACGGCATGAGTCGCTAGGTAGGACACATACAAAACAGCACACATCCTATGTTTTTTGAGGTAAATTATATCTCTCTTTTACATGTGCAATGTGCAAGCTGACATTCATCTCATATTGAAAAAAAGCGCCTCCGGGTCTGCACATCTTTCGTCGGGATTTTCCGTAAGACACAAACACATTTCATACACGAATTGGTGTCTGAGCTAATAAATAATGAAGACACTTGAGTCGTCTCGGGCTGAAGACTTAAGATGCTCTAAAATAAATTTCATTAGAGGGTTGGCCGATGGTTGCTCGAAGTTGTTTATCATTTTTGGGGTTAGGTAGATTATGATGATGGTCCACTATTAACCTCCACTTCTTTTTTTGTGTTTTTAAACTGCTCCAGTTTTTTCCAGTGGAGTTAGTGTGATTTAGAATCATCTCTTATCCTTTGTTAGCCGCTGCTACAAAAGTGAACAAATAATATACAAAATGAATAGAAAACTTCAATATACCTCACAATAAAGGATACGAAATTGGATATATATATAATTTCATACTGATCTTCTGTTTGCATTTAATTCCTTTCCATTGTCATCTCACTTCCACTCAAACATTTCCTACAGCCTGATTTTAATAAATGATTGTGTGATTTTGCTTCAAATCATATATCTTTAATGAAACTATTGTACTTGTAAATAGTTCTCGTCACTTTAGGCCAAAGAAAACGCATGAAATCCAGCTGAGAATGTTAAATGGAAATTCTCTTTTCCATTACTATTTTCGTTAAAAAGTTCTGTTTAATATTGTATGCCTGAAAACAGCAAGCAGAAAAAATAGCTTAAATTTATTGTTCTGCTTCTTTCAAGATCTATAATAAAAAACGATTGAACAGACAAAATCTACAGCGATTCTCGCTCTCAAACTTGATTACAGACTTTTAAAATCAATTTCCAACGTGTTGCTAAGCCCTGATCCATCAAAAGTAAGTGAATGAACTCTCTCCCAAACCTAAAAACAATACATTCATGTTTTAGCATCAATAAATGTTCATTTGAATAGGAAAAGGCACTGGCATTTAAAGATAATGGTATCTTCCTCTAACAAGAGAAGCTAATAACATTTTCTCCCGATCTACCTCTTACGAATGGGAATAAAATGATGATTTTGTCATTTCCTTTCTCTAAAGATAATATTTTGGGACTTAAGATGGAGCAAAAAATAGAGAGAGGCAAAATGATACAAGAGAGAATTGAAATGTTAGAGTAAGGAAACATTAAATAATTTTCAATTTTGAGAAACTTCATAAAAGAAATCGAGAACAAGCAAGCGCCTATGAACAGTGTGATAAAAGAATCTGATATACCGAGTTTTGATAGGTTCTTTTAAACTTGTTTTGTTTTGTTTTTTCGAGAAGTTTATATGTGTAATAGAAAATTTCCTACAAACAAACTTAATTAAAGTTCTACTTTTCTAGCATCGGTCAATAAAAGGCCTATTCCATTGTGTCCAGTTGTATCGAGATGGAAGTGAAAGGAATTGAGGTTTCTGCTGTCCTGCGCGCGGGCCACAAGTCCTCAGAGTCGGGGAGAGGCTCAAGAACGGGAAAGACCTTAAAGATCGAGCTCGTTCAGGTAGACTTCAAGTTGTCAATCGTTTGGCTGTGAGAAAGGCCTCCGAACGTCCTCCAAAGCTCAAAATGACTGCGCTCGAGAAGGAGAACATCTCGGTGGCCAAAGTGTCCAGAGCGACCAAGGAGGAGGGCGAAAACAGCTTGAGGAGCGTGGAAAGGCCTCTACTCACTGACCACATGCGAGAACAACGTCGAGAACGCTTTCGTCGCCTTTTTAACAACTTGAAGCGGTATGGCAATCGAATTGTAATTTTTGAGGGGGGTCAAAACCTTTACGATCTATCTTGTCACTAACAAGCATAACGAGCACATGTTAAGCTTCGATCAGAACGTATCCGAGTTCCACGACCTGTCTAGGAACAAGCACCCACCCTGCGTGATGATGCTCGGGGTCGTGGCTTCTAATAGCGAGTAGATATCCCAGTGTGGTTTGCGGTCGGTTCCAGGCTCACTGCGGCTCAATTGCAGATACATCTTGCCCACGAAAGTCCTGCCCTGGGTGAGAAAGATCACGAAGAAGGCGAACTAAGTCTTTCAGCATGACCGTACCCCACCCCACTTGGCCAAGCCTGTGCAAGTGTGGTTGGGGATGGACATGGACTTCTGGTCGAAGAACTTTTAGCTGCCGCAGTCGCCCAAGCTCAATCCCCCTCAACTAGAGTGTATGGGTGCATGTCGAGGGCAAGACGTGCAAGGTCCGCCACAGCAACGTCGACGAGCTGAAGTCCTCCGTCAAGGCGGCCACATTAATATTACAATGTAAACACACATTAATATGTGAAAACAATAAAAATCTGTCTAACTACATCAAAAATATCATTATGTACTTTATTAAGAGCTTCGTAACGAGTGCAGCAAGACTTTTCCAATACCCGCTACATACACGCCTTTAGATACAGATAGAAAGTAATATATTTTTTAATTTTTAGAATGAAAAATATTATCTTAGGACCAAGAATGTGAAGACTGTCGTGGTATGACTGGGTGTAAGCCGTTATACGTACACAGGCCTACTGGCCGACCGAAATTAAGGTGGTTCTAGGGGTGCTTCAAATACACAATTGCTAGGCCAAGGAATATTCAAACACGGCTGCAAAAATATACTTTAATAGGTCTAAAGATTACATATACATATAGGGCAAGTTAAATGAAAATGCAATTAAATATTGACAGTTCACTGCTAAGATGATTAACACAATTAATTAGGTTTGAACCGAGGGATAATTAATTAAGTAATGATTTTACAATTACTGCAAGTTCTAGAGCAAATGGGATCCTTGAGGTTCGACGCTGTAAAGGTGGAAGGAGCGTGACGAAGCGGGGGTTAAATCTCTTTCACCTTGATCTGCTGCGAGTAGGATCAAGTAAGTAAGTTCGACCTTGAACTTGTAGGCGTCTCACGGGACGCTCAATTGAACTTCGGGAAACTTAAGTTGTGGATGGGGGGGGGAAGGGGCTCTTATCCTTAAGAAGCAAACGGAGGGTACTTCGTGGATGGCTTTTCTGATCTTTAAAAAAATATGAAGACGTGCTGAGAAGGGTTGAAGCGCGCCTAAATATTTCCACGAATATCCCTGAGTGACGACTAGCTCTTCCTTGGCTCTTCGACAATCACTCAATTCTTCTGTGGACGAGATGTAGTCGATTTCCTCTTGACTAATGAAGACGTTATGCCTAATGTACTCGACGGCGACTTCAGACACAATCTGCATGTGAATTCTAAATTGTTAAATATATATACCCCGAAATTATCTAGATGGGGAGAGAGATTCATCGCCAACAGACTTCCTTAATTGCCTTGGGTCGCGGTAAGGTTCTATAGCGCGAAGTCGCGATGCCCACTTAATGGTCTTTCCATTGTTCTATTTTTTGCAGTATATAGGGCAGACAAATTTAGAGCGGGCGGTCAACGGCGAACTGGGGAAGTCAGGGCGATGGGGGGGGAAGGTCCTTCTCTCTCTCATGCTTCCACAAAGACGATTATGCTTTTCTGCTCCCACATTCTTTGTTTTTAATAGAATTTCAATTATATTTTTAATCTGACCAAGCAACAATAATTTGCCCGAATATATGAAACAAGAGCTTAAGATATGTATGTACATATATTATCAATTCATGGACTTGCCTTACTTATTTTGTTCTACTTTTGATTAACCTTCCTTTCTATCCCTTCTTCTTTCTTTTTTTGAGTTATGGATTCCCTTTTTAAACTGAGGAGGAAACAGATTTCTGCTCGTTTCTTATTGAAAACTATGAAAAGTTCCTGTAAAATAATGACATAATAAAGGGGAAGCGATAATTACTGATATTCAAAATAATTTAAATGAAATAAAAATCATGTGGTAGTAAATAAGTCAAAATAATGAGAAAATAACATCAAGTAATAATAAACTTATGTTAAAATAATAATAATTCAACAATAACAGCAAATGATTATGAATTAATAATGCACAAAACATAATAATAATGAAGGGAAATGAACAAAAATTCATATAATAATCTAGAAATAATAACATCAACTAAAAAAATAATAAAATATTTAATTAAATATTATAGCTAAATTGAAATAAATTATTGTGTATCACGAAAGACAAGAACTCTTTCAAGTGTTGGAATGCGACTTTATGTGTTAAATAGACAGCTGTTTATAATTATAGTCTTTCTAGGTTAAGAAAGATTTAAGTATTACTGTACTATGACACTGCATAACCATGTAAATATATTTATAAGTATACAAACCAGTGGCGGATCTAGAAAATGTGAATGGGGGGGGGGGAGTGTGGTTATGCCAGGATTTTATGAGTGGAAATTTGTTAAAGTTGCTTATTATGGTACATATATTTACGAATAAAACATGTATGATCGTACAAATAATCAGTGCTGAGTACATAGGCATAAATGATGATTATGTACATGTGGTGTAGACTATAATGATGTAGACTACTTGCAAGTCATTTCGCCCTCTTAAGTAACAAGGAACATAATAGTAAAAGTATTTTTATTTTCTCAGGAGTAGGTTCTCTCAAAATCGTAGGCCCATGCCCAATGTCCCCCTTCATTTGCCTAAGCAAAGATGAGACGGCGGTTTTCTCCGCAAACTTATCAATCACTTGATCATTTGAAACTTGATTGTCATTGTGGAGGGCGAGTAGTGCACAGTGCATTTGAGACCGGCAGAGTCATTAAGATAGTCAGGAGCTTCGCAATGTTCGGGAACATACGGGTCTCGGCATACCCGAAGACCGGAGCAGAATTTGTCCACCGCTGTGCCTCATCCTGTACGAACATAAGTGACTCAAAATCGCGCCAGTAAAGCTTAGCAACATTAAGGAAGACATCTACGTCTGCTTTTGAGCCCTTGAGAAGCTTCTTCATAACATACTTTCACATTCCTTGCCCTCCCGCTCCTCATGGTGAGATTCGGCTTCGTTGTCAGATCTGCAGGCTGTCGATGTCGAAGTGCTTGACTGTTGCTCCAGCTCATGGACATCACGCTTGCAATCACCACTCGTCTTGGCCACTTTGATCTTGAAGAACGAGGTGATCTCCATATCGCCAGCTAACTTCATGGCACATGCGCGGTGAATGAGAGGGAACTAATGCATAATATGGAAAAGCCCAGCCATTCACATCACCCACTGTCCGTAACAATGTATAATCAAAAAATCACTTACTTTTGCACTGCTGTGTTTAAGAGAGAGGATGCTGGTGTAGTTGCGAGGAGAGAGAGAGAGAGGATGCTGGAATTAGTTCCGAAAGGGAAAGATGACAGCGAGCACATGTCCAGCTCAGGCCAGCTGAAAAGAGCGGAAGGGACAGGCGTGTTAGTCAGGATGCAGGATCCAACTGGTCAACGAGTGAAGCGCACGCGCCGTGTGTCCACCGTGACTCAAGACACGAGGTGTTGACTTGAAAAGCGACGCAAGCCAGGCGCACACTGTGTGGAATTTCCCCCTGGTCATGGGGGAGGCTTGGATCCATCCTTGATACATACATATATGTATATCATATTTGAAAGTAGTTAGTTGCAAGCCAAGTAATATATAATAAGTTGCTTCATGTAAAAAGAGAAAATTCAAATGCGAATTCCGCAGAATAGAATAGCTGTTATGTTAAAAGCGATGGCGCAGTTCCTTTATGTACTGAAACCAAGCCCGCTCTTCAGCTGAGTCAAAATTTCTTTCCGCGTAAATAACCTCTTTCTATTTCTCTGGACCGATGAAGCCCATCCCATAAAAGTTTAGAGTACCAATTGGTTTAATTTAAAAATGTATCTACAGTATGTTATGATGTAAGCCTTTGCCTTTGGTTAATGATCTTTTAGCACCAAATGAATATTTGTGAAGCATCACCAGGATCTCGCCAAATTAATATAAAAAGCTCTCAATATTTTTGTACGTGATATCGAGTCTTGTGAGACTTCCTTCTTAAAGTCAAGAAAACTGTTGCCTTTAGTTTACAAACGCATAGCATTAAGAACGCAAGTCGGTGCAGCTTCCTTCTTCCTTCTAATCAAAGGTAAAAAGAAGAAACCAAGAAGGTTCTTCTCTAAAATTTAGGAAGTTCTACTATAAGAAACTTCTATCAGGGATGGCTCCTATTATTCAAAGCTAAACCCCAACGCTCCAAAGATTCAACCCTACTTGTATGGGGGTGAGGAAGAAGTTAGTTATGCCCCGAAATCATTCTGCCCAGGTTTATACTCTCCACCTGCTAGGCCGTTTAGAGTATTTTGGGAGGGAAAATTATGAAGTTGAAAACTTCATATCGATACCCAGAAGCCATTAACAAAAAATCTAAATAAGCTTCAAATCTATTTGTCAGCAAAAGCACCAGTAATCTTCAAAGACAACTCCATCCGCCATATACGAAAATGGTTCACTAAATACAGCGATGTCTAAATTATTTTATTACCAATATTAAAGACGCGAACTGTAAACACTGATTAATTAGGACAGCGAATGGGTATCAGTCTCTAGGGCCTCACTTTCGCTATTTATAAACTTCAGAATACACATGGTAGCTTTTATCCAGAAAACCTTGTCCAGCATTTAAATATGCCGGTTAGATTGTCGAAGTATAATTAAAAAGTTCACTAGCTACCGATTGAAAATTATATAACTTCATTCTTCTTCTGATTACCGACTTCCTATTATCAAATACTATTTCACATCCAAACAGATAATAAAAAAGAGGTATAATTATTTAGTGTTCCTCTATTTTGATTTACTCTTTACCTGAAATAAGTTCAAGTTCGGTGTCACTTTAGCGACGGTAATTGGGCTCCTCGGAATATGTCTCATAATCAAGGAGTTTGTCTTTTGCTCAGAGTAAAGGTTGAAGGGTTAAATGCGATTCATGCGGAATGATCAATTGTGTATCTTTTCGGTCCGTGCAACGCCCTGCCAACGCTGAATATTTTTCACTGTTCAAATACTTGCCACCGGCTAGCAATATCAACGGAGGGGAGATGATTCCACCCCAGATCAGAAGGATGCTTGCTAATTTACGCGAGGGGTGAGGAGAGGAGGAGACCTTAGCAGACAAAACAGCTAAATACGGTAAACGGAACAATCAACCGTAGCCCTCATCCCGTTGACTGACCTACCACGTGGCTAGATGACTATCTGCCTTACGACCTCGGTTGTTTAGAACATCTATTTTTGAGAAGACGAAAGACATGTTAAATTATTTCGGTCTCAATCCACAAAATCAACCCCGAATTATGGCCGAAAAGTCAAAATTGTACGAAAACTTGGTCCAAGGTTTTCCTCAAACAATTGCGAAAAGATTTGACTTGAAGTTAACCAAGTCAAAGGTTGGTCAAAGATTCACAAAATGGAAAAAATTAGGAAGAGACAAAATCCATTGGAAATTAACTAATCAAGCACGTAAATGGTTCAGAAAGCAAAAAGCTAAGGTCTACTCTGGATCTACCTTATGTTTACATCAGAACATAAGATAAGCAAGGAATACATACTAGTGAAAATATACTACAACTGTTATGCATAGAACACCACAACACGAAACTGCCCTACCCCTGAAAAGGTGAGTTCTAACTGTGCAGGCAATAAACGGAAATGGAACTTGGGCAATAGCCAAAAGCTAAAATGCATAAGCTGCGGTGGAAAGCAGAGACTTGCTCTTGAACTGGGATATACGTTAATATACATTACGAAATAAAAAGAAAACTAAGAAAAAGGAAGCATAAGTAACAAAGCCGCGGAAAGAACCATAGCGAATATAAAGAACATCACCCACGACGTTCATAATGGTAAAGAGAAAAAAGAACTCATGACACCAATTCTCTATATCGAAAGAATACTCGAGAACAAAGATTTATATAAAAAAAACCAGATGATTGTTCCTTCGAAATTTTTATCCTGGGATATCCCGAGAATTAGACTCCTTTAACATAGAATCCAAGACCAACCTGACACACACCAACCACCTGACAAGACATTAACCATTCCCATCACCTTGGAGCCCTATCTCCTTGATAACGGATCCTGTACAACGGAAAGGAGTTAGGAATAAACATCATCGCCACGCCAAAGTCAAAGTTGCCACTGAAAACTAAACAAAAAAGGATTGTGGAAGAGTACGAAAATATTACTGGATATAGAATGAGCCGTATCCCTAGGAGGAAATAGAAGTCAAAGTCCACCTCTCTGACTTTTAAAAATTTCTCAAAAATCATTTTGAAAAGTTTTCTCTCTAATTTTATTCTTATAATTTGATTCATCTCATTACCCTCTACATTAACGCCTAAGCTTCACTTTCAATGGACGATACTATCGCCAGAATATTTAAATGGCGATATTGGAATGCGTTTCCCCCTGCCTTGCAAACCTGTATATCTAGTCTTTTGATATTAATTAATTGCTTTTAATTTGGTTCAGGTATATGGATGATGTAGTTTGTTTGTGGCCTAACCATTTAAATTTAGATACGATTTTAACATGCCTAAACAGCATCGTCCCTTCAATAAAATTCTCAGTCGAGAAAGAAAAGGAGTATAGTATTCCGATTTTAGATGCGCTGATTCTTAGAACCTCTTATAAAGTGTTCATTTTTATTCCAATCACCATAACAATGTTAAACGTGGTATTTTTATTTCGATGTTTTTACGTGCCATGTGGATTGTCTCGCTGAATTAATGGAAAAAGAAATTTCTAATATAGGAAAAAAACGTTGTTATCTATCTCATTGGTTAGAAAACTGCTATAGTCTAGCTAAAAAAAATGTTATATCATTCGATTAAGAAACAAAATACTTTAAACTCTTAAAATATCTCTGCCTCCATTTCAGCCAACTCTTTTTATATCTCCCACGTCTCCTTCGACATTTAGATATGAACGTCAGGTATAAAACCCCTTCAACTTTGTATTCCGTCTTTGTAAACAAGCCTCCTTCCAAATTAGGCATTGTTTATTCCATGAAATGGAGAGTTTGCAATGAGGTATAACTAGGACAAACTGGAACAGAATTAAATATACGCGTTAATCAACATCTGACCAATGTACGCAAATATAATGCGTAAATACCTCTGTTTGTGCACATGTCCACATTCGATCTTCTAATTAATTAGAAGAGTGCTAGTTCCATTTTAAACTTTAGCAATATAGTGACATGATATTTTGAATATGTTTTTCGAAATTTTACTAACAATTTTAACTTAAACCCTGATCGGTCACTTCGACTTAGATCCAATCATTATGTATTCAATCAAAATACAAAAGCAAAAAACATTCACCTAATGTAGCTTAGTCCCGCCCAACCGGCTTCAAGTCAGATAAGCAAATCTCCTTTCACTTATTTACCCTTTCAAATGCCTCTGTTCTTATTCCCAGAAGAGGTCTTTGGTGATAAAGAGGAAAGCGGAATTTGTCATCTTATGAGAATTTGGGGGTAATAAACTGATGCCACTTACAAAGTTTTCGAACTTATTCAGCCATGGCTATGTTGTGAAAGGAAGCTCCCAAAACTTGCGGCAGAGGAGGATTAGATGCGAGGAAATAAAAAAATGTGACTAAAAATGCTTTAGTTTTTATTATGGTCTCATTCAGAGAGTGAACAAGTTAAAAGATCCTCTTGAGTCAAAAAATAGTAGGAGGGAGGGGCAAGATCTCAATTCAAAATGTTTGATTTTTGAAGACCATTTTCAACAAAGTCTAAGACCACAGACAAAAAAATGTTTCAAGAATTCAGGAGGTTTACAGGCTCGGTCTAAAGTGATGCTTCTGTTTTCTCCATTCGCCTCCATTATTTATTCTCTTTTACACAACTCTTGCCTTATCTCTCCATTAATGCCTACTTCAAGTAAGCAGTCGTTTCTTACCCAATCCTGACTCATGCACAATACATATAAAGTCTCCAAAACGCCGAGGAATAATGGCTAAATGCAGACTTTATCGGTTGATTATTTGCTTGCCGGAGTAAGTCTTGCTGTTCTCACGTGTGACCTGGTAAAGCCAACCTTAATTTGTACTTCGCATACTATTGGTGAAATTTGTTGTTTATGCGCGTTTAGTGATTTCTCGTTCAGGAATACAGATTCAGCTTACGTTCGAAAGTGACATTGCGTTTTTACGAGTAAAAAGTGAATTTTCACTCGCTTCGTGGGTCGGTAGCGAGGGTGAGCTTGCTTCCGCCCTCCCCCTCCTTTTTCCACAACGGACTCCCTTCGTGGTAGACCGGAGACCTGCAGGCCTTCGAGAAGCGCCTGCACCCAAGGTAAAGTGCCATTTTGATCGGGTTGTTTTGTTTTGGACAGGGACTACTCCTTTTTTGACCTATTCTTTTTCACTGGTGAAAAATATCACATAACACACACACACGAACACAGCCACACACTCCGAGTCTTCGCATATTTTTTTATCTCTCTAGTTCCCATGCGGAAATGGAGATTTAAATGAGGGAGACTCGGCGGATACCGCTGAGGACTCTCTCCGATGGCCCCAAGCCAGATCGGGGAGATGTCTTCGCCATCACTCACGGGGAACTAGGGGTAACCCTAGTTAGACTTATAGACACGCACAATGGATACTCGGCTATCTGCCAAAAGGAGAGTGACTGCGAAGTCCTCACCTCTCCAAAAGCGGCAGAATCCCTAAAAAAGATTAACCTCAGACCCCACACGCCTCCACAGATAAAAACCCACCGCGGCATTATACTTCGACGCCTCGATCCTTGGGTCGGCAGCCACAGCATCGAAGAAATTCATGCTGAGGTTGAAAAAAAAACATCCCTGGGCCAAAATAGCGGAAATCCTTAAATTTAAGGATTACACGCACGTTTTTAAGATCGTGTTTACGGATTCGGCGATGGCGGTTAAGGCTACGGAGTGCGGTATGCTCCTCTTTAACGTTCGGATCTGCCCCGAGCAGGTCGAACGCGAGGAGTTTATCGACCTCCAAATGTGCTTCAAATGCTACAAGTATGAGGAGCACACTACAGCCAACTGCCCCAAAGGGAATGCTACCTCATGTTCCATCTGCGCATCGGACAACCACTTCTGGAGGAGCTGTAAAAGCACCACCATGAAGTGTCTAAACTGCGCGGGGGAACATAAGACACTCTCCATGGCCTGCCCCATCAAGAAACAGATCTTTAAAAAGAAAGCCACACAGAAAAAAACGGAAGAGGAAACAAAAGCCAACACCACTTATGCCAAGGTTGCAAAAGCTGCGGTAGCGGAGTCAAAGGTGAATCCTACATTTCTCCAAGTCGAGAATGAAAACTCGACAAAAATTATGTGTTGCATATATTATGCTCATATTGCGAATCTCTCCTCCCCGGGGTGCTTTGCAGATGAGCTTAATAAGATGCTAACTAATAATGGAATGGAGAAGATGTGGTTCCCCTCGAACCCGCGGTCAGAAGAGATTCTGAAAATTAGTCTCAAACCCCAGTGCGAGACAAGTTGTCAGAAGCTCCCAACCCCCAGCAATGCCACAACCCCAGCTTCCTCCAGAGTCCCCAGGATCCAGGCTGCAAAAGCACGCACGGAACTGAAACAATCAAAAGAAACACAGCAAAACAAAACTACCCACGCAAACACACCCACAAAGGTGAATAACGAAGGCACGGAGACTGGAGTTGCGAGAGCCGAGGGAGGGGCACGTTCACCCCGCTCACGAAAAACCTCGCAGCCCCAGAGACGCCCAAGATCGTCCTCTTCTTGTAAGAGGGAATCTAGGCACGCATACCATTCAAGAAAAATTAACTTGAAGGTATTCGCTGCCGAAACGTCCCCTTTTTCTAAGGAGATGGATGCCCTAGATGTATCCGAAGGCTTAATAGCCGGAATATACAAATGGGAATTCACCTCGGACGAGCTCAGTGAAAAACAGGTCGAGGAGGCTTTACTCCAAGGCCTGATTAAACTGACTGCGGACTCCTTTATAACCCTTACCGACGGCGAATACAGGAAAAAACGTACAGGAAAAACCATAACGCCCCCAAACACTCCACAAGGACCTAAACTCGTAAGAGAATAAAGTGCTAAAACATCATATTACACTCGAAAACCCTTAAGTGAACTACAAAATGACGACTCTAAAAATTTACATTTGAACTCTGACGGATGGACAAACAAAAAAATAATATACGGAAACGTATTAAGACAATGTGACCCAGACGTTATATTTATTTCCGAACATGGAATAGACGACGCTAACCCGATAAAGATCTTTCCCTACGAAGTCTTGACCAAAAATCACAGCGGAGAACGTTTTGACGGATGCGCCATAGCTGTGAAAAGAGGTCTTGACTTCAGATCAATAGGTGGAATCGACGAATCTTACCTTGCTGTGGAGGTCCGTACGGCAGTGGGACCCCTGGTCCTGGCAACGGGGTACCAACCCCCAAGGAGAGGGTATTTACCCTCCCAAACTTCTTGCAGTTATGTGGTCACGGCAGAACCATTCTCTTTGCCGGTGACCTCAATGCAAGAAGCGCTGCCTCCGGTTATACGTCGACCAACCCAGCAGGCAGGAATCTCGAGACACTTATTGATAGACACATTATGACTAAAATTGGACCAGACTTCCCCACATATATCACTGACAGGTCAGCCACTAAACCAGATATTGTGCTAACCAGCAATATGTTCCCTTATAATTACTTCATTGAGCCGGGTCCCCCTATTCCCAGCGACCACCAGGCTATCCTTATTAAAGTCTCAACCTCCCCCATTCAAATCCCTATCTCAGAGCGGAAGAGCTATGCTCGAGCCAACTGGAATAAGTATAATCAACTCCTCGAAAGTTATAACCCAGAACCCTTAAATGATGCCTCCCCTGAAGAAATTGACGAGGAGTTGGATAAATTAAATGAAAATCTATTAAAAGCCGACAAGGAAGCCGTCCCCCGAGTTAAATTTAAAACTCTCCCTGCCCCCTCATGGACCCCTAGAATGAAAACCCTCGCGAGGGAATATAAGGAACGGATCAATGAAGTGAACCTCACTGGCCCCAACATCAACACACACCGACAAACACGACTCATACGCGATGAAATAATGACTCTTATAAGGGACCAACAGAATGTACTCTGGAATAATTTAATTGACGGACTAAATGTAGAAACTGACTCACGTACATTCTGACAGACGGTAAAAGGACTAAAAGGCGGACAGCCAGCAAAGACTATCAAACTTATACGTGACGACACTGAAATTTCTGACGTGGAAAGAATCGAAGAGGAATTCAGACTCTTTTGGGCATCTATATTTAAGATATCCCCGGAAGAGAATGATGACTTCGATTTGGACTTCGAAGACGAAATTATTAACGACCTGAATGACCAAATACACAGAACGCATCCTCACCATTGCGTATCACAGAATAGGGAAATGGAGGGACTCGGCGGTAGAATTACTGCCGAGGAACTCTCTATGACCTTAAAATCCTTTCGACAGTGAGCACCGGGGCGTACAGGACTGACGAAGGAGAATTTTATTTGAGCCCCGCCCAATATCTTATTGGGGCTCATGAATATCATGAACGCATGCCTAAACGTGGGTTACTTCCCTGACCACTGGAAGGTAGCGAAAATGATATTCATTCCAAAAGCCGGTAAACCACCGGACAGTCCAGCTAACTTCAGACCCATATCTCTCCTAGAATTTTCAGGGAAAGTCTTGGAGAAGATATTGGCCAACAGGGTAAATACGTTCCTCGAGAGAAAAACTCTCATAACAACCAACAACATGGCTTCGAGTGAAGCGAGGAACAGACACGGCGCTAGCCGTAATTACCGAGAAGTTGGCAAAAGTAAAATCAGAAAAACGCCATGCAAATCTGGTGCTACGCGATGTCAAAAAGGCCTTTGACAAAGTATGGAGGAGAGGCCTACAATATAAGATCCTACAACTAGGCCTCAATCCCATACTTGAGAGTATTCTTTGTGACTACGTGATGGAGAGGAGAGCGTTTCTTAGTATCAAAGATTATAGTGGCCCTGAGTTCGAACTCGAGGCGGGGGTGCCGCAAGGCGGGTGCATCTCTCCCCTGCTTTATAACATCTACACCATAGACCTTCCCCAACCCTTGACTGAGGGTTCCTTATACGTCCAATTTGCGGACGATATAACAATGATATGTACGGGGCCTTATCGGAATGCGAATTTCATGGCACGAAGTACGGCAGTGGAAATCGAAAACATCAACTCTTTCGAGAGAAGATGGAAGATATCCACCAATGCCCAAAAGTTCCGTGTAATTCCATTATTTCGAAGGACACTGGCAGACATCCGTGTGGGGAGTGCACGCATCCCATACCGCACGGAGGGCACGGTTCTGGGACTACAAATTACGACTGGTGGGTATAGGAGCCATGTAGCAAAAACTACACGGAATGCACGGAGGGACTTGGGTGAATTTTTCAAATTCGTAAACCTGAGTACCTCCAACAAACTGAAAATCTATAATGCGTGCATTTGCTCAAAACTCCTGTACTCCCCGGTCCCTATAAACGTAGTTTCCAAGACCCAAGTCCTTAAACTGCAAAGGGTCCAGAATAAGGCAGTATATATCATTACGGGAGCCCGAAGGAGAGAAGGGAGAAGGCAGAGTGATCTCCATGGTGAACTGGGGATGACCCCCATAAACGTCGAGCTTCACCTCAGAGCAACCAAAATCTGGGACAAGGTGCACCGGCACCTCCCTCCCGAGTTTGTACTCGAGCACATCGACTTTGACAATTTACCTAACTTAAGACGACCAATTAGTTTCAAAAGCAGTAGACTACCGAATGACATTAACGTCGACCCAAAGTTCACTTAAAAAGCTAAATAACCCACATCCATAACACAACAAAACATGAACAAAGCCAAACGAGTTTAGCCACCGAATTAGCACTTGCTAAATTTGGTTCTAAAGACACTTCCCCAAATTTTTGTGCGAAATATCGCCAAAAAACAATTAAAACAAAAACAACACACTAAATCCAAATCTAGGTGTGAACCACCAGAATCGAAGGTGAAAATCTTCCAAAAAGCCACGTAGAGATTTTATATATTACTACAAAGGCTTGAATGCCCAGTGCATTTACCAGATGGTGTATTTATATACTATCAAAAAAACAAAAACAAAACCAAAACGCAAAGAAAGCCAGTGATACCCTTTCACCAGGGATCTGTCTTTCATTCTACCTTTCATTTTCGCTTTCCTATCATTTTTTCCCCTATTTCCCCACTATTTCTCCTACTAAAACCCTCTTCTACTATATTTCTCACTTGTTATGTCCAATGTCCAATGTCCAATTATTTGCATACAAAACCTAAAATTAAAGTAAAGCAAAATTTTAATAACCATCGGCTAATATTCTAAGCAATTATATAGTGATCTTTAACTCTAGAAGAAGTTACAAATAATACCACGGATATAAACGTTCAATTGCCAGGTAAGAATGTCTAATATTTATTTAGAGGCAAGTTGGATGGGGGAGGTGCACAATAATTGTCAAAGTTAACCAACATTTTAGAGGGTTCATAATTGTTATTTAAATCCATTTTTTTAGTATAATTTGGCTGCTTATTTTATTTATTGCTGATTCACCTTAATCTTTCAAATTAACAATCATAATTACACCTTTCGTCTAAATGTATAGGTAATCATAGCTACAAGTCATGTATTATAGTGGTAATAGGCAACCGATTGATATTGAAGCTTTGGGCAAACTAGTCTTAAGATCTAAACTTTCAACATTTACTCAATGTTTGTCTCTAGTTGTTCTGACTCTGAGGAGACACATATTGAGACTTGATTGTAGGTGAGTTATCATGTTTAGATGCATTTTATTTGAGGATATTACATTCACACTTAAAATACTTGTATCCAATTACATAATATACAGGGTTTTGCAAAAGTTTTGCTACACTCTTCTTCTTTTTTTTACCTTTGGAGAGGCTTAGGTGTGTGATAGAAAAAGTTCGGTCAAAAAACTTAGAGTTCTACTTTTTTTAGCACGTGTCATTAAAATGTGTTGAGATGAAAGTGAAAAGAATCGAGATCTCCTGGCCCGCGGGCCACAACAAGTCTGACATGGCCAAGCGGCTCAACATCAGCCGGATAACCGTTCACAGAATCGCTGAGAGGCTCAAAAACGGGAAAGAGCTCAAAGATCGACCTCAAACACTGAAGTTGTCTACCGTTTGGATGTAAGAAAGTCTTTCGAAGTGTTCCGAAGCTCAAAATAACGGTGCTAGCAGAGAAGAACATCTTGGTGGCCATGGTGTCCATAGCCGTCAAGAAGGAGGGCGGAAAGAGGTGCGTGGAAAGCCCTCTTCTCACCGAGCGTATGCCAGAACAATATCAAAAGGGTAGGGCGTGGTGTCGCAACCATTTTAAAGGCACATTTCAGGTTTTGTTGAGCAGACATTAACAAAATTTGAAATGAAGACGAAAAAAATCTGAAAAAATCGTAACACCTTTTGAGGGGGCAAATTTTGCTTAAAAATTATCTTTTTCGTAGGGTAAGGCTAGTTGTATTCAGTTATTATAGTTCTCGTCTCTGAAGCTAGAAATGAGTAATTTTCGTACAAGGAGGAAATTTACACGTTAACTCCTTAGCTTGAGGAATTTCTTGTTTATAAACTACTCGTAGGGCACTGTAAATTAATCCATGTATGACGAATTTACGAGATATTTACAGAGTATTTCCTATGGAGGAATATGGCTTCACCTTTTTGAAGGCATGTTATAGATTCACTCATCGCATTTATTATTTTTGTTTTATACTAACGGGTCTTTCTATTATTCATTTTTAAGGCTCAAATGAGTAAAATAACTAGAACATCAACAAGTTACAGTGTCTTTGGCTCCCCACTTCCAAAACTTTCTCATTATGAGCTGCCAACAAAACAACTGGTTGAAAGATATATTCAGTATGTAAAAGACAATAAATACAAGAGGAACAAGGATGTTATTCTAAAAGTATCCGAGGCCAGTATTCCAGTTCAGCCGATCAAGTATGTTAAAACCAAATTCCTCCAATTGGTGGAAGAATCATCTGTGGTTTAAAAACAAGGAATGAATGCCACTAAGAGTAAGAAGTTTGTCTCATCATTGGGTCAATCTTTTGATATAGCAGGCTGTCAGTGTGCTGATCTCTTGGATTCCAAGTGTAAAAAGAACATGAAAGTGCTACGTCGAGAGCATGAATTTCTTATTGACCAAAGAACTGGGCGTCACATGAAAATTGGAAAAGTGGATGCAAAAACAATCAAATGATTAAAAGGGGAAAAATCAGAGAGGATCGAATTCAGGATAGAAGAGAACAAGAAGAAGAGTCACAAAAAGAGAAGAGGGAAGAGAAAGCTACAATTCCAGACGAAACCTTAGATGAAAATACCTCATCTTCTGATATTTCTGATAATAAATGTAAGAAAGTCTTTGCGAGAACAGAAAACAACATCATACAAATACCAACGATTGCCATGGAAGCAGATTGGTATTCTTTGTCAAATAGACCTGTTGTGCTGCTATTAGTAGTACAGCCCTATTTTACCATGGTATTATATATTCAAAAGATCTCTCTAATGTAATTGACCATCACAAAGTCTGGAAGGCACGACAGAAGTTAAGGAAGAATCTCACCGAATCTGAATATTTGGGAGATAAGAAAATTACTGCTTTGTTTTTTGATACGAGAAGAGGCACAACACTAACTAAAAAGAGGAAAGGGAACAAATGGTATGGAACAAAAGAAATTCAAGATCACTATGTGCTTGTAGGAGAACCTGATACTTTCTATTTAGATCATCTAACTATTCCACGAGGAACAGGTGCAGGTATTTCAGATTGATGAAATGACTTGTTGATAATAATATTAAAGATCGGATAAAAGCAGTGTGAGCTGACAGTACGGCAACTAATAATGGCTAAAAGAATGAAGCGATAAGAGGGATGGAATGTAATTACATCGTCCTTTACAGTGGATCATCTGCAGCTTGCATCTAATTTAGCTTCCTTTGAGGTACCTGTACAGGAAATATATTAGTCCCAAAGAAAGTGAACTCAATGGAAAGATGAAATGGTAAAACCTTAACCACTTGTGAAACTCTACCAGGATCACCAAATGGCTTTCAATGAATTGATAAAGGAGCTCTTCTTCTAATTGTACAGAATTATCGGTGCTATTAGAAGTGGTGTAGTTGGCGATGATCTCTTACATACATATGAAACCAGGGCCAATATCTCATGCAAGATGGCTCACCACTGCCAGCAGAAAATGCCGACTTTATGTGGTAACAGAAAAACCTAATAATGACTTGTATATCCTCACAGAGTTTGTCGTGTATCATCATGGGCCTATCTAGTTTCACACAGAATTATTTCCAAAATGCACGGAGGAATCTAAACATCTCCTTAAATAGATCAATCTGCAAATACTCTAACCTGCCAGTGGAGCCATAGCATGCCAACCAATCCCTAGGAATTCCTACTGAGGCTATCCTGAGAACGATCTTTTGAAAATGCTGGCAGATCTTTATCAGAAGAACGGGAAATTAGCTATTGACAGAATCTAGAAGATCCAAGAAGTTACTGTGCATGAGGAAGAGATACCTGATTTCAAGCCACCAAAAATAGATACGACTGCTAAAAACCTAACAGATCTACTTTCCCCGTAATAGGAGTGCAGGTTTGAGCCTCTATCTAATGCAGGCCTGCAAAATATTATCTACGAGCCACTCTCTATTGACATTCCATGCCATTCTCAAGGTGTGGAGCGGTGTGTGCGAATGGTGACTGAAGCTTCTGGCGATGTTTATGAAAAAAAGCAAGAGATGGCTACATTCGGGCGATACTGAAATATCATGCCACCGTTTGAGATAAAGCATGATTTTAATGTATCAGTTGAAAAATAATATTTATCAGATAGATAATAAAAGTTGAACTTCTGGCTTGTTTGTCATTATCTTTCAGTTTAAACTCAACTCTAATGTATTTAGAAGCACGTATAACAACAAAGCAACAACTCTGATGGTGTATATCTTTCTGGCTCTAAAATTAAATAAAAAATAAATTTTGAGCTTAAAAAAGTGGGTGTTCCAAATATTTCTCCCCCAAAATTTGTCCATCTTTGAAATATGTGTACTCAAGTGTACAAATTATGAAATGTGCATGCTGAAATTTGTGTATCGATGCTACGGCCTATTGAAGGGTCATGGCAATTGAATTTTCATTTTTCCTGATGAAAAACCTACAGGGTCGATTCGGTGATCAATAAGCATAACCACAGCTTGGTTGGTAACCTTCGGACAGGATGTGTCCGAGCTGTCCACGTCCAAGCATCTGGCCTCCTTGATGATGCTCAGGCTTTCGAATGACTAGAAGATGCCCTCGGTGTGGTTCGAGGCCAGTTACAGGCTCACCACGGCCAATTACATGGACATCGTGGCCACGAAAGTCCTGCCCTGGGTGAGAAAGATAACGAAAAAGGAGGAATACGTGTTTCAGCAAGACGGTGTCCCGGTGCACATGGCCGAGAACGTATTAGAGTAGTTGGAGTCGAACATGAATTTCTGGTCGAAAGACTTTTTGCCGCCGCAGTCCCCCATCTCAATCCCTTCGACTAGATCGTGGGGTACATGTCAAGACCAAGGCTTGCAAGGTCCACCACAGCAAGGCCGACGAACTGAAATCCTCCCTTAACTACGTGTGGGTCAGCATGACGAAGGACTTCGGTTCACACTTGGAGCGCGTGCTCGCCACCGAGGGTTGCCACATTGATTAATATTACAATTTTAGTACATATAAATGTTAATACATTAAAACCCTCTCTAACTGGATTGAAATTATCATTGTGTCCTTTGTTTAAAGCGTCGAAACGGGTGTGAAAGAACTTTTGCAATACCCATATGTATATATTCTTAGTGAAGTTAGTGTGTTTTTCTTTATTTCTATCTTTACAAATTCATTTAACTCTATCGTTTACACACAAAATGTTGCTTACAACATGCTGATGTCTTTTGTCATATATGCATCCAGTACACTTTATATAAAAGTCATTGGAAAACTATTTCTGACTTAGTAAAGAAAGCATGTCTTACGTACTTCAAAATAAAGCTCTGAGAGCAAAATAGACCATGGGCTGTCCACAATGTTTGTAAAACTTGCCCTAGCATCGTCGGGAATGAAGTAATAGAAAGAAGAAATCATAAAATTTTGAATAAATATGGTTTAGTAGTAACTGAAAAACTGGTAGGATTATTGCTATATTTGTATAATTAGCTTCCTTGGTATAAATCGGAATAATAGAAATAAGTGAACTTACTTTGATCTCAAATCAGCAGGACGGCCTGTCCTCCCCCACTCCACTCAAATGAGGTAGCCATTCTCACTTTCTGTCACCTATCGAATAAGCCTGAAGATGGTCATCTCTACTAGTAGACACTGAATCCGATAGTTGTGAAACTGGTGAGAGATTTCGAAGGACCCTCCTCGACGGTATGACTAACTTGAACTAAGCGACCTCATCAGAAATCGGAACATATTAGCCTCGCGATTAAAGGAAAAAATAAATTATTAATCCTATACGGTTCTATATGGTGACCCAAAATATTTCTTTATAAGTTTTCTCGGTATCATATAATGCACAAAGAAAATACAGAAGAAAATAATTACATTTAAGATAATGTTTAGAAAATGTATATTTAAATATACATAAATTGGTGATATATGCATACACAAAGTTTAAAGCCTTAGGCATTTTTTTATAAAAGCTCATAAAGCCACCAATGGATAAAGAAAATGCGCTGCTTTAATCTTAATTATCTTCACAAATTATTCTTTTTAAGTTTCTCTGCTTTTTCAAAGCATTTTGACAGTTTTTCAACTAAGATTGGTTTGAGTCTCACATAACCGCTTGCGTTCCCTCCTAATAATAAGATTAATCGATCAGTGTGTGCCTGGAATCTCGATTATTCCTTCTCCTCCATATTGATGTATGTACGCGCTGCCATTTATTTTTCAAAACAGCCGTCTCCTTTACATTGAACACTTGTTTCTTAGAATAGCATCTCTCAGATATTATGTTGTTAAACTTAGTCAAATATGTGTAAACAACGTCAACATATGCACTTACCGCTTTTTCATGAAGTTGCACATTTTTTAAATTAAACCGTTGTTTAAAACTATCCTCTGCTGGTTAAAAAATTAGGACACGTGAGTTCCTGTCATTACCTTTGTTTTAATTTCTTCTTACAATGGCATTGTTTTACTTTGAATTATATAAAGGCTAAGTGGTGCACTCATACATCTTTGCTCCGTGATCATTGAATCCCGAGGGCGTGGCATATTTGCATCAATGTCCGATCATACATATTTAGAACATTCTCCTATTTTATGTTCGATTTCTCCTTATTGATCTTATTGTAGATTCTGCCAAATTAATAGGTTTAGAAACCTCCATTATTTTCACTCCGTTTCAAATTCTTAAGGACATCCAATTATTTCACTTCTATACTTAATTTTTTTAAATTCTAGATTCATACTGTACTGTTTTTACTTAATAATTATTTCTTTTTACTTTGGAACGATTTCACCTTAACAGATATTTTTCGTAAAAGGCAACACTTGCGATTATTTTCTGCAGACTGCAGCTATTCATATCCATATCAATATCAGAGGAATGAAAAGACGAACGAGATGCGCATTGTAGAAGATATTAACGTGTAGTGATATGTATCGTTTCAAAAAGTTGTTTACATACAGTAAATTGCGTGTATTATAGTGGCTCGTACTAAGAGTACCACCTATAATATGGGAAATACATACAATGGAGTTTCCATTCACAGTTCTAAATTTAATTTAATATGCGTTCTTTTAGACTATGGTAATAAATATGGTTCAATTGGATTTGGTCACTCTACCAGTGTGAAAGAAGACTGGGAGAGAATCAAGTAGGTTTCGAAGAAATCTTTGGTTTGGAGATAAACAATAGAAAACTGTGTAGATATTAAGATGGACATTCTTCTTGCTTAGTAAAGTGGCAACACAAAGTGTTCATGTTTTTCTTTCCTCTTTGGGAGAGAAGAGCTAGAAAAGAGCACTGGATAAAAATAGAATTCCCCTTAAATGGCGACTTATGCAGCAAATTCCCCTGATAATGAAGGATCCCTATTTCACGGAATCATTGAGTAACATTAAGGGTTGTGCCTTTATTTCATTTTTTCTAGTTGGCAAAACCTTTATTGCCAACCATAAGGTACGCAATTACACTGAATTAGCAGGAGACATTATAAGAAAAATGCTTGTCGTTATTGGAATCAGGATACAACATATACCCAGGAACAGTTTTAACTTCTAAGGCACCAAAATGTGCATTGGTGAATGCTATACATGAAGAAAACTTCTCTCTTAATGTTTCTATGCCTTGAAAATCCACTTCATGTTAGGATTTTTTTATAATTTTAGCTTGTTTATCTCGCAGCCGCTCGCAAGAGCACACCCATCGAAATCGAAAATTTTGCAGTGTTTTATAAATCTTACAACACATCAAACAATGTGGAATGAACTTATGAAGAGAAATTGATAATTTTGGAGTTATTATTACAAAACAGATAAATAGACGAATGTTTATTAGTAAGAAAGCCTTATGAATGCGGAAAAAAAATCAAATAAAAATAAACATGGGTATCTAATGAGTACTAAACTATGCTAAAGAAATACAAGTTTACCCTCTGAAAATAGGATGAGCGATTTTCTTGTTCTTCTTATTATTATTATTTTATTATTACTGGCAAAAATTCACCCTATGGGCGTTTATTACTAGGCCTGTGGCGCTTGTTCGCTTCGCTCACAAAATTAAGAAAGTGTGACAGAAAAAGTTTTTTTTATTTCACAACACGTTCAAAATTGGTGAACAAGAGAAAAATCATTTAACAAAAATTGTTTAAAAAATGCCCAGGCGGAGACACACACACACACACACACACACGCTAGGATGATTATAATAAGATGCAAAAGAAACTTGTGGAACGACATAAATAACATTCAGAGCATACTTTCAAAAGTACAAACTTCACACCCTCTTGTCAGATTTTTAGTATCAATGGGCGTATCAATTGAGCTCATGTCTAGGAAAAACTGGAAATACAACCAGTAAAACGGAAACAATAAATTTTTATTTTGCTGGATATAAGGCATGATAAAGAGTTTTAATACATAAGAACAAGTGCTGAAAACATTCCTAGTCTCACACAAGAAAAACAAAGACATCCAAATACATAAACAACTAAAAAGGTATATTACTTCGTTAGAACACCTATACAAAATACTCGAACGAATGGTCAACTGCAGTCTTCGAATTAACTGAAAGAGAGGGAATGGTTAAACCCCTGCGAATAAGGGTTCAGGCAGGGCTGGTCCACTCAAATGGCTGTGACCATCATTCACAACATAATCCAAAAAGCACGACAGGCAAAACAAAAGACACTCTTTATTAGTAAGGACGTGGATAATTCTTTTGATAAGGTGTGGCACAATGGACTCCGTTAGAAACTAGCGAACATGATGGAGTGCAGAAGGCTACTCTCTCACTACCTCACAGGCCGGAGGTGTCACATAAATTATAATAACACCATATCACTCCCATTCACACCACGCTCAGGTGTACCCCAAGGCAGCGTATTGGCACCAATATTATAGATAATATTCACAAATGACACCCCACGCCCACTCGAAAACTGCCGACACACTTACACAGTGTCCTATGACGACGACAAAACCATTCTCGTATGGGGCCACGGACCAGATAAGATTTCACTCCATGCACAAAGAATACTAAACGACAAGGGAGTACGAAGTTATGTAGCTCACTGTCACGAATCCCCAGAAGACACAGGTGGCACTTTATGGCGCAAGCGATCATTACATGCACAACCTGTTAGTTTTACTTCGTCTGTTGTAAGAATTTGGAGAAATTGATCAAGGCTACATAAGTTATTTGATTTCTTAGAGAGCAGTAGTTTGATAGTAAAATCACATATTTTCTTGGACCCTGTAACTAATGCTTATTAAATATATTATCTTTCCTTAAATATATGACTGGATATTTGAATAAGGATAGGATATTGATGTAATTTAATTAAATTTTAGTGAGGCCTTCGATACAGTTTGTCACAGAAAATTGATTGTAAAGTAAAAAAAAAGTGGGATTTCTCTTAGTCTTCATAGTTAGATTAGGGGTTGACTAAGTTCAGGTGGTTGGCTAAGAAATAGAACGAGAGTGATTTTAAATGATCATAAGTTCAGGAGGGATCCAATGCTTAATGATGTGCCACAGCGACCCGAGTTTGACAGATGAAATATAATGCAGGAAACTTTAAGGTGATACATACTCTTATAGTTACAGGAAATCTGACTTTTTGTTATGATCTGAATGGTAGCATATTAAAGTATGTTAATGAAGTGAAGAATTTAAGGGATTATAACTCGAGGGTTGCTAATGGGCATAAACATGGATAAATATTAGGTCATTAAAGTGAAATATAAAATCACAGACGTCGAGGTGATTTGTATGATTTATAAATCTTACGTTTAAGCTCATCTGGAATTTTGTGCTCAGGTTTGGGTTTTCTATTTGATTCTTGACCTGAATTCAAGTGACGAGTTTGAGCGTAGGGTACCTAAACTCATCCCAGGACGCAGGAGGCTAGGATATAAGGATAGATTGATGGAGTGGGAAGTGTTTTGGAACAGAAGTAAATTAATTGCTTAAGCAAGGTATAATTAATGTATTTAAACTTTCCTAAAATACATAGGAGGAAAGCTTGGTAGAATATTGTTAGTTATCGGTTGGGAAAAAGAGAAGCTTTCATAAGAGGAAACTGTCGATGAAGCATTCTAGGTTCAATATTCTAAAAGTGCGTTTGCTCAGATATTGATAAAGTTTTGGAGGGGTTAGAAGTGACACACTTGTTAAGTTTAAATACATGTTAGAACATTATAGAGAGAGTTATGTCAGCTTATTTTGTCTATGCTATTTCTGTTCCATTTGAGAAAGGACAACTTGGATGCATTATTATGCATTTTATAATTGACTGCAGCCTTTGAGGTTTATGAGTTGTGGTTGGAGTTTAGGAAGCTGAGAGTATCTCGGCACGTGTGAGACCAAATAGGCCTCGGTGGCTTACAGTTAATCATACAATCATATGTTCTTTTGATAACCCATTTGCTTAGACGTGCAGATTTTATAAGGAGGAAGTTTTACTCACAGTCTGGCGTACACATCCTCCTCAACCAATTATAATCAAACAAGGATTTGCCGACTTGTTAGACGCCACCTTACCTGAAAAGGAAAAGAGGAAGCCATTAACCTTTTAGCCACCAGGTGGGTTCATATTCCACAAATGAGGTATTAATGACCATAATCCGCTAAAACGATACTCGGGAAAATGGGCAACTCAAAAATTACTTATAAATAGAAAATTTAATCTGCAATAGATTAAAAATTTGATGCATAAAGTAGTTGGGGAGCTGAAAAATAAAAGAAAGAGACGAAAATGAAATAAAAAGCAAAGAGAACCAATGGAAAATGATGCAACGTAGGGAAGAAAGAAAATAAACAGAAGCAGGTAAGGCAGGAACATTAAGTAACTTTAAGTGGTGTTATGAAATTAGTTGTGAGCAAAGTAAAACTATGTGGAAGTTACATATCCAGATTAGAAGAAGAGGGAACGTAACTGCTTGGTCGTGCAGGGGAATAAGAAAGTGTGAAAAATAATAAGAACAAATAAATAGAACGACATAGTTTGCATTTGGATATATATATATATATGTTAATATATATATATATATATATATATATATATATATATATATATATATATATATATATATATTTAGAATATTAGGAAACCAGGTAATGGCTTCGCAACTAAGATTAAAATTTAAAATTTAAAAAAAAGCAGCCATGGTTAAATTTTATGAATTTTCTGAACTTCGCCAATTATAATAATTTTAAAAATGAACTCTAAACTAAATTTTCCCCCTTTTCAAAATATCACGTTGCTTAAATATAATTATAGAAGAAGATATAAAAATAAATTTTCAGAACTTCACCATTTGTAATTCTTTATGTTTTAAAAAATTCACAAAGTTTCGATACCTATATTTATTTTTGAACTTCACCATTTTATTTTTTGACATTATAAAAAGAATGATTAGAAATAACTTTGATAAAAAACATAATTCATAACCAAACTAAGATGAAATTATTATTCAAATACTCAAAAAATCCCCTCCTTAAATTATAGAGTTAGTGAAGTGATGATGATGATGATGGTAAATCTCGTCTTCAGGAAATCTCTAAAAATCAAATAAACACGAAATTAGGTAAGGTGAAGAAATGGCAATAATACTATTAATAAATGGAAATAACGTTAAGTAAAATAGTTAGAATGTATCATTAATGTATCATTGATGACTCTCTCAAATTATAATTGAGGTGGGTTAGTTTAAATATATAAAGTGATTCTAGAATATTAGATTAGTTCAACAACTGAAGGAGCGCAAAGCTTTGAAATTCTTATGTCTAAGGAGAGATCTCACATGTCCTAGTATGATCATTGATCAGCGAGTTGTCAACTTTGCGTTCAGGACTCCGAGAAGGGAAGGTCGCGTGATGTGAAAAACGACTATGTAGAGTATTTTTTGTTGAAGAGACTTAGATGAAATCATCGCATGTAACGCATCGGTAGAGAGATACAAAGCGGGATATCCTTTTGATAGGAAGGCTCTTTTTGAGGCGGAGCAAGGGCACTATTTTAAATAAACTGACCAGTCATTTTTGACACTCAACTATAAAAAATTTAATATTTTTACAATTTTGAAGCTCTAATTTAAACAAGATGCTTTTGTAGCCAAAATATGCCCCCAAAATGAAAACTCATCTTTCGAGACATTATAAACTGGGTTCGATGCCCTGTATTTTTGGTTAAGTAATCAGTTTAAACATTTAAAATCAACTGCTTGAGATAATCATTTTTCAATAATATTGTTTAAGTTGACTAAATTCTAAATTTAGGTTGTAATTCTAATATAAGTTGTAGGCACGGATCTATAATTTTAAAATTGTGTTAACTTTAAATTTGTGGGAACAAATATTTGTATAATATAAAAAAATTAGTTTAAGAATTTAATAGATTCTCCCTTGCAATGAAAAATTACAAGGGTTGTTTCCAGAGGCTCATACTCACACTCTCAGTCTGCAAATAATTTAATTTATTAAATATGAAAAAATGATTCGCAAAAGAACTAAGAGTAACTTTAAAATGGTTTAAAAAGATTTTAAGGTAAAAGCCACCAACAGAATCAGAATCTGGAAAAAGTCTCTTAAAGCAAATATTAATGGTTCCTTTTAAAGGGATTTGGTGAAGAGACTTTCGATATCTAAAAATATAAAGTGGCAATATGAGAGCTGTCTGAAAAAAATCCCTGAAAAAATATAGCTTTTCTTTCTTTGAAGACTTATTTATGTCGGGACTATAGAGGAAGGATTGGAACCAAATAATCTTCCAATTAATATGAGTAATTTAATTTAAGAAGGAAAAATAGGGCGTATGGGGTCATTTAAGCTTATGTTTTAGGAAATTCATACAATATGCCAGAAGATGAACCAGAAGCAAACAGTTGATTATACATATGAGATGGAACCATGTTCAACCCTCTAAGTTTGCGTAAAAACCTATTAAGCTTATGTTCAATTTTACATACTAGTGTACTGGATTAAATTACCACGTAATCGATCAAATTACTAGAATCTGACAAATATTATGGATTTTAACACTATATTCAACATCATCTATAGGAAAAATACCCTTTGCTCTATCAGGCTTTATATATAACAAGCCATACCTTCGCCACTCATCCATAAAAACAATCTCTTTGCTCTATCAGGCTTATATATAACAAGCCATGGCTTTGACAGTCCACCCTACGGATGGAGCTTGCACTTAGTTGCGCTTGCTTTAGCCTCCGGCCTATTTGGCCTTTGAAACCACTTTTTTCAGCGCCATTTGATTACGGTTTTTAACTCTTTGTTTAAACGTCAATTGAATCCCCTTTAAAGTAAAAGGAGAAAAAAAGATTAAATATAATAAATACTTTATTTCTTAATTTATTTCCCCACACCCTACAAAAATTAATTCATTCTGAATTTCTTTCAAGACTATAGCAATGGAATCTTCTAGAGGACGGTACAAAAATATCTACTTTCCGTAAACGCCATGAGGCCTTAGCTGCCTGTGATAAAACGGTTTGAGGCCGCTTAATTTCAACCGTTATCACATGTTGTTTAGAAACACGATGCTACCCACGTGCATCTTCGCCTTGAAGCCGGGCGCGATTATCGCGCCACCTGAGTCAATATTTAACCAAGGAGGTTTATTCCTTCCCCGTTTGCCCCATGCGCCGATCACGCCAGATTGAGTTAGGCTTATGGGCAGATAAGGTATTGTTCTCAGGCGCGGCTGTGCATTCCCTTGAAGCAGTCACTCCATTGTCCCCTACGCCAAGGGGATGGCTCGACTATTTATATGAAAACTTTACCACTAAGAGCAGATTCGAGATCCAGATTTTCTTCGCGAGACATCACTACGATCCAGTCTCACCTTGTGCACCAAGAGCCTTCTACCTCGAGATCCACCATCATTGTCCAGAAGAGGACAATATCCCTTGAGTGCCAAGGTTCAAGCCGTCAAGACGCCAAGTCCACAAGGCTTCCCCTGTTGTTCAGAAAGAGAACAACATTAGAACAGTCATTGTTCTTTGAGCCCGTTGACAAGAAACGGTTCTCACCCTTCCCCCCTGTTGTTCAGAAGGAGAACAACATTAGAACAGCCATTGTTCTTTGAACCCGTAGACAAGAGACGGTTCTCACCCCCCCTGTTGTTCAGAAGAGAACAACGTAGAACAGCCATTGTTCTTCAAGCCCGTTCGCCAAGAAACGGTTCTCATTCTCAAGACACCACGTCAGGATCATTTAATTCACCCCCCCTTCTTCGGCTGGAACTCGCCAGTGGACCGAAGATTCCTTCCCGTCGCCTTCCTCTGCACAACACGTGTAATTACGTAAGCTGAACGTTACCTTTGATTATTCAACCCTTTTGTCAACCCTATCCTGTGCTTTAAATGGTTTAGCGAACCATCCCATCCCCTTATTTTTTATTTGTTTTACCTTTTTAAATCTCTTTCAAATCTTAATCCTCGGATTAGCTAGATTTCCCAAGACCCTTTCCATTCTCTGTTTATGTCAATATTTTCCGTTTTGTGTGTTGTTGATAGTTTTTATTTAATAAAACTCTATTTTATTAATGATAGCCATATTATTATCCTTGAGCTCAGTTCCACTTCTTAAGCATATTGAAGATAAATAATATCGGTCAACCCAGACACCACGCACTCTAAATATAAATGAATAATCCTCTCAACGAATAGTCATATATGGTATATCGTCGAGAGTCCATTCTACGACACTGCCTTCTATAAAGAAAAAGATGGTGCTTGTTTCTGTACTGATGCTAATGGCCTCATGAATCAGCTAGGAAATGAGCATTTACCTGATGAATGGAAACTATTTATGGATGCAAGCACTGCTAGCCTCAAAGCTCTTTTGCTACTCAATGATAACAAAAAAAACTTTAATTCCTGTCGCACTTATTGTTGGGATGATAGAGAAATATGACTCAATGAAATTTATTTTGGAAGGTGTTCATTACCGTCATCATGAGTGGAATATCTGTGGTGATCTAAAGGTAATTTTTTTACTTCTCGGAATGCAGCTAGGATATACAAAGAATATGTGCTTCTTATGCCTATGGAACAGCCGTGACTACCGGAATCATTATGTTGTCAAAAAGTGGCTTGAAAGAGAAGAACACATAGTTGGCCGATACAATGTCAAGCACATGCTTTTGTTATATCTACATAAGATCTACCCTCCACCACTTCATATCAAACTAGGCCTTATCACGAATTTTTTTAAAGTAATGGTCCATGATTCTGATCAATTCCAGTATCTCAAAAAGAAATTTGGTGCAAAGAAACCGATGCTAAACTTAAAGCTGGCATTTTTGTAGGGCCGGATATCAGAGAATTGATACGTGACAGGGAGTTCAGAAATAAACTAACTCCACTTAAGTTAGCAGAATGTGATTCTTTTCTCCATGTAGTGCAGAAAATCCTTGGTAATCATAGGGCTGAAAACTCTGAAGAACTAGTGGACAACATGCTAAAGGCCTATCAACGAATGAGGTGTCGGATGTCTCTTAAGATGCATTTCTTGCATTTGCATCTAGATTTCTTTCCATCTAATATGGGTGATATTAGTGACGAACATAGGGAAAGGTTCCACCGAGATATCGCAATGATGGAAAGCAGGTATCAAGGCCGCTTCAAAGAAAACATGATGGCTGACTACTGCTGGTTCCTACAACGGGAGGATCCTATATCCACGTACAAGTGCAAGAGCAAGAGTCTCAAACATTTTTGAAGAAATTTATAATTAGGTGAGTACTACCTCTATTATATGTAATACATATCTTCTCTGGGTCTGCAAAAGACGTACATAATGCCAAATAGGGTGACCCGATTCCAAACCTTTGCCCAGAAACGTCTCATTCTTCTCAAACTCGTAATAATTATATCATTAATTGATCTGAGGTGACAAAGTGAGCCATATAGTCTAGTTGCATAACTCAGGAACCTTACGTGCTAAGACAAATCTAAGCATAGATTCAGAATCAGCGCAGTAAATTTAGTTAGATACAGCAACATTTACTCAGGTAGCAGAGACAAAGTTAAATTTGTTGGCTAGTGTAATGAACACGAACGAGCAAACTCGAATGACGTAAACTAAGAGGCATTTTTACCACACTTACTCACGACCCTAAGATTTCTTCGAGTTAATTTCCTTATCTAAAAGTTTGTGCTAAAAAACTTTTGTATAGTTGACAGCGAATTAAACTTTGTTTGCATAGTTAAACCCGGATAAATTTGGGAAGCTAAGTTTGTTTTGTTTATTCTTATCATTCCATAAAATAGTATTTAGTTAATAACACTCGGGACACTATTTTCTTCTCACACAGTCCGTCGTAAATTAGGGAGAAAAGGCGAATTTTAATTTAATAATAAAAAGGTTAAAAAGCTGCAGCGCAAGCTAAGTCAAGTAGCCATCGCTGTTAACTGTCTACTTCAACAAATCACACACATATATATATATATATATATATATATATATATATATATACTACGCTCATATCTTTTTCAATTTTTACCATCTCTACCCAGCATTGCGTTGAAACCGACTGTTAAAGGATATCGCGCAGCTCTCCTTCGTGCTCACGACAAGAAATTAAAACTCTCCTTTCTTAAGAAGTGTTTTGCCAAAAAAGTTATCCACAAATCTTTCATTGGCAATTGAATTTACCCATCCCTCTCCTACTTCCTCATTGGTGATTTCTTGTCTTAGAGGCGGTCCTTTATCATTTACTAGGTTATATATACCCTTATTATATTATTTTCTCTTGTAGTTATCCTTGAGAATGAACTGAATAAAGTTCGAAAGTACTTGGAAGCATCTTTTAATTTTTCCGGCGGGACATTGCATTCATTGCGAACCTTACGTGCTACTTTGTGAGTTAATTATTTCATATATATATATATATATATATATATATATATATATATATATATATATATATATATATATAATCCTTCGAATTGCTTTAAAGTACCTACATATTTCATCACTCAACTGTATCTAACAGGAGAACTCATCTAAGGCCTCTCTGGCCACCTCTTGGATAACTTCCACGGTTCAGGTGATTTCGTAAGCCGTGCCAACTTGCCTTTCCCATCCTCGGATATATTAGATCCAACACAAATATCCTTCCTCTCTTAAGTTCTTGTATATATTTAAACTCTACTCCTAATAACACGTCTCCTGCCTCATCCACTTGAAGGCCAATATCCTTGAACTCATTGTTCCCTCCTTCTTTGCCCTATCCTCACAATAAATAATCTCTCATTGGCAATATTCGACCCTACGAGAAGCGTCCGAGCTGCTCGCTTCCGTGGCTACCCCCTGCCCACTCTTTTGTGCCCCTTTTCAAATCTTCAGGTGAAGCGAACACCAGCCCTATAATATTCGAGGATAAAAACCATTCACGGGCACTATTTAACCTATTTCTTGTTTCTCACCGATCTATCTCTCTGAATAAGTTCTGAGTCTTTTTTTATCTAAACCAATATCGCTCTGAAATACCCTTATATAATGTGTCTCCCCAAGTAATATTTCTCATTACTCAACTCTCTCCAGTTTCTTTTATTGCCCCTCTCGCCGGGAGTATTGCGTTCGACCTTTTTGGAGCACACATCGTGTCACGCCTGTAACCGTGCCAGTGTATACGGATGGCTCCAAGTCCCAAGAGGGAGTCGGCTTCCACGCCGTATCCCCTCTGTTTGAAGTCAGCGGGGCTCTACCAGGCGCTGCGTCTGTCTTCACGGCCGAGCTGGTGGCAATACACCACTCAGTACGGGAGATTACGCGACGTGCCGGGTTCGGAGACCGGATTGTGATCTATAGCGACTCACAAGGCGCCCTGAGTGCTCTCGGGGCATTGGAATCTCCGCATCCCCTGGTTCGCGAAATCCGTGACGCCACGGTTTTGGCGAGCCGGGTGGATGTCGAGATTATCTTCTGCTCGGTTCCTGGACATGTAGGAATTGCGGGGAATGAGCGCGCCAATGAGGGCGCCAAAGAGTCCGCAAGGACTCTGCGACCGGACCAGCGTTCCGCTCTTTCTCACAACTACTACATGGCAGGAATATGGGCAGCTCTTCGGACTGCTTGGCAAAGAAGATGGGAGACGGTCGAATGGAACTTAAAGTTGCGTACTATAGCGCCGCGACTGTTCCCATGGACTATCCCCCAATGCCACGACGGATTCAGGTCGCTTTCTGTCGTCTTCGAATCGGACATACTCGTGTGACGCATCGCTATCTGATGGAGCGCTCGTCAGCGCCCTATTGCGACGACTGCGTCGTCCCCCAGACTGTTCGCCACATTCTTGTCTAATGTCCCAGTCTGGGTGATCTTCTCGCACGATACCTGTCCCAGTACCGGGATGGGCGATGTCGCTACCGCCTGTTCCTTGTACTCGGGACGAGTGCGTGCACTTTGACTGGTGGACTTGTTGACTTTTTGTGGGAGGCCGGCCTTCTCCCTTTCATTTAACCAGGTTTAATTGTTGTTTTTGTTATTGTTTTGTTATTGATATTTCTTTTTATTGTTGTTTCCTGTTCATTTTTTAAAGTAGCCTAGAACTAGGCTGTTTGTTTACGGCGACTTATGCCTAAGTCGGCAGTCGCCAGATAGCCCCTTAAATAAAAAAAATAAAAATACGTCAACGACATGGACGGTGAGATGGTTGCCAAGATTTCCAAATTTGCCGACGATACCAAGCTTGGTATGAACGTTTCAAAGGATGGAAATACTGCCCGCCTGCAGGAAGATCTTGGGAAGAGTGGGGGAGTGGTCTGACACGTAGCAAATGCCTTTTAACGTGAACAAATGCAAAGTGATGCATATCGACCACCGAAACCCCAAATCTCAGTAAATCCTTAAGGGCACTGCCCTTGAATCGAGTGACACTGAGAAGGACTTGTGTGTTACTATCACTAGTGACCTCAAGTTCTCGAAACAGTGCATCGAGGCAAAGAAGAAAGCCCAAAGGATGTTAGGCTACATAAAGCGCCAGTTTGGATACCGTAACAAGGAGATAGTACTTTGTCTGTACAACACCCTCGTTCGGCCGCACCTGGAGTATGCCGTACAATTTTTGTAGTCCTTCGTTTCGAAAGGACATCGCAAGGTTGGAACGCGTACAAACTAGGGCAACCAAATTGATTACCTCTATCTGACATAAAGTCATGAGGATAGACTAAGGGAATTATATCTGTTCTCGCTGGAAACCCGTAGACTACGTGGTCAGCTCATTGAAGTTTTCAAAATACTTCGAGGGTTCGACAATGTTGACTACCGGGATATTTTCACACTGAGTGAGAACAGAACGCGCAATCATGGCTTCAAACTTGAACTAAAGCGTTACAACCGCAATCTGTGTGGAAATGTTTTCACCTACAGTATTTGCGGTAAGTGGAACGCACTTCCAGTGGAAGTTGTCAACAGTGAATCTGCTGACCAGTTCAAGTCAAGACTAGACAAAGTCTTGAAAAGTGGCCGTTTATGGACGCAAAGCAATTGAGCAGCCATGTGCCTACTCGATTGCTAGTCCAAAGGTACCCTCTTTGAATGGACCCTTAGGTCTCCTAGGGTACTTTCTTCCCTTGTAACTCCTTGTAACTCTCTTCCCGTTGAAGTATCACTCCTGTTACTATCTCAAAAAATGATAGGCTTTCGCATGATTAGTTTCCTTGTAGTATTTATCATCACTTCATTTTTAATCCCCTCTGTCGCCTTACGCTTTTAATTTAATTTAAAAGATTTAAAGTCTTTAAAATTTTCTCTTAACTAGAGTGACTCACATTCGATTTAAGGTAGGCTGTTGTTCCCTCCATTTTAAAGAATTCAAGAGTAGACCCAATTTACATCGTCGAGCTCATGCTCGATCTCCTCGCTCCCGTTCCTTTGGAAGTTCTGTAAAGGAATATTTCTGCCCCGATTCATGCATTCATGAGGTCTTTTAGTTTGCATTTAACGCTAATTACAGCACAATGAATCGGTAATATGGAACATCAGTCACTTCTTTTGTCGAGTTATCAACGCCGGGATGTTTTCTGTTATATGTAGTTGTTCTTGACTTCTCGGTTATCTTAGATACTATCGAGTACACTGCCTTTCTATGCCTACATGAATTTCTAGTTCCGCCATTAATTGGTACAATCCACCTTTGTCTAAATTGAACGCTTTAGATCGGCCAGTGTGACCTTTGTTAGCACGAAGGTACGGTCCTTCGTCTGCTTTTCTTTCGCATTTATCTTCCTTTTGGCCTTTTGATGTGATACTTAGGTCTTTCATTTTATTTCTTTGCTACTGCTACTTAAATCTACCTATCGCTAATTATGTCAAATGTTTTTTTAATAAATTTATTTTTAGTTTTCTTATATAATTAGAAGACCACACAAAAATTAGCAAATTACTTTTCGGTAACCCAAATATTTTATATCCATTGAATAATGCGATTATGAAAACGCATGGATATAAATATATTTCCAAATATTCAGTACTGCCAAAAATATCAGAACCCCTGTGGCTTTGTAGCAGGGGGCGTTATCCTGCATGAAAATTGCAGGTTGTGGACGGAGGTTCACATTTGTAGCACGTATGCTCTCGCATCAATTACTTGTACACTCACTGTGCCCTGTAAATGCAGTAGTGATGCAGTGCCTTCTACTGAAATCACCTCCTTGACCAAACTTCCTACCTATTTTGGTACAAATGACACAATTTCTCCTCCTATGCGACGAAATAACCGTTGTTTGAGTTTAGCTGGACGATAGTTGGCATTCTTTGCTAGGAAAACATTGCCTTTTCTCTCCACAAGAAAACTGAGCGTTCGGATCATTTTTGACACTTCAATCTTTATAGTAAATTGTATAACCGATGATAACCTTTGTTTTATTCATTCAAATCTACACAACCTTTATACTTACCCAGGTAACCCTGTGAGTTAACATTTACCAATTTTGAAAATCATAGATCATTTCTGGTAAATGTTAAGGAAGATATTGTGACATAAATACAGGTGTTCTGACCTAAACATTTGGACGGTACTCTATTTATGTGTACAGATAAGTATGTCCATAACTAAACATGTATTTATAAATGGATGTTTTTTTTTATTAGCTGCTTTAGCAAACGTGGAAAAATTGAGGTTAAATGACTTATCTACCTACCGAAACCCCTCTTATAAAGCGTCCTTCCCAACAGAACCCTCCTGTTCTCTCGCCTCTTACAAAGCAATTGGGATATTCACTCTTTTCTTTATAGCGCCCGAAGCATTCTCAAGATTGGATCGAAATGTCGCTTAGACCAGATTGTTTCATTTTTATTTGTCAATTGTTTCAGATGAGAATTATTTAAATAAAATCATGAGATTTAGAATAGACCAAAGCAATAAATGACGAGAGCAGGTTGTATGCAGCCAAAATATAATCGTTTTATCAAAAAAGCAGACTTTCTTGAAAAGTGTCTCCCTACTCGCTACCCCCTAACTAGGACTGAGATAGATTCTTGGGACCCCTCCTCGCTATCCCATAACTGGCGTAGATTTTCGGTGCCCCTGCTTGCTATCCTCTAACTGGGATAGATTCTCAGAACACCTCCTCGCAACTTTCCCTCCACCCACCAACTGGCTTATATTCTCTGTACCCATCATTACTACCCCTCAACTTGGGTTGCTTCTCGATTCTCGTTACCCCTCATTGCTAACCCCCAACTGGAGTAGATTCTCTGGACCCTAATTTTCCAGAGCGGCGGATTGGTCCCGACGCCCAGTTAAGTAGCCTACGCCACTAATCGGATTCGATGCCTCGAATTATTTCGTTATTAAATTGGTCCATTAGAGAGCCACTCGTACCACCTCAAGAGAGTGTGGATTGTAAAGCCCTTCGGGGGGATTCAGCAAAATGGAAAAGTGGAGTGTTGGGTGTGTGAATGTAGGAAAAAGGAAGATACAAACGTGGTGTGATTGGCTATATATGCATTGAGGTATACGGATGAAATTCCTTACTCACACGCGTCAGAATCGGCGCATCGTCATTAGCGGCTAGGTCCCTAAGAACGGCTTAACTTTTGTCTCCGTTTGCGCTTGGAATAGAACTCGGTACTTCGCCGTAAAAACCCGATTTCCCAGCCATTTTGGCGAGCGAGACTTCGGTTTCTTTTGGTCGGCTGCAAAAAGAAATCTTCTCTCGAAATTTCATCACAATATACTTCGAAGCCGCAGCACGCACAAAGTTTGGTAAGAGAGATCTGTCAAGAACGTCAGGAAGTTGTAGGAAGTAAAAATATTGTTGAAGATTAATAGTCACAGATCCCCTTGCTGGTATTGGGGCCATAAGGGTAAACTGGGAGCGTTGGAACTGGGAGGACGAACGATACTCCAGATGTCAGCCACAGCAAGGTTGCCCAACCAACTCCTAAATTTCAGGTGCGGTAGGAGTGAGTCCCCCTTACCCAGCCCTGACCAGGAATAAATGGACAAAATCTGGTTGGCGAGTAAGATGCGCAATTAGGCGCCGACCAAGAATTTAGGTGAGAAGAAGCTTGTAAAAAAGTTACGAAATAGGTCTAAATAAAAATGTCTAGAGGGAAAAAGTCCCGGTAGTTTCAATCTAGTTTGGGACTCTCAATACACTGGGGTCTGGAGTTTGTGCAGCTCCTTCATATGTCAGCTGTAGCAGTCTCCCGGGCGTTTCTCTGCGAAGAGCTACAAAAAGAGAAAGATTTATGCCTCGAGATCGAAAGAACTTGATGAACTGGTGGCAAAAATCTGTGATATTCTGTCCAATTTTGAGGACATATCATCATAGTTCTATTATTTAAACAAGTGTTGCCCTGAGATGAATATAATTGATGCTTCATCATATAAAACAGCACATATGTTACTAAATGACACATTAAGCTTCGCCTTGTAAATAAAAGCCATTTATCCGCTTGAATTAAGAAATTTAGAAAACAGCAGTGTCAAATTTTGTCTAGTGTTTTGCTCTACTTTTCAGATAAGAATTACTGAGAGCAACCTTTATATAACACTAGAGCTAACACATAACTTATCTATTCCTTCGATCAACAAGCATTTAATTTCCGCTGCTTGCACAGAAATCATATTTTCTTGCTTCCAGTAGTGAAAGAGGTGTATGAGGAATACAATAACATGCAATTGACAAATGAATAGGATAAACGCATTTATACACATAATTTCAAGGGTCTAATGGCTGGTATGAGGAGTTCAAGAGAGTTTGTTCTATTTGTTTCTTATTAGAAATTATTTACATTGAAAAATATTTGTCTAGTCGAATTTTAAACGTTAACTAACCTTTCTTCCACTACTCAAATAAAAAGACTATTCATCATTTGTGGGGGAGGAAGAACTACAGCCCGAAAGGTAATAAAGTTAATGGTACCTCAAAAAAGGGAATTGTCGTAGAAAAGGCTCCCGACTATATACTATATATCTATTCTTTGTGGGGATTATTCTATATTCGAGTGCGGGGTTGATCAGATGGCTGAGAATGACTACGTTAATAAATAGGTCTGTAGAGGGCTTATTTATCTTTAATATACTTAAGAAGTGGAACGGAGCCCAAGGATAAATGATATTGTAAGCATTAATAAAATAGAAGAAAAAATTAATTAATCTAACAAAACAACACATGGAAAGTATTTACATGACCGAGGATTAAAATGGGAGATACAAATGAAATGAAAAGGTCATGGGATAAACTTGACTAAGCGGGGGATTAAAATTTGGAGGGATTTAAATGACATAACAAACAAGAAGGGAAAGGGGCGGCTAAATCCATGTTAAAGGACGGAGTTACGTTGGAACAAAGTTAAAGAGTTAAATGCAATTCGTATCTTACGTATTTATAAGGTCGTCGTGCAGAGGAAGGCGATTTGAAGGAATGGCTTCGGTCCGACTGGCGATTTCCTTACCAGGAGGAGGGTTTTTTAGGGGGTTGTCCTTAATGAAGGGGGAAGGACTGACTTCGAGGAGTGAGAGCAAAGTGGGGCTTGGAAGTACGAGCGATCTTTGAGACAGGATATCGGAGATGTTCTGGATGAACAATTGAGGTTTTTGGTGTAACTAAGCGTTCTCTTAAAGAACGTTGAAAGGAGGGGAATTAAATTACCACTGACGTGATATCAGGGGAACGAGAACCGTTTCTTATCAAGCGGGCTCGAATAACAATGACTGTTCTAAAGTTGTTCTCTTCTGAACACTTGTAAATTATCACTGACGTGATATCAGGGTAGCGAGAACCGTTTCTTGTCGAACGGGCTCGAAGAACAATGACTGTTCTAAAGTTGTTCTATTTCTGAACAACAGGCGGGGCCTGTTGACTTGGCGTGTCAAGGGGCACAAACTTTAGGCACTCAAAAATATATTGTCCTCTTCTGGACAATAAGGGGATCCTCGGGGTAGAGTTCCTAGTTGCACAAGGGAGACCGGATCGGCGTAATGCCTCGCGAAGATAATCGGTATCTGCCTCAAATGCGAAATTCTATCGTATAAATAGCCAGAGCCAGCCCCTCGGGGTAGGGGACAATGGGGGACTTTCATGGAATGTCCCGGTAGCGCTTGGAAAAATCTTATCTTCCCATAAGCCTAATTCAATCTGGCCAGATCGACGCCTTGAGGCAAACGGGAAATTAAACCTCCTTGATTAAACTTGAAGCGGGAGAAGATGATACTCGGGAATGGTGGGCGATAAGAATGCCGTTCTACTCTATCTCGCAGGATGCACGTGGAAAGCATGAGTTTCAATATGTGATAGAAGCGAAGCGCGGCCGCCTTAGGGCAATTCTATCACAGGAATGTAGTACACACTTTTTTAGTAGATGCATTCTCCATGTTTCTCCAGAGGCTCTCAAACTTGAACGTTTTCACTAAATTTCCATCCGTGGTTAGAACTAAATTGGATATATTTTGACCTCTTGTTGATTCATCGACCTTTTGAGAAAGAAAGTTATCCTTTATAATGTCCATTACCTTTTCTCTTTACCTGTTTGATGTGCTTCCTATAAATTCGACTTTTCGAAAAGTAAAATCACCGCATATGATTGCTGTATGTTGCCTAATAATAGAAGAGAGAAAATCAAATAACTTCTTATCCTCAACTTCGATTAAGGCTGGTAGTCGTGAAATGTTTGCGATGTGCTGCTTATCTCGAGCTCAACTTCTAAAATCTCCGTTTACATATTCACTATGAATGTGCACCATACCTGAGTATACATAAAGTAGAACCAAAAGACTTGCTCAGCTCTTGTCTGTATTGAAAATTTTATAGTAATCCATATTAAAATTACCTTTAAAATCCCTTCAGGATGTATCGAAACATGTTTTACTGATTGATATAATATATAAATTTTCCAACACGAGACTAACATTTGAATTCAGATAATTTGTTTCTTATATTTTGAGCGTTTGCGTGGAAGCAATTAACTTTATTAGCTCTTAACGTGACGCGACCATTTAGCAGCAGACCTGTTCGTTTCCCAGGCTGCTGTAATCTCACGTTTTGAGGGTTGGGGTTTTATTACACGTTTCCGTTTCTTGTACTGCAGAGTCGTTCGACCTAATCCTCTCTGTACCATAAAAAGAGAAGCTAGTCCGCAAGGTAAAGGTCCTTCTGCTCATTTTTAAAAACCTGCCCTGGAGGTGATTCCCCACTGCCCATAACTTATCAATTACCGAGTCTCATTTTCATTTTCCTATTTCATTAGTCCATGTCCGATCTGCTCATTGCAATTGCAAACTACCCCAATCTTGACCCGTGTAGATATTTTTGTAATTACCTTTTGTAATTAAATCATTTATTTTGGGGTAATCTCTTTAAATAACCTTGAAGGATTCCTGGCTTTTTACGAACCCTTTAAGGCCAACCTCACGCAATCGCTTACGCCCCCTTTCGTTTGAGCGTCCCATTGAACTGGAGCAAGGCTTACCTCGCCACTCTTCATTCACGCGCGGCCTTTTAGCTTTCGGCCGCTGATTTATGCGTGTATGGACCCACGGACTAGGTTGTACACCCATAATTCCTCGACAACTTCTGACTATTGAACTACTATTGACTACTGATAAATATAATAATTTTTTCAGTGTTTCTACATTTAGTTTTATCCAATATATTTTACGGCCATTCATCCTTATTAAATAAACAATATATTTTATATTTCTATGCTGATTGAAGGATATTAAAGGCATATTTTTATATCAACAGAATTTATTGTAACAAAAAACAAGCAAAGAAATTAAACTTTTGGCTGGAATTTCTTCTGGCTCTTCAAGTAGATAGACTTCATTGAAAAATTAAAAAAAAATGTTTTAGTGACTATGGTAGAGCAGCTTTGCAGCCATCCCCAGCTCTATCTCGCTCGCACTAAACTTGTTCCTAAACGGGATCGCTGGATGTGGTAAATTCACACTGGTTCCTTGTTCTTGTTTTCAATCTACGCCTCTCCTCGGAAGCCTATCTCTCCAAACTTAGGGTCTCTTGTCCCCGCGCTATAGATAGGGCCAACACGATGAAATTGTATATTTATTTTGTTTGTTTAAGTCTAGAATACGGATGGAAATTTTACGCATTCGCAGCAGAACGTGAATAGCGGAAGGTGGGCTCAATCCACCGCACCACTTTTCATTTGGCGACCGGTAACTTTCACATATTTCCTATTGAGGGCGTGATTGCTTCTGCCCAGAACGTCATCTTGTAAGATACCACGTTTGATTATTTGGAGCCAGACCTCTGCCCCAAAAGTTATTACCTTGGCAGTAGAAATTATTTTTTTAAACAGTTCGTGTCACGCTGGGACCGTGCTAGTGTAAACGAATAATAATAATAATAAGTCTTTTTAATACGATCTTCAAGGCCTGAGGCCTTTCCAGAGCGCACGTTGTGCTGAGATGAGAATAGAAATTCAAGAGGGGGGAGAAGGCAATACTGAAAAGATGCCTTTTCAGGAGACGCTTAAATGTGGTAAGAGAGGAAGAAGACCTGATTTCAGCAGGAAGAGCATTCCACAACTTAGGGGCGCAGATTGAGAAGGAGAAGTCTCCCATCGAGCAGAGATATGAATGAGGAATATTCAAAAGAGGTGCATGTGATGACCGAAGGGCCCGAGGGACATAGAATGGCGAGAGGTCAGAAGAGAGGCAAGATGGGGCCTTGTGGTTTAATGCCTTAAATGTGAAGAGAAGTATCTTGAAGTGAGTATGGAATCTGACAGGAAGCCAGGTCAGTTCATGCAGCAAGGGTTTTGAGGGCGAGAAGTGAGGGTGACGGAGAAAAAGCCGGGCGGCACAGTTCTGTACAAGTTGAAGGGGGCGGAAAGAGGAGGATGGCAGATTCACAAGCAGTGAGTTACAGTAGTCAAGGTTTAAGGTAATGAAGGCATGAACAGCAGCTGACATTGCGGATATGAGGCTTAAAGGAGAGATGCTCATTAAAAACAACACTTAGATTCCTAACGCAGTCAGAGAAAATGATAGTATTACCGCCCAGAGTAAGCGAGGGAAAGAGAGATTTAGATTTTTTGACAACAGCAGGGTTGCTGACGAGGAGGACCTCAGTTTTGGAGTGATTAAACCTGAGGAAGTTGATAGAGAGCCAGTCAGAAATGAAGGAGTAGGCAGCCAGGAGGTCAGTGATAGAGTAGGCGAGAGACGTGGGGGATGATGAAACGAAAATTTGAGTGTCATCAGCATATAGGTGGAAGGATAGACCGAGATTACGGAGAAGGGAACTAAAAGGGAGAAGGTAGATACAAAATAGTAGAGGACCAAGGACAGAGCCTTGTGACACTCCAAAGCGAATGGGGGTAGAGTCGGTTGAAACGTCGTCAATCAGAACGGATTGGGTACGAGACGAGAGGTATGAGCGGAACCATTCAAGCACGGTGCCTGATATGCCGAGGAAAGAGTGGATACGATCAAGTAGGACGGTATGGTCAATAGTATCGAAGGCAGAGGAGAGGTCGAGTAGAACTAGGATGGAGACACAACCCCTGTCCGCGGCTCTTCGTAAGCAATCGGACACATTGAGAAGGGCGGTTTCTGTGGAGTCGCCTGACTTGAAACCAGATTGATAGGTTTCATCAATGTTACAGGCCATGATATGACTGTTGATGCGTGAAGCAACCACTCTCTCCAGAACCTTAGAGAGGAAAGGAAGTGGCGAAATCAGGCGATAATTGGAAGGGTCAGTGGGGTTCAGTTGAGGCTTTTAAAGAATCGGACGGATGTGGGCACGTTTGAAGGAAGTGGGAACAATACCAGTTGCAAGTGAAGTGTTGAACAGGTGAAGAAGCGTTGGAAGGATAGCAGGCAGAATTTTACATAACAGTTTAGGCGGAAAAATGTCCTTTGAGAAGGCCGATTTCTTAGAACGCGAGAGCAGGGCTGTAAGCTCCAACGCGGTCACAGCGGGTAAGACGATAAGCTGCTTAGGCGGGGAGTCAGGGAGAATGACAGGAGCCGGGACAAAAGGCTAAGGGAGGGAGGCACGGAGGTTAATGACCTTATCTGCAAAGAAATTCGAGAGAGTAGCAGGGCTAATGGGTGGGGAGACCTGGGCTGGGGAATTAAGACGGAAGAGCAGACGGAAGACGGTACGGGGATCATTCCTATTATCAGTAAGCAGATTACGTGAGTAGGCTTCACGAGGAGATGTCCAAAGATGAGTTCGGCTTCCGTGCCATTTCAACCTTTTTGAAGTCATCGGGGCTCTATCAGGCGCTGCGTCTATCTTAACTGCAAGCTAGTTGAAATAAACAGATCAGTACGGGAGATAACGCGTTGCGCCCGATCCGGAGACCGGATTTTGATCTTTAGCGAACGGATTGGGATCTTTAGCAACTCATATAGTGCCCTAAGTGCTATTGGGTGATTGGAATCAGTAAATCACCTGGTTTGTGGTATCTGTAACACCACGATTTCTGGGGAAAAACACGCTGATAAGGAAGCCAAATTGTCTGCGACGACTAGGCGATCAGACCAGCGTTTTGCTCTTCCTCATAGTGAATATATGGGAAGAATCAGATCAGTTCCCTGGGTTGCCAAAATGATAATATGCGACCGTACGGCGTCTATTACCTTGGACTTATCCCCCAATACCGCGACGGCTTCAGGTTGCTTTCTATCGTCTTTGATTGGGCACACTCGTGGGACGCGAAGACACTTGATGTAACACTTCCCTGCACCCTACTCCCACGAGTGTGTAGTCTCCAAACTGTTTGGTATTTTCTGGCGGATCTTCGAGCACATAACCTGTCCTGCTCCATTTTATTTAACCTTTCTTTGTGTCAGGTACTTGTTCGGGTGACAGGGGTAGGGTGCTCCATGCGACGCTGGAACTTTTTGTTTTTTCTGAATTATTTTACTTGTTCGTTTAGGGGGGCATTTTTTTGTTTTTCTTTTATTTTTTTAATTATACCCTAGACACTTGGCTCAATTATTTCGGCGACTATGCTCTTAGTGGTAGTCGCCAGATAAGCGAAATTATAAAAATGAGAAAAAAATTATGGTTTAAGATGGAAAAATTTCTACACTATATTCTCATGAATAAGCCTACTTTTATATAGTTCAATCCCTGGTCTTTTGGAGTAAACATACTAATTCTTTGATGCTCTTCTAATATGGGGTCTAGCGACATTTTTGATGTTCTAATCTGACGTCGAACTAAATTGCAACTTTCTTAATATCATTTCAAGTGGTGTTTAGTTTGAAATTTCGGAGATAATTTAAAGTATGACTATTATTTACTTTCGCGCAACTTAAAATTATACTACCGAGAATCTTGAAATATTTAAATAAAATATATAAATCCTACCACTTTAATTAATCTTTAATTAAAAATCTACCTACCCATTTCTCAAACCTCTAACTCTCTCTCCGTGAAATGTTTAGAACGCCCAAATTGACGTAGATTGAAAATTAGAACATCAAACATCTCGATCACCCGCATTTTAGAACATCAAATATTTTGGTGCACCAAATATTTGAAGTGCACCGACTTTTTTATAGAGTTCATGTATAACGCGCTCCTATATTTTGAGTATTTATGCTCAGCCTGATAGAGGTGAATATTTCAGTGCCTGATAAAACAGACGCATATTTTAGCAGAATATGTATTGAGAAAACCAGATTAGAAAGGGAATATCTAGCCTATAAGAAGTAGGTTAAAGTAAAATACCAGTACTTTTAAAGTTAGGCAACGCTACCGAGAGAGTGTTGGCCTTCATTTAATTTACTTTCTCAGAAAAGGCTTGAATTTTGACCCATCACACCAAAAGAAATTAAATGTTCACAGTGATACTGCCTATATCATGGTGCTGTACTCGAAACCACTGAGTGCTTCTATGGTAAAGTGTTGCGGTCCCACCCCACTCTAAAGGAACTAATTTCTTTAAGGAACCCTGCAGTTTCAGGAGAGATACATGTCAGATCCCAAGGGTCTCGACTTCCCACTTTGGTTGGGTAACTTTCACACTTTAGAAATCTAACCAATAGTTTCTTTATGGACTTCATTTGATGTATTTTCTTACGAAGAAAAAGATATTAGTGTTCATCATGTTTTGCATTAATGCGAAGCATATGTGGCTATGCGGTGCAGCGCTGTCATAAGAAATATTGATACAAGAATGCTCCAATCAGTCCATCAGGATCCAGTGGCCACTTTGCCGTTGCAGTTAGGTGTTCATAGTCATTAGCTCTTCTGAGCCGCTTCCACAAAGAAACCATATCAGAATCTAGAAACGCGCTTTCCACTTGTTTTTCTCTATAAAATGGATGAGGAAATCACTTTAGAGTCATTTGGTCATAAATTAGCAGAGGGTCCCCATGGTTTACTATGAACTCAAGTTGAAAAATATTTTTTATTATACATTTTCCTCTGGGGAAATTTGAAGCGATTATTAGATCCTTTTTTTCAGAATATAATTCAATTAACTTCTGTATGTTCATTTATCTTGAGTTGAATTTCAAGAGAAACACTAGATATACTGATGACTAACTACGATTATGTTAATAGTCGCTTTTACTCTTGTGCGTCACATTAACATAAGTCAATAGTAAAAGGCACAAGATTTGCTGACCAAAAGTCGCGTGTTCTCATTTATTCTGATTTCTGACCTTACGACCTTATATACTTTCAATAATTCTTGGACTAGGCTTGTCAGGACCTTGGAAATTACATCATTCAAAAGTGAATGCAAAACAACACAATGGTTGTAAATTTCGTAAGAATCGGCCAAATAGTTATGATGTTATTGCAAAATAATTTCAGGGCTAACCTTGAAGGGACTTTGGCAATTATACCATTAGAAGGAGGATGTAAAACAACATGAGGGTTTCAAATTTTGTTAGAATCGGACAAATAGTTATGATGTTATTTCCAAAACAAAATAGTCCCGAGCTAAACTTGAGAGTACCTTGTCAATTATATCATCCAAAAGAGAATGTAAAACAAGATAAGAGTTTCAAATTTCATTAGAATCGGCCGAATAGTTACAATGTTATTACCCGCAACTAAAAATCAGAATTTATAAATAGAATTACGCCCTGTGCTATATCAAAGCTATTGCTAGAACGAATTTAGAAAATTTGTTTGATATATTTAATTTGGGCATTTTCGACAAACGCAAACGCAGAAAACTGAGTAATTTAGAACACAAAATTCAATTAACTATAATTACTATGGTGTCGTTTAAATAAGCCCCTGACTAATATTTTTAGATCCCAGAGAGTATAAAACGCAAAGCTTAATATCTTTCTTTGGTCTAATCTTATTTTTATCTATCAATGAAATTAACAACGTCAAATAAAGTTAGCATCTACAGACGAGTAATTACATTCCATGAAGACAAATTACATGTCAAGGGTATGTTTCTTTTCACCCATCATATTTCAGCACAGATTTACAATTTTGTGTCTGCAATCTACGATCAGACGTCATAAAAAGCCATTGGGGTCGAAACTGACCCAAGGATGTTAAATTACATTTCGATTTATCTCCTTTAATGGGATGTTCAGCTAAATTTTTAATCCTTTTGAATGTATCTGTTTGAAAATTCAATGCAAATGACGGGTTTCAGATGCTTAACTTTTAATAGAACTATTTGGCTTATAAAAACATACCTTTCGCGAACTCTTTCGGTAGAAAGAATGAGAACTAATAGATGTTTTTCCTCCTGCTTCGCTTTACTGCTTTTATGCGTGAAAGCATAAGTTAGAAAATTGCAATATGAAATAAAGCTAATTATCACAAGGTTTCTGTGAGCCAAGAAGAAAATTGCCAAATTTGAGTACATTCACACTTTATTAGAGGCATTTCTTTTTTTCCTCGACATATATCTACATAAGCTACATATGTATATCTCAATCCTAAAACCTTTTGTATGGATAGAGTAGGTGCTACTCTACCAGAGCCAAGACAAGTAAAGAAAGTGTCTGATGTATTAATACGAGTTCATCGGAGAGGGACAAAATATTTCATTTACTCTTGCAAATACATTTATATTTCGTTAAAACATTTACTTTCCCTAAAAATTAAGACTTAGAAGAGCTTGTATATTCCACACTTCGATATGTTCAGATTGATAGATTAATTAATATATGTAATAAAGTTTAATCAGCTATGTACCTTTACATTCTCACGCCATTCTTATTTAGACATACAAGAATACAGATGATATTCTGGGATGAAATGTTTAATAAAAAAATAATATTCTCGAACATTTACGCAATGAATTTAACATAACATTTTTTATACCATCTCATGCTTGGGTTTTAATTTTAAAATACGGATAGAAAGGTGGTTAAGAATCATTATAGGCTTATAGCGTAAATGTAAAAAACAGAAAAAAACAAAGATAAAAATTGCCAAAATTGAGGAGAAACACCTATCCAGGATGGGCTTTTTCTCAATGGATAAAGAAATGCCACCTGACATTTTAATGAATAACTAAAATAAAAGAACAAAAAGGGTCAAAGACGTTGAAGGTTAAAATGCATGCAAGAAAAAGTGTGTATAGAAAGTACAGCACTGAAAAGCTCGAACTTGAACACATGTGCGGGGTTAGCTCGAAAGTGTAATATTGATAATAAGGTTACTCCGATGGTGAGGATAGAGAGAGACGAGTGCTACCACACATACTTTATTCCAATAAGAAAGTTTAAAACGTTGAAATAACGACTGTTATATAGCATTTGTCCCTCTCCGTACTCTGCATGAGATTAACATGGCATGTTTACCAATATTGCAAATCTATAATTCTCGAAAGTATGCATTTTAGTTAGCCATTTCCCCTTGAGAATAATCGACTATGTTAAGATTATTTTTTATTAAAACTGGACATTTCTTCAAGATGAATTAAAAATCATTATTTTTTTAAAACATTATTTTTAATGAAGTGGTTGCGACCAAGATACTATTTACAAGAGTCCAATAGAACAAATATGTTAGCCTAATAAAACTTTTCCACCACAACTACCGCATTAGACGAGCCAGGTACCTGGTTTCTTTACTCTTGCTTCGCATATCTTTCTTACACCACATTTTCATTTTTGTCCACACATACCTCTCTCTCATCTTCTTCGACTCTCTTTTTTTTCTTCTTATAAACTAAAGTAAAATAAGAGAATCCCCAAATTCCCGCAACTCCAAATTCCTTATGTTGAATTTTCTTCCAACCAGCTCAAAATCTCTTAATACCCCTCCTCAATTATTCTACGATAATGCCAAATTACTATTAATTCATGCATGGCTAAAATCCTAATAAAATTGCCAGCCGGTTTCCCCAGAAAGATTCAAATCATGCATATTCTCTATAATAAGCTAAATAGCACAGAATGTTCCGATTTTATCATATTAGCGAATTTCGGGAGATTTTTCTTTACATATTCATCTCTCCACATCGTGAACAGGCACCAATCTCCTTGTTGATCTCTCCTTCCGGAAGCCTGAAGGGTGTTTCTTTATAAATCTGTTGTAGGAAGATTAGACGAAAGGGAAAAGTGACAAGGATAACTATAATTAATTGTAGAATATGAAACGCGATGAAATCTTGGATATTTGTTTGTATTTCTTGCAAACAATTCGTGGGGCAGTTTCTTGGGGGGCGCCAGAAGCCAGATATGTTTGAATGGCGTTTCCTGCTCATATGGTCTTGTTTCATTTCGGGTTTTTTTTCTCATCCCTTAATGGGAAATCATGACAGCTTAATCAGGCGCTAGAAGGCAATTAATTGTTAATTATTTATTATTATTAATATATTAGGATAATGGAAAAGGTTTGTTGCTGTAAACGACTGCAAATACTACTGGACAATACTCGTCGGCACTTAACTCTTGTTCTCCAAAGATGTACACGAACGTGCATTTAAGATTATTCGCAAGGTGACCTACCTTCTACGAGACACAATATAGTTGGGAGAGTTGCACACCCACCTAGTATCTAACATCTGAAGTGGTCTCTTCTTTAGGTTATTCACCATATGCAGTTTCCAAACATTTTCACTTCCCTAATTTTACAGATTTACATACTGACCTCCTTAACACAAATTATGTGGATGCTCACTTTGTTCTACGCTCGTCTTTATTAGACGAGCCCTTTTTATCATTCCCTTTTCTCCATTGGTATGTTTTTACCCAATTCCCTTACTGTACAATGAGGATTTGCATTTATCAATAAAAAGCGAAGAAGCAGATATTTCCAGAAAAGAAGAAGAAAGCAGGCAAGAGAAAGTGGAAAGTTAGTCGAAAGGAAAATCTATTGAAAGTACTCTGGCCCGAGTTGACAGGTTTGAGTGACGGAGACCCCAGGCATGCAACACTTCCTTCCGCAACGAAGGAAGGTTCCCGCCCGACGGAAGCAATGAAGAAACATTTGTGAGGAGACTCGGTTTCGCCGCTCAACGAGGAAAACAGGGCGAAGACCAGGAGGGTGGCATTGGTTAACTTCCCTCTCAATGGAGTTCTAACTAGATTGTGAACTGATATCCGTAGTGGGTTCTCCACTATTTTTGGTTCTAGTTCTAAACTGAATTCTGAAAAGCGTTCTGGACTGCCATCTAGTTAGTCGTAGCGTGTGTGAGTGGGTTCTAGACCAAATTCTAAAGTGAGGTGGTGACGGAAACAAGACTCGGATTGCACGGGATGAGAAGATCTTGCAGCGCGGCGATAAGATCTTGCAATGGTAGTCGATTACCTCAAGGAACAGCGAGGTGAGGTTGGAGCAAGATGAATTACTCGTGGGCTATGTAGCGAGATACACTTATGCTTGGGGAAGTGCACTCGGACAGGGCGACGTACTTTCGTGAACGGGATTTGAGGAGTATGTAGCACGAACTCCTCGAACAAACCGCTTCATGAACTTGTCTAGAGAGCAGGGGTTCTTAACCTTTATTCAGTCATGGAAACCTTTAAGAAGGTGATGAAAGCTATGGACCCACTCCAAGGAAATTTTAACATAAAAGTCATAAAAACAACTTTGCATGCAATTAATGTATGTACTTTATTTTATTGACATAATATAATTATGATTGCCTCATACATGTAAGCCTATAGCATACAAAAGTATAGATAAAGTAAACAATCTTAACAAATAACTCACTCCTTTTCAATTTAAAAGTAAATTATACTCATTCAAATAAAAGAAATACAGTCATCTTGTGCAAATAAACAGTTATTTTTATTCTGCTCAAATATACCACAAATACTACTTTCTCTCTTGTTTGCTAGTTTATTTTAGTGAGACGGTTGTTTTTGTTTGTCTTGAATAAGAAACTGAAACTGTGGAGTAGTCTTTGATAAGTTGACACGCATGTCATCTCTGAAGTCCAATTTGTTTCGACTTTTCGTTTTGATAGAAACAACTGCTGTTAACCCTGATTCACAAAGGTACGTAGTAGCAAAGGGAATCAAAGCACTCATAGGTCGCTCTACCAGACGAGGGTAGGCTTGTGTCAACGCACACCAGAATTCTCTAAGACTCTTCAAGTTGAATTCACTTCGTAAGATTTCCTTTGTCCCCAGGTCAATGAGGTCATTTTTGGCAAGGTCTTCATCACTGATACAGTCTATGTTGGCTAGATAAGGATTACGAACCCATGTTTCAACTTGAAACCCATCGATTTATTTTTTTAATCTGACCCTCACGAACCCCTTGAAACCCATCCGTGGACCCATCCATGGACCCCAGGTTAAGAATCCCTGCTATAGAGGATGGTCAAAAGTTCACGGTGGTGATCTAGCCGACAAGACCTTCAAACTTCAGGGGCTCGACTCGAGACGAAAAGAGGACGTATCTTCAACGGACGTGAGCTGTACTCTCTCTCTCTCTCTCTCTCTCTCTCTCTTTCGAGTAACGGGGGACCCTGAATATATATACTCAGCCGGCTAAGTCTCTAAAAGGCCTCCGGACACGGCTGCTGTTTCAAGGGAAATCCTGGCGCCGAACGGTTAAATAGGCCATGGGTAGTTGAACGGGGGTCAAAACTTACACAAAAAAGATACATGAGCGTTAACGGTAACAAAACCCACACACATCCGCTACCCGATTGGGGTTTTCATAAGCAAATTCACTGAGTCTACAACTAATAATTTATTTAGAATGGAGACTATAGAGGGTTAAGAATTCTTATTTTAATTGTGAAGATTCCCTACGGGGTTCCTACTAAGGCTGTCGGCAACACAATTCTCAGTCCCTTTTATATACAATATCCTAAATGATATTCTTGGGGGAGCAAGCTTCATCTCATTAGCAGTGCATTTTGGCTCTTTGAGTTTCTTAAATAGGTCAGGGGACGATGATCAGTTTCTACGATAAACTCCTTACCTAAAAAATGCATCAGGAATTTTTGAATCCTCTGCTGATAATTTACTCTACAAAGGTCTATTTCGGAAATGAATTTAGCCTCTTCAAATAAGTGTAAATTTTGGTATATGAGGGGAATAGGTACGGCAGTGAAAACGGTCACCGCATCAAGCTTTGAAAAATCGATGGGGGAACAGTAGTTAGAGTTGGAGGGTTCAATGAACCCCAATTTTAAAAGATTTCCACCTCGGTGTTAAAAGCCTGGCGTAAATGAATTGATAAGGGATAGGGCTTTGAACGGATGGGTTCATGGGTTGTGAGCGTGATTGTGTGCTCAAAGTGGGTGACCAGCCGGGTTTTTTAGAAATTACGTCTAGAAATTTGTTCAACAATTGTGCCAATTGCAACTTCATAGAGGGTACAAGTTGGGGGTCCATATCTAACTCAAAGGAAAAATCTTCTGGGGGGCATGTTAATGAGGGGAAAGGATAATCATTATCGTGCTAAACGCACACAAACTGAAGTGCGCTAAGGGCGTCGTAAGCGTAAAATGCTTCCATAGCTGTCTTTTCATTAAGGCCAACTTTATTGTTTATACAGGCGTGGCGGTGATACCGCTTTAACATCTTCACGTGGAACAGCTTATCTCCAGAGGGGGTTTTAATTAGATAGTCCACGGGGCCACGAGTTTCTAGGACGGGGAAGGGGCCTTTCCATTCATTAAGGAGCTTATTTGTATCGGTGGGCAAAAGGATCAAAACTTCATCGTCGGGCCGAAATCGTCTTTTCTTTGACTTTACGTCAAAAAAGGTACGGTACTTCTCGAGATTGAGATCGGCATTTTATACGCTATGTCCGCATACCCTTCTAGACGATTGCGGAGATCTAATAAATATGAATAGGAAGACTTTAATTCTTCATCCAGCCGGGGGTAGTTAACAGCTCGTTCAGGATGGTCATGGGGCATCGTGCATTCCTCCCATAGATGAGCTCGAATGGGGCAAATCCCAGGGTTCGATGAGGGATTTCCCTACAAGTAAAAGGAGCCACGGTAAGTACTTATGCCAGTCTTGGAGTTGAGCTTGGCACAGTATTTTTAACACGGATTTTAAGGTTCCGTTTAATTTCTCGCAGATCCCGTTCCCGGCGGGGTGATACGGGAAAGTAAACAGGGGTTTGATGGTCAAGAGCTTGCTGACCTGCTCCATCAATTCTGAGGTAATTGTCGGCCTCGGTTGGAAAGGCTCTCTTTCAGGATATCGACGCGGGAGAAAATAGAAATAAGGGCCTCCACACAGGTCACACTATCTATTCTCTTGAGAGGGACTGCTTCTGGGAATCGCGTGGAAAAATCCACAAAGGTAAGGACGTAAGAGTGTCCGTGGCTCGAGAGGGGATGAATCGGGCTGATCAGATCAACGACCACTCTTAAAAAGGGCTCAGAGATTATCGGGGTCTTCTGGAGTGGGGGCGGTCGTATACGCCCTTTTGCCGTTGTCTTCTGGCAAACATCGCAAGACTTACACAATTCAGCAATTTATTTAGCCTAGCCGGGCCAAAAGAAATATCGGAATATTCTTTGAGCCGTCTTATTATTACTAAAGTGTCCAGCCAATAGACCGTCATGGGCTAACTTAAGGACTTGGCGAACGTTATCGTGGGGAATACACAAATTATGAGTAGCGGGGCTACTCCCATCAACATAGGCACGGTAGAGTAGGTCTTCCTTAATGAGGTAAGAGACCTTCATTTTCCGCAGGCAGACTACTTTTCCTGACTCCTGGCTTTTTTCCCAAATGGAAAGAAGAGTTGCGCACTCTTTCTGGGCTTGAGCAAATGCCTTGCCATGGAGAGCGATGAAGTCTGGGTCATTGGGGGCTTCTAAGTGAACGGGGGACTCGGGATTCTTCTGGGCCTCGGCCCGAGCCCAGGTAATTACGGGCGGAACCACCGGAGTAGGGGTTATTTGTGTGCTCTGGCCGATCAACACGGCACAGAATTTGATTAGAGCCGCTACTATTCTGGCACATCCAGTAAAGTATTGGCATTCTAGGAAGCAACTGACGAGAGGGAAACGGTATGCTCGCCCAAGGTAGTCGTGGACCACAGCGTATTTGTGATGATCAGGGCCTACTGGGGAAAGCAGTTCGTCTGACACCACAATACAGGTGCAACCAGTGTCCCTTACTAACGTAGACACTCTGCATCCATTTACGGATCCATGCTCAAATTTTAATTTACCGGGGGAGTTCTTATTGGATAGGAAGTTTACGTGGTGTTCCAGGAGAGTATCCGACGAGACAGTTGCGGGGGCTTCCGGGTCAGAGGGTGGAGAAGTTGATGCGGCGCTTATTTGGTGAACTTGATGATTAGGAGCCGATCAGAATTAAAAATTTAGAGGGCAGTACGGTCTGGTGTGGCCTTCAGTGCCACAAGTAAAACAGACAATGGGTCTCGGGGGTACGCCGACGAAGTGGGAGACGTAATGAGGAGCTTGATATCACTCGGCTCAGACGGGGGTAGGTTCTTCGGTTTGGGAGGTCCGGGGATCTTCACATAACTGGAAGCTTTTTTATCGGGAACCGGAAGTTATTAGTCTTACTTTGGGGGGAAGGAGGATGTGGGTTTTTTTTGGGGGGGGATCCTGTGGGTAAAGGTTGTGACTGGCCGCGTAAACATCCGCCTCTTCAATGCATTCCTTAAAAGTAGTGCATCGCCTATCTTTAACTAATGCGTGGCTTTCGGGGGGTACCGACGCCAACAACTGATTCCTAAGGAAGAAATCAACGAGAGACTCAAATTCGCGGGTAACCTGGGCGGAATCTAACCAGAATTTGAAGTTCATCTTCCGGATGAAGCCAAACTGACGGAATGTCTGTCCGGGCTGAATTTTGGAGTGGCGTAACTTCAACCTATAAAATTCCGGGTTCATATTAACTGCAGATAAGAGTTCCGCTTTAAGGGTCGAACAATCTATAGTTGCTTCGGCGGGAAGGGAAATAAAAATTTCACTGAGTTGAGTATTGAGGAGGAGAAGTAATCTGGCGATAACATCGGCCTGTGTGTCCCAGTGATTAACGTCAATTTTTTTTTTCAAAATGCGTGAGGTATGCGCCAAAATCCGCACCATCTTTGAATGCTGGTAACTTGTCAGATGGGGACTATGGGGCTTCGGTTCTTGAACTGACGGAAAGGGTTTCAAGCTGTTTGCGACTGAGTTTGCGTTCGTGTTGCCAAACTCTTTCCCTTTCTTCCATCTGTCGCTGTTCTCTTTCTCTCTTTTCCACCTTTTCGTTTCTTTCCTCTTCTTGCACGTATGCAATAAGTTCATTGCCAGTTAAAGCTAAAGCTTCTCCCTGGCTCTAGAAGCGTTCAAAGGAAGACATCTTTTTAGCGTAAAATATCGTTAAACCGTGGAACGCGAAAAAAACTTACAGTTACGCTCGTGGTGCTCTTGCGATGGCAAAATTTTACGGAAAATTGACAAATATATTTCCTATAAATTTAACTCTGTATGATCAAAGGGGTCTGAAAATTTTTAATCCAGGAACGAATCGTCTCCGGAACGGACATCAAAAATAAATTGAAACTTACGGTCTCCGTGGCTACACAAAATTAAAAAAATAAAAGTAAATGACATAATAAAAGATTTGTTCCAATATCTTGGAATAACCTGAATGTCCTTGGCAAATGAAAATCATCAATTGACTGTTTTTTTAAAAAAGAAGACAAGGTTTCTTTGACCCAACAACCAACAAACAAACAAAAAAAACCTCTTTACCTGAGACAAGATCTTTAATAGATAGAGGGGATATATATATATATATATATATATATATATATATATATATATATATATATATATATATATATATATATATATGTCGCGGGTATAGGCCGAGTATGTATGTACGTTTGTTCCGTACATGAATAACTTCGTTCCGTTTTTTCTAAAAGTGCTATATTTTTTATTTATCTTTTGATTTGATTCTTTAACCCAGGAGGATTCGAAATATTATATATCTATTGCCTCATGCAGCGTTTCGAGGATTTATTTAAACAACTAGAGCAAAAATATACTTTGAATTACATAAAGAAATGAAATAATAGAACTATAAATATACTAAGGCTATACTAAGAGGATCTAAATAAAAATTAATACTACCAATGGGTACTAAGCGATTGTTGACGCAAAACTTCAATTTAGTATGCAATGTTAATTAAAGAACATAATTAATTTGGAATCCTTTTACCTTTAAACTGTGTGGAGTCAGGCGAGGAATGACCTTGAACGAGAATCTTGTTGAGGAGAGGGTGTCGCGGATGTGAAATTGACTTGGACGCACAGCTGTTCGTCTTGCTGAGTTAAGCCTGAGGTAGGCGAGGCGCGTGGCGATGCTTCTTGATTTGACGACATAAGCGAGGAAATAATGGAGGGAAGATTATTTCAATCCCTGGGTTACCTTTGTGGGCTTCTCGATGATGAGACTTGACCAAGAAATGAATCATTTCTTGAGTGGAGCTTCACTTTGGTATTCCTCAATGGTGAGGGATATATCTGGTTTTATTTTAAAACTGAGATAGGGGGTTTCTTTGACGAGATGGATCTGGAAGTGATTCTCTATTCCGATGGTCTACTCTTCGATGTGACCTAAAGAAACAGCCTTGGGAAGAAACTCCCGCTCGGTTCCACTTTTTCTTAATTCCCGGATTGACTCCTGTACTCGTCTTCTCTCGATGGCTAACTCGATTCTACTCTTCTTTGCTCCAGATCGAAGTATATATACCTTAATTATCACCGGGTGGATGGGAGATGAGTGCCCACCTTTAAGCCTCTCTCCTAGGGCATCACTTTCCAATGTTGTGACCCTTAGACCATATGGTCTCTTCTGGTTTACGTTGGAAAAATGGAAATTTCGTCTATTTGGGCTACGAAATCTGCTGATTAAAATGTTTCCTTGCGAGCGATATCGAGGCGTGTTGTGCCAAAGTAGCAAAAGTGGAGGGAGGGTATAGTATCGGCCCCTATGCCGCGTAGCTGTTGACGCTGTGTAACGGAACTAGCACCTGTTTGGTCCTTGCGATATTGGTTTTCCCACAATATATATATATATATATATATATATATATATATATATATATATATATATATATATATATATATATATATATCGAGGAATTATGGGTGTACAACCTAGTCCGTGGGTCCGTAAACGCATAAATAGGCCGCCGAAAGATGAGAGGCTGTGCGTGAATGAAGAGTGGGGAGGTAGGCCTCGCTCCAGTTCAATGGGACGCTCAAACAAAAGGGGGCGTAAGCGAGTGCGTGAGGTTGGCCTTAAAGGGTTCGTAAAAGGCCAGGAATCATTCAAATTTATTTAAAGAGATTACCGCAAAGTAATGATTTAATTACAAAAAAAAGGTAATCACAAAAATATCTATACCGGTCGAAATTGATGTATTATGCAATTGCAATGAGCAATAGGGAAATGACTCGGTAATTAACAACCTATGAATAGCTGGTAAGGACCTCCAAGGGGGATTTAATTAATGGGCGGAAGGACTTTTACCTTGCGGACTAGCTTCTCGGAGAAAGGGGAGGTGGTGACGGAACCAAGACTTGGATTGTACGGAATGAGAAGATCTTGCAGCGCGGCGATGAGATCTTGCACTGGGATTTGATTACCTCAAGGAACAGCGAGATGAGGTTGGAGCAAGATGAATTACTCGTAGGCTATGTAGAGAGATACACTTATGCTTGGGGGAGTGCACTCAGAGGAAGCGACGTACTTTCGTGAACGGGATGAGAGGATTATGTCGCACGAACTCTTCGAACAAACGGCTTCCCGAACTTACCTATAGAGGATGGTCAACATTTCACGGTGGTGATCTAGCCGACGAGATCTTTAAACTTCAGTGGATAGACTCGAGACGAAAGGGGGACGTATCTTCGAGGGACTTGGGTTGTACTCTCTCTAACTCTCGAGTAACGGCCGCTGTCTCAGGAGAAATCCTGGTGCCGAACGGATTAGGTCTGTTTCAGATAAGTATTTGAAAAGATGCTCGAATGGCGCCAATTATGGTGTCGAGGCATTGGGTTGGCTGGAGGCGCTTGTCCGGCGTGGGATTAATTTGTCCGCGGGTCATGGGGAAGGAAGAGGGGGGAAATAGGCTGATTTAGGCAAACGCAGGTGTGGTGTCTCACCGGCTTCCACGTGAGAATCTTGGAATATTTTCCTTCCTTAGGATTTTGTTTGAGACCACGCGGTCTCTGTTCGAAAAATGGGTGAGGGGTTCAAGGTGGTACTCCGATGTCATCCTCCTACAGACGAGCTCATTCATTAAACAGTATTAGTTGGCAGTCAAAAGTTTGTTTCTCTTTGCTCAAGTATGAAGGTTTAGCTCAAATTATCTTCAATCAATATTATATTATATTTATTAATTAGTAACATAGTAAAATTCACTAAAATTTATTGAATTGAATAAAACTAAAATAAAATTTTATCCATTTTGTGTTGAGCGCATCGACAAAAATAGTTTGGGAAACCCTGCTATGCATAGTGAGGGAGCAAATACTAAAATTGTTGCATGCGCAATACAACTGCATGTAGCCAATATGCGCTGCTCAGAACGAAGAAATCCTTCCCTTCCTACTCATAGAAAATAGTCTCCCTAAGGTAAAGATAAAAAATCTGAATCCTCCAAAATATTTGGTATGGCACTGCTAAAAAAAAAGACCATTATATTTTAGAGCTAAGATTAACGAAAGAGAAAATTGAAAAAATCGTGAATAAAGATGACAGACAGAGTACTAGACTCGGAGGAGGATAGCTCCAGATCAGAGAAAACAGCAATAAATGCAGGGCGGGAAACAAGATCAACGAAAAGGGAATTGAAGATCTCAAGTCCAACGAGAGCAGAGAACAAACCCATTCCAAACAAGTCACACAAGAAAACATAAACCTGCGTAATTCAGTGCACTTGAAGATACAAAATATAAACACCAACGGAGGTTTTTGAAAAAGAATACAAATTGACTGTATTTATTTATAAAATCGGTTTAGGCTCTAATCTTTTTTTATATTTCACCTTTAAATTATGATACAAATACTCGTATACTAAAAAGAAATGCAACGTTTTATTAGTTCTGACTTCTGATCTAAGTATTTAAGTTGTAAAATATCTAAGTATGGTGTTTAAAGCATAAAAATATTAAATTTTGCTCTGCATTATATATGTTATGTCAAAGCGACGAAAACTGAGCCCGCTGTTTCTTTTGGTTTCTCCCTTTCAATATTTATGCTACATCTCCGAGGCGTCCAAACTGTGTCACATCATCATCAAATTATTATTAATATTACTACTACATGCTATTCGCCTCGATCAAATTAATGGCGGTGATACTGTTTGAAATATAACATTTACGAGCGAATGAAATTTTGCATTATTTATCCTATTTCCCAACACGTTCGTTCATTAAATGAGTTTTTCATTAAGTCGAAACACTCCACACACGACTCGCTAATTTCAAATTGACACTTTAATTTGAATCAAGCCAAGCGGATAGTAAAAGAAGGTGATGTGTTTGTCGTTTACACATCCTGTTCACTTCAATTTGGGGTGCGAGTGCTTGTTATGGAACGTGCAACGTATGTTAAAAATGGGAAATTACTTTCGATCCTTTTTGACACTTTTTGTGTTGAATGGCCATTGAGAGATGGTATTAAAAGGCCATTAGAATAAAATTTTGTGACTTTTATTGCCATATATTTAACTACCTAACACTTGAAACACACCCAACTACTGCCAGCTCAACAAACCATCATTACTATTCGAACGCTAGCGGCAACGAAGCCGCAAGATCATTACCACCTTCAACTTCTTCTGCTGCGCTTTTTACAACCCACAGTGAAGAGGTTCTAGTGCACTTCGCTCTCCTCAAATACTTATGAAAAACCGTGCTTACTATTGCCCTGAAAACGACTAAAAGAAGAAAAGAACGAATTACAGTAAACGAATACATAAATGATCACACACACCAAGAGATCCAATTGCCTGTATCTACGCGCTTTCTAATTTTTAATGATATTTACAAAAAGATAAGAAAATACTCCAAATGTTAAAGATAGTCAATAGGTGATCCAGAATTCGCATGGTGAAATATATTCATTTAATATCAAATTTGGCCTGAGAAAAATAAAAGGCGAGTAGGGCTTTGAAAAAGAAAACATCGTACGATCGATTAATTCGGGTCATTATCCTATATCTCGAAACTTCAAGAGTTTGTGATAGTAGATGATAATAAACATGGAAATGAATCACTTGATTTAGATGTATTATTAAAAAAATACACTATTATCAGCATTTATATCTAGAAGTAAAAATTCCTGCGCAAAAATTAAGACTTTATGCTTTGCTTATATGTAGAAGATTGTTCATTGAATATGGAAAACAAAACAAACTTTAATAATTTGCAAAGAAATGATATTCTAAAAATTATAAAGTCTTTCAGCAGGAATATGTTAATCTCTAATAAAATACATCTTTCACCCACAGTTAATTACTTTTTTTTAATTATGATGCCTCGCGCAGATAAGGAAGATACGTGAATTTTCTAAGTGTGATTAAAGTTATTTAAAAGATGGTAATTGCAAAACTTGATAAACCATATAAAACCTAAAATCTTCTTATTTTAAGCAGTATATATTTAAAATCGCTTTGATTATAAATCTGAGTAATTATTGAGTTTTTTTTGTGTCCTGTATTTAATGGACACCCGATACCTTTTTGTACGAACTGAATCCTGAAGGTTTCGATACCTCTATCCATCAAAGTTGACGAGTTCTGCTATTAAATTTACTCTCACCCATAACTTATTTCACCATTCCTTTTTTCCTTCTTCTTCTACACCCTCTTTTTGTCCTTTTTGCTCTCCTCCTCATTCTCTCTCCAGTGAGTGAAAATGCTTCGTTGGTCAGACCAGTTTCCTCTCCTTTCAGCAGCTTAGGAAATCCCATAACCGTAAGGTTTGGGCACCTCGGATATTGCATCTCAAAACTACATTATTTTTTCGTTGCAAACGTAATGCGATAACCATCAAGAGCATTTACTCCCAAAATATTCAAAGAGTGGTTCGTATTCAAAGTGGTGAAGGCAGAAGAGGTGAAAATGTGTGGAAGAGATACAACCAGGGAATTGAAGTAAGAGCGATTGGTACCCGTAACGCACGCAACTCTCCAGGACCTGCCTCTATAAGGGAAATCGACACCAGTCGATAACAGAATAAATGGAAAATTCTCTAACGAAAATTCTTCTTCTTCCCGCAAATTGATGGCAAGAGGGAGGGAGGGGGTAGGGATAAAGCTCCTGCCATGCCCTTTCCCTAGCAATATGTCGAAGTTAACATTTGAGAGACTGTGTGCCCTCCCAACCCCAATGCTTGCAGAGGATCTTAGGCTATATGCAGATATCTTCCAACCATTTTCACTTCATTTTTCTTCACCACTTTCTTTATAGATCTCTCCCTACACATATTCTTCGGGGATTCCCTCGTTGGTTTTCGTTTTATATTCAATTAAAAAAAACATTTTTCCTTACCCTGGTATTGTTATGAGAGCAGTAACACTGGTACATGTCACTTCCTGTCATTATTATTATTAATGCAGTATACGTTTGGTAGTCACCACCTCTCTCTCTCACTTTCTCTCTTTCACTCTCTATCTCTCTCATAAGAACATAAAAAAGAAGTGGTCGCCAAAATGCTAATCAATAGGCTATAAATCTATCCAATAAATTATTAAAACTCTGCAGGCTGGATGCTTCTATCCCATGACTACTGAGCCTATTCCTTTCATCTACCACACGATTTGTAAACCAATTTCTACCAATCTCTTTCCTAAACCTAAACTTGTCAAGCTTAAACCCATTGCTACGTATCATATCTTGTTCACTAAAAATAACAACCTTACCTCTGTCTCCCCTATTCGCTTTCAGACTCTGCTCCTTTTTAATTAATGTATGCAGATTTAGTCTCTTAAGTCTTTCACCATAAGGTAAACTCCTCAACCCATGAAGTATCTTACTCATCCTTCTTTGCATTGCAATATCCAACATATAACATGGTGACCAAAATTACACCGCATATTCAAGATGAGGCCTAACTAATGCCAGGTACACTCTATTTCACACTCTGACCATCCTAAAAACTCTCCCATTGAGTTTATAATTATTCGGGGGATTACACCTACACTTGTTGATGTTAAATTTCATTTGCCATTTCTCTGCCCATTGGGATAGTCCAATCAATTCATCTTGTAATACCTCAACATCAGACTCATACCCTAAAATTATACCTAACTTAGTATCATCACCAAACTTGATCTAGTCGCTACTTATACCCAGGTAAAGGTCATTAATATAAATCAAGAATAGCAACGTCCCCAATACTGACTCCTGAGGAACACCTGTGGTAACAGTCCCCTACTAAGATTTAATCCCGCCTATACAAACTCTTTGCCACGACTGAATCTACCTAAAAACGCTTCATCAATTTCATGCGCTTTAACTTTATTCAAGATATGTACTTAGATGGGGCACCCTGTCGAAAGCCTTATTAAAGTCAAAATAAAAAAAATATCGTAATTCTCATCTCTCTCAGCAGCTTCATACACCTTTCTATAAAAAAAGTGTAAATTAGTCAAACGCGATTTACCTATAGTAAAGAGGTGTTGAGATTAATTAATCAAGTTGTGTATAACTAAGCGATCCCTAATATATTTCGGTATTACTGATTCAATTATTTTTCCCGTCACTGATGTCAAACTTCCTGTTCGGTAATTAGATATAATTGTTTTATCCCCTTTCTTCAATATACATAGGTATGACATAGGTTTTATTCCCTGCTCTTGGTACTTACTCAGACCACTATAATCTGCTTTTCTAAAGATGAGGATTTTTACTTTAATTATCCTAATGAAAATACAGTTCCATTTTAACTTAAATCGAATTTGACAATGGTCGCTATTTCGTAAATTTCCTCCACTCTCTATATCTCTAATGCCCTCTCCCCTATTTGTTAATTCTAATATATTATCACTCCACCTGCCCCATACTAAAATATTCCAGGGCCTCCCGATCAATTACGGTAGTAATTTTAGTCTATATTTCTAAAATTAGAAACGTCCATTATACACACAAATTTACTTCAACTGAAACTTTATACACCCTGCCACAGAAGACATTAAGCTTGTTTACTAAGATTTGATGGTCTATATAATAGTCCGATGAGACGTTTATCCTTTCTCTTCTTAACGTCTAGGCATAATAACTCTGTGTTTGTTAGTGTCTGTTATAATTGTAGTGTTTTCACTACATATATATATATATATATATATATATATATATATATATATATATATATATATATATATATATATATATAATATATATATATATATATAAATATATATAAATATATATATATATATATATATATATATATATATATATATATATATATATATATATATATATATATATATATATATAAATATATAAATATATATATATATATATATATATATATATATATATATATATATATATATATATATATATATATATAATATATATATATATATATATATATATATATATATATTATATATATATATATATATATATATATATATAAATATATATTATATATATATATATATATATATATATATATATATATATATATATATATATATATATATATATATATATATATATATATATATATATATATATATATTTATATATATATATATATATATTTATTTATAAATGTATATATTTATTTATAAATGTATATATATATATATATATATATATATAAAATATATATATATATATATATTTATATATATATATATTTATATATATATATATATATATATATATATATATATATATATATATATATATATATATATATATATATATATATATATATATATATATATATATATATATATATATATATATATATATATATATATATTTATATATATATATATATATAAATATATATATATATATATATATATATATATATATATATATATATATATATATATATATATATATATATATATATATATATATATATATATATATATATATATATATATATATATATATTAATATACGAGGGGCGGTCAATAAGTTTTGCAATTCGGATATAAGGAAACGAGATATAAGGAAAGGTGTTTTATTATTTTTAAATATAATTAGCCTCGACTTCAATGCACTTGCGCCACTTGTCCCTGAGGCTTCGAATTCGCGACAACCAAAAATCTCCCGACTGCTGTTCAATCCACTCGTGGACGGCGAGCTGGACATCTGCATCGTCCCCAAACCGGCGTCCATGCAGTGCAGCCTTGAGCTGGTGGAATAAAAAGTAGTCGCTGGGGGCCAGATCTAGATTGTAGTGGGGATGGTTGAGCTCCTCGAATCCGCACTCGCGCAGGGCAGCTTGTGCAACTCTGGCCTTGTAGACTTTGACGACGTTGAAGTCGATCATGGGGCGTGAGGTTTCTAGGGACCCAACGGGCAGAGACCTTGGTCATGGCCAAATTGCCGTGGATGGTGTTGATAACACTTCCATGTGATATTCCAAGTTGTCGCTCGATTTCTTCGACCTTCACCCGTCGATTTTCGAGGATGATCCTCTCCACACGGACCACATTGTCCTCGTTGTCACGTCTGACGGGGTCATCTTCAAAGGACTCATGACCATGGCGGAACTCCCTATTCCAGCGAGCAATGGTTGCATAGGAAGGGTCGGTGTCGGTGTACACTGCAATCATGCGTTTATGGATCTCTTTTGCATTCTTGACTTCCTTAGTCAAAAGTTTGATCACTGCGCGGTGCTCAACCTTCTCCATTGTTGAAAAATTTTTGACTGAGAATCTGCGATCAGCTACTGCTTCTTAAATAAAAAGGCAGGAGCGTGCGGCTGAGAGAACGCTTATTTTAAGTGTTACCTTCTCGTGTATGTGAGAAGAGCTCCTTGCGAGGGCTTTGCGAAAGACTGTGTTTGCCTAAAATAGCCTTTTAACCGCATAATCAATTGAATTACTGCAATAACTTTTCATAATATATATATATATATATATATATATATATATATATATATATATATATATATATATATATATATATATATAAATATATATATGCCATGGCTTCGCCACTCCCCTCCCTACGGGGCAAGCTTGCGCTTCACAATGCTCACTACCAGCCTATTTGAACTTTCAAATCGATTGTGATCATCTCTATCCCCTTCACCTCCATGTTCTCCTACCATCTCATATCCCTCATCTTTTACTCCATTCCTATGCCCCTTCCTCCAGTTGTTCTCCGTGTTTTTCCAGCGTGTTTAAATGGTAACTCATTCTTCGTCTTAACCTTCTTTCTGTCGTTCCGATATATGAATGAGGTTGGAGCTCAAAGTCTCCCATTTTGCACCCGCCCCCCCAATTAACGCTAAACTCGCAGTCGGCTCCAATGAAATATATATATATATATATATATATATATATATATATATATATATATATATATATATATATATATATATATATATATATATATATATGTATATATATATATATATATATATATATATATATATATATATATATATATATATATATATATATATATATATATATATATTCACCCCTCCTTCTTTACTCCTATTCCTATCTTCATGAAACATTATAACCATTAATTTGCAGCTCAGGTCTAAAGTTATTTTCGATAACATAAGCATTCTCTGCACTCACTTAGCCTTCTAAATAAATCAATCTTATGCTTTATGCTCCTACTATTTTTGTCGTATATTTTCAATTAATTTTTTTAGGGTCTTATCATTACTACACTCTACCTTCCTTGTCCTTTTCTCATTTCCCTGCTGTTGCTCTTCAAAGTCATCTGAATACCCTCACACCTACTTACCTCATCCTACTTACATTGACAGCCTATACCTATACACCCCTCAGGACCGTCACTCAACGCTTTCCTTTTGCATCCTTGCCACTCAAGTGCAACTCATCCATTGCATACAAACCTTCCTAACAAACCCTTATATTTAGACCCTAGCTCTCCGAACCTACTTTTCCCTATGACATTCACTCCCATATTTAAACAAGTGCATCCATTTTAGCTCCAGCCAACTGCTAAGATTTTTGTTACACTTTACGTTTCTCTCGGTATGTGACATTCGCAAAAGGAGGTAACTTATTGCGAGAATTTCCCTTACGCTCCTGAAGATTTTTCACTAGTGAAATCTTCATGTGTCAGACCTTTCCATCCGCCAATTATAAACAGTGAGTGTGGTATATATTCAATACCACACAAATTGCCAGTGCCACCTATAATCCTGGATTACGGCAAGTTACCGGATACCAATTCTGCACTGCAAAAGGTAAAGTGCTAATTGGACCTTGAAAATTCTATCTATCTTTTTCTCTATTCTCACTTTCAGTTTCTACACCCCTGACTAAAACGACGATGACGTTAAAATGACGAACGACGTACTTAAGATCAGCCTGAGGACTCTCCCATAAAGGACTAAGCCTGATCGGGGGGACGTCTTCTCCATTGTCTACGGGGAGCTTGATGTAGCTCTCGTTAGACTCATCGACACGCCTTTTGGGTACATGGCCATATGCCAGAAGGAGAGTGATGCTGAGCTCTTGGCCTCGCCCAAGGGAGCGAAAGTATTCGGTGAAATAAATCTGTCACCCAAAATCCCTCCCCTAATCCAGGCACACCGCAGTGTCGACTGCCGCCGGCTTTACTCATGGGTGGGTTATTATTCAAGCACGGAGATCTCTCAAGAAATTGAGAGGAATCACCCCTGGGCTAAAGTCTCGGAGGTGATCAAATTTAAAGATTATACCCACGTGTTCAAAGTCGTTTTCGCTGACACGGGGATGGCACAGAAGGCAAAAGAAGTGTGACTCCTCCTTTTCCCCGTCAGGGTCTGCCCTGACCAAATAGAAAGAGAGGAATTTACCCAACTTTAACTTGCTTTAAGTGCTACAAGCTGACTGAGCACACCACAAAATCTTGCCCCAAAACCGAGTCCATTTGTTCCATCTGCAGCAACACTGGACATATCTGGCATGACTGGAAAAGCTCCAAAAAGCGTTGCGTTAACTGCAACGGGGAGCATGCAGCCATGGCAATGTCTTGTTCGGCAAAGAAGGCTGCTATCAGAAAACAACAGCAGCAGAAGAAAGAGGAAGAAGAGGCCCGGACCAATAGAACTTATGCCAAAGTGGCAAAGGCGGCAGTCAGCGAGGCAACGGCTCAACGCACCTACCTTACCTTAAGGTAGAGAGCGAGCAGTCGACTAAGATCATGTGCTGCATTTATTATGCGCACATTGCCAATTTAACTAGCTTCGGCTCATTCAAAAAAGAGCTTATCCAAATGCTAAAAAACAACGGGATGGACGAGATGTGGTTCCCCGAGAACCCACGCTTGGAGGAAGTCCTTTACATCCAGATGCAGCCCCCACAACCAAGACATGCCGTTCCACAAACAATTGATGTTTCCGCTCCCACAAACCCAACCCAAGAAAATTCTGAATCAAATACCACAACAAAAACTGAATCCGCCACTACCGTTCCTGAGGTGAAATCACCCGGAAGAACGAAAAATAAGCATCGCCACGGTAGCCGCTCCAAGCGATCACCCATCCGGCAGAGGTGCAGGTCATCCTCTTCGTCGAAGAAGGGCAAGCATGCCTACCACGGGAGGAGGATTGAACTGAAAATCTTTACCACTGATGACGCCGCTTTTCCTGAAGTAAAAAACGACAAAGATGTGAGCGACGAAGTGACCACCAGTAGATACAAAGGGAATACTCCAAGTGCATCCCAGAGAAGGTTATTGAAGAGGCCCTCATCCTTGGGATGATCTGGCTCAACCAGGATGCTTTCGTGACTCTAACGAACTCGGAGTACAACAAAAAGAGATCCGGCAAGTGCCGATCTCTTCCAGCCAGCCCCTCCACCCCCAAGAAATACGTTAATAGAAACGATTAATTGACAGACAACATGGGCAGACTAAAAAAGGACTTGACAATCTTACAGATGAATACTGACGAAAGGATCGACAAACAAGTGACTTACGGCAATATTATTAGAAATTGCGACCCTGATATCGTTCTGATATCAGAACATGGTATAGGCACCTCAAAGAAGACTATAAAGGTATTTAATTACTGCGTGACGACTAAGAACCATAGCCAGGAACGTTTTGATGGCGCTGCCTTCGCAGTCAAGAAAGGTATTCAGTTCAAACTACTCCCTTCTTTAGACGAATCCTATCTGGCCATCGAGGTCCAAACCAGCCTGGGGTCACTTGTGGTATCAACAGGGTACCAACCCCCAAGACGAGACTATATCCCGATGCACAACTTTCTACAACTCTGTGCACACGGGAGAACAGTCCTGTTCAGGGGGAACCTCAACGCTAAATGTCAGTAATCCGGTTATACCGGAGCTCTAAACAAGAAGGGAAAGAACATGAAGAACCTTATTGACAGAAGTATCGTTGCCCGCATCGGGCCTGACTTTCCCACCTTTATCACCGACACCTACGCAACCAAACAAGATATCACCCTAACCAGACCTCAATTTTCCTACAACTACCATATCCAGCCCGGACCTCTAATCCCCAGCGACCACGTCGCTACCTTAATCGAAATCTCATCGAACCCCCTCCAAATACCCGTTAGGGAACGAAAATGCTACTCCCGAACGAACTGGTAAGAGTACCGTACCCTTCTCGGTGAGTTCAGAGCTCAGCCCCTCGAAGAAGCCACCCCGGAGGGGATCAACCAGGAACTGGCAAGGTTGACGGAGGCAATGGTGGAGGCGGACTGCACAACAGTACCCAAAACCTCATTCAAAACGTTACCAGCACCAAGATGGACTCAAGAACTATATGACCTAACAGACGAATATAAAAGACTTTTCGAAGATATTAGACTGACTAGCCCAGACAGAACTAAAAACAGACGGTTACGAACACTAAGGACAGAAATGAAGACTCTCATAACAGAGCAACAACAAGCACTTTGAAATGACCTTGTCGACAAACTTGACGAAGAAACGGATCCCCGAACATTCTTGAACACACTATCAAGTTTGAAGGGCAAGCCGCCTGACAAAACTATTTTCCTCAGTAATGATGACGTGACAAAAATGGACGCGACAGGAACGGAAGAGGAGTTCAGAAGCTACTGGAAAGATGTATTGTATTTTCCATCACTCCATAAGAAAAGGAACTCTTCGACCTAGAATTCGAAGAACAAATTCATGACCAATTAAGACCTGTAATAGACATGACATACCCCTTTAATAACGTGACTGCTGACAGAGAGATGACAGGCTACGAAAGAAGAGTAACGACAGAAGAATTACTGACGACGCTACGTTCCTTCAAACAGAGAGCACCAGGTAAAACAGGGTTGACTAAACTCAACTGGGTGAACGTCCCCCATAACATCTTAGAGGGGCTGGTCAATCTAATGAATGCATGCCTGAACGTCGGCTATTTCCCGGACAAATGGAAGATCGCCAAAATGATCTTCATTCCCAAAGCCGGGAAACCGCTCGACAGACCAGCAAATTTTAGACCCATCTCCCTCCTCGAAGTGGCTGGCAAGGTCTTCGAGAAGATCCTTGGTAGTCGAATCCAACATTATATGGAGGAAAACAACCTCCATAACCAACAGCAGCATGGATTTAGAAGAGAAAGAGGGACTGATACGGCGCTAGCAGTCATCACCGAAAAACTGGCGAAGATTGCTAGCCAAAAGAGGTACGCTGACCTGGTGCTCAGAGATGTGAACAAGGCGTTTGACAAAGTATGGAGGACTGGGCTTCAGTTCAAAATACTAAGACTCGGACTAAACCAAGATTGGAAAAATTTCTTTGCGACTACGCGCTCATAAGATCGAAGCTCCTGTATATACCAATACCTATCAATACTTGTTCCAAAAACAAAGTACAACTCCTCCAAAGAGTTCAAAACAAAGGTGTACTGCTAATAACAGGCACCAGGAGGAGAGAAAGAAATAGGCAGAGGGACCTTCACCAAGGAATCCAGTTGACTCCAATCAACATGGAGCTGCAAGGAGAAGCCCGAAAAATCTGGAAGAAAATCCCAAGACTCATGACGGACGAAATCAGACAAAGACACATCGACATTACGTTACATGACTTAAACAGAAGAAGACTGGACTTTATCCGTAGCAAAGCACAGACAGAAAGACGAGAAGACCCAATCTTCACATAAAACTAAATATACCAAATAATGGATTCCCCAAGTTTGAACAAGAAGAAGAACACTGAAGACACTTAAATGAACAATTAGAGAAACACATAACTTACAACAACAACATATAAAGGCTTTAACGCTACAAAAACCACTACAAATTACAAGAAACACAATGAACACACAACCAATAACATAAAAAAACAACCACACAACCAAACATGCTAATCAATAGCAACCCAAACAAGAACGAAACAAAAAGAAGTAGAAAACAGTACGAATAACCTCAAGAATATTAGATCAAATAACAAAGAGAAGAACACCAACCTCTAACAAATGCCTGCGATTCTATCACCAGGGATTTTCTACCCTTTCTATCCCTTTTATCAGGGAAATCTATCCCTACCTATCTATCTTCCACTATTATATACATATATGCATACATGATTGCAGTTACAATCATATATGTGTGTATGTATTTTCCTTTTCACTACTTTTTATATCCAAGTTCAATTCTAGCTCCAGCCAGTATCCTTTCAATTGTCTCCCTCGTATCCGCTCCACGTCCACCGGGCCAACAAACCCTCATCCTCCTCTTGCACGCGAGCGCAAGAGGAGTCTTGTTTAAAATATTTAACCTGTGAATCACTCACCACAAGCATTTCAGGCGCTCTACATATTTGCTTCCCCCTCACCTAGAATCCTCCCTTCTTCTAAGACACTGAACCTATTACTGCCTAGGTCACTACCTCCACCCCCTTAACACCAGTATCTTTACTTCCTTCTGGGCACGAGATGCTTCTCTAGCTACCTGATTCATTCTTCCCTTTAACACCCTTCACTCACTACTACTCCCTTTACTAGTTGTAGTTTATCTCTCTCTCTCTCTCTCTCTCTCTCTCTCTCTGACCATCCCTCCTTTTCCTTTTAGGCATATAAATTCGTATCCGCTGAGGAAATGGAAGAAAAAAACCCTAAAAATAGTCTCCGGAAATTTACCCGAGAAATAAAATAGAGCAACGAAAAAATATAGTGAAAAAATAATGGTCGTAATTTTTTTTTATCGCCTTGAAATATACTTTCGAGGAAATTAAAAAGGTAGGGAAATTTTGGTAATTTATGTCATTTAGGCTGAAATTAATATTTAAAGGTGCTAATCATAATATAATGATCATTTCCTCAGTAATTATGTTTTTATGGTCTTTCACTTCACCCCTCAGCCCCGCACACCAAACTCAACCCCACACGGGTCTATTAATTGGAAACTGAAGAACTACGATTGAATTAGAAATGCGTGTAAGAAAACAACTCGCGTCTAAATAGTTTATCGAATTTTGAAATTTTATCTTGAACTACATATTTCAATACGTGTTCGGAGCAAAATATTCGAGTTTTCTAATCATCCTTTCGGTTATATTGAACCTTCTTCATGGACTGTATTAGGGAGCTGCCCGGACTAACGCAGAATCTTAATACCACCTTTCACGGCCCAATTATCGCTTTTTGGAAGAGTTTGGCCAGAGTTCATTTCATGCAAACAGGCTTGTGCTTACTTTTTCTTTGATCATTTGAGAATATTCGCTATCTTTCCACTCACCATGTATGATCATAAGTGAACAATATTATGATACTAAAGACGAAAGCGGTCTTTATCATCACTAAATATGATCGTTCACTATCCCAATCGCCTTTCTCAAACCAGAACTTCACATGTTCACTAATTGAAAACGGAGAAAATCTTGACTGGTTCCAAGAATTTATGCTGTAGCTATTTAAAAAATCATCCTTTAATCAAAATGGCCTCGGTAGGGGCGAGGGTAGAGGGAACTCACCAAAATAATCCACCTAAATTTAGAGAAGATGAATGGATAATAGGGATTTAGCTTACGTCTCTCGAGTCACAGAGGATGTTATATTTATAGCATGCTTCCATTTAAATACCTCGTTAATCACTTAAGACGCACTGATGTGAGTTTCCATTTACATTGCTTTGGGAGAATAGGGAAATAGGAGATCCTTAGTTTTGAATCATAATCATAATGGGTCCTATAAATGGCATACATTACCTTGTGCCTCTATGCTTTTTTTCTTATCTCGTTGGGCATTTTTTTTTGCTCCTCACCTGATTCTCCATGGAACAAAATGTTACGTATGTTCTTACATCTCCCTAAATGAAATGGTGGCCTAAATGAATTCATTTAGGATAGTTTGTTAACAGCATTGTTAGGTTAGGTTAGATTATGTACATCTCCTGGCAATGAGAATTTCCTTCTTAGAGATTAAGGAGAGATTTACCTCCTAATAGTACCCCAATTAGTCACGTTTGTTTGTTGCCTGGATCTTTGTAGCTTCCTCACATTTCAATACAAGGCACTTTTCAAGGCCACAAGCTTTCACAGATTGTTTTTTCTATCATAAGGAAAAGGATTAAGAAAAGAGGAGATTCCTTACGGCACACTTGAAGGCATCAATGTAAAGGGATGGGTGAAGTTAACGGCAGACAGTTAATTTCCCATTCTAGAAGCAAATATCGAGAAAACAAGAATACGAGCAACAACCAGAGAGGAAGCAAAGCTGAAATCTAGGGCTCTCAGATTCCAAAATTGGTTCATTGACGGTGAGTGTTAGGGTGAGGGTGCGTTGTTTTTCTTATAGGTAATAAAGAGGATCTTGAAGAGGTCATTCGAGCTTAAATGGGTAACCGGTGCAGTTGAAGGAGCTGGGCATTACACAAGAGTGACGTCCCGTCGAACAACAATGCGGTCAGCAGCCAGCAGCAAAGTTTGTCAAAATTGAAAAAGTTGAAGAGTGGAAGAAGGAGAGACTCCGTCGTAAAATGAGGTACAGTAATCGAGAAGGGTGGTAATGAAAGCGTGGAAGGCAATCTCTGAATTAGTGCGATCGAGGTGGGAAGGGAAACGGCTGAGATGTCGGAAGAAAATAGACTGAGAATTCGCAGCTATAAGCGAAGGAAACGCCCAGAATTGGCAGTCTGGTATCAAATAACTGTGTCAGGCTCCAAAGTGGCCTCTCAGGTTATCAAGTCAAATTCCGTAAATTTCAAATATTTAAGAAACCTCCTACTGTCTTTCGTAATTTGAAAGAGGGACCTAAAAATAGTTTAGGTAAGGCCACTATTTATTCTGGGAGGAAAACAATAAAAGCCTGATTTAGGTGCTTGAACTAGAGGGGGCGTATGGGTTGCCGGTTTGATCGTTTGGCACCAGGTAGCACAGCGCCGTGTGATACCGGGAATTAGGTGTAAAATGATACAATAAATAAAAGAAAACCAGGAACAGTGGAAGTTCTAAAGGCGGAGGGTAGGGGGGGGGAAGGTCAGAGTGTAAGCACATTGACCTCTGCCCTTAAACGGAGCCAAGAGAAAAATTAATGACTTACATCCCTAGCCCAAACTAAGGATTAGTGGAGGAAAGCTGGTTGGTGTTTAGCCTGAAAAATTAGCCGCTGACCAAAAGAGATAAGTGAGAAGAGAATTGTAATGAAAATGGCAAATAAAGGGTAAGATACTAATGTCTAGAAAGAATAAAGCTCGGGTAATCTCACTAAAGTTTGAGACTCTCGCGGGAGGTGGGGGCGGAAGGCCGTGCCACTCTTCCATTTACCAGGTCTAAAAGACTATACAGGGACCCCTTAACGAGGATCGATAAATGGAGGGAGGTTAGTTCATCTGCAAACACAGGGTCGAAATAAAAGTTTTGAGAAGGATTATTACCAGGCGGCGAAATGCAAGGGCTTGAAGCAATTCCCAGTCGGATCTGAACTATCTTGCCATAGAAGAATGCCAAGAAATAGTCACTGAAGGAAGAGACTGTTTATCTCATCAGCGATGATACGGCGAGGGTGAATCATGCTAGGAGATTTCAGGGGGTCGGTGATTAAGTCAGTAGCAAGAGCGACAATCGTTAAAACTCTCTCAGGCTCGCTTTTTCTGCCTTGGTCTTCGATTAAAAACAGAGAACCAAGAAGTACGCCATCAACGAGATAAGGAAATAATCCGATAAAAACAGCGAAGGAATTCGATGCAACAATCTGTTGGAGGGGTGGAGCCAAGAGTGTGAAGTGGAAAAGTTTGATCCAAGACCATAAATTCATGAGGAATGGAAGAGGGATGAAGATGGTGAGACTTGGGAACAATGAGTAAGCAAGGGTAAAGTGAGAGCGAAATATACAAAGACAACCAGATAAATGGTCATAAATCTCCGTGGATGGATCAATTCTGGTGAGGCTATGAATTAAGAAAGAGAAAGCGACAAGACCAAATATATTTCCGTGTATGTGGGTGTAGGAGGAAATAAATTGAAAAGAGCAAAGCTACAAGAAATTCTTAAGTCGGAGATATGCGGAAGTTGAAATAATCAAATTTAAACAATGATGATCTCCGGTTAGAAAACATGAGATTTAGATATTAACCTAAGTCGTCGAAGAAGCTATCCGAAGGCACACCTGAGTACGGTGAGTAACCTAAATTTGGAATAGGGTTTCAAACACGAGGAAGTAATAAGAACGCTAAGATTGCTAGAGGGGTTGATCAAAATTTAAGAAAAGGAGGTTCAGATGCGAAGCAATTATCAAGACAACTCTACTACCTCGTACTGTACCGCTCAAAACGTAGAGAGCGATTTCTTTGATGTAATAGTCATAAATGAAAGTACCCATATTTATAGAGTGGCAGTTTAGAAAGTTACCACACAGGTGGTGTGTGTTAAGAAAAGATATGTTAGTAATGGTTGGTTGTTATATATTAGATGAGAACGGAAGGGTAAGGAAACGATTGGACTGGTAAGTTGGTCCCTTTATAAGTTATTGGGTACTGTGTCTGCGAAATAGATCCCCTAGCGTCTTGCAAAACTCTTTTAATAATCTGAGGGACTTTATTTTAAAAAAGTAAGTTATAATAAAATTGATGGACGATTTATGGAATGAGGGGCTTAGTACTTCAAGCAACGCAGGGAAGTATGAGAGAGTCATCTAAGCAAAATTGGGCGTCGAATTGGGAGAAAAGTTGCAGTAGTGAAGAAAAAATTGGCCATAAAAACTAGCTACGAATAAAGATAGACAACTAGAGACGAGAGACTAAAAATGCACAGGGGATAATACAAGTATACGGTTAGGCAAAGGATGAAACAACGTAAAAAAACTTAATAATATATACCCAAGAGAAGATGGGAGAAAAAACACTACAGTGCAATGGTTGGGTGTAATAAATATAGAAATTAGGGGATTGCCTTTAAGAAGATTTTAGGGAAAAATTCTGGTAAATCTGGGCCAAGAGCAAAACGCTCATCCCAACTGACCCAAGGTCAGTCGTCTAGCTTTACCACTCATGTCACGAAACCCCAGGCGAAACCTAAGCGGAGCCCTACAAGTTTAACTGCGAAATTTACCATAGAGGATGCCCCCAATAACACCTGTAACCTTCTGCAGATCAAGTAAAGTTAAGCCATCCCTACCAAAAAAAGGATAGCTTATCTTTACCAAATGGATTTCAGGATGACTTCTATTGACCAGGTAAATTTCGGGATGGCTTATCTTTACTACTTAAAAGTTTATCTTCAAACGGCGAAATACGACATTTCAAGGTTACTTATTTTTAAGCATGAGTTCAGTATTACAATTTAATTCAGAAGGACACTTAACTTTAGTTATTTATCCTTTATTAAAAACACAATCGAACCCCTAATAGACCAGTCTTATTTCGAGAAAGAAATCAAGCCTTTACTTAATGAAGATCTATTACTAATCATCAACTTTATGAAGCAAAAGCGTCTACTAAGGAAGGAACGGATTGCAGATTTTGTGGTGAGTACGTATTGGACTAAATATGAATAGATTTTCTCTTCAAATATACAAGAGTTCCTGCAGCATGAACGAAACACAGGAAATTTATTCGTACATTTTTGTGAAGAAATTGATAATCAGTACCTATTTTAATGTCACTTTATTCATTAATTAATTATAATTTTTCGCGAAGCAATTACCAGTTTTAATGTCAGTTTATTAAATAATTTTTTTGAAATGCTTTTGGATTTCGTTCACATTACTTGTTCTTTTACGGATGGCTAATCTTTACCAAGTAAATTTCGAGATAGCTTATCTTTACTTGATCCCTTATGTTACCCTGGTAACATCAGTAACATTAATTCATACCATTAATACTATGGAATTGAATAAATCTCTACAGGCAAAAAATTTATATAAATTACAACATATCCAAACAAGGGTTTGAATTGAATGTCCAGTGAACGAATATGTATCTATATGTGAGGCACACATCAATATATCCCGAGTTACGAATCTATCAATATGTAAAGTAGGTTGATTATACAGCCTTAAAGGTTTGGCTGAGCCTGTGAATATTTTAAACGTTCTTGCAATTGATTATAAATTACCATTTATAATTAGATTCAATGAAGAAAATCTTCTTTATATCACTGCCTCTCGTCCGTTCTCTCTCGCTGGAAAATGGGGTGGGGCTGCTTTACATGGCTTTTAGAATACATGTACGCTTTCTCAGCTCCAATGCCTGGGTTTGGTAATAGGTAAGTAGTCACCCAGCCTATTTCTTAGTGGACTCGCCTATCCCTATTTTTCTTTACCTCCCAACCTTTTCGTTTGTTATTTAGAGATTACGGTGCTTGAGTGCACTTACAATCTTGTATTTGAGGCAAGTCCAATGGGTAGTGATACAACCAAGTGCCTACCCTCTGCAAGCGTACTTAAGTCCCAGGACTAGAAGAGGTACGGCTCTATACAAGTCTACCGACACTCATCACCGGTTTCAGTGCACATGTGAGGTCACTATGCCGGCCCCATCGTCTACTCGTTGTAACACAAAGAGAAAGTCATTCCGGTTGTTGAGGTCAATCCTAGTTCACGGCTTCGGTCGATTAAATATATATTATCATATTCTGGATGTTTCTGATCCTATAGAGACCTTTTCCTTAACCTCCCAAGGCATTGAGACGGCATTAAAAAGTAAAAAAAGGAAAACCACCGCTAAGTGCATCCTCGTTACAAACTAAATGCCGAAGGGGACAAGTTGACTTGAGGCCTTGAATCTGTAGTGGGGCTCTCCTCCACCATACACAAATGGTAAAGATGTTTCCTCTTTGTAAAATCTTGCCCGAACCTCGCCCCAAGCAGCTTTCACTCAACTGTGGAGGTGCCCTTCCTATACTTTCTCAGGAGCACCTTTAAGATCATATCAGCGTGGTTACCCAGTTTCCCATGTCTCCAGGAAATGGGAGAGGCGACCCTGTCTGAGGTGGCTCTATCCACGATTTGCTTTCTCAGGCGACAGCATGAGATAGAAATGCCAAGATTTGATTCGTCCTTTCCCAATGGGAGCAGACAGCAATGTGGATCCTCTTAAAGAGAGCAACAATAGTCCCCCCCCTCCTCCAAATAGATACAATAATCGTGACATTATTCGTTCTGCCCTTTCGCTCCGCTGAGTTTCCTGTTGGGTCTCGAAGCGCTTGCTTCCTAGAATTGTAGAACAGTAATAGGCCACCGGCCAATTGAGTACCCGGTCGTAATTCCTGACGCCGTAGTGAGCGTGGCCGAAATGGATGCCCGTACTGAGGCATGGGGGAATCCAAGGTTTTTCCGCCAAGGCTGTAAAGCCTTTCTTGGGAGAGGATAATGGTTCTGCTTAAATACCGACCGAGCATTAATCCTCTCCTATCAAAGTTCTCCAAAGGGTTACTGACCCTTGATGAATTAAAGGAAGGGAGAGGCTCTCCTTATTCTGGGGAGTTCTACAGTACAACAGGTCCTTCTCCATCTCAAGTAGAGAGCGGGTCAGGCCAGACTCGTCTGACCTCGAAACCATTATGGGAAGGGAAGATAATATGTGCAAAATACGCTTCCCAACAAAAGGAAAAAGAAAGAGAGTGACGACTATGGGATCTTCTGTTTCGGAGGACTTCGGTGATGGAATGGTACACTGTTGACTCGGCAGGCGACAAAGATTAGACTATTATGTTTGGACTTGCGGCCTCTAAGAGTGGATAGGGGAGAAAACCGACATATAGTGTAATAGGAAAGACAGAAGTGAAAAGGGCATCGAAGACGGTGGTACTCCTCATCGATAGGGTGCCGGGTGTCTTTGAACCCACTAGTTTCAAACGTTTCTTGCTCATTTGCTCTAGTGATGGGAGCAAGTTATCCAACGGACGTAGGCTCCATCAGCACCAGACCAAGGCTAATATGGATACTAAATGGTCTAGTGAGAACTCATCGCATGACTTAATTGAAAAGCTTAAACCGTATCCTAACGCAAATTTTTCATCATCAATCAGTACATGGGATGATAAATTCAGAATATTTTTATTGGGGTTTGAATCTTCAATCCAAAGACTGTTCATAAAAATTCGGTTAAGTTTCCACTTCAAATTCTCACATGAGCAAATAAGTGGTGAATTTCTTAGTGGCTGTATGCTTAGTGCCCTAAATTCTGAAAAATCTGACCAAATTTGTTTTCCCAAAAGATTTCAGATTGCGTTAAATAAACTTAAATTTAATAACAACATTGTTATAACCAAATCCGATAAAACGAATCAGTTAGTCATTTTGGACAAACATAGTTATAATGATAAACTAAATGAACTTCTTAATGATGTGAACACACATGAAAAGCTACAAAGTGATCCGTTCAATAACAAAACAAGCAATTAAAAAGCGCTGATTTAATTAAACAATTCAGGAGTACGAACCCTTCACTTTCCTATATGTATGGGCTCCCAAAGACCCACAAAGAGGGATGTCCCTTACGCCCAATAATTTCCAATATCAATTCTCCCACTTATAAGCTCTCCAAATGGCTCGCCAAACATTTATCTCCAGCAGTTGGAAGAATCTCATCTGCACACATTATTAACACTTAAGATTTCGTTGACCGCCTCAACCACTTGCAATTACCGGATGGAATACTTGTGAGCTTTGATGTAAACTCTTTGTTTACCAAAGTTCCGGTTGACCAAACCATGGGCCTTCTGCGGGAAATCATGCCTAGACTTGATTTGGATCTTCCCATTTCTACGAGTAAATTTATCGATTTAGTTGAATTATGTCTCTCTGACAATGTGTTTCGAGTAAATAATGAGTTTTATAGACAAATATTTTGCCTTAGCATGGGAAATAGTTTATCTCCGATATTGGCATGTCTCTTCATGGAATATTTTGAGACTGAACTCCTTCCCACAATTTCTCCCCCTAACTTTATATGGTTAAGGTACATTGACGATGTATTTTCTGTATGGCCTAATGGCCATGATTTTGATACCTTTTTTAATAATTTGAATAATTTGCATGTCTCCATCAAATTTAAATATGAATGGGAATATGATAATAGATTACCCTTTTTAGATGTCCTCATTAATAAAGATCACCATGAATTAAAACTTGACGTTTATACGAAACCAACCCACTCGAATGCCTATATACATTATTTTTCATTTCACGATAATACTGTTAAAAATTCTGTAATTTCTAACCTTTTCCTTAGAGCATACAAAATATGTCATCCTTCCTATTTAGATGAAGAAATTGTCATTATCAGGACCATTTTTTCTAATTTGTATTACCCTGATTGGTTCATATCGTCTGCCCATTTTGCAGCTAGGAAAACATTCTATGGTAATAAACCTTCCCGCACTAATGACTTCAACAAATGCATAACATTGCCATTTAATAATAAATTAAATAGTTTAAAGAACATATTTGGAAAAGCGGGTATTAATCTAGCCTTTAAATATAACAATTCCTTAAACCAATTGATGATTGCCAGGAAACCCAAAGAACATCATAACATAGGAGTATATGCAATACCATGCAACGATTGCCATAAAGTTTATATAGGTGAAACGGGGAGAAATCTAGACAAGAGATTGTATGAACACAAAAGAGATATTAGAGTGGGCAGCGAAAGCAGTGGAATATTCTGCCATGTTAGAGACTTGAATCATTCGATCGATTTCAATGGAAGTAAAATGGTATTTAAATCGGCTAACTATGTTAAGAGAAGAATCGTAGAATCGAGCTTGATATCGTCAGTTCCTAATTTAAATCTATCTGAGGGTCAATTTTCTTTTAATCCTGTAATAAGAAAGCAAATAAACAAAATAGTAAAATTTCATCCCTTTAATATGTTTACGCCTAACCCCCCCCCCCCCCCCACAGATTAGCTACAAGTAGGGGATTGGAGGAAAAAGAGGGGATCTTTCACGACCTGACCCTCTGTTATTATGTTTGTATGCACTTTTCTTCTATTTTCTACCTAGTGTCAGTTGAAAAAGGGTGTGAGATACACCGAAACTGTTCTGAATTAAATTGTCTTCGGAGAATGTGGTGTAATTCCTCATCTTTTCTTGCGATATTGCATTAATTTATATATATATATATATATATATATATATATATATATATATATATATATATATATATATATATATATATATATATATATATATATATATATATATATATATATATACAGTACCGTGCAAAAAATCAGAACGCCTGTATTCTTTCTATCACATCATCTCCCAGAACTTTAACCAGATAAAATCCAAGGTATCCAAAATTGGTGTACAATAACCTACCGACAGGGATAATCTAAGTATAGATAAAGTTCATGCAAATTTGAATATATAAAACAAAAATTATTGGCAGATAACAATTTACTCGAAAAATTGAAGTCTCCGAAATGATCCGAGCTCGTGCGTTTCTTGGAGAGATAACCGGCATTTTGGGGATAGCAACGAACTTCATTTCAATCTCGTGTAAATAGATTTTCTCTGGCAAAAGTTATGGAAGAGGTAATGATATAAATACAGGCGTTCTGATTTTTTTCAACGGTAATGTATAGTTTTAACGTCTCAAGTTTTGCTCTCTCCCAAAGAACAATTCACCAACGGTACTTTTATGGAATTATTTACATTTGTGTCTTTAAGCACTTTAACATGGTCTTATATTCATACAATTTCTATTCTTGAGGATATACCCTACCACATCTTTCTCATACACACTAATAATGTCTCACAATATTGTGCAAATAAATGAAAAATTAATATCTCGTTAGTTTCCTCTTTGTGTAATGATATTTATAGTCCTTCTTTTTCGTTTAATATTAGTGGCCATTCCGTCTGCCTAAACATTTGGAATAGTATTCTTTTAAAGATAATGAAATCATCCATCTCAATCAACGTGAATATGATTACCAAATCACTCGCCCTTCATCTTCATCACAATTAAGAGAATAGAAACGACACACTCGCTCTTAACTTCTGCGCCTTTTTAAGCCCCCTTGAAGGAACTCACTAATTACAATCAACTCGATTTCACGAACGAACTTCTTCTGCCTTTTTCATTATGCATTATGTAGACGGACCCACTAAAATAGTAATATCTCCTCACCCACCCCTAAGATATTACTTCGGGAGAGAAAGCGAGACGTTACTCCCCCCACCCCCGACTTCACCCTTTTTGCACTTTCCGCCCGGTCACTGGGAAATTCACACCGAGTCATGACGCTGTGATTGAAGGCTATGTCCCCGCCGTCTTAATTCCTCCCCCCCCCCCTCCCTTCCGAGTCAAGAAATTATTCGTCTATTTGTAGGTTTGCCAATTGCCCTTTTTTGATCCACCTTGAAACAAATTTTATGGCTCCAGCCGCTAGGGGTTCCTTCAGACCTACTGAGCCCAGCCTCTTACCCTTTCCCGTAAGGACACGCTCTGTTGCCCCAGCCGATAAAGAAGGTTCGAGAAGGTCTCTCTCCCTCTCCCTGTTTTGGAGAAATCCGGGTATATATGAGCCCTCTCGGGGATTACCCGCAGATTCGCGTAGACGACGCTTCCCGAACGGAGATTCGCTTGGAGCATGCCCAAAGAGTGTTTAGTGACTGTCGCAGGCCACGGAAGAGCTGGACATCACACTCGTAACTTTGCATCAGGAAGAAAAGTCTCTTGGGGCAACGTCAGTCTTTCTCAACCGCCTTCGGATCAAGGGTTGGAGAAGCCGTCCTCCGAGGTTCTTCTTTGAACTCTTGAAAACATGAGGCCCAATAGCTCTAACTCGCTCAATCAGAGTTTGAAGAAGCGCCCCCCCCCCCATCCCGAAGTTCGTCCGGTGACCTCTTTAGGAAAAGAGGCCCGAATCTCACTAAATCAGAGTGTGGAGAACGGAGCATCTCCCCTTTTGGGTTCCCGTCTACACCTGTGAGTAATCAAGGTCACCAAGCCCCTTCCCCCTCCAAGCTCGCCCCACTTTATTCTTGAGATTCAAAGGAAATGAATCTCTCACCAGCCCCAAATCTCCCATTATAATCATTTAATAACCCTGGATATCCAATCAGTATTTGGAACCTAATTCCGTCTTATTTTTGTATATGTATATATATATATATATATATATTTATTTATTTTTTGTGTGTGTGTACCCTTTATCTAGTGTATATTGAAATCTATTTTTGTCGTTGTGTTTGGAATATTCCTTGGTTACGCAGCTGCAGCTGCAGCTAACTATTCACATCGCACTCTTAGAACAATAACCTTTGTTGTCTTGCTTAGCCAACCTTAGAGCCTGTGTGCGTATATTCCCGTACACTTGGCCATAATTCGACACATTAGGGAGAAACTTTGTCATCTCTCCGAAATATACGTTTGTTTTCTTTCCTGAACTCTCTCATCGGAGGACTTCATAAAAAATTGATGAAAACAAAACTGAAAGAAACAAATGATTCGATAATCCATCCTGGATGGTCCTTGATATATCAACCACCTACTCAAGACAGTAGTTGTGGCCTGTTATTTATTTGAGGAGATACGTTTTAAACATGAACAATTTGAGGGCGCAATTGTTTTAATTTTCTTTTTGATGTCCCGACATCCAAGGAAGAAAATTATGGGAAATTGTGGCAATATTCACTCCTCAGGTTCTAGCAAATCAGTAAAATTAAAGAAAGGAAAAAAATATATAAATGAATTATTTTTAATTAATGGGAAAGATCTTCTTAACCATTTACGCCTGGGCAAATCACCAACATCATGGGTGTGTGTGATATAAATATATATATATATATATATATATATATATATATATATATATATATATATATATATATATATATATATATATATATATATATATATATATATATATATATATATATATATATATATATATATATAAATATATATATATATATATATATATATATATATATATATATATATATATATATATATATATATTATGTAGTTTAATGGAGTAAGATGGTGGAGAGAGTGTCTATATTTCATGTTGTTCAAATTTTACCTTACACTTTTCCAACTTTTCTTTCGTCTTGAAGGCAAGGAATTTTTCAGTGCAAGACCTCAAGTAAGCTGATTCTATTGTTTGCTCGCTAAGCAAACATCAAGATCTAAAAGCTTTCATTTATTCAGGCAGGAGGGTACAACAATGTACCCCTTATCCCTATATAACTAGCTGTATAGCTACTTAAAACATTTAGATTATAACAGGTCTAGTTACTCTACGCACACATACATGTATGTGTATATATATATATATATATATATATATATATATATGTATATATATATATATATATATATATATATATATATATATATATATATATATATATATATATATATATATATATATATATATATATATATATAATTTCACGATGAAGGTAAGGACACATAGCAGGCTGAGGTACATGTGATTTATTTATGGAACTACGTTTCGGGCGTATCACCCATCTTCAGGTTCTAAAACATAAATTAATCTAATACAGTTAAAGAATATTAAAAAAATAATTAGTTTATGACTATGTAGGTTAAATCAAAAATTAGAAAATAACTCAGGAATTTAAAAGTCAAGAGAATCAAATTATCAATCTAATATAACACTAATGAAACGAAAAAAAACCCACAAAAAACAAAAGTAAATAATTACAGTATAATATTGCTTACTGATGATTCAGGAATTTAAAAGGCAAGATAATTGAATTATTAATCTAATGTAATCACTATTGACACGAAAAAAAGAAGCAAAAACACAAAAGTAAAAAATTACAGTATAATATTGCTTACCGATGAAGTTCAGGAGAAATCACAAAGTGAAGAAATTATAAAGGATGTGGCTTAAAGAAGAATAGGAATTTGATTGGTTGGTTGTTTAATAAGAGAAGGTTGGTTGGTTGTTGAATGAGGTAATTAAAATTAAGAAATAAGAAGAGGAACAGCGGTATTATCTATGTTGAGTGTAGGAGATTCTGTACGTATTAGTAGGGATTCCAAAATCCTTAGACTATATTCATTGTTATTATGACCAATTATTTTGAAGTTATCTATAGAACATTCTGTCTTGCATTGTATACTATGATTTCTAATTACAGAAGCTTCCTTCTTAGACAATATTTTTCCAGTGCGAAGGCTTATTCCCATGTGAGAACAAAACCTCTCTTTCAATGAGCGAACCGTAATACCAATATAGGTTCCTTGCAAACAACAAGGACAAGTAAAAGCATAAACAACTCATTTGACTATATATATATATATATATATATATATATATATATATATATATATATATATATATATATATATACGAGGGGCAGTCTATAAGTTTTGCAATTCGGATATAAGGAAACGAGATATGAGGAAAAGTGTTTTATTATTTTTCAATATAATTACCCTCGACTTCAATGCACTTGCGCCACTTGCCCTTGAGGCTTCAAATTCCCGACAACCAGAAATGTCCCGACTTCTGTTCAATCCACTTTTGGGCGGCGAGCTGGACATCTTTATTGTCCCCAAAGCGGCGTCCACGCAGTGCAGCCTTGAGCTGGCAGAATGAAAAAGTAGTCGCTAGGGGCCAGATCTAGATTGTAGGGGGAATGGTTGAGCTCCTCGAATCCGAACTCGCGCAGGACAGCTTGTGCAACTCTGGCCTTGTGGACTTTGACGACGTTGACGTCGATCATCGAGCGTGAGGTTTCTAGGCCCCAACGGGCAGAGACCTTGGTCATGGCCAAATTGTCGTGGATGATGTTGATAACACTTCCATGTGATATTCCAAGTTGTCGCTCGATTTCTTCTACCTTCACCGGTCGATTTTCGAGGATGATCCTCTCCACACGGGCCACATTGTCCTCGTTGGTCACGTCTGACGGGCGTCCTGGACCGGGTTTATCTTCAAAGGACTCACGAACATGGCGGAACTCCCTATTCCAGCGAGCAATGGTTGCATAGGAAGGGGCGGTGTCGGTGTACACTGCAACCATGCATTCATGAATCTCTTTTGCATTCTTGCCTTCCTTGGTCAAAAATTTGATCACTGCGCGGTGCTCAACCTTCTCTATTGTTGAAAAAATTGTGACTAACGATCTGCGCTCAGCTGCTGCTTCTTAAATAGACGAGGCAGGAGCGTGCGGCTGCATTTTCTGACTTGTCATAACTTGTCCTAACACCCCCACAAACAGCCGTCCTCTCCTTTGTTTTGCCCTACCGATTCGCAAACCTTATTGACCACCCCTCGTATATATATATATATATATATGGAAAAATAATCACCAAAAAACACGTGATCTAAGATTAAGATGCTTGAAATATCCCAAAGGAAATTAATACATAGAAATTGGAGTTCCATTGAAGCCAAAACACTTTTGCAAAGGATGATACCATCCATTTAAAACGTTTATAAAGTTAATTGCCCATCAGTCTCTTTATCAAGGTTTTGAAACCAAAGAAAAGTCGAATGGGCTAAGTCAGGACTGTAGTGAAGGGCAGGGGTGGGGTTTGGGGGATAACAACTGCCAACGAAATTCTCGCAAAGTTGACATTGTTAAAGAAGCGAAATGATCTCGTAGTGGTGGTAGTGTAGTACTCGTGATGGTAGTGTAATAATGGTGGTAGTAATTTAGTGTAGTGGTAATAGCAGTGGTGTAGTCATAGTAGTGGTATAGTAGTAATTGTGGTAATAGTAATGGTGGTGGTGCTGGTAAAGTAGTAATGGTAGTAGTGGTTGTGGTTATGTAGAAGTGATGGTAGTGGTAGTGTAGTTTTGCTGGTGGTACTGGTGTACTAGTAATAGTGAAAGTACTGAAGTAGTAGTAGTAGTGCATTCATGAATGAGTGAGAGAGAGAGAGAGATAAGAAACATAGCAAACACAACAGAAGAATGCAAGATAGCAAACGGTTCCATTTTTATGCCCATTTTTCACACGGCGACAACAGCCACTTTACTGGTAAAGTAAACATGACTAAAGTTAGACATGTACATTGTACATGTTAGTATGGATGAAACTGCAAGTCACGATCAAAAGAGCATTTTTATTTAAAAAATATGGTGAGCAAAATGATTCGGACAAATAAGACAATAGACGTAAATGAGAAAGTACAATGATATAAGTTATTCAACAAATAATCTTCGTTTGTTACAATATTTTAGTACTTGGTATATTGACATTCACTATCAATTAGGCACTGACTTCCTCTGCCACAGTAATGTACTTCCTGAAAGCTTTCTTCTGGTGTTATATTGCTCCCTTTCTCTTGTAATATTTCCCAAAATTTTCAAAGGGATGGAGGTTAGGGCCCTGAATAGGCCAGTCTATGGCACTTGCTTCCTTTTGGTCCAGGAAATACTTCATCTTTTTTGCCGTGTGGCAATGTGCATTTTTCTTGCATGAAATGGCAGGTTGGGAGAGTCTGCTCTTATATGGAACAGAACATGCACTTGCAGAAGTTCTTTATACAATTTAGCATTCAGCTGCCCCGCAAGCAGAGAAGTGGGCCAGCAACTTCTGCTGAAATTATGTCCCACACCAAAGTGCTTCCGGAATCCTTCAAATTTGACGCTACTCTTCTTGCAGTTCATGGATAATTTTTCGCTAGGTCTTGGTTGGACGAACCTCCTGCCATCTCAACCACACAAATTGTACTTTTGACCATTTATATTGTGCCCAAAGAAGGTGCTCAGTGATAAGGATAATTAAACTTTCTTGTTCTTATGGGGGGATCAATGGCATGACTGCTGGTGTGCGAGATATTAATTATCATTCCGTCAGATGGTGGGATACTGTCTTCCCGTAGACACTAATGCCAATAGTTTTATTTACTTTCCGTGAAATCCTATGAGCTGTCTTGTATCTGTCATTTTTTAAAATAGGACGATGTCTTGCCAATCTCTCATTAAGGTTTTTCTAGGCCTACCAGGGAAAATTCCACTGATGCATGATCTGGCCTATCGGTAGGTTATATACTCGTAGTATTATGTACGACATTTTTGGGATGTTTAACCATTTCAACTCTTGCTCTGATGGAGAGATGTGCCTCTTGATGTAGCTCAAGAATTAGCTCCTGGATATAGGCAGGTGTGGTTGGTCCTATAGCCATGTTTGCTGGTCATAACTTGACAAGGTAAAGAAGAAAAGTGCCTAAGAATTCATGGAAGTAAGTTACTAGCTTAAATTAGTTGGTTGCATCAAAGATAGAAGTAATAGAATCACGCTGTTCGGATCATTTTAACGACCATATTTTAAAAATAAAAATGCTCTTTTGTACGTAACTTGCGGTTTCATCCATCCCTACATGTAAAATATACAAGGACAACTTATAGTCATGGTTAGTTTATACTCGTATATGTAGTATATTTTGCATTACTTACCATTATCTGGTTTGAACTGCTATAAGTTTTGTGATGGAAACATATATATATATATATATATATATATATATATATATATTAGTCTAAGCTTGGACATAAAATCAAAGGGAACGGGCCAAACAGGAAGATGGAATTTTTAGAACAATTTTAATTTCAATTCCAACTTGTAGTTGAGTGTTGGCTTTTCTTCATTGATTTTTTTATATGATTATGTAAATATATACTTTTTGAAAGAAAATTCCTTTGAGGACAATAAGACCTATTATAATCTAGATATTTTAACCTTTAACATTATTATCAAATCCCAAGTATTAAAGTAGTTTCCATCCGGTAGATGAATACTTGTACAGTGTAAAACTCTGTTTTTCTAGTCTTCTTCTTGGCGTATGTTCATTATCGCTTCAGACTCTGAAGAGAATAATTTATTCCAGTAATAGTTCATTTACTTAGTTATCAGCTATTAAATTACGCATAGATAGCTCTTTTTTATTTGTCCGTATTGGGTTTCTTTTGATCTAGAAATTAAATATTTAAAACAATTCTTCTAGTAATTTTTACCCTTGCCATAGGTTTGATAACATTGTTAAAAAAAATTAAACATCCTTTCTCCCAAACATCCTATTCTTTCAGCATCCAAAGTTAAAATTACATTAAACTTCTTTTTATGGATCACCTCACGTTTAAATTTAATCATGATATTTATTCAGCTAGACAAAGACTTTATCCGCAATGCAGCTTCATTCTAATCAACTCTAATAGTTATTTTCTACTTTTGTCCGTATTAAGGAACCCCTGCCTAATCCGTTGAGATCCTCGTTAGTTTATTTATTTAAGTTACGGCTTGCAACAGTCTTTATCTAGGACAAACTCAATACAACGTAAGATTAGGTAGAATCTCGAAGCACTTCCATCTGCTTCATAGAAAAGCTCGCTCACTCTATAAGCCAGTTTTTCTCTAGCCATCAGCATTGCGAAGCACATCACCATTCGATTTCCAATAGTTCATTTCCTTTCCTGTCAGCCTAGAGAGACAAAGATTTGAGAATTTTTGAATCGTTGTATGTATATTAAAAAACCTAGAGCCAGAAATCAAGGATTACAAGTCGCCGATCAAACATCTTACCATAGAATGACTATTACACAAGATGAGACAGGTAGAACGGGAAGAGTGTAAGCACTATAGATTGCAATTAACAATCCCAGCACACCTACAACGTCGAAGAGGGAAGGATAGTAAGAAGAAAATGAAGTGGGATAGAAGAACAAACTGGGAAAAGATAGGTAAAAAAAACCCTCAAGGCTTCCAGTCATCTATGGATTCAGTTAAATTAAATTGAGTAATAAAATTAAATAAAAAAATTGAAAAAGCAGTATATAGCAACATTCAAACATAACAAGATATACTGTATATAGAATATTCAAACAAGAAAATACATAACAAATAACAAAATAACAGGATAATGGCTCATGATGAACACAAGATCCTATTAGCTTTCTTTTTAAAGCCATCTACACTATTCGATGCACAAGTCTCTTCGTCCAAGGAATTCCAAAGATAGACAACACTTGGCAGAAAGCAACGCTGAAACTGGCTAGTACGGCATCTGATAGACTGAAAACAAAGAGGATGCCGTGCCAAAGCCTGGCGAGTGTTTCTCCTTGATACAAAGCGATTTGGCAATGAAATATACAGCGAGTGATGCGGATTGGATTGTATCTTATAGAGCATACACACATTGCTGATCTTCCGGCGATGTGCAAGGTTCCATTAGACATTACGGCCACAAAGAAAGCTGACAGTATAAGAGACTCTGTCAATAAGATGTAAGTGTGAGGTAGCAGCAGATGACCAGACAGGGGCACAATATTCCAAAGTTGAAAGAATATAGCCTCGTAAGCAAGTGGCGGACACGGAAGCATCATTAAAGGTGGCATAGGCCTTTCTTATGATTCCTAATTTCTGCGAAGCAGTAGTCACAAGAGATCTGATGTGACACTCAAAAGTTAATTTGGAACCAAATTTAACGCCCAAAATGTCCAGTTCGTCCACATCGTTCAATGCTAAACCATCAGCATGGAGAGGTTCATGTTGAGGACAAGGGTTACGAGATCGTGAGATACACATACATTTAGATTTAGCGATGTTAAGCTTCATGTTCCATGTATGGCACCATATAGAAATGCATCGAAGATCTTCATTGAGGGAATTAGATGCAATGCTGCGAGAGTGAGGAGAGTCAATAGTCGCGAGCAGAGTTACATCGTTTGAATACCCATACATAATATTTTTTGTGATGCTAAAGAGGTCAACAGTGTAAATATTGAAGAGCAGTGGTCCTAGAACACTGCCCTGCTAAACACCCGAGTGGACAGGATGCCAGTCACTGAAGTTGACATCAACACAAACCCTGTGGGTGCTACCCACCAGGAATTGATCTAAAATAGATAAACTCCGTCCACCAACACCAATATCTCTTAGCTTCCTTAGCAAGCGATTATGATTTACTCTACCAAAGGCAGCTGAGAGATCCCGTTTAACTATGCGGGCCTCATGACCCTGGTCTAGTGCTAACTGGATCTTGTGAGAGATCGTAAGAAGTGCATCCGTTGTACCAAGTTTTTTCCGATAAGCAAACTGATTACAAGGAAGAACACCTGATCTCTCAAGAAAGCGAGAAAGGCTAGCTGCAACGAGGTGTTCAAAACTTTAGAAAGAATTGGTGTAATAGAGATTGGACGATAATTGGAGGGATCAGGAAAAGGAGTTACCTTAGGAATAGACGTAATGTGAGCCACTCGGGGGAACGATCCAGATCGCATGAGTCATCTAAATACTGCACTCAGTTTTTTGCGATTAAAGCAGAAGTTTCCTTGAAAAACAAAGGAAACATCTTAAGGGGATCTGTGCCCCCATATGAATCAAGAGCATTGAGTAGCTTCTCCACTTCTTTGAACAGAAATGCAATTTTATTAAGAGTAGGCATAATAGCCATTTCTTAATTGAAAATTAATTGCTCTCTACTAAGTTTAGAGTCAAAGTGCTTCATCGAAAGATCAGCTTTTTGGGCGGGACTCGTGATAGGCTGACCGTTCTCAGAGAGCAGTGGGGAAAGTGATAAGCTGCAGCCAAAAAAAACACTGATTTAAGGGTGGACCACCATTTATGTGGATCAGTGGCACTTAACAATTTATCCTTGGCAGAGCTGAGATAATCCCTTTCCGCATCATGATAAATCCTCTCTGCTTGAGATCTTGCTAGAGCATACTCTTCCGAGATTCTCTTGTGCGTAGCTGAGACCAGTGGCGGTATGCTGCCTGTTTGGCATCCCGAGCAGTTTTGCATTCCACTGTAAACCAGGCTATTTATCATTGAACCGGTAATAGATCCTTTTAACAGGGTCAACAAACAACACAATACTTCTTCATTCTTTGTCTTTCGTATTTCTATAGTTATTGTTTTAACTCTAACGATACATGTCAGCGCACTTTCCTATATTTTACATTTATTTTTTTTGCTTTAGTTAGTCTCATTTGAAATCTTAAATCTTTTAATCTTTTTTAACTTTAATTAACTTTAATTGTGTACTTCTAAATTTTTCTTGCCGAACTTTTCTAGATTATACATGTATTTATATCGTTTATTTAAGGTTTCATTTGAAATGATGGAATTCAGTTATATTTTAGTTATAATTTTGCTACTTCTATACATTGCTTTTACAGTTTTTTTGTAGATTGAATTTTTTTTCTTAATTACTTATAATTACTACTTCGAATTTTGGGGGGGTTTGTGCCATTGAAGATGGTCCTAGTTTGAGATTCGAAACGTTTGGGAAATATATGATCGCCGTCGTGCTAATCTTTTCATTTTCCTGCTTCGGAAGAGGAAATGATTCAGGCAGAATTTCTTCTTCTTCTCTCACTCTCTCTCTCTCTCTCTCTCTCTCTTTCTTTGTGTCTGGCTGTCGCTCTCTCACTGTCTATCTGTCTTTTTCTATCTCTGTAACTCTCTCTCTCTCTCTCTGTTTTATGTCCCTTTGTCTGTCTGTCTCTCTTTCTCTCTCTGTATATATGTCTATCTGTCTGTCTGTCTCTCCCTTTTCCTTTCCGGTCAGATAAGTGGATAATATGTGAATGATAGATTCTACCCACCGCCCTTGATAAAATTCCGGCAAGCCATTTGGATAGCTTATAACTATAGAGGGAGTCAATGCATGAGATAATCGGACGTAGAGGAGTATCTTTTTTGGGGTCTTCATGATAATTTGGTTAATTTTGTCGTATTTAGTAATCACTATGTTTGTGTCTTTAAAACGCTTGCAGCAAGACAAAAACATAGTGATTACTAAATCCGACAAAACTAACTAAATTATCAGATCGACAAGACTAAATATTCGCAAAAATTGGATGAACTTTCAAATGATAACACTACCTATGAAATGTTAAATTTTAACCCTCAGAACAACAAAACGAAATCCTTTAATAAAGCCATCCGAAAAATTCTAGGTTCCAAGACTGAATTAACCAAGAAATTTAAAACTATCAATCTTTCCCTCCCATATATGCACGGGCTACCGAAGACCCACAAAAGGTATTCCTTTACTCCCGATTATCTCATGCATTGACTCCCCCCATAGTTATAAGCTATCCAAATGGCTTGCCGGAATTTTATCAAGGGTGGTGGGTAGAGTCTCTCACTCACATATTATCCACTCATCCAACCGTATTTCCAAAATTAATAAACTTGATCTCAGTGAGAAAAAATGTTAAGCTTTGGCGTAAATCGTTTGTTCACTAAAGTACGGTCGATGAAGCGCTTGATGTTTTATCGAGATTCCTTCACAATGTAAATATTAACCTACCTTTACCTCTCTCAAAAACCATTAAATTAGTGCGCTCATGTGTAACTGATAATATATTTTCAGCTGAAGACAAGTTTTTCCGTCAAAAATATGGCCTAATCATGGGTAGCCCTCTTTTCCCCATCCTATGCAATCTATTTATGGAAAACTACGAAACGTCCCTCCTCCCCAGAATCCATTCCCAACCTTTTATCTGGTTCCGATATGTTGATGACATCATATCGGCATGGCCATTAGATGATAATAATTTTGATGAATTTTTCAACAATCTTAATTTGTTACACTTCTCAATAAAATTCAAATTAGAATGGAAAAAGAACAATTACTTACCGTTTTTGGACGTTAAAATATGTATTAGTTTCCCACATGCTCCAGCCTTAGTCCCCTTAAAATCGCATGCGAATCAAAACGACATCAAAATTACCTTTAAATATCCAAATACCAATTCCAAAATCGTTGACCAACTGCCTTCTACCAACAAAGATGCCGGCGTATATCTTATACCCTGCCAGAATTGCAATTTATCATATATCGGTGAGTCTGGTCACTTTAGCAAGAGTTTTAAGAACATCAAGCTGATATAAGGAGAAATGCAATTTCTTTAAGTCTCTTTGCGCACATGCAAAATTACGACCATAGGATTGACTTCAACCATTAAAAAATTATTTAGAAATCAAACGATTATATTGTGAGGAAAATTCCTCAAATCAATATTTATCAACAAAGTCGATTATTTCAATTTATCGGAAGGGCAATAAAAATTAAACAAATATATCTCGAATTATGTTACCAAACTTATTTATAAACCGCCCGAACCATTTTTGCCTCCGGTTTCACGTAAATACTTATTTTTCCAATTTGTTTCCTCTGATATCATTATGTGCAATCTTTGCCCTGGAACCACGCCTAATATTTATATTTTCCCGTTTTGCTTCCTCTTGTTTCATTTTGTTTAGCATTTTAATTCGCGCCGGAACCACGCTAAATGTTTGTTTTTTTTCCCGGTTTTGTTTTCTCTGATTTTTTCTGTTTCATCTTTTAATTCTCCTTTATATACTGGAAGGTGCTAGCTTCATTTATCATTACACAGTTGAGAATGGCTGCTGACAGCTGAAACTAGTTCGATGTTTTCAAATAAATTCAGATTCATATATTGTGGTTTATATTACTCGTTTGCATTATATATATATATATATATATATATATATATATATATATATATATATATATATATATATATATATATATATATATATATATATATATATATATATATATTAACAGGAAAGAGCCATAGATGCCTCCTAACATTTATTTCAATTGTTTAAGGATTATAACTAATCCCATCATCAGTGCTAGAAAAAGAATATAAAATACAGAGTTAAATGTATACATAAAAAGTTAACATATATATATATATATATATATATATATATATATATATATATATATATATGTATATATATATATATATATATATATATATATATATATATATATATATATATATATATATATATAATATGTAATATGCAGTTTCATTTTAATAACTCCAATAGTTCTTCTTTACTCTAATTTTTCTGCCTAATCCGTTAGATCCTCGTTAGTTTATTTACTTATTAGAAATTTAATGAATATTAATAAGTAAGTCATTGATTATTTTATCTGACAAATCCGACGCCAAATTTCTAACTCCCAAATTTACGACATATTTACTACTGTGGCTCAAATTTCCGAAATTCATTAGTTTTATAAATTAAAGAATTTCTCCAATTTCCTAAATTTATTTAATTTATCATATTTTTAGAAATTTGAAAAATTATACAATTTGCTCCCATTTATTATGATTATCAAATTTACATCCCTGAAAATATTTTCTTGCTTCATTCTTTGAACAGCGGGATGAATATATTGTTTTTTTTATAGCTTCCAACTATTTATTTATTTATTAACGCCACTCCTTTCTTTCTTTTTGGAAGAGTCCTATACCTGAAAAGTCTGAGGAAATCCTGTGCTTGATCATCTACCATCGAGCGTTGAGACCCCTTTGTGGCTCAGGGGTCAGCCACCAATTAAAGACAGGGGAGTGTGGACTGAAAAATCCCGTTGGCATCGAGCGTTGAGACCCCTTTGTGGCTCAGGGGTCAGCCACCAATTAAAGACAGGGGAGTGTGGACTGAAAAATCCCGTTGGCGGATTCGTAATCTGAAGAGTGATGCGTCGTAAGTGCGAAGGAAAGAAGTAAATTCACGTGTTGCAATGGCCATAACTGATAATGTTCCCCATTTAGCCAACTCAAAAAATAATGTTTTTAACTAAAATAAACTTAAATAATAGTTATTTTTAAAGTTTGCCTCTTATTTTGTGAAAATACTTTCTTTACCATTTTTCATTATTAATTTGATTATGTTTTCTCCACTGCTCTCACATATAACCCCCACGCTTTGTGTTTTCCTTATTTCATTTGTTTTTCTTTAAGCCGACACAGTACAAGCCCGCACTTGTTTCATGAGCTTTACTTGTTCTTTTGTTCTAAAAAACATATGAGTTAAGATGTGCGATTCTGTTCCATTTATTTTGAAGACTTCATTCTTCATGCTAGCCAAGACTATTCCAAAGCGATTGAGCTTTTTCCAAATGATGCTTAAATTCTTAGATCCTTGAACTGCTCGACGTGTAACCGCCCTTACGTTTATCTTAAAGATGCCCTGACATTTAGGTGCGGTAAATTCTATCCTAGAAACAAAAGACAATGCAATTTACTCGTGTCACGTTTTATTCCTAATTTACATTAGTGATTTATTTGAGTTTTTTTCGCAGTACTAAGTATCTTCAGGGTTTTTTTACTTCACAAGACTTTAAGTTAAGTAGCTTAAGTTACGATGTTTAGGTTTATAAAGTATTATTGTAACAAATCTTTAATTTTTCGGCTATATTGAACCTGAAATTAAAGGCTATGAAGTCTTTTTTTAACGCCTTTTTATAACGAATTGTTTTCTCAAAAACGCAATTGATATTCGTTTAGCTCTAGTTCAATATAGCGTAAAAAACAACAACAATGTTTAATTCTATTTGGTAACTGAGCTAAACGATGAACTTTTGCCGCTCAGACTGCTAGCGTCTGCGCCTGACTGCGCCCAGCTGTGATTGGCGAGAGCTTCCTACTGCACTGATATTTTTTGCACCTGCTCTCAGCGGGAATTGAACTTGCGTACGCATTCATAGGGATACAACGCCTTATCTCCTAGGCAAGATAGCACCTCTTACTTTGTTATTATTGTAGAGGGACATCAGAATTTCATTTATTAACATATTTTCTCTATTAGTTCTATTTTCTCTCATTTTTTATTTAGTTTCTGTGACGGTATTTTGGTTTACTATAACTAATTATTGAAGAAGTCATTCCTAAATTGAGCTGCCATGCATTTATTAACCATAGAAGAAGGGTTAAGAACTTGCGATGAGATCGCAAAACCCATTCGATTAACCCGTCTAAGTCAGGGCTCAGATGCCAAGGAAATTCCAATAAATTCAATTATTGCCACGAAATAAGATTCACCGATTAACCCTCAACATGCGCCGTCCATTCAATAAGATTGGCATTATTTAAGATGGACCTGAATAAATAACGCCATCACAAATGACATTTATTTTAATAAAAAAAAAAAGTATTTTATTCGTTTACGGGAAAATTGAAAAATGTTTTTTAGGAATTTAACTAAGGTCTAATCTTGAGAAAAAAGAACTCCTTGGAAAGTACTTAGTATGGAACCACAAATATTACTTTTATTTATGAAAGCTAAATGAACATGTCGAGAATACATATGTATTAAATGTATTGCGAAAATTTCCCTATAATATCGTGTAATTCTCTAAAAGGTAGTCTTTATTCACATAAACACACAAGACTATTAAACAAAAATATTAGAATTCCGGCTGCCTTCGATTCGACGAAGGCGATAATTGATGCTTTCATAATGAGGGAGAGAATGTCTTCAAAGTGTAACCGTCAAGCTCCTCTCTCGATCATCTCCATCCCTCAACCCTCCTTTCGAAAATCCTCAAGTCACAATTAGGCATGATTGCGTCGGACCTCAGTTTTTATATCTCATTCGTCCAGTCACTAAGTAATCAACGAACAATGACCTAAAAATATCGGATAAATTAGTTAGATTATTATATTTTATTGTGGAAAGGCAGCCGTTCTGCTCCATAGCTCTTGTCCTATAACTCAAGCGTTTCTATCTGCGAATCCCTCTTTTCAGTCCCCTGATTCAAGTCGAGACGCACCTATGTAACCCCAGTAGACTCTCTCTTATAGCGGCCCAGACTCTGTAATTTTACCATTTTTTTAAAGAATCTGCTCGAAAGCTTTCTGGAGCAGACGCGCTCGTTGATGTTTACCTACCACCTTCATTACATTAGGAAATCGTCATTTTGACTAAAAAAACTAAAAAATACGAATTTTTTAGTTTCCTAAGAATTTCTTGGTTTACGTGTAAGTGCAAGTCTAAAAAGGGAGTGCAGGTATACAAGATTGGGATTAAAAATCAAATGTGTAACAAGGAGTACATAGAATCAAAAAGAAAAGAGCTCCAAGACTCATGTAAATACACGCGCTTACTCATATCCACAAGAACATCCACCCCCGTAAAAATATTCCCATCTCTGCCACTCCAAGAGATGCCTCGGCGACAAAGGAGGATGCCGTGTCCTTAGAATCTTGCAGGAGAAAATGAATCCTTATACAGAGGCTCTCATGGACTCACACATACGACTCCTCAGAAGAACGGAGCCACGAGTCTCGAAATGATCCTTGTTTGGCTGGTGGACACGCCAGCATATTCGTTCTCAGCCACTTAGCTCAACGAGAGACTGTCGTTCGTGTTATCCTGTACATAGCCACCGAGCTTTTCAAGATGATGGAAGGCGTCTTATGGGGTGGGGTGGGGTGACCTGTAAGGCACCCAAACTGATTGGCGGCTGACATCGAAGCCCATTGCTCCTGGTGTGTTCTAAGATCGACCAACAAAGTGTCGGGCGGTATTCTGGTATCTTCTCTTTAATGCCTTCTGGGCCAACCGAGTCTTTTTCGCTCCACCTACCGAGCCTATTGATCCAGCTAGACAGTCAGCCAGTCAGCCGGTAAGCCGACCAGCCAGTCAGCCAAGCATACAGTCAGCCATTCAGTCAGCCACCTGCCCAGGAAGATAGAAAGTCATACATCCAGTGAACCATCAGTCATGTGGCCAATATATTCATCGGATAAGATTGGCTTTAAAACGGCGCCATTTTGGAAAGTTTTTCGTATCATGTTTCTCTTCCTACTTTTACTCACATTGGGAAACATTTATTCTCTCCTCAAAATATGACATTTGTGGTATTTTCCCATCTTACATTATTTCTGTATTCATTCGTTCTCTGCATTTTGCCAGCGTTGGTAATTATTAACCAACGAAGGCAAAATGCAGAGAACGAATGAATAAAGAAATATGATTGTTTTGGATATATCTATATATGCTCGTATGATGGCTCTCACTCCTATTTGTTGAGATTAACGCAAAAAACAAATCTCGTTTAATTTCTGGCTTTTTAATTCACTCACGTTATTCTCACTCCTCTCAGCACACCATTTAGCAAAATCTTCGGTGGTCACAGCAATCTTCCTAAGCACTCATTTTTACAAGAAGAAAAAAAAAAGAAGAACTACAGAATGAAACTTATAAAGAACCTAAGCTCTACTCAAGGTAATCTTGAGAATAATTAGATTAGATGGAAGGCTTTGGCAAAAGCAAACTACACTACCGAGCAAAATAAGAAAAGGATTTTCCTTTGTTAAAATATTTTCCAAAATATGATTAGTAGGTAAAGTAAATTTCTATGGTACATAAAAGCAAGCACTTAATATATTTTCTTAAGAATTCATATGATACAATCGTATATTCAAGAAATTATACTAAATAAACTAAAAAAATCAAATATTGATACGTGTTAAATAAGAGAACGATCATTCACAGAATTACTTAGCAAGCAAATACACTAGAAACAAAGCAAGATTTCACAAAGAAACTTAAAACACTTGATGTAAAGTGTTGAAGCTTTTATTTTCTATTACTTCGGTACATTGAGGCGGAGAAAAAGGCCCAAAGGATGCTAGGCTATATTAAGCGCCAGTTTGGTTATCGGAAACAGGAGATTGTACTGTGCCTGTACAACTTACTTGTCCGACCGCACCTGGAGTATGCCGTATAATTTTGGAGTCCTTCATTGCGAAAGGACATCGCGAGATTGGAATGCGTACAAGCTAGGGCAACCAAACTGGTTCCCTCTATCCGACATAAAAGTTATGAGGATAGACTAAGGGAATTAGATCTGTTCTCGCTGGAAACTCGTAGACTGCGTGGTCAGCTCATCGGAGTTTTCAAAATACTTCGAGGGTTCGACAATGTTGACTACCGGGATATTTTCACACTGAGTGAGAACAGAACGCGCAATCATGGCTTCAAACTTGAACTAAAGCGTTACAACCGCAATCTGTGTGGAAATCTTTTTACCTACAGTATCTGCAGTAAGTGGAACGTACTTACAGTGGAAGTTGTCAACAGTGAATCTGTTGACCAGTTCAAGTCAAGACTAGACAAAGTCTTGAAAAGTGGCCGTTTAGGGACGCATAACAATTGAGCAGTAATGTGCCCGCTCGATTGCTAGTCCAAAGGTACCCTCTTTGAATGGACCGTAAGGTCTCCTAGGGTACTTTCTTTCCTTGTAACTCCTTGTAACTACTACCACAGAATCTCCCTAGTTTCTTGCAAAACTCTGGTGTTAGTTTGTCCGATTCTTACTCAATTTTAGGCCAAGGATCCATCAACGTTGAAGGCTAATGGTCTCGAACTTTGTCTCCAATGATCTTCCAGATGTTCACTATAGGGTTCATGTCCTAGTTCTGAGCAGGCCACTTTATTACTTTGATATCTTCTTGTTTGAAACATCAGGTATTGTAAAATTCCCGTTACACTCATTACGATGCTCTCAACAAAGGACACAATGATAGTTTTTGAGGCAGTTAGAAAGTTTTGTATTTGTTTAACATATATATATGTGCTATATTGTAATGTTAATCAATCTAGCCGCCCTCGGCAGCCAGCACGCGCTCTAGGCGAGACATGAAGACCGTATACACGTTACTGACAAAGTCCTTACACACGTGGTTGAAGGAGGAATTCAGCTTGTCACCGTTGCGGTGACGGATCTTGCAATCCTTGCTCTCGACATGTGCCCACACGATGTGTCGATGAGATTGGGGTTGGGCGACTGCGGCAGCCAAAGTTCCTTCGACCCAAAGTTCATGTTCGACCCCAACCATTTTTACACGGTCTTAGCCGTGTGGACCGGGGAACCGTCCTGCTGAAAGAAGTAGTCCGCCTTCTTCGTGAACTTTCTCATCTATGGCAGGACATTCACGATGTTCCTGCAATCGACCGCGGTGAGCCTGTAACCGACCCCGAACTACACCAACGGCATTTTCTCGTGATTCGAAGCCACGACGCCGAGCATCATAAGGGTGACCGGTTGCTTGGTTGTGGACACATAATTGACTTAGGAGACGTGCTGGCCAAAGTTTACCACGTGTTCTTTCTGCTTCTTTATGACCGAATTGAACGTGAAGTTTTTTTTCTTAAAAAAATGAAAATTCAATTACTACGAGGGGTGGTCAATAAGTTTTGCAATTCGGATAAAAGGAAACGAGATATGAGGAAAAGTGTTTATTATTTTTCGATATAACTACCCTCGACTTCAATGCACTTGTGCCACTTGTCCCTGAGGCTTCGAATTGCCGACAACCAGAAATCTCCCGACTGCTTTTCAATCTACTCCTGGACGGCGAGCTGGACATCTTCATAGTCCCCAAACTGGCGTCCACGCAGTGCAGCCTTGAGCTAGCGGAATAAAAAGTAGTCGCTAGGGGCCAGATCTGGACTGTAGGGGGGATGGTTGAGCTCCTCGAATCCACACTAGCGCATGGCAGCTTGTGCAACTCTGGCCTTGTAGACTTTGACGACGTTGAAGTCGATCATGGGGCGTGAGGTTTCTAGGGACCCAACGGGCAGAGACCTTGGTCATGGCCAAATTGTCGTGGATGATGTTGATAATACTTCCATGTGATATTCCAAGTTCTTGCTTGATTTCTTCGACCTTCACCCGTCGATTTTCGAGGATCATCCTTTCCACACGGGCCACATTGTCCTTGTTGGTCACGTATGGTTGGCGTCCTGAAAGGGGGTCATCTTCAAGGGACTTACGACCATGGCGGAACTCCCTATTCCAGCGAGCAATGGTTGCATAGAAAGGGGCGGTGTCGGTGTACACTGCAACTATACGTTCATGGATCTCTTTTGCATTCTTGCCTTCCGTGGTAAAAAATTAATCACTGCACGGTGCTCAACCTTCTCCATTGTTGTAAAATTTGTGATTGACGATCTGCAATCAGCTACTAATTCTTAAATAGTCGAGGCAGGAGCGTGCGCCTGCAGGTCATGACTTGTCATAACTTTTCCTAACACCCCCACAAACAGCCATCCCCCTTGCTATTTGTTGCCCTACCGATTCGCAAAACTTATTGCCCGCCCCTCGTATGATCCTTGAATTCGTTGAAAAGCCGAAGTCATGGCTACCGACGCTGTTTTTACATACGGTCGGTGATCAAAGGTCTTGCCCCACTCCTTCTTGACGGCCATCGACAAAATGGCCAACGAGATGCTCTTCTTTGCGAGCGCGGTCATTTTGTGCTTCGGAGAACTTTCAAAGGCCTTTCTTCATCAAAACGGTAGACAAATTTAGGTCTGCCTGAACGAGGATGATCTTTGAGGTCTTCTCTTTTATTGAGCCTCTTCACGACTCTATAGACGGTCATCGTGCTGACGTTGAGCCACTTGGTGATTTCGGACTTGTTGTGGCCCGCGCGAAGAAGCGCAGAGATCTCTAGTCTTTTCACTTAGGTCTCGACACAACTGGACACAATGGAAAAGACGTTTTAATGACACAGGATAAAAAAAGTAGAACTTTAAGTTTGTTTGACGGAACTTTTAGTATCATACAAACAGGTAAACATATCGAAAGATTTGTAGGTCTCGTTCTATAAAATAGGTAGTCCTCTGGCACCAAAATGCAGGATTTAATAGGTCCAACGAGGAACTTTACAAATGGACGCTCGGTGGATTTATTAAATCCTAAAAATTGTTGTATATAAATTAAGGAAATACTATACTAAGCCTAATAAAAAAACAACAAAGAAGATTAAGAAATGAAACTATATATATGTTAAATTGTACATATAGATTTAAGGCAAGCGGTCGTTAGAGGCTGGCGGAAACCCACGAACATACAAAGATATCAAAGATGACCACTTGGACAAATAAGAGGATCGCACTCAAACAATCATACACGTGTTGGAACATTTATCAGTAGTTGAACAAATATATGCTCTGACCGGAGAACTTTCACAGAGACCTGCAACAATCGATTCCCTATAATAAATCCAAATCTATCGGAAATATGTAGGCACAACAGGTACATATAGCTGTCGGAAACTCCGCCCAAAGGGTGGAAAGAACGAACAAACTAGATGAGAGAGATAGAGAGAGAGACAGACTCTCATTATTCAGAAGATTCATTAACTCAATTCATTGCCTTGGTAGCGTCACGAAATCTCGTTTAATCGCAAAAATCCTGCTAATTTTAGACTCGATATTTCGCGTAAAACAGTAAGCCTACACATTGACGGCAAAGAACTCGAGACATTTCCGCTTGCCCCTTTAGTAGGACAATTCAAGTTTAAAGTTATATTTTCTTTTAAAAAAGCATAACTCTCGTGAGATATTATAAGGAGTTAGAACCAATTTAGCAGAGTCGTAAAGTAGGCCCACTGCCAAAGGTTTTTGTCGAGCGCAATAACAACTAGAAGTCTTCAATATACGCCCTTATAATTACCAACCACGCACCCACGCACCTGTAATCTAGACCACCACATAAACAAGTAACACCCACCGGTACCATCAACATCCTCCCCTAAACTGGTAACCATCTTCGGCCGAACAGTGAAGGTGACGAAAAAAATGGACGCATCAGACCATCAACAGGCAGCACAATACGAGACGGAGATCGTGAACGCCATCACCATCAAGCCACCTGTCTTTATCAAGGCTGCAGTTGCAGGTTGGTTCAAGATTGTAGAAGCCCAGTTTCATATTTCAAGAGTAAGTAAGAAGGATACTAAATTCTCTCATATTTTGGCTGCAATTCCTCCCGAGACCGTCGACTGTCTTCTGGCTGCAATCCTATCTACTCATAATTACCAGATCTTAAAGACTGAGGTGATTGTCCTCTTCGAAAGGACAAAACCCGAGCTTTATGAGAAGCTCATTGGCTCTTCTACGCTCACCCGTCGACCTTCTACCAATTTGGAAGAACTAAGCAGAGGAGTTGGTGAGGAACATGTGAGGTACAAATTTATCCAATCCATGCCAGTCACCATCGTGCCCATAATTGCTATCCAGAAGGAACTTAGCCTAGCCCAGTTAGAAAAGCTTGCAAGTGAACTAGTGCTATTCTATAAGGCACAGTGTCTTAATGTTAATGATAGCAGTGAATCCTTAGTACGTAGTGCCACTTCTTTTTCCGATATGTGTATTCCTAATCCTAATAATATGTGAGAATTATATAAATAATTTGAATTCTAAGGGTAGTCGTCTTTGGGGGTGCGAACAGAAAAGTTATATTGATGAAATATGTTATCTGGCTTATTGGTCCAGGTAGCTCAGTCGGTAGAGCACTGGTCGAGATAACCAGCGGTCTGAGGTTCTAGTCCTTGCCGGGCGATGTGTTTTTTGCTATTTGCTTTTCTCTGGGTTACCTCCAATAGAATCTATTTTTTCTTGATTCTGTGTATAACTTTTCATATATATATATATATATATATATGATGAAAATTAATGCAATATCGCAAGAAAAGATGAGGAATTAAACCACATTCTCCAAAGACAATTTAATTCAGAACAGTTTCGGTGTATCTCACACCCTTTTTCAACTGACACTGACAGTTGAAAAAAGGGTGTGAGATACACCGAAACTGTTCTGAATTAAATTGTCTTCGGAGAATGTGATTTAATTCCTCATATATATATATATATATATATATATATATATATATATATATATATATATATATATATATATATATATATATATATATATATATATATATATATGATGAAAATTAATGGAATATCGCAAGAAAAGATGAGGAATTAAACCACATTCTCCGAAGACAATTTAATTCAGAACAGTTTCGGTGTATCTCACACCCTTTTTCAACTGACACTGACAGTTGAAAAAAGGGTGTGAGATACACCGAAACTGTTCTGAATTAAATTGTCTTCGGAGAATGTGATTTAATTCCTCATATATATATATATATATATATATATATATATATATATATATATATATATATATATATATATATATGATGAAAATTAATGGAATATCGCAAGAAAAGATGAGGAATTAAACCACATTCTCCGAAGACAATTTAATTCAGAACAGTTTCGGTGTATCTCACACCCTTTTTCAACTGACACTGACAGTTGAAAAAAGGGTGTGAGATACACCGAAACTGTTCTGAATTAAATTGTCTTCGGAGAATGTGATTTAATTCCTCATATATATATATATATATATATATATATATATATATATATATATATATATATATATATATGATGAAAATTAATGGAATATCGCAAGAAAAGATGAGGAATTAAACCACATTCTCCGAAGACAATTTAATTCAGAACAGTTTCGGTGTATCTCACACCCTTTTTTCAACTGTCAGTGTCAGTTGAAAAAGGGTGTGAGATACACCGAAACTGTTCTGAATTAAATTGTCTTCGGAGAATGTGATTTAATTCCTCATATATATATATATATATATATATATATATATATATATATATATATTATGGGGTGGTACAAAAAAATGAAAATTATATTTCTTTTTCTCCACAGGGCTAATTTTATTACACTTCATGAAGAGGAATTACACGTAAAATTCATTCTTCTCTCCATCTTATCATTTATGGGTCGCCCCACTTTTTCTTCCTCAATTTGGTTTTTGAGGGGGTCAGGGTGGCCATTTAGTGTTCGTGAATGAGACAGGAGATAAATTTCTTCTGATTTTCATTCTTAGTCAGCCTCCCATTGTACGCCTCTGCCAGGGCTACTCCTCGTTCAGATGCGTCATTCACCATTCTCATGCTTTTGGCCCTTGCCTAAAAGTCCACGTACAGTTCTTCGCCCTTCCAAGCCAAAGGAGCCATCTTCAGGAAGCTCTTCTTGGCTTCTTGGGCTCCGATTTTCTTCAGGACGTCGAAAACACGATGCGACCTTTTGGTAAATAAGTCATCAACATTGCCAACTTCCTTCTAAGACCTTCTTCGATCCGGACGCACGCGCCATTGTGGAGGCCAGTGTTGCTTGGAGTTGTATCGAAGACCAATCCGACTGCTTGGTCGCGAATTTTCCAAGACTTGAGCAATTCCAAAGACGCTGCGGACTGATCTTCTCCATACTTCGGGCAGCACTTGGAATACACAACAACTTCTCGAATCCTTGACCAGTTGCCAGAATTGCATCCTTCTCCACTGTCTTCCCAACCATCTCCTGCAGCATTTTCCCATCTCAGTGCAGGAGAAGGGACCAAGTGCTTGAAAGTTCTTCTGCGCTTCTTCGTCTTGGATTTGACATGTATTACGAAAATACCGCTGTATCGAACTTCGGGGTAACGTTAGATCAGAAATATCGTGGCCCAGGACCTGTGCAACAGCGTCAGTTACGAACCCCGCACTACGATCAGGAAGATTGACTCGAACCAAGGCGCCGACGACTTCAGGAGATTTGAAGATTTTCTTGTACCTCTTTGCGGGAGGACCAGATGTACAGGCCTAAGTTAACGGTCGGTGGTCGTCTTCAGCCTGTGACTCTTCTGATGATGTGGAGCTGGAACTGGAAGCAGCAGCGGCCCTTTGAACTTTGACCTCTCGTTCGTCGTATCTCCGCTTGGGAGCAACTTCTTGGTCATTTCTCTTCTCTAGCCTCGCAGTGACTCCAGATTTCTTCGCATCGATCCCTGCAATGCTGCACGAGAAGATGTTCTCACGCTGCATCTTGAGGAACTACTTGACTTCTTTGTTGGTCATGGTCTAGAGAGCATCGCTTGTGGCAACATCGAAGAGATCCTGAAGGTTATCCAGGCATATCTACTTCTCGACACGGTCAGACTCTTGCCCACGAGCCGGTTGTTTCTTGAGTGCTTGGTATTCGTCGTGGATTTCTTGAAGTTTCCTGACACAAACATCCACCCGCTGGATCGGGATCCTGGCCCTCTTCCCTATGGGGAGGACTTCGCCACATGCCAAGTTCAGGCCTTCCGAGACGGTCTTCTTTCTACAATGTGATAGAGCAGGAAAAACGACAGCACACCCCACTTACTTAGAAGAAGGGCAGATGATAGGGAATCAACAAGGTTACCGAGAAGCCAACACTTGGGACTCGAACGAGTACTAATTGCCATAACCTGAAAATAAGAAGAAAAAACAAAGATTAAAAGTGTGGTGACCTCTAAATATCATTGTATTCTGATGGAAAATTTCACACAAGGAGAGGAATGCAACACGAAAAAGAGCAGTGGCATATATATATATATATATATATATATATATATATATATATATATATATATATATATATATATATATATATATTCATTCTTGAACGACCATCGGTCAGCCAGCCTTTCTGCGGTCTTCGAAGGAGTGCATAGTCAACTAGTTACCTCGCATAGCCTAAACATTTCACAAAGTCCATAGTCGATTGCGTTCCTGGCTGTACAGGCCAGCCATCGAGTGTCCGAAAAGCACTCAAAATGGCCGTCTGGGGTGGATCACTCTATTTCACCATAAGGATTCCCTCCAAGTTCTGGTGACCTTTAGTTCTCTAATGAGAACCCTCGCTAGTGCTTGACGTTGCTGGGACATCTGTTCTTTGGACTGTTCACTTTCATCAGTAGAATGAATAATAAGGGGCCTCTAGATTAAATTGGCTTCAGTCCCGCCACTGTTTCTTTATTTTGCAGTCAGAGCTTGTTCTCTCTGCCAGAAGTTCTAGTCCCGCCAAACTTGCCATCTTTACTCTGATCAACTTGCGAATCGGCCAGAGACCTCTTCGTCCTCGGAACTCCCCCGTTCATCTATTGAGATAGAGCTACCCAACGGTGGCTCACAATGAACTAAAGAGGAAGCCCATTTACCATTTGGTCATTGTAGAAGGAGAGGCCCTTCACCGCTGAAAATAGATGCCTCAAATAGCTTCACCCTGCCCGAAACATAGAGAGTACGACGCAGCGCTTAGAGGCGACTCTTTTTCGCCTTCAAACACTACGATTTTCACTTCATTTGTACACTAAAGCAGTGAGGAGAGTCGGCAATCTAACCTAGCCCACACATAATAGCTCACTCAACCATCGGGCTTTGGGCCCTCGCAGTTGATGAGACGTTTCGATGCATCCTGCCACTCGGAAATTTTGTACAAAGACGCCGCCGAAAGTGTACGGAGAACCTAAATCCCCTCTGGATATTAAGAGGAAAATTTTGGAAGGGGTATAGTAGGGCATGTAATCAAAAGGAAAAGTGATAGGCGCGTCTACAAATGGGTAGAGTATGTAATCACTTATCATTTTCCTACTCTCCGACAATCGAAGCTAGAGAGCGTGACTCTACTCCAGGTTTCATTTTCATTTGCAGCAGGGTTTTATCCCCTGACTTTACCATTTACCACCTTGCGGGTCACAAGTCAGTAAGCAGATATCCGAAGTCGAGTGGGAAATGTAGAAATGATAAACAATATTGGGAGAAGTAAGGCGCAAGTCCTGTAAGCAAAGGGGAGTAATGGTCCACAGATACGTGTTCAGTGCCAAACGGTGCTTAACTACTGGCACTCAGGCTGGGAGGTGGTGCCGCTCCTCCAGACACGATGTGTACCATATACTCATGGACCCATCTTCTACGATCATGTGGCGTGTTTGGAATGCTGGTAAGGCAAGATCCCTAGTCAAGAAGAGAAAGTAGTCATTAAGTGATCTGCTACATACACAGCATGGTATGACGGTCTCGACTTGCTGGAAGACTGGAGATGGGTGCTGGTTTAACTTGCATCGAAATCATTTTGTCATGCTTCCAATTATCTACAAAGGTCTCCTTTTGTTAATCAAAGACACGTATGACTAAAAAGATGAGAAATTGGTGTGGTTAAAACTGAAATGAAATCTGCTCTTCACGCAAGGCATTCACATCTAGTGAACTCGCATGGACGGCGCTTGTAGCGCTTATATGCGGAGATCGCTATGAGCGCAGTCTCAGACTAAGTCGACCTTCAGGGGAATGGAATGAGTGCAAAGCGGCAATACATTCAAGAAATGGAAGACACATCCACTGCATGAGTGCGCCCGAAAAAAACTCAACTGCATCATCTACCGTCTTAAACTACTCGATTAAATTAGTAAGCAATTTATTTAATCGAATAACAGGCTAGGTGACCCCTTGAGTGACAGAATCCTGGTTAAATAGAGAGGAAACAGAAAGTGATTCTTGCCAAGATTTTCAGCGACCACCCTGCACTCAAAGTCTGATTGTGCATCAGGAGAGCACAAGGAAAGTTCGATGGAGGTTCTTGCAAGGCGGTATGTGAATCATCCCCTTTCGGTACACTAATCTTTAGTTCTTCATTAAGGTCAACTAGGACCCAACTCCTAGAATTGATATTGTCGCAAACCCATAAGAGGTACCTACAATTCAAATTCTTGAGTATGAGAAAGGGCCTCTGCAAACGTTTTAAGAGGAAAATCCTACATATCGGATAAAGCTGAGGTTGGAGTATAGAGAGAATAATAGAGTACCCCGGACTCATGTGCATCTGCACTGCTTGTTCCTGTAAGGATATATTGGTAAAGAAAAGACAGAGGCATAACATCGGGTGCATGGAACACTCCCGCATCCCCGGCATGCATCTGAAGGTGCGGGAGTCGCGAAAATCTTGTACACTTGGATGGAAGGCAAGGGAGATTCACTCCACATACTTTCATGCAGACAAATAGGTAAGCGACAATGGGAGAAGACGAACTTTCCAAGCTTTTAACAGTATTTTTCGCATCCACGGCAATTCCACAGGAGGATATTGCTATCCAGATCAATCTTGAAGGAGCCGATGACGACCCCATTGAGGACAAAGTAACCAAGTGGAAGGCCATTGATCACCTGTATTCAGACGTCCGAAAGGGCTTTTACTGGCAGAACAGGCCAATAGCGCTAGGCATTTAAAGATTTATGGATTATAGAATCAAGATCAGCAAATGCTTTTGTTATTTTTTTATTTATTTATGGGCCACCTGGCGACTGCCTACTTGGCCATAAGTTGCCCTACTTCTTCCAAAGCCTGCTGTTAGGCTAAAAAAAACAAACGCCTAAAAGTCACGCATAAGCAAAAGAGTAAAAACACCCGGAAAAAAACAAAACCAAAAAGGGAAGGAGGAGCGATTTGAAGATCCCGGAAGCCTGTCTCCTCTCCGCTGGGGAGGAACATGCGACCCAAAACCGAGGGAGTAAAATAAAATGGAGGAAGCCAACCGCTTCCAAAAAGCCAGATAGTCCACAAGTCTGTGTTAATGAATCTGGCCCGCATACAAGGGACAAGGATTAGCGACCCCGCTCAATCGGTGCCGGGAAATGTAATGTGTGCGAAGATCGCCCATAATAAGGCATTCGACAAGAATGTGCCAAACCTTCTGAGAGACAAAGCAGTCGTCGCAGTAAAGTGCAGGGGAGCGCCCCATCAAATGGTGATGCAGGACGCATCACCATCATGGAGGGCTGCCATGACTCTTGCCAAGTAGTCAGTGTGAGGAAGAACGAAACGGAGGTCTGGTCGTCCACTCTTCGCGACTAGTTGTTGTTCTCATCGGAGCGCTCATTTGTGTAATTCCCCACATGTCTAGGAACCCAGAAGATAATCTTGACAGCTCGTGACTACCGTGGCGTCATGAATACCACGAACCGGAGGAGTATGGAGAATCCAATGCCCAGAGAGCACTCAGGGCAAACTGGGAACGACGCGTTATCTCCTGTACTAAGCGATCTATTACAACTAGATTTACCCTGAAGAAAGCATCTGGTAGAGCCCCGCTGACTTCATACATAGGGGATGGGCGTGCGAGCTTACCCCTTCCTGGTTCTAGGAGCCATCAGTATACATTAGCCCGTTTCACCGAGACATAAGGTGTGCTCCAGCACGATGAACGCAATACTCCCGGCTCTGTGAAAGCTTTGAGAGCCTCACCGAGCTCTCAAATGAGGCATCCTTTCGCCTCTATTGTGTGGAGAGTCTTCAGGAATCTGTATCGCCTAGAGCAGTGGCTCCCAAACTTTTCAGCTTGTTACCCAATTTAACATGCTACATTAAGCATGTCACTCCTTTCACAAAATGTTGTAAACATTGATATACATATATGGCTAAATTTAAACCTCAGAGATATTTTCTTTTATTTATTTGTATTTGAACATTGTGCATCTCTGAATGACTATTACCAAAGATGTCAAGAACATCAGTGCGATGGATGCAGTTGCATCCTTGATACTAGTTAAGCAGTGTTTCCCAACTTTTTCAGCTTGTTACCCAATTTAACATGCCATATTAAGCATGTCACCCCTTTCACAAAATGTTTTCAACATTAATATATATGGCTAAATTAAAACACCAGAGATATTTTCTTGTATTTATTTGTATTAGAACATTTTCGATCTCTAATGACTATTGCCAAAGATGTCAAGAACATCAGTGGGATGGATGGAGTTGAATGCTTGAAGCTAGTTGAGGAATTCTTGGCTTCGTTGTTGAAAGTGCCAGCCTGGCATAGTTTACAATATTCAAGCGAGTCCTCGTTTTTCATCTCCAGCACAGTTTAATAAATAATAATAATAATAATTAAAGGTTTATTGAACCGAGAAAGTTTTACAAAACAATATACATAGTGCAAAACATGATGTCTCGGTTTACAAATTCTTAATTGAGATAAAATATATATGCACAAAAATATATTTATTTATCTATTCTTTAGCGAAATTGAATTGAATACATTACTGTGATATATATATGGAATAAAATTTTTGGCTATTAGTACAGTTCATAAATGACCTAAACTGTAATATTATCGTTGAGTTTCTTTGCTATATAGGGTATTGTGGACTTCTTATAGCTATTGGTTCTGGACCTTATGGATTGTAGCAATTCCCTGCCTCTTCTTGTTTCCCTCCCATGAATGTCATGCAGATATGGTAGGAGCAAATGTCTATGTTCTCACGATTTCAAAATAGTTTGGCAAAGTTCAAAGGGAGATCCTCACGTCTTTGGCATAGGGATTTGCACCGAAGTTGTTCTAGGGCGTTTTCGTAACTAATATAGTGAGGTCCAAGAATTGTGTGAAAACCAACCTTTTTGCATGCGTTCAACGAGCGCATGTTGGCCCTGAGTGAGTCCCGGGTGCCATACAGGTGCAGCATACTCCAGTGTCGTTCTAATGTACCACTGATATTATGTTAACATTACATTAGGGTTGAAACCGAATTGTCTGGCTCGGTACAAGATAAAAATACATCGATTGGCCTTGGACAGCATATGTGCAACATGATTGTCCCAGTTTAAATCTACATTGATATGTACTCCCAATAGTTTATGTAGAGGAATTACAACATAAATCCTCCCGGAGGGCCAGGCTAACATATACTTTAAAGTCCCCCTTCCCCCTGTGGAGAAAGCAAGATAATCAAGCCACATGAGGAGAGTCGTGGGAACGTTAGCCGGCGGAATAACAGTCAAACGGCTTACCCTTTTTGATCTCCCCGCTGCTTAGGTAGTCGGAAGCGAGCCGCTGTTCCAAGGTGACCACCAAAGGCCATTACGCAGCGCTCAAAGGATCCAATTACATACGGAACCCGGAGGCCCGTGGTTAAATCGCCACAAAAAGAGGTGCTATTCAAAAGGAACACCAAGGATGGTGACGGTTGGTTGTGCCTCTAATTAAGAGTCCGACTTGGACACCACTGTGCCACCCTCCCCTCACCCCTCATTCTTCCTTCTGCGGCTTCACCCTCGCTCCCCCTCTGCGGCCTCGCCCCTTCCCCCTTAGATGGGGCGTTCGCCAAGCTATAAATAAGCCCCATAAGGAAATAGAAAAGATTATTCAGTAAGAGACGATAGAGGACCAGTTCGAGAAGATCGGTCCTTTGCCCAATTTCGAAGAAACTTAGAAACGTTACGTTTTGTATCGGTGCCAGACCTAAATATTTTGCACAGGCTTAGTAATAGTAAGAAGCGTGGCTGAACCAACATTCCTAGTGCCAAACAGGAATTTCGCAATTAAGATAATAGAAGAACCCATCACCCTCGAGTGACTCTCAAATTGCGATCTTAATACCCGAGGAAGATCCATTTTTTTCGAGAACATTCAAAATCTCCTCGTTTTCCCTAAAAATCCAGTGGGAAAACCCCCGAAGGAAACTAGGATACAAAAGGCTTCAAGAGCATCCAGAAGAGCACTTCTTGAGCCAGAGAGTACAACTCCTCCCTCCGCCTTTTTACGTAGAACGGAAGAATTAGACATCGGATCCTCTTCCCCCCTCCCATCTCGTGGAAAGTCTACAATCGGCCCCTGCACCCAACGCAACGGGATAAAAGCCATCTAGTGACATCCGGCAACTCCTGGTCCTTTCTTTCATGTAAGTCAGAAAGGCCATTGATATTTGTATTACTTTAATATGCGTTTATTACGGTACTCAAATTAACTGAAGTAGAGACAATCGTTAGTGAACCCCGTCATCTTTACCATTAGACGAGTGAAGCTTAAATTGGAGTTCAATGCTAATCTAAAAGGGTCACTATAAAATAACTAATCGGCAATTGGTTTGTTTGCTAGAGCCTATTTAGATTTGGACATGAATAGATTCTGTAATAGGCCCAGTTTCAAGTATGGTTATCCTCGTTAAAATTATTAGGTGATTATAAATATTTTACTTTTTTGTAGTTAATTGATAAACTTAAAATATATATTTATTTTTGGATAATTCTGGTGTTTCAATGGATCCTTTACGTTTTAAACTGGTTCTCTCCTTAAAACGGATTAAACGCCGTGACACTCTCTCAACAATAAGATAATTAAAAAGTCCACTCAGCCAATATTGAAGTATTGTTGTCTTTCATAATTAATAGGATCAGACTGGCGCTCTAAAGCAGCAACAACAACAATACCACGACAGTTTACACTTATTTACAATTGGTAGGTGTGAGTTTTCTAAAATCAGTTCAGGAAATATGATGGGGCGTTTAGGGGGGCAGATGATCAGTACTTCGCATTTGAGTGGGTTAGGGGACATATTGATGGCTGCACAACCTTCGGATAAATCATTTAAAGCATAGGGTAATATAAAATTTATATTGTAATCAACATCGACAATCTCTGCAGAAGTCAAATCGTCGACATATTTGACAGAGATTCCTGCATTTCTACATAAATTATTGACTAGTGCAAGGAAAATAATTGGGCCCAACCGGGTCCCATTAGGTACCCCACAGGTGATGCTGTCCCACTCCGAGATGGAGTCGTGGAATCTGACTCTGTGTCGGCGATTTGATAAAAAGCTGGTTACAAATGCTAAGAGGGGAGGTCGACACTCAAGGTGGAAAAGTTCTCTCATTGCCACAGTATGATCTACAAAATCGAAGGCTTTTTGGAAGTCAATAAGGACAATTTGTGCTATTTTCTTTGGTTGGTCTAGCCCTTTCAAAATTGTGTCCAGCAAGTGCACAAGATAAAGTGTGGTGGATTTACCCCTCAGGTTACCGTACTGGTTAGGGTCAAGGTTGGGTCGGATGTCCTCTAACAAAAGATTGGCCAAAAACCCTCTAACAATTTGCCTAGATCAGGTGTGAGAGAAAGGAGACGCAAGTCACCCAAATTAGCTATGGGAATCTTCTTTGCCAGGGGCGTTATGGTTGCTCCCTTCCATCTATCTTGAAACACTCCAGGTTTTAAACTTCAATTACAATTGGTAAGGGGCTCGCTAATTTCGTATGCAAGCTCCCGTATTAACCTTTTGGGTAACGAATTAGGTGGAGATGTTTTCCCTATTTTCATTGTTAACAACGATTTGTACACACTAATCCTATCAATAACAGGAAATTCATAAGCTGGCCAAAAATGGGGATTTGCATAAGATCCATGGCTGGTAGGTGTGTGCAAATATTGGTGAAATGCTATTTAATTTCATCACATATTTCATCATAAGTGAGGTGGCTGAGGAAAGGTATTTTAAGTGGTTTCTTTTGAGTTCCTGATATGCACTTTAAATTGTTTGAAAAATTCGAGGAATTAGTCGCATTTTCTTGTATTTTCAAGCCTAATCTATTGTTAACATTCTTAATTTCCTGTTTGACCAATTGTACAGCGTTCCCCAGCGATTCATCCTCCCACGACTATAAGCACGGCGTCTGGCGTCTATGAGGCGAAGAATCCATGCTGTGATCCACGGTTTATTATCCCTCCGCATCCGCTGTCGTCGCTCGGGAAAGGCCGCCTCATACCGTTTAACCAGTCTCCGCTCCAACATGCCCGCCGCCTCGTCAACGTCATCCGTCTCCATTACGTCCACCCACCCCTCACTGGCAATCCACTGGCCGAACTGGCGCACTGACGAGTCCAAAAATGGTCTATAAGTCCGCATACAATGAGGTGTCGAAGCTACGTGAGTGTCGGGTACACTCATCACACACAAATGGCGACTAAGTCAAATGGGCGGCTGTGTTTGGCGGTACGTATAAAATTCTGCATCAGTCAATATTAAATCGATAATAGAATTAACATGTATTGGTTCATCACTATACATCTAATTCCAAGTTGCGTAGTAATGTATGACACGGCTAAGTCATTGCAATCGCCTAGTATTACCACTCGCAAATCACAGTACTCCGCGCGTAGTTGGTCAACTGTGTTCACAATATGTCCTAAGAGTTCATCGTGTACCGCTGTGGACGGTGGGGTAGCATAAACAGCAAGCAACCAGTCTGTTTACATGACGAGAATGTTTGCTATCGAGCATTACCCATACACATTCTAAATTATCTGGAACCACTGCATTAATGTTACGTATGGTAAAAACATCTTCGACATACAGGGCCACGCCCTCTCCCCTGGACTCGCGATCCTTGTTAAATAGTTCATACCCAGGTATCGTGTACAATTTTCCTGGCTTATTTTGCAAAAACCATGTTTCACTCACAGCAATAACGTCAGTATTAAGCGATGTCACTGATGCAAATAACTCCTGGTGAGAATGATAGCAGCAACTTCAAGGCTGTCATAGACAGAGTTGGCTAGTCGTGAAGTCCAAAGGGAATCTGCTTTTTGGTTTTGGAATTCGATTTTCAAGACTTCATTGGCTCGCATTCTGATCCACTCCTCCTTTGCAGGAAAATCATCATCGTGAATGGCCTCATCAGGTACAGAGAAGAGATGAATGATCCACTGAATACTAGGTGTTTCTTGGTCAATCTCTGGAAGGTAGTGATGCATTCTTGTTTCAAGTCCCTTCAAATGGTCGCTCATCTCTTTGTTGGTGGTCTGTAGAAGTGATCCAGTATCATGACTATTCTCCTCAACAAACTTGTCTAAGGTAAGGAATTGGTCGAGCTTTCCTTTATCCAAGCGCCGAATCCAGAGTCTCAGTTTCCCCAGAAATGCAGCCACAGTTTGATGGCCATTAATGACAGTCGTGTTTTGTCCCTGGAGTTGCAGATTACCACTGTTCAGCTCAGAAAATATGTTAGCCAATTAACTTGGTAGCAAAAGGAGATCCTTTTTGTTCCAAGAATTCCTGAATAGCCTTTCGGAGCTCAATGACTCAACCTAAAACTTTGTCTCCTGACAACCAGCGAACATCGGTGTGGTAGAGCAGAACTTGATACTGCTCTTCCACTTCCTTGTACAACACTAACTTCAGATTACCAGGCAGGATTTTCGATCCAAGAGAGTACCGATGAATGATGCAATGATCTACAGAAATTTCTTGACTCACAGCTTGTATGAGGCCCCGTAATCCACGATGACCGCCGATCATGAACGGTGCTCTATCGACGGAGACCTGAATAAAAAAAAATTATTATAGATTGTGCGATTGTGTCAGTTAGTCATTCTTACTTATCTTTTGCGTTATAACTATATGGCTTTATTTAATTTAATTTATTTTAGTACTTTAGTATTTCAGTATGACAGGTACGATATTTTGGTGGGATCATATACAAAATATTAGCTACACTACAGCTACTTGTACAATAAATAAAACTGTATATGACTATATGCCATGTAATTCATTGTATATATACTAATTTAGACTTTATATAAACATTTTTTCTTACCTGTTGAACGCTGTTTCAATCCAAGTCATTCCTCGTAAATAAACTGTTGATGATAGAGAAGAGACCTACTCCCTTCGTGGTTGTCAGCAGATTCTCGCATAATAGGAATTCTTCTTCGATCTTGTCCTGGTAGACGTAAAGAAAGAACCCAAGCACAACTGCACAACTGGCTACATCACACGATTCAACAAATTTTAAGGGAAATTTGCTATAGGAGCTTTCCTAGATCTCTGTTGTAACTTGGGATAAGATATCTGATGCCATGTCATCGACTCGTAGGCGGATTATGTTGTTTGATATAGATATAGCACTCAGTTTCTTCGCTTGATCCTCTGCACATACATTGCTTACCTCTCGCATACATAAGGCATAATCAGATTCTCTGCAATGGCGTGGAATTTCTGTTGTTCGGCAACTTTATATGCAACAAAGTAGGATGCTTCGACCGAAGCTTGAAGCTTTTGAGCTTGGATTCTATATGAACCGAACTTGATCTTCTTCAGTGCTACAGCTCGGCGCTGAAAATAAGCCTGATCCTCATTGTGGCCGATCATCTCTACCAGAAGGTAAATTCACAAAGCCATGGCGTAGAAAGGCATCAGGGTATGTGCGCTATTTGGACATTTTATTGTTGAATCTGCAGAAAAGGAAGAAAAAACTGCATAAAATTTGTGAACATGAGAACTTATTATTTATTTTTCCATGGCATTCTAGATAGCATTAGAAGAGCTTATTCAGCATAGGAATGATATAACAGTGGGTAAATACTAACTATACCAACTACAGGCCAGTACACATACGAGTATATGCCTAATCACCGGAACATTAGATAAATCAAATAAAGAAAACACAAAAGATTTATACTCTCTTTGGCTCGCAAGTGGTGTGAAGGGGTGATTGATATACCACTCTGACCGTTACAATTTATTTAGTTTACTAGGCTGCGGAGTGGAGCGCGATACGAGTCACAAAAAAAAAATTCAGTCACTTGAAACATACTGAACAAGAAAAAACACACTTTAATAACTTAAATGCTTGCGAATTAAGATTTTTTTAGCACAAAAGGACGAAAAATAATTGAATAAATTATCATGTTACATGCCTAAAATATTAGTTAAGCTCTGATTAATCACATAGTACTGTCTGTCAGTCTTTCCCCAGCACCTGCGTGCGAGGAGAGATGAGCTGTACTCACCTATGTTTTGAGATAGAGATAATAATTCACAGTACACAATATCGTAACACCACAAGGGGCCACGGACGTACGTAACTGCGTGCGAGGAGAGATGAGCTGTAGTGACGCGTTCTCTCCCACTTACAGCTGTTCAGACGCGCCTCCCTCAAACACAGATGACATTAAATGTTTGTAACTAAATATAGTTTCTTCCCGGGACAACCCAGCCTCATGACAAGTCACAACAGTGATTAGAATTTAATTTTACTCTACAATTCTACATCAACCTCAAGGCTTAATTACATTGGGAAACAAATACAAAGAGACATTTTCTGATATATAAATATGGCACAGCCGCTATAGAAGCGCCTGCCACTGTTTCGCATTCAAAATGTCAATTGCTTTAATAAAAAAATTTATAATGTAAAAAATATACCATCCTCAATCATTTTAAATTTTACTATGGCCTGTAATTATTTTGTGTCTCTGGGAAATTCACTTTATAAATGAATTTCAAAAGCATAGGGTCACGGAGTAAGGGGGGAAGAAGAAGGGGGAAATGAGGTGAGGAGAGAGAAAGGGGGAATAGCCGTTGCTGGATAAAATAAAAGAGGACTCAGTAACTGACACCGCTAGCCTAAATCTGCCAGCAAAATCTTACATGACACTAAGACTAAGTTAACATTAATCCTAATGCCAGGTAGCACAATGATTTCTTGATTTTCAGAATTCTCAACTTTTTTTCTGTTACCTCTCAATTACCCCCAGTTTGGAAACCACTGGCCTAGAGGTACCTTAGGTCATCTCCAGATCGAAAAACACGTTTTCTTAGTAGCTGTCTACGAAAGAATGCTTCAAGGTAGCATTTTCTTGTCGGAGTTGAGCATTCGACTTGGATTGGAACTTGCGGAATCTGCACTGTGTAGAATACAGTTTGCCTCCACTGTCCAGGAAAAAAGCTAGTATAACATTTAGCAACTTATCTTTTAACTTGTAGAAGCAGGAGGTTAGCAGAAACGGGCCAAGGTAGAGTGATCTTTCTACAGTTTGCGAAAAGCGAGCACATTACTCATTCGCTAGGAGTCTGGGAGGATAATCTATCTCGAGATCCTGTTGAACAAATCTAACAGAAAAGCCATACATTACTCATCTAAGTGTTGGAACACTTTATACGGGACATAGTCCGGGCCAGGGGCACTGTCCACTCCCGAAGCCAGAGCGTAATGCAACTCATCAAATGTAAACTCGCCGTCGAAAGGTTCTCCGCCTCTGGAGGTAAAGTCCATTTGACGAAATACACCGCCATGGATGCTGGATCGGCAATTGCGATCCCTTTCTCCTGGAGAACGAAAGCGGAACTTGTGAGAACTTGTCCCGAATCCTTTTGACTCGATTCCACACATCGATTCTGTTTGACTGTTTTCTCACGCTCGGCTGACCATCACGAAGCCAGCAGTAGAAAGGGCCTCGGCAACCACGCCACGATGCGACAGAAGTCACCCATGTCGAAATTTGCTGACGGTTGAATGTATGCAAAAATAATGATATACTTCCTATCCAGTTGTAGCTGCACTGCTACTACATGAATCGATGAATTTAAATTTAACGTGGCAGTAGGGTCGCAAAACCCTATTATCCCGGGAGGGTGCGCAGGGATCACGTGCCCAGCATGGTCTTCTCTAAAAATATAGCTAACTGGGAAAGGGAGGAGACACAGCTCTTTCCAGTTGGTTCGAAGTCCCAGGCAATTGCATTAACGGAATAATACCTCCAAGCCTAGCTCAGTGAAGATAAGGGGGCCTTCTCCGCCGAGAACAACTATACGGGAATGGCCATACGTTTTTCGGAGGCAGAACTCCGGGTATTGTAGACCAAACAAGGCGCTTAAAGGCGCTGTCGCTTCGAGGACTTGTCGGGCGAGGTTGGGCTCCTCATATGAGGCGGGTCTCTTCTTTGGAGGATCTACCATCTGCGAGGTACCCAGTCTTTCCTTGGATGGGAGCATACAAGCCGAAGTTTCTTCGTTTCTATCTTATTTTCTTGAGGCAGCTTTATAAACCATGGAAATTGCGCTCCCGAGGACTTTCAGGGGTGTTGTCACATGCGAATCTAACGACTCGGTTGAGGCGCGCGAACGTTTGGCCTTACGGGCAACGGTCACGCTGGGGAAGAAGGGAGGAGCCCTGGTTTTAGCCGAAGCTGGGTGTATTCCTTATTTCTGCCATCTCTACAATGGAGGTTCCCGGGGTAGGTAGAATATACATGAGGGTTCCAAATGCGTGGAAACGAAGGTTTTCGTAGGCCTGGAGGGGTCATGAGCATACAATGCCTATTTTAAAATTGAGGCAGAAGATGCCTCAGAAAGCGCTGGGCGCGCTAGACCATGTCCTAACCTCGCGAAATGAGAGATGATCCAGGGCCTGAACGACCATGATTAAATTCTCCAGCAGATACAACATTTCTTCGAAGTAGTGGCCCTCCATAATTGACAAACTTGAACATACATGATAGAGATTTATTCAGTACGGCCTTGGAGCAACTTACGCATATTTCGGGTAAACCCGTCTTTGCACCTCTACATGAGCGATTCAATTGGCCGAAGCGAGAGCAGTAGTAGACTTTCTGCGGCACTGGACAGAATGCCATCTTGCACCAGCAATAAAAACCGCTGCATCAATTCAGTGATCCTGTTTGGATCGAAAGTGTCGGAGTGGGTTTCCTGGAACCTCCCTGTTTTCTCATCACACGTTTTAACCTTGACCACCCTATGGTCGACCAGCTCTAAGGTAATGTCTTCTGAGGAATAGTTTAAAAGTTCCCTCACAAAAACTATGCAATGCTTGCACGAATTTCATGTTAAAGTTCGGCGTCACACTCACCGAAGGCCACTAATCATACCCCCCCCCTTCAAAAGTCCGACGCATTTCCCAGAAGGCTCCCATCCGCAAAACGGGTCACCTCCATCTTTCTAAAAATCAACTTAGCTAATGCTCTCCTCTGATGGATTATGGTGCCCTTGGCCAACATGCTGCCATCAGTGGTTGTTATACTCAGAAAACATTCGTAGCCAGTGGGCTCGAGGACTCCAGTTACTGTCTAAATGAAGGTTACCTACGTAATCGATGCCCCGCTCAGCACACTTGCAAATTTGGCCTCAGTCTGGGCTAACCCAACTCGAGGGGACCTCAGGGACGGACCTGCCACTCTTGGCCTGGTCACTTGCCGAAACTGCAGTGAACACGTCGTCTCTGCGTAGGGTAAGGAACTCTCAATCCTCTTGTCTTTCTCTTTCTGGGAGAGGAGGATGGAGAATAAATCCGCTTCTTTCTAGCAAAAAAGGAACCCATAGACCGGACGGACAGGTGTCAGCAAGATCCTTCTCCAAGTTGGGGTAGGTCTTAGCTATCAAAGGGGTTCCTTGTGACGGCCAAGCCGTCTGATGAGAAGCTTGCAAAAAGGTGGCCTCAGGTTTGGCGTTTGTCACCGAGACCAAGTTCAACCCATGGAAGATCCTGGCGTCTGGGGCTGGGTCCCGCCCGAAACATGTTTATCTCAGGAGAGGGAGCTCCAGGTACTCATACCCCAAAGGTATCACGGGTCTGTATCGAGGTTTGTTTATTTATATTTTAAGGCCGGTCGGCCGACTTCTATTGGTGAAGAAAGGGGTCGCAGTCACACAGACGTCCCGCAAAGTCAGAATTCCAGAGTGAAGGGAGCACGGTGCGACGAGCCTCGCTTTATCTTGTCCACCTTAAGGAGTTGTTACTTTCGACTCGCTCCAACCCGGAGCGGTCGATTTAAGGCTACCTGCATGCTTTTTTTAAAATTTTTTGCGATAGGAAATGGATGACGACCATTGGTCGAGAATTGGACTCGTCCATGTTCGACTCTACGGAATGGGGTGAGAGAGAAATGCCTGTACTTATTGGCCTAGGAGAGGAGTAAACCATCTCTCCGGTAAAAGAGGTGACCTCCTTTACTGCATGCAGATGTTAAGATGGAAGTCGATGCACCGACCGAAGGGGTGTCTCGTGTTACCTCGTCCTCCTCGACACCTAGGAAGGGCGAGGCCGTTCTTGAAGACGGATCTCATTGCGCATTCCATCTATTCCTTTCACTTGTGGCCAGAGTATCAGAAAAAGAAAATGGAAAGTTTATATTATTACTCCTAATACCTTGTGGGCGGGGGGGTGAGATAAAAGGCCCAATAGGATCCTAAAATTTCAGAATGATATCATTTGCACATACTCGGTCCACGGTTCCAGCGTCGATGAGTTTTGACAATCCGGTCCGCCATTCAGGAGAAATTGTCTTCGAGCTTTAACCATAAAGGATGGTGCCGGCGTCGCACCTTTTATGTGCACTGGAAGAAGGTAAGTAGAGTCGACGACCCAACACACTTCGTTCCTAATACTTGCCCGAGCCAGCGGGTTTTCGTTTCTCACAGCAGGTTGAGAACCTCACAGTGTACACTGCCACTCACCTAAGGCTCATAAGAGGACGAGACTGCGCCTGGCAGCAAGAACCTCTGTTGATACAAGAGAAAATTTGGGATGGAGTAGGTGGTATGCAATAAAGAGAAGTAGAGATAAACGGGTCCACTTACGAGTAGGGTTGGTGATCATCTATTATTATCATGCACTGGTGCTAGGTGATTCCAGGATGAGATGCAGTCCACCAAGACACTATGGCTACAGGATCGAACTCTGTCCAGGTGGCAACATTCCTCCTGGTACAAAGTGCGGGTAGAAAAGGTTGAGGGTATAAACGTATTTATAATAAATAAAAATAATATTAATAAATAATAATACACAGTAATAATAATAATACACAATAATTATAATACATTATAATAATACATAATAATAATATATAGTAATAAACAATAATAACGCTAATAAATACAAATACTAAATAATAATAATAAACTATAATAATAATATGAATGATAATAATAATAATAACTAATAATAATACCAATAAAAAGGTAGAGTAGCGCTGAGAGTGAGCGTGGGGAAAGAGCACTAACAACTTTCCCAGGCCCCATCAGGGTGTTCCCATCAACCCAGTGACGACGGGGCTTCCCTAATTTGCATTCAGACCGGAATGCCTTTAGGTCAGCTCTATGGCTAGTCTTAGATAAAATTGAAAAGGTAAGGTAAAGATGTCTTTCAATGATCTTTATAGTAAAAAACAACAACAAACAAACCTGATATTATCGATTTATTCCGAGTGCTTCACTAACTTTCTAGGCGTTCGCACACTTTATTTTTAAACATATTGATTGCCGTAATTTGTATTACATTAGCTGAAAGAAATTTTTAATTTGACCTGATTTTATTATTAAAGCTTTTACGCACTATATTCATATGATAATTCTTCAATTTCATTTTAAGATTATTTGCTCGAACAATGTTTTCAGTGTGTTAAAAAACTGAATCAAAGTTTATATTATAGCAACCATTTACAATTTTGAAGAATTTTTATCAATTAGCAGCGAAGACGAATATCTTCAAGCGAGAGCAAATTTAATTCTATAAGTCTGTCTTCATAGGATTTTTTTCGCAGCTCCGGCATGAGAATTTGTTGCATTTCGATGCACCCTCTCCAAAATAGTAATATCCCTTTTTTCGATGAGAAGATCAGAACTGAGCTATATATTCTAACTCTGGTCGCACAATTGATATTAACAATGAAACTACTATTGCTTTACTCTTATATTCTAAATTTCTCGCAATAAAGCGAAGTTTCATTAATTTTTTAGCTTTTTGGACGCAATGTTTTAAAAATTGAAGTCGTTCGAAATAAATCACCGAAATCTCATTCTTCTGGCAGGTTATCTATTCGATGACCGCCTCATGTATAATCTAAGTTTGCATTTTCGCGAACTTGGCAATATTGCTTAATAGTCTTGAATCTAAGTAGTTTACGTAGATAACGAATAGTACAGGATTGAAGACTAAACCCTAAGGTATCCGTGACACCACCGTTGCCACGAGCAGGGCGAATGTCGAATTATTTCCGGCTAGGTTCCTGGACATATGGGTATTGCAAAGGATGAGTGCGCCGATGAGGCCTTAAAGAGTCCGCGAGGACTGGGCAACCAGACCAGCATTTCGCTTTTCCTCACACTGATTATATGGCATGAACCCTGGTATCCATCTGGGCAAAGAAGATGGGAGACGGCCGAAGAGAACTTAAAGGTGCATGTCATTGCGACCAACTATTCCCATGGACCTACCCCCCTAATTCCTCGATGGCTTCAACTCACGATATCTCGTCTTAAAATTGAGCACACTTGTAAGACTCATCTCTATTTGATGGAGCGCTTCCCTGCACTTTACTGCAACAACTGCACTGTCAACCAGACTGTTCGGCATATTCTTCGTGAATGTCCCAGTCTGAGTGGTCTTCGCGTATGTTACTTGCCTCGCCACCTTGTAGGCGGGACGAAGTCCTGCACACAGACTTGTGGACTATCTTACTTTTTTGGATGAGTCTGGCTTTCTCTATTTTATTTGACTCTATTTAGTGTTGGTCGCAAGATCCTATATCAGGGGAAAAAACCCTCTTCCCCTCGACACTAGAGCGTGCTTCCCTCTTCTTGCTTTTCCTTAGTTTCTTGTTTTTTTAAGCTGTTTTCTTGGGTTTGTTGGGTTGCTTTTTGGGTTTGTTGCGTTGCTTTTTGGGTTTGTTGGGTTGTTTTTGGGGTTTGGTATTTTTTTACTTAATTTGATTTTAACGTGGCCTAAAATTAGGCTCGAGATTATGTATGGCAAATTATGCCCTTTTAGGCAGTCGCCAGATGGTCACTATGAGCAGAATCGATCGTGAGGCTTATGATACCATGTGGAGATACGCTATCATAAATACCCTCTATTTTATTGGGCTGATTGGACGCCTTTCCATTTTTTTCTTAGGAGAACCATCTCAGAGTCGTATGTGGCAAGCAGAGAGTGTCTCTTATGGAAGTTTCCTCAGTCACTCGCCCTTCCCAAAGAACCAACAGTATCACCTCGGTGTTTCTCGAGAATGTTCTCACCATACTCGACGTAAACTACGTCTTGAAATTTCTCTTTTTTAAAGAAATGGAGGGTTGCCTTGTCGTATATGTGACGCCCCTGAAGAGAGTTGAGGAACTCCAGGAGAATTATCTAGGGGATTAAGGAATTTTTATTATTACCCTAACCTAACTGCATTGAGTAGAACGTTATTGTTCATTTATCAAATAAATAAAAAGGGTGAAGATCGACGAATAAAATTCAAAAATTAGCCGTTTTCTGTTTAGGTTAAACGTTAGCTTATACAAAAGGCTTCTTGAAATGTCTCTTTTTTAGAGAAATGGTAGTTGCCTTGTGGTATATGTAACGCTCTTGAAAAGGGCTGAAGAACTCTAAGAGACTTCTCTACTGGATTAAAGAATTCCTATTATTACCCTTACCTAACAGCATATATATATATATATATATATATATATATATATATATATATATATATATATGAATAACGTTACAGCCACGAGGAAAATGAAACAACGGAGAACTGCAAGGCCTTTCGACTAATGGTCCTTTACTAAGCAGACTGTCGAAAGGCCTCGCAGTTCTCCGTTGTTTCATTTTCCTCGTGGCTGTAACGTTATTCATAAATTCCTCACGTTCCTTATTTTCGTGATTCAGTTATACATATATATATATATATATATATATATATATATATATATATATATATATATATATATATATATATATATATATGTGTGTGTGTGTGTGTGTGTGTGTGTGTGAATTGTTACAATGGGAAATTATTACAAAGTATTCAGTTTATATATGTTACAAAATGTGTTAACAAAATTACGAACGAAGCTCTACACGTATAGGCAGGTTGGATCCAGGTGATAAAAGGGCGGAGAAGTAGGTAGCCAGAGAAGGGGTAGGAATTAAATTGCTTGCCAGAGGTGATTAGTGGCGAGGGGCAGCTCTGTCTTCTATCATTTTTCGGTTGAGGCATGTTCCGTGTACTTCCTGTTTATGTTTTTTGAGTGCACCGTTGTTCAGATGGTATGACATTCTTCTTGAGAGAGTGGTTTCGGTTATGCCGATATACGAGCTAGGTAGGAGCTCACAGTTTCCTCGTTTACATGTGTACTCATATATCAGATGTGTCCTTTGTTTCGGTTGTAGCGGGGGTTTGGGGTTATTTTTCATGAGGAGGGTTGAAGTACGTGTATTTTGATAGTAGATGATTAGTGCAATATTTTTCGCAAGGTTTATGGGTTTTCCTCCTCGGTCTATAATGTCCTTGATGGCTCTTTCATCTGTTTGGTGTTTTGTGCTCATAGTATTCTTGTAGAACAGTTTTATAATATCCTCATTATCCGTATTTCTGTTCTTTTGGGGTTCTGAGAGGTACCATCTGTCCATTTTAATTCTTATGTCTGTTTGTATTTCTTTATTGGAGAATCCGTTATTTACGAGTACCTGAGTGGCTTTCTCGATTTCGTTGTGTGTGTCCTTCCATGTGGTCCAGTAGGTAAAAGCACGATTGATGCACGACGATATCACGCTTGTTCGGTAGCGCTTGGAACATTCGCTATCCCCATTCATGCAAAATCTCGGGTTGGTGGGTTTAACATAAACTTTAGTTGTTATTATTTCATTGATATTGGTAGTGAGGATATCTAAGAATGGTAATTGGTTGTTATGGCTTTCTTCGATTAAATTCTGACAAATTGCGCCACCATTCTGTTATCGGCCCCAAATTGGTCCTGAACATTTGGAAAAAATCACTTTTGTTGATATTTGACTTATCTAGTTTATGAGATATTGGCAATTTAACTTATATCTTACAACGAGGTTGTCTAAGAAAAATACATATTTTCATTTAAAACGGTCAAATTTGCATATAAAACCTCATTTTGTAGTATTCTAAGCTAACCTAACCTACTAAACCTAACTCATCCTAAACCTTCAAATAAGCCAAAGTAAACTTATCTTTAAAGTGAATGTCTGATAAAATTTTTAATGTTTTTTATTGCCACTAGCCAAAAAATAACTTTCGACATCTTTCCAGCCCCGTTCTATATTGTTTGTGTGAATCTCTTCTTCAGTACCAAATGATTACGAAATATTAACAGACTAGTCGAAGGTTTGAGGACAATTTTCAGACGAAACATCAGCTGTCAAAACACCAAGTTTCATAAAATAAGTAATTGAAGCTGTCTTGTCCTTATGAAATGCTTAACATTGTCCAAGGAAGACAAAGTCCACGATTCATACTATATTGTTGACACCAACTTTGTGGCCAGACTAAAACTACACCCACCGTTTCTTAAAAGTTTCGGCGCTTTCGTGTTTCCTAAAACTTAGTAATTTGCCTAGTGTGCGCCTCTTTGTGCCAATCTTAGATAATTACAAAATTAAGAACTTATGAGATGATCGTCGAGCATTGAAAATGTAATGGTGGGCGTTAAAAACAAATCAGGAGGGCATTTTTACGGATTTAAAGAAAAAATGGTAATATATATTTTTAGACGTATCTATATGCTAACAACATGTATTAGAAAGATTATTAAATATAATTATCCCTCTTGAGTTCCTTTTCATATATAAGAGTAATTTGGCTATCGAGTGAAATAGATATTAAAGTTGGTTCTTTCGTTAGTTTTGACACCCTTGGGCCCCGAGACCGGTTCTCGGGGCCCAGAGAGGTAGGAATGTGTTTTGCCATTAACCAGCCAGCTTTTGGAGCTTTTCCTGGCCCAAAGAAGATCCACCCGTTCTAGGTCAGTAGGCGGTCGAACTAGGCACCCCATCTGCGTCGTGGTGGTTGTCTGTGTGATGACGTATGTGTAATGAAAGGCCCTCGCGCATACTTCAGACTTGGCGCCCCGCCGTATTTGACGGGAGTTCTCTACAAGGACCACAAATATTTGAATCTGCTCTCGCTGAAAATTGATCACCGATACCTAGGTACTTGGTCCAGTAGGCTAGTGAGCGCTCTTTGGTTGATAGGGTAAAGTTTCAAAAGATTTTCCCATCACTTGGAGCGGACAATAGAAGTCCCCCAGGTGGGAATGTACTTGATATAAACAATTTGTCTTTCTACCACTTACATCGCAAATCCATAGCTACAAATTTATTTCTCTGGTAGTGATATTTTAATGATGGCAAATTTCGTGCTGCACTGACAAATATCTTTTGCACTAACATTTTGTGCATCATGACTTTAGCGCATGCGCCCAAAAAATACTGCACAATACGACTTGGGCGCACGCGCCATCTTGATTCGACATTTGATGTCATTTAGGTGTTAGAAAACTTAGTTTCATCGTTATTCACAAGTTTCACAATAATAATTGTGCCTCGTTAGAATTATTAAGATCACATGTGTATTAATATCAGTCTTTCGGAAATGAAAGATATTCTCCTCATAGTGTTAACCATTCAAACATTCTATAGATAATAAATTTGGCATACATAGAACTGTTATGAAGGGACTTGAAGGAATGGGAATGGCTGAGGTATTCGCGAAAAATACCTATGCCAAAACTTCGTTGCCTATTTATTAAATCTGCAAATCCAAGTGAGATCCATCAAGTTCCTTACGAAGGGTCGAAACTTACCAGTAAAGAATACCTCTTCCTCGCGATAATGGTTCAGTAAATAGAAATTCGACATCATCAAAAAAGTATCACACTGAGGTAAGAACTTAATTTAACTATGTATTTCGGTTGGAGCTGGCAGAGACGTCCGAGTTGGTTAGGTTTGGTTCAAATTATTCATTTTTAATCGAAAAGTTTAAGATCGTTCGCTTAAAGGTTCAAGCAAGTGATTTAAAGCCTAGAATTTGATGTGTTCCATACACTTTGATCTGATTCGATTCTCTTGAATTCGTTACTTATTTCGATCGCTAATTACTCGTTCGCCACATTTACCCTTGCGAAAACACCGATTTATCCCTATTCCTACGTGAATGTGGTGAGAATGACTCGAATATGTTGGATGGTAAATGTTTAGATGAGTGAGTTGCGACGAAAAAAATAATCAATTAGAAAGAAACAGTCAAAGAAACAAGTAAATCCTATATTTAATGTTTTAGATAAATTGTTTGTTCAAACAGAAAATCTAAGAAAAATACAAAACATGAGACAATGAAGGACTAGAAACGTTATAAAAAAAGTCAGCTCTATTTTAATCGGTGGCCGCCATTGTATTCAAAACAACAACAGAAAGCCAAACTCACTTCCAGTTCAAAACATCTTTCAGTTCTTGGAAGGAGGAAGAGATGGGGTAAATTGCCGATCAAAGCCGACGAAAACAATACGAGTTTTCAACCGCTCCACTTCATTACCTAATTCCTTTTGTTGTCAGACTAAAACGGAAGGGAGATTGAGCCTTCCATCTCCCCCAACTAAAAGACACACATGTGTAGACGCGAAAAAACACTTGGAAACATTAAAAACAAGTAAGTTGAGTTTGAACCCACATTTTCTTTGTCGCGTGCGACTCTATATCTCACTAGGTCGGACGGTCTCCCGTTTTGTTTTTTTTTTGTTTTGGTAATATAATTGTAACTATTCGGCCGATTCTAACAAAATTTGAAACCCTTATGTTATTTTTCATTTTATTTCGAATGATACCATTGTCAAGGTTTTCACAAGGTTAGTCCGGGAATTATTTAAAGTTTTGAAGGTCGTAAGGTCATACATCAGAATAAGTGAGAGCACGCGACTTTCATCAGGAGACCTTGATTTTAAATTTTCGAGAAAAATAAAAATTGAAAAGTCATTCTTCGAAATTCTATTGCTAGAGCATTATAAAGACCAAAATAGTCAATGTGAGTAGCCATACCTGAATAATAGTGTTCTGTTTCTTGATTCCAGTTCTTTGGGTCAACGGGGTTACTGGATTAGCTGACGTTTCTGCTCTCAGTAACTCAACTGGTGAGTCAGTGAGTGGTTGATTATGGTAGATTCATGGGTTGTGTGATGATTGCATCTTATAGAATTAAAGAATTAAGACTAGCAAAGACTCGTAATTATGGTCGATTAATGGCTCTTGTGATGAATGCATCTTATAGAATCAAGACTACCAAAGACTCTATGGCTAGTGTTACGAAGAATAAGAAGGGTATGGTAAAGAATTATTTCTAGAACCTTTAGATTAGAAATCAAGTAGCACTTTAATCTATGGTAGTATTGTGTGTGCTTTAATATTGGTTTTAATAATTAAAAATACGTTTGTCCAATTTATTTTAAAACATGTCGATTGAAATACATTGGTTGCAAGAGAGTTTTCATTTGACTTAATTTTTTTAGCGAAAAAGCTGCCCACTTTATTCGTGTAGTGAAGCTCTAACTTTAATTTATGGCCATTTGTTCGTGCAATGTTTTGAGGGAGCTTAATTGGCGTATCAAAGTTTACATAATCGTAGCCGCCTATCATAATCTTAAATGTTTCCATCAATTATCAGCAAAGGCGTCTATTTTTAAGCGTTAGCAATTTAATTATTTACCTATCTCTTTCTTGGATTTTGTTTCGTATATCTTCAGGATGAGTTTTCTCGCTCGTCGGTGTTGCGGACTTCTTGACATCGAGTCAAAAGACCTCTGTACAACAGGGCTAAATCTTGGTCTGTGACGACGAACGAAGCCACGCATCTGCTTTATTAGATTTTAGCTAATGATCAAGACCACAAAGGCCAACTCAACCCAATAAAGAGCCACCGACTCCGCTACCCACACAACAAATTTCCCAGTGATTTGTATTCTCAACTGCATTTTCTGGCTACGACTTGAAAAGACTTTGTCTACAGGTTCTCCCGCACAATCGAGGAGTATGTGACGCTCACACAGATGCATTGCCAGCAAGATAGTAGGTCAATTTGTCAGCTCCACCTTGGTAGACAATGAAGAACTACATATTTACTCGTTCTTACCCGCAACAAGGTGGCTTTTTCTACTACCATGTAACGGAGTAGCCTCCCTAACTATAGCGTCCGGCCTGCCACTATCTTCCTTGGGGTTCACGCAATGAAGAGGCCTACCTTCCACACATATCAAAGAGGTAAATCATTAGAATCTAATGTCATTTTATAGTCTTATACATGTAATCCTAATCCTTCGCTCTAATTTCCTTCTTCATTTCCACCTGGTCGTGAATTCTAAATGTGTAAATCTAATTTTTGCTTAATTATAAAAAGAGCCTCGTCTTTGGGGACTTAAAACAATCATTATTCAATATATCGAGAGAGACTATTCTTTATTATTCATTAGAAGGATTTGAGGTGGATAAATTGCGTGTAGTACAATTGTAACGAATTAAAGCGAAGTTGAAATCAATCTCACTTCTCTTTATTTTGCGAAAGAAACTGCACTCGTTGCATAACGAGAGAACAATGGAGAAAGTTACTTGACCTTCTAGTACATAGCAACCAAGTTATCTCTTTTGGGTTCCTCAGGCCATAGAAATTCCGCATATTTTTCACTTCCATGTCTTTCATTACTTCTATAAAAAATATTTTCAATCACTACCTGGGACAAATTCTGCCATCTGGCTTTTGTGAAATTAATTGAAATGAGTAGCTATATAAATCAGCTCCACGTCAACGATAAACAAGCGTACTAATTAAGAGCTTCATGTCAATACTAAGAAAGGATTCCTCTTCCAGGAGGTGATTCTGTAGTGGGGGGATCAATTAACTCTTTGTTCAAAAGAGAAATCATAATGTTATTGCAGTTATTTAATAGTATGCAGTGAACTACATATACAAAATTTCATCTACACAGTAAAGTAAGAGCAGCAATTTTTACAACTCTCACCTATTAAACCATATGTTGAATGTTGTATATTTTTATTTAATTTTAAAAAAATCACAAGACCATCTTTCGCAAAAATTTTCTAAGGAGAAATATGCCAAAAAAGCGGCGAGGATAAAGAAATGATTATGTGTGGAAGATATATAGTTGTGGCTGGAAGGAAACGCATCCCTCCAAATATCGGTTGCAGAATGGTTGTCCTTGTTATACCTGACATCCCCTTCCGAGTAGGAATATTGTACCAAGCTGTATGTTATGTTGGAAGAGTGGTATATATTTAAGTCTTCTAACAGAAAAGGTAAGGTTAAATATGAGATGAAAGGTAAAGGAAATAAATACGTAATGTAAAAAAGGACGAAAAATGAGCAATTACAAAAATATAAATTTTGGAATAACTTTAAAGAGATCATAAGTAAAACTGAGTCGAGGTATGATTACCGGTATTGGTATTGAATAATACCGGTATTTTAAAATATAATAAACTTGGTTTAAATTTTATGTTTTTTTTCGCCCCATTCCTATTAGCCGCAAAATATAAATATTTTAAATTAATTAGCATCAAAATTATAGTCATAAATTTACAATATAAATTTGCATAAATCTGCGCATTTTGACTCGGACTCATAAGCAACTTACGTCAATAAGAGTTTTAGATCCGGAAATTGCATTAACCTTCTCAGTTATAGGAAGCGAGAACGAAAAATGTCCCGTTCCGGATTTTTTATCCAGAATTCAGATTAGTGAACAATAAGTAAACAGCCGTTCGTTTCTGAAAACCTTTTTTTCAAAAATAATGAATTGACCAATGAATTTTGTTAAGTATTTTTAGTCCAAAGAGTTTGTTTATATTTTATTTTTTTAGAATTGGTTATTTCTAAAGCTACGAGTACTTTATTTTTTTCTTTGCCTTATGAGTTTAAATTACTATTGCATTTTATTCTTTTGTTTAAAGTTACATTTAATATAATTATTTTTTAGGAATATTGGTCTCAATACCTATATTATTAAATAATTGTTATTAATACCGGTATTAAAAATATCGATAATGTTTATAAGTAGTCATAGAGGTTCAAATGATCGACAGTCCTAAAGTAGCTGAGAGACGCTTATCTTTACCAGCCAGTTTATAGCGTTGTTTTGTCATTACAAACTCATCCAGGTTAAGCTAGAAGAGAAAGAAATAAGGAGGACGACTTCCATGCTTTCTGCAGAACAATTTATGCTAACTATCAAGTAAACTATTTTTTAGAGTTTTTGTATTTTAATACATAGATATCCCATTATCATATTTTGTTGTTTGTTTAAATATTTGCTATATCAATTAATTAAAATTTCTTTTTCTACTAAAAATAGACATCTCAGGTAGCTTATCTTTATAAGTTTATTTGGAGTCTATTTATGTTTAGAAGATGAGTCCGGAGATGCTGATCTTTACAAGCTGAGTCCGCAGTTGCTGATTCTTACATGCTGAGTCCGGGGTTGCTGATCTTTAAAAGCTAAGTCCGGGGTTGTTGATCATTACAAGCTGGGCCCGGGGCTGTTGAGTTTTACAAACTGAACCCGGGGTTGCTGAATTTTACAAGCTGGGTCTGGGGTTACTGATCTTTACAAGCTAGGTTAACGGTTGCGGATTTTTACAAGTTGGGTCTGGGGTTGCTTGATCCCTACAACCTGAGTCCGAAGTTGTTGATTTTTACAAGCTGGGCCCGGTGTTCTTTTTCTTTATAAGTTGAATCCTTTGTTGCTGATCTTTACAAGTTGAATTCGTGGTTGCTTATCTTTTCAAGCTCTGCCCTGGGATGTTTATTCAGAGCTTTGAAGCGAAGAAAATAAACAGATGATGAAGTGTTGGGTCCATACTTCTAAGTTTCTGTACTCTTAGTACTGACTCTTTTCTGGAAACTAATGGTAATTTCTTAACCATTTAAAAGTATATGTCCTCTTACCTCGTTGCCGGAAGAGATACCAGGAGACTAAAAGCTTTGTCCCCAAAGCAATATTGGGGATTAATATTTGTCCCGCACTTGAATGCTGAGATCGAAGGTTTTATTCATGTTTTCACAAAATGGCCTCACGAATTCTAAAATTAAAATTACTGTCTTAATTCATATGAATATCATGTTCTTTTTTCGAGAAGGGTTGATTTACGGCATAGATTTACCTTAAGAATGAGTAGTAATCTGATGGAATTTAAGATATCGACAGCAAAAAAGTTGATCTTTCAATACCATTAGAGGTATTTTGGTATGTATATAAAAATAAGCCAACTTATGAAACCACAAGATTTGGTATGGTTTGATTTTTAATTTTTTTATGCATTACGTGATTTGATGTTTTTGTATATGCAAATTTGAGCAACTTTGTTACTCTTTGATGTTACGCGATTTCCCTCCCAACTGGAACCCTTGCTGTACCCTACGTACACTTGACTGCCTCTAGTTCTCCTTAAATAGTGTCCTAAGTTATCCTTGTTGGTACTGCGTCGATGGTGGAAAAATCTAAAGCTCTCATCCCTTCCCTTAACCTTAGGGAAACTAATGTCGCCTACTCTGATACCGTCAGTAATCTTGGTGTTATTTTCGATGAGCAACTCTCGTTTAAACCGCACATACATCGTATCTGTAAGTCTTCCCTCGGTTTCCTCCACAACTTCTCACATGTTCGATCCCATTTTGATCGACGAACCCTTGAGACTGCATTCATGCCTTCGTCACCTCACGCTTAAACTACTGCATTTCTCTTCTAGTGAATCTCCCTTCTTTGTCACTTCGCCCCTTACAACTAGTTCAAAACTATGTTGCCCGGCTCCTCCTTCGCCGCCCCCAGTTCTTTCCTTCGATGCCTCTGTTACAGGAGCTACACTGGTTACCTCTTCGCTTCTGTACCCACTCTAAAATTCTTCTCATTACCTACAAGGCCCTATACCTTGAGGTTCCACCTTATCTCTCGTCTGCCGTCTCCAGCCGTCAAACGCTTCGGGCACTCCGGTCTAACTTTGCTTCCCTCCTGAACACTCCTCGTTCTGTCCTCTGTTCGATGAGTGACCGTTCCTTTTCAGTTTGTGCTCCTAGAATTTGGAATGCTCTTCCTGCCAAAGTTTGATCCGTCTCCTGAAGACTCATCTCTTCAGAATTGCCTTCTCTCCCCTGTAAACTTTATTTACACTCGCTCCACAACCTGCGCTCTGGGGATGGGGGGGGGGCTAACAGCACCGAAGGGCACATTATAAATACCTATTATTATTATTCTCTCTGCCACTAGTCTTCACTTCCTGACGCAAATGAACTTGTGTTATCCTCCGATTATTCCGCCTCAATTCTGCCTTTTCCTACCTGTTGATAGTGATCAGCTCGCTGAATGCGACGCCCTTGCATCAATCGGTAGTCACCCTCCTTTTCCCGTTTACTCAGTGAAGTTTGTATTCCCCGGATATCACTCATCCTTTCGCTTCCTTGCCCCCTTTAGGTCTTCATTTTCTACGGATATATAAAGAACAAGACCACAAAATATAATTTTAATATATATATATATATATATATATATATATATATATATATATATATATATATATATATATATATATATATATATATATATATATAAATGATGAATATACAAAAAAGGGGGAACAAATTACTTGATAAAGATAGTTAATTGTGACAATTTATAATTCTGACAGAGTTAAACGGGAGGAGCAAAATTAACGTTAATTCGAACAAGAGATATTAATTACGATTGAGCGGGTACTCAATTCGAAAGTGGGTGCGGGTGACGATTGATGGGCTGTAATCAGGGGATTACAACACAAGATCGCTTTACTTTGAAGCATGGTGGTGATCTGAGGGGGGGGGGGGAGACCAACGGCACACATCTTCGAGAAGATACTTCAGGGAGTCTTAACGAGGAGGTAGATGCGAGTTTTGAGTACTTTTTGTTGAAGAACGAGATTTTCTCTACTCCACAGAGATGGAATCTCAAACACGAAACTGTTCTGCAGTTAGGCATGGAGTCTCAGACACGAAGAAACAGGAGGCTTGAAAGGAGTCCGAGATGAGGGGGGGGGCGCACAGTTCTCCAGGAAGAAGGTGGCTCGATAGCTTTTCTCTGAATAGGGGCCAAACTTCACGAAGGGAGATCTGCTGGTGAGATTTTAATGACGAGGTACGACTTGAACAGGGGTTGCGGATCCTCGCGGGGAACAGACAAAGCGCTCTGAAAGGAGGGACTGGCAAACTCTCAATTTCCCCGAGGAATGGCGGAAGGTGTTAAATAGCTAGGTGGCTGGTCCAATTGATAGCCCTAGGGCATGGCCGTCCCTAAAGGATTCTCCACGTCAAGCTATGTAGCCTACTTTGAGATAATGAGTCGGATCAGACAGCGAAGTTTCTTTCATGATATGGGGGTTGGATTAGTACGGCTGCACTCGTGGGAGAATAGACATGCCTGGGAAGCATACGGTGAGAACTCGATGTTATCACGGGTGAGGGAGGAGCGAGGAGTATCCGAAAGCAAATACAGCTGGGTTGAGTGACTCGGCACGGGACTGCTTCCTTCTCGAAGATTCTAAACTTCCCAAGCCAAGAAGCACGTGGTTTTAAGCGAAGGGGCTGTAAGAGGTATTTCGAGAGGGGTTTCCTTTCAAGCTGGTCCTTCGAGGGCCTCCCCTTACAGCTACTAACAATAAAAATCCCTTTTTAATGATATTATCCAATTTATATTGCTCAACACCAATTTACGTCAGACTCTCATATTCACAAAATGGTGGAAAGGAAAAGAGAATATTTCGTAAAATACTTTAGATATGAATTCCTTAAGAGATTTTTTACCAGTTTTCTTGACAAAACACCTAAGTCCTTTCTCAAAGGCGTTCATCCTCTAACACTTCTCTTCCACTTTTGGCACCATCGGGATCGCTTCGAAGATCCACCTCTTCCATTCATGCCTTTTCTGGATGAGCAAAACAGGTTTTGAGAGGGCTTACATGATCAAAGAGAGCTATGCAAATGTATTATATAATTCTAAATAGAATAAAAACTTATTTTGATAAATTGGAACATGTTGAGGGAAATCATCTAACCTGTGGATTTTGGAAAACCCTGTCTATATTCCCCCGCACAATTTCACTTTCTTTGAAAAAACTATGGGGTAGAAATGGGCTTTATATATATATATATATATATATATATATATATATATATATATATATATATATATATATATATATATATATATATATATATATATGAGGAATTAAACCACATTCTCCGAAGACAATTTAATTAAGAACAGTTTCGGTGTATCTCACACCCTTTTTCAACTGACACTGGGCAGAAAATATAAGAGAAATGCATATAAGCATAACACAAGATCACCTCTTTTTTGCATTAATCCCCTACTTGTGGCTAATCTGGCGGGGGCGTTAGGCCTAAACATATTGAAGGGCTGACATTTTACTATTTTATTTATTTGCGATCTTATTACAGGATTAAAAGAAAATTGACCCTCAGATAGATTTAAATTAGGAACTGACGATATCAAGCTCGATTCTACGATTCTTCTCTTAACATAGTTAGCCAATTTAAATAACATTTTACTTCCATTGAAATCAATCGTATGATTCTTGTCTCTAACATGGCAAAATATTCCACTACTTTCACTGCCCACTCTAATATCTCTTTTGTGTTCGTACAATATCTTGTCTAGATTTCTCCCCGTTTTGCCCTATATAAACTGTATGGCAATCGTTGCATGGTACTGCATATACTCCTATGTTATGATGTTCTTTGGGTTTCCTGGCAATCATCAATTGGTTTAAGGAATTATTATATTTAAAGGCTAGATAAATACCCGCTTTCCCAAATATGTCCTTTAAACTATTTAATTTATTATAAAATGGCAATGTTATACATTTGTTGAAGTCGTTAGTGCGGGAAGGCTTATTACCATAGAATGTTTTCCTAGCTGCAAAATGGGCAGACGATATGAACCAATTGGGGTAATACAAATTAGAAAAAATGGTCCTGCTAATGACAATTTCTTAATCTGAATAGGAAGGATGACATATTTTGTATGCTCTAAGGAAAGGGTTAGAAATTACCGATTTTTTAACAGTATTATCGTGAAACGAAAAATAATGTATATAGGCATTCATGGTCAACTTTTTATTGAAAATAAAGGGAGAAAGTGATAAGGATCGCTCTCGAGCAGTACATAAGCTCATGTTAATATTGGGGGAAATTGATTTTTTCGGGTTCTACAAGGGTCAAATAGGATTTAAAGATAACACACTAGAGGGACCTTTTTCACTGAACAGCGATTATGAAACTAAGTCGGTAGCAGGTGAATAGCTTACGAGCTAACGAAGGATAATACTGCTTACTGTGGGATGCAATCTTTCCCCTTGTCAAAGGAGGCAGCTGGAAAACCTTTATCATTCTAAGGGCCTCCGTGATTTTGTGCAGAAGTTGGTTCAAAATTAACGAGAAAACCGAAAACTCAACGAATTAACGATTAACTGCGTCCACCTCTCGAAATTTTATTATTTTTGAAATAATAAATGAATAATTATTTCAATATAAAAAACTTCAAAAAGTTGCTAGAATTTCTCCATAAAAATGATAAGAGAATAGATGCTGCATTACTTATAGGATCACCTTATATATATATATATATATATATATATATATATATATATATATATATATATATATATATATATATATATATATATATATAGTGAGTTAGCCGAAATTTTTTTTATTTTTTTTATTATGAATAATAAAGTGGGTCCTACGTTCATACTTCCAGTGATCGCTTCAGGATCGATCTCTAAGAGCGCTTTTCTTATTTTTATTCTATTCAATGAATATAAAGGCGAGTTATCTCTTTAATATACTAAATACTGCCAACACAACTCGTTCAAGGATAATTTAAACACTTCAACCAATAGACTTTTACTGTACATTAATCAACCCAAACAAAATTAACATATACACGTACAAAATACAACTAAAATTGGTTCTTAAGTTCCGTTACCGACATTCGGTTTCTGGTTGATTAAGGTAGAACAATTTACTTTAGAAAAAAATCGTCTTCAAGATATACAAATTACCTACGTTAAACGCACGGGGACATGAAAATAGAATTGATTACTCACATAAGGTAGTGGGGTAGTGACACTTTGAAATTAGGGAAACTGGATCTCATGTTGAATCGACAGAAGTGGGTATCAATTCATCTGTGCTTAGCGTCGTGTCGCTCTGGGAGAGCGTAATACGAGATCGACAGTTTGAATTTTTGACTTGTTTGTTTATAAATCCACACTCGGAGGGTAGGCCTTTTGAGCAGAGGTCAGGAATACCTGTCTCCTAAATTAAACATTTTTATCGTACTTGTATTTTACCGGAGACTGGGTAGAGTGGCTTAGAGGTACGCAGGTGGGTTTTGTTTTTCTTTCAGTGGTTTTCTTCGCCATGAGAAAGACCTCGATATATATATATATATATATATATATATATATATATATATATATATATATATATATATATATATATATATATAAATATATATATATATATATATACACACTCGCAACTTCGTAACTGCCTCGGTTAACTTGTATATCTCTACATTTCCTTACCCTTAAGATTATCTTGGGAAGGGGGGGCTCACTTGTGCTCTGCGCTCAGAGCCAAACTAAAATACATACACAAAAGAGAATAGACCGGTATGGGGAACGCCCTTTTCAAATCACTCTTATCATATCTTTATTATGTCCACCGTGCGCATAATTTCAAATTTTCAGAAACGATTCTACGAAATACAAAAAAACACCAATAGAGATACCCTTATACATACAAAACACACAAAATATATCCTAACACGAAAAAAAACACATAATAATTTCTGTCTCGAGACTAATAGTGGCTTAATTAGTTCTAGACGGGGTTTCGGCTCAAGCAGTCAGCGATAAAATTCTCAGGTCCTTTAATGTAAGCTATATTAAATTGGTATTACATTAATAACAAACTCCATCGCATGAGTCGTCCATCATCTTCTTATTGCAGCAAGACACACCCTATGCCTTCTCCACACGCGTCGGTGCGTATCCCAAATTTCTTTTGGGGATTGGGCAGAGGTAGGATAGGGGCTGACACTAGTTTTTATTTTAACAACTTAAACTGAAAGATCGCTTCAGGATTCCACTTGACTGGGTTGGGAGATTTTTCTTTAGCAGATCATTAACGGGAGCGGCTATCATCGCAAATTGGGAAATGAATCTTCAGTAAAATGAGGTGTTTCCTAAGAAAGATCACAATTGCTTCTTGCCTTGGTTTAGGGTAGCGGCATCGTAGTTATGGCGTCTACCTTATCCTGTTGGGTGGATAGTTCACTTTTCTTAATTTTGAATCCTAGATAAGAGATAGCCTCATAAGCGAAGTAACATTTCGACGGCCACACAGTTAGGTTGAACTTGAGAAGTTGATGGAGGATGGCGCGGAGGGCATGTAAGTGTCCTTTCCATGTCTGGGTAGCCACGTACACGTTGTCAAAATAGAAGGATACATCCTTCAAACCATCTACAATTCTTATTATTCTATTTTTAGTTTCCGTAGGTAATAATAGCAATACTTCGTCGCCTGCTTTTAATTTTCGAGACTTGGTTCTCAAATCAAAATATGTCCGAAATTTTTCTAAGTTACACTCCGTATTTTCAGGAGCCAACTCCGCGGATTTTTACAATCGCTTTCGGAGTTCGAGGCCATACGCATAGGAGGATTTGATTTCCTGATCTAACTGGGGGCTAATGATTAGTTCTTTAATGACAATCATGGGTCCCCGTATGTTACGTCCGTACACCAGTTCAAAAGGCGAGAAGCTTAGGGCCCTGTGCGGAATCTGGCTGCATGCAAAAAGGGCGATGGGGAGGTATCTATGCCATTCCAGATGTTGAGACTGACAGAGCTTCCTTAACACTGTCTTGATCTTACCATTTCATTTTTCGCACATCCCAATGGCAGAGGGGTGAAACTGGGTGGTGAGCATTAACTTGCCCACGTATTCCATGAGTTCAGAGGTAAACTGTCGGCCTCGATCTGATAGAATTTCCTTAGGGAGACCTACTCGTGAAAAAATTGAGATGAGGGCTTTGGCACACGAAATACTGTCTATATTTTGCAGAGCTAGTGTCGGGAAACCGCGTCGCGCAGTCTACCAACGTCAATATATATGAGTCACATTCGCTCGTGGGTGGGCGAATGGGTCCCACCAAATCAATTGCTACTCGGAGGAAGGGTTCGGTAATAACTGGAGTTTTCTGTAAAGGAACTGGGGGGATTCTTCCTTTAGTGTTGACCTTTTGGCACACAGCACACGACTGGTAATATATGGTGATCTCTTTACCGGCACCGGGCCAGTAGATGTATTATGAATGAAATGGCCAGCCAATAATCCGTCGTGGGCTATTTTTAATATAGGTGGGGTGTATGACTTGGGGAGGCATAGACATTTATCCGTTTAAGGGATTTCTTCGGCTGCCGCTCGGAAGAGTAGTGAGTTTTCTCTCACATACTTTATCTGACTCAGTTTCTCCGCTGGCCACTTCATCCCACAGGATACTGATAGCTGGACATTCTTTTAGCGCGGTCGCGAAAGCTTGAGAATTGAGCTCTTCGTATTCTGGGTGATCCAGAGGAGATAGAGGGGTCAAAGGCGAGGCTCTCTTAGCTGCTTGTATCCTCGTGACTACAGGCTGAGCCACTATTGTTAGGGAGAGTTGGGTCTGCTCTATCAAAACTGCACAGAATTTGATCGGTGCGGCGACCACTTCGGTCCAACCGTTAAAGTATTGGCATTAGATGTGGCATCGGACGACGGGAAATATTTTTGCTCTACCAAGGAAGTCTTGAACGATGGCAAATCTCTTATGATTTGGGCTGACGGGGGAAAAGCACTTTGTCGCTCACCACTATACAAGTACACCCTTTATCTCTTACCCTAGTTGAGACTCTGCAACCATTTACTGCGCCTGTTTAGAACTTTAATCCTCCCGGTGAGCTTTTTTTAAATCAAAAGTTCACTTGTGCTGAGGCGTTCACCGTGGACGAATGAGGCGTGGCAGCTGGGGTTTGTTCTTGGGGAACCGGGGCTGTGACATTATACACTTGTTGTGCCGAGGTAGTTCTAAGCTGGGAATTCTGCTTGCAGTGGTAAGTCAAATGTCCCGGCGACCCGCAATTATAACAGGTAATAGGGTTTCTGGGATATGCTACTGACGAAGGGGGAGCACTAACCTGGATTGGTTTCCCAGTGTTATCCTGTTATGGGAAAAAACTGGGTTCGGAAGGTTCTGAGCTCCTTCCAAACTTAAGGAGTTTCTTTATTTGGGGGTTTCAGAGGGTACCCATTTTTCTTTGAGCACGAGGGCTTGTTCTTGTTTCCCTTTCTCGGATATAACCAGTGGTTTGACAAGTGTAAATCGGCTTGGGACAAACAATCGTCAAAGGATTCGGTTCTCTTGTCCTTGACAAAGCCCCTTAGTTCTGAAGGCAGGGTGCATAACAGTTGGTCTTTCAGTATGAAGTCGATGAGTGAGTCGAAATCGTTTATCCCTTTGGTTGAATCCAACCAAAATTGGAGATGCCTTCAAGAGGATAAACACAAACTGCCGGTAGGTTTGTGCAGGCTGAATCCTAGTCTTCCCTAAATTTCATTCGATAATCTTCAGGATTTAGCTTAATGGCGCCTTGTAGTTCTGCTTTGAGGGTAGAATAGTCTACTGATGCTTCTGAGGGTAGGGATAAAAATATATCCTGTAAGCGCGCACTGAGAAGGGAGAGTAGTCTGGCGATACCGTTTGTTTCGATATCCCAGTGATTCACTTCAAAAAACTTTTCGAAGTGCGAGAGATACGCGTATAGGTCGTCTTCGTCCTTGTACCCTGAAAGCTTCATAGTTGGGGCCTGAGATGTCCCAGGCCTAGACTCCACGGACTGCACTTCCACTTGGTGCTTGCTCAAGGCTCTCGCATGTTCTCGTATCTTTTCCCTCTTTTCTGCCTGCCTTTAAGCTTCTTCTCTCTTTACTTCCATCTGTATCCTTTTCTCTTCTATCTCTTCTACCTCTCTTTGCGGTTCTTCTCTCCTTACTCCCCATTCCGTGCTTTCTTGATCTTTGACGTAGGCAATGAGTTCTTTGCACGTTAGTCCAAGAATTTGGCCTTGTTTGTGGAATATAATAGTATTAATAATAATAATAAGTCTTTTGTAATGCGCACTTCAAGGGCTGAGGCCTTCCCAGAGCGCACGTTGTGCTGAGATGAGAATGGAAATTCAATGGAAATTCAAGAGGGGGAGAAGGCAATTCTGAAAAGAATCGTTTTTAGGAGACGTTTAAATGTGGTAAGAGAGGGAGAAGACCTGATTTCAGCAGGAAGAGCATTCCACAACTTAGGGGCGCAGATTGAGAAGGAACCGTCCCCATTGAGCAGAGGGATGAACGAGAAATATTCAAAAGAGGTGCATGTGATGACCGAAGGGCCCTAGGGACATGGCGTGACGAGAGGTTAAAGGAGAGGTAAGACGGGGCCTTGTTGTTTAAGGCCTTAAATGTGAAGAGAAGTATCTTGAAAGGAGTACGGGATCTGAAAGGGAGCCAGTGCAGCTCATGCAGCAAGGGTTGCGAGGGAGAGAAGCAAGGGTGACGTTGGAGAAGCAGGGCGGCATAGTTCTGTACAAGTTGAAAGGGGCGGAGAGAGGAGGATGGCAGATTCACAAGCAGAGAGTTACAGTAGTCAAGGCGTGAGGTGATGAAGGCGTGCACAGCAGTCTCAAGACTTTGGCAATCAAAGTGAGAGCGAATGCGAGAGAAGTTACGAAGGAAACATAGAGAGGTAAGAGCGAAACCAGTCAAGCACTGTGCCTGATATGCCGAGAAAGAGTGAAGACATCAAGTAGAACGGTATGGTCAATAGTATCGAAGGCAAAGGAGAGGTCGAGTAGAACGAGGATGGAGGCACAACCCCTGTCCGCGGCTCTTCGTAAGTAATCGGACACATTGATAAGGGCGGTTTCTGTAGAGTCACCTGACTTAAAACCAGATTGATATGTTTCATCAGTGTTACAGGCCATCATATGACTGTTGATGCGTGAAGCAACCACTCTCTCCAGAACTTAGAGAGGAAAGGAAGTTGCGAAATTGGGCGATAATTGGAAGGGTCAGTGGGGTTCAGTTGAGGCTTTTTTAGAATCGGACGGATATGCGCACGTTTGAAAGAAGAGGGAACAAGACCAGTTGCAAGTGAAGTGTTGAACAGGTGAAGAAGCGTTGGGAGGATAGCAGGCAGAATTTTACATAACAGTTTAGGCGGAAAAATGTCCTTGGGTAGTCCGACTTCTTAGAACGCGATAGCAGGGCTGTAAGCTCCAACGAGGTCACAGCGGGAAAGACGATAACCGGCTTAGGCGGGAAGTCAGGGAGAATGGCAGGATCTGGGACAGAAGGCTGAGGGAGGGAAGCACGGAGGTTAGTGACATTATCTGCGAAGAAATTCGAGAGAGTAGCAGGGCTAATGGGTGGGGAGACCTGGAATATTTCAAACCAAGACATTCTGGCTATGTTGGTCGAAACCTCACCGATGAAATGAACGTTACGTATGCAACTTGGAGTCACTTGGCCTTTCCTACCCTAACCTTTTCTTTCACTGAACCTCGTAATTGAATTATCCCTGTCCAAAAACAAAAGTAAACCCCCTTCGTTAAATTTTCTTTCCTACTAGTCTAAATACATTCCTATGAAACTTTAAGACCTGTTTGATTCATCCTTATTCAAATTTTCCTCAAACGGGTTGGCAATTATTTGTTCTTAGCAAGGGTTTTTAAGATAATCTTACTGTCGGGAAATGGTCACCCCCCCCCCCCTCCCGTTCACTCGTGATGCAGTCCTAAGGCGGTTACCGCAACGACATCCGTTGAAGGCATCGGCGGGTCAGTGCTTAACCACAACGTGGCACAACCCAGTGCCATGAAAAACCCTAAAGGTCAAAAAGGTAAGATCTCCCCCAGGAGAGTGAGATCCAGTTTCACGTCGAACAAGAAATTGGAGACGGGTTTCTCCCAATCTCGATGGCTAACGAGGAGCCGATGTTTGACTTCGTGGGAAAGACCGTTTGGAAAAAGAACTCTCCTGGGGCCGTCCTCAAGCCCCTCTCCCCCTTACCACTCCCCCAGTGGGGGTGCGAGGTATAAATGAGGAACTCTGAGAAAAATCGAGGTAGTATACGTCAGTCTCTAGGTGACGAAGTCCTCGGATCCACAACCGAGCTACCGAGACTGGAGAGGTAGAGTACTTGGCTCGCCAGACCAAGAAGTACCCTGCAAGAGAGGCAGGGCTACCTACCTTAAGGGGCTAAGAAAAAGCTCATCCTTGAGCTAAGTCCCTGGTTATCAAACCAAACGATAAGTGAACTTTGGTAAGTTCGACTTACTCTCGCCAGAGAGACTCCTCATATCCTGGTGCACCTTAAACACCAGGGGTATTCCTCGTCCTTGAGGAATTAAGAAAAGAAGAAGGAAAAGGCTCCCCCTCGAGCCCGTTATTCGGTAGCCACACCAAACGTTAAGTAATTTATTCTCGCCAGAGAAACCCCCCTCCGTTATCCTCGCCCTTGAAGAAGACCCTCCCCGAGTTCAGTCCTCGTCCATAACGAAAATAAGTAACGAAGGAGAAAAGCTCCTCCTCGAGCTCGTTACTCGGTGATCACACCGCACTCCAAGTTAACTTGATTTAAGAAACAAGTTCGACTCACTCTCGCCAGAGAGACCACGACTGCCTAGGTGTTGCATAAAGCACCGTCTTGGTTCTCGTCCTTAAAGAACCCTTCCCCCCCGGAAGAACGTGTGTACCCCCCAGCTGCTACCCTCGCCAAAACGACCGTGGAATTTCACCCATCTACAACTGGACACACGGCTCGCGTCGTGAGTCAATAACATTTCTGAGGCCCTTTAAACTCCACATGAGTCCGTAAGCCTAATTCTTATATTATTGTTTTGTGTAGAGAAAACGTTAACTTAATTTTGTGGGTCAACTAATTTAATTAATTCTTGTTTATAATAATATTTAGAGTATTGCTGTAGTTAATGTATAAAGGTTGTGTATTCAATGGTTAAAGATAAAATATAAGTTTATTTTGTGAATTAGTGGGCGTTTCTTTTATATCCCCACGTGTTTGGTAACGGCTCTGTTCTTTAAGATATTCTTATAATATCAATATATATTAGACACTCTTAGCACTCTTAGAGATAGAACAAAAAGGAGGGGAATTCTACGACACTAAATAAAAGTGGTGTCAGGTAAGTAGGGTTCTTATCAGAAAGAATTCTACGACACTTACACTTGGGTTCTTCTGAAGTAACCGCAATAACCTGACACCATTATAAATGTCGTGGGTTAGCCGAAATTAATTTAAAAAAATTTTATTAGAAATAATAAAGTGGGTCCTACGTTCGTACATCCAGTGATCGTTTCAGGATGCATCTCTAAGAGCGCTTTTCTTATTTTTATTCTATTCAATGAATATAAAGGGGAGTTCTCTTTTTAATATACTAAATACTGTCAACACAACTCGTTCAAGGATAACTTAAACACTTCAACCAAAATAGACTTTTACTGTACATTAATCAACCCAAACAAAATTAATATATACACGTACAAAATACAACTTAAAATGGTTCTTATGTTTCATTACTGACACTTGGTTTCTGGTTGCCTTAAGGTAGAAGTATTTACTTTATAAAAAATTCGTCTTTAAGATATACAAATTACCTACGTTAAATGCACGGGGACATGGAAATAGAATTGATTACTCACATAAGGTAGTTGGGTTCACCCAGAGAATCCAAACAAAATATCTTCAATCGAATCTTGTCCGGAAAGGAGTCTGAGTGTAGCTTATTTGCTTCTCAGTAGAGGGCGTTACTTCGAACGAAGGGTGGACGAGTGACGTCACACGGAATTTCGAGGCCCCACGGAAGAAGGAACCAAAGCAAAACGCCGTTTGAAGAGGCGCTGCGTTGGGCGTTTGTGACCTTGAAAAGGCTTACTCAGACGAGGTTTGAAGATGGCTGTATGATTTTCTAGCGATTTGGTTTCGCTTGTAGAGGTTCTCTTTTGGGTGAGAAATCTATCTAGTTAGGGGTATCAAACTCAAATAAGGTAAGATCACTTGACGATCTTTGGTAATCGAACTGTGCCGATTATGCTTGGTGCAATCTGATATTGCCCAAGAAAATGAAAGTCCTTCAACTTGCTGGGGGAATTCTATCCCAGCAAGTTTTTATCGATATCGTAACGAAACCAAAAATAGTCCACTTTTTCTCTTGACAAACCGTTTTATACTAGTATTACTCCCGCGGGGTAATAGGCAGTGGAGAGGGATAGCAAGGGGAGACCCGAGGGTGCCCTGGCTTTTGGGCGTCTGTTATTTCTCTTCCTAGACACTTTTAAATTAGGGAAACTGGATCTCATGTTGAATCGACAGAAGTGGGTATCAATTCATCTATGCTTGGCGTCGTGTCGCTCTGGGAGAGCGTAATACGAGATCGACAGTTAGAGGAACCCAGGTGGGTTTTATTTTTGTTTCATTGGTTTTCTTCGCCATGAGAAAGACCTCGATATATATATATATATATATATATATATATATATATATATATATATATATATATACTCGCAACTTGGTAACTGCCTCAGTTAACTCCTATATCTCTACAATATATATATAAACAGAAAAAATTGACGTGAAAGAGCGCATGGGAAAAGAAACCCTAGTTTTTTTAAAGTCAGGAGAAAGGGACATTGGAAGACAAAGATCAAGCAAAGCATAGGAAGCTCAATAAAGACAACCTATATTGATAATAAATGAATAACACCAAGGGGAAAAATTGGAATATACTGGCCATGAGTCAAAACCGAATCTCTGACTGCCGGTCACTTGCTCGTCTACTGAGCTACCAGGCTCAGCACATCAAACTTACCCAAAGCCTTACCCTATCAAACACCATATATCCGTAGGATAGAAGGTACTTACAAGTGATTTTTATACCATATCTCCAACCTGCTTACAATTTAAACACACTATCCATATAACATACAAAGCATGAACAAATACAAGGTATGCGGGTGGAAACAACTGCCATAGAGCTTTCGCTATATTTAATTTTGGCTTTTCAAAAACCATCTGAAGGCAGATAGAAAGATACAGAAAACTGCATTTCAAAATATATATCCATATAATAAAAAATAAATGAAAATTTAACGTAAATGAGAACAGAATACAAGAAAGTGGAGGTTTTTTTAAAGGCAGGAGAAAGTTTTTTCAATTGCCGAATTTAGATAAATGCAGGGCACAAAGTTTTCTTTTGCATATCAATATGATATTAACAGTGAAATAAGGATGAATAAATAGCAATAAGTTATTTAAGGTATAAGTAAGGATTATATTCTCAGACATATCTATGGAATGAGAAAAATTCAAGGAAAGAGAAAGAGAGAGAGAGAGAGAGAGAGAGAGAGAGAGAGAGAGAGAGAGAGAGAAAGGGCCGGATATATTATTGGTAATTTCGTTTCAACTATATCAAAACAAAGAAAAGAAAGACTACCCACCACATTCACTGGATATCTGTCAATATTTTAGAATTTTAGTAATAAAGTTATTTTATAGCCGAGTGGATGCCCCCTTTCACAGTTTGGCTCGTCGCGGGATAGAGTCACATCGATTGGAATCGATAATGAATAGCCCATGCTCAAGCGACCCGTGACTCGAATCCTGCCCGGGTTTAACTCTAAGTCCCCTAAATAATTCAAATAAACGACATATATTACACCAAAAACAACAATAAATGTTTGATTAAAAAAAATATATTTGTGTATTACCTGATTCAGGCAAATTTTAAATTCCATTCTTTTTACAAAATCTTTGATAACTTTGATACGCTGTATAAAGTTTCCAGCTACAGTGGATGGTACCCTCCTAATGTGTATAGGATAGATGCCTGTAGCCTTTAACGGTTATGAGATTGGATCATTAAAGCAAAAGTCTTGTTGCTTCGAGGATCTTTTATAGGAAAGAAAAGAGAGTAGATGTTGATGTTTTTTATTCTGGTTTAATTACGAAGAAACATCCACACGCTAGTTCGATAAATGTGTTTGATTGTTACCTCTCTATCTGTGGGGAAGTAAATATCACAAGAACAAACAGACGCTAGTTTGGTTACACAGCGTCAGCAGTTACGTTTCATATAGTTCGATAAGTTACCTCTCCCTTCCCACTTGGTACCACTGTCCCAACAATCCTCGAGATCGCTCGCCAAAAAAAGATTTCCATCAGCAGATTTCGTAGTCCGTTTATATAAACAAAGGAGGGTGGCATAGCCTTTAGAATGAAAATATATGAACAGGCTCACTGTCCCCTCCTATTATTTAGGTCTATTTTCGCCAAATAGATAAAATTTCACTTTCTCCGACGTAAACTAGAAAGTCGAGGGTTCACAACGTTGAAAAGTGATCCCCTAGGAGAGAGGCGAAAAGGTGGGCACTCATCTCCCCTCCCCTCCCACCAGGGTATAATCGAGGTATATATAGTTTGATCTAGAGAAAAGAAGAGGAGAATCGAGGAAGTGATCGAGAAAAAAAGAAGACAAGTCCCGGAGTCAAACTGGAAATAAAAAAAAAGTGGAACCGAGCGGGAGTTTTCTTCCCGAGGCTGTTCCTTTTGGTCACATCGAAGAGTAGACCATCTGTATAGAGAATTACTCTAATATCAACAATCTCGTTCAGAGAAACCCCCTATCTCAGTTTTTCGAATAAAAACACATATCCCTCACCATTGAGGAATACCAATGTGAAGTCCCACTCGAGAAAAGATTCACCTCTTGGTCAAGTCTCATCATTGAGAAGCCCACAAGTATAGCCTAAGGATTGGAATAATCGTACATCCACAATCCCCTCGCCTATATCGTCAAGTCTCATCAGCGAGAATTCCACAAGTGTAACCCAAGGATTGGAATAATCGTACATCCACAATTCCCTCGCCTATACCGTCAAGTCAAGAAGCATCGCCACGCACTCCCAACTTACCTGGAAGTCAGCTGTTATCCCGAATAACCTACACCAAACTTATCCTCCGCACAGCGAGAAGAACAGCTGTGCGTCCGGTCCGATTCAGCCTCGCGTCCGCGACAACTCACGCCTCGAATCATCGCCTAAATGAGGTTCTCGTTCAAGGTCATCCCACGCCCGACTCCCACTTAGTTAAAGGTAAAAGGAATTCAACTTATTTATGTCCTTTAGTTACCACCGTACTAAAGTGAATTTTTATATCAACCATCGCGTAGTACTCATTGGTAGTATTAATTTTTAATTAGATCCTCTTATTATATCTAGCCTTAGTATATTTAAAGTTTTAATATTTCCTTTTTTTATGTAATTGTCATCTCCTAAGATAACTATTTGGTATGAACAGTGAGGGGTGTTAATGAGTGAGAACAAGATTTATGAACCATACAAATTGGAAGCTTCTGAAACAGGGCAAGATAAGTTATTTACTGCTAAAATAGATATTAATAAGCTCCGTGTTTGTTGTCAAATGTGGCTGAAAGATTGATATCATCGAAGCTTGATATCACCTCGATCGACGTTTCTGTGGACAACCACATAAACACACTTGTTCCTTCTTGACTTCTTTCTCTGGAGTTTTGTAATAGAGTCTTCGGAAACCCACCATCTTCTGTCGTCCAGCTAAGGAATGCTGTTGGAAATTCCATCGCTTCTCTCAACACTGATATTTTGCAAATTACTTTGAAAATCTAGCTCTTCCAATCAATACGCGTGCATAGGATTATTTCGAAAATATAATTGTTAAATAAAACTTCAGAATTTCATCTTTCGAATATTTTTTTATTTTATTCTTCCCTTATAAGGACTAATAGTGGATGGCATTTCAAAACCAGACCAATATTTACTGTTCACCTTGTATATATAAGGAAGACTTCATACATAAACGTCATTAATCTGAAATATTAAATAAGTTTCTGTATGTATAATCTGAGCCAAGGTAGCTTCAACATTTGACTCAGATAAAGAAGTCGAGGACTTCTTTGAAGCACTCGTGGCTGCACACAGACAAAGAAACCATCTGTTTAAGATGGTTTCTTAAAATTCAATGAAGTGTTTGGAGAAAAATCCCTCGAAAGTGAATGGGTAGGAAAATTAACAGCAGAGGTTGAAAAGTGGAAGCAAATTAAACGAATTTGTCGAAAGAGCAAACATTTTCATTCGGAATTTCTTCTTCAAAAAGAAAGAATTCAGAAGACGGACTCAGATGGGAAAAGGAAGCGAAAAGTTCCGCCACTAAAACAATTTTCATTTAAGAAAAAGTCATTCAAGGATACTTTTCAAAGTTCTATATCTTCTGCCAGAGAGAATACAACCAACGAAATTACCAAAAACAACATAGGTATATATACCAAGTTAATCAAATAAAAAGAAAAGGGACAAGACGTGAAGAGAGACGCCTGGTATATAGAAGTGACGAGAGACGTCTGGTATAGAGGCGTGACCAGATACACCTGGTAAAAAGACTTGACGAGAGATGTCTGGTATAGAGGTGTGACGAGATACGCCTGGTATAAAGAAGTAAGGAGGGACGTCTGGTATAAAGTCATGAAGAGATACGCCGGGTATGAAAACGTGAAGAGAGACGTCTGGTATAACGTCGTGACGAGAAACGTCTGGTAAAAAGGGGTGACGAGATACGCCTGGTAGAAAGAACTGAAGAGAGACCCTTGTTATTAAGAGCTTGACGAGATACACCTGGTATAAAGGCGTGGCGAGAGACGACTGATATAGAGGCGTAACGAGAGACGCCTGGTGTAAAAGCGTGACGCGAGACGCCTGTAATAATGGCGTGAATAGATACGCCTGGTATAAAGACGTGACGAGAGACGTCTGGTATAAAAGCGTAACGAGATACACCTGGTATAAAGACGTGACGATATACGCCTGGTATAAAGGCGTGACGAGAGAAATCTGGTTTAAGGACGTGACGAGAGACGTCTGGTGTGAAGGCGTGACGAGATACGCCTGGTATAATGAGGTGACGAGAGACGTCTGGTATAAAGTTTTGATGAGATACGCCTGGTATTAAGAACGTGACGATATATGCCTGGTATAAAGATGTGACGAGATACGCCTGGTATAAAGGCGTGTCGAGAGAGGTCTGGTATAAAGGCGTACCGAGAGAGGTCTGGTATAAAGGCGTAACGAGAGATGTCTGGTATAAAGACATAAAAAGAGACGTCTGGAATAAAGGCGTGACGAGGGACGCCTTGTCTAAAGGCGTGACGAGGGACGCCTTGTCTAAAGGCGTGACGAGTGACGGCTGGTATAAAGGCGTGGTGAGAGACGCGTGGTATAAAGGCGTAACGAGAAACGTCTGGTATAAAGGCGTGATGAGAGACGGGTGGTATAAAGACGTGACGAGAGACGCCTGGTATGAAGGCGTAACGAGAGACTTCTGGTATAAAGAAAGGACAAGAGACATCTGGAATAAAGGCGTAACGAGGGACGCCTTGTATAAAGGCCTGACGAGAGATGCCTGGTATAAAGGCGTGACGAGTGAGGCCTAGTATAAAGGCGTGACGAGAGATGCCTAGTATAATGACCTGGCAAGCGATTCTGGGTATAAAGGCGTGACAAGAGACGTCTGGTATAAAAACGTGATAAGAGACGTCTGGTATAAAGGTGTAACGAGTAACTTCTCGTATAATGGCGTGACGAGAGACGTCTGGTATAAAAGCGTTACGAGAGACGTCTGGTATAAAGGCGTGACGAGAGACGTCTGGTATAAAGACGTGGCGAGAGACGCCTGGTATAAAGACGTGACGAGAGACGCCTGGTATAAAGACGTGAAGAGAGACGCCTAGTATATACACGTGACGAGAGACGTCTGGTATAGAGGCGTGACGAGATACATCTGGTAAAAAGACTTGACGAGAGACGTCTGGTATAGAGGTGTGGCGAGATACGCCTGTTTTCAAGACGTGACGAGAGACGTCTGGTATAAAGGTGTGACGAGATACGCCTGGGATAATGAGGTGACGAGAGACGTCTGGTATAAAGGCGTGACGAGATACGCCTAGTACTAAGACGTGACCAGAAACGTCTAGTAAAAAGAGGAGACGAGATACGGCTGATATAAAGACTAAAGAAAGACGCTTGACGCCTGGTGTAAAGGCGTGATGAGATACGCCTTGTATAAAGACATGAGAAGTGACGTCTGGTATAGAGGAGTGACGAGATACGACTGGTATACAGACGTTCGGATAGAAGTCTGGTATACAGGTGTGACGGGATACGCCTGGTATAATGATTGGCCGTGAGACGTCTGGAATAAGGGGGGCGAGATACGCCTGGTATAAAGACGTGACGAGAGACATCTGGTAAAAAAGCGTGACGAGAGACGTCTGATATAAAAGCATGACGAGACACGTTTGGTATTAAGACGTGACGAGAAACGTCTGGTAAAAAGGGGTGACGAGATACGCCTGGTAGAAAGAACTGACGAGAGACCCTTGTTATTAAGAGCTTGACGAGATACACCTGGTATAAAGGCGTGGCGAGAGACGACTGTTATAGAGGCGTAACGAGAGACGCCTGGTGTAAAAGCGTGACGCGAGACGCCTGTAATAATGGCGTGAATAGATACGCCTGGTATAAAGACGTGACGAGAGACGTCTGGTATAAAAGCGTAACGAGATACACCTGGTTTAAGGACGTGACGATATACGCCTGGTATAAAGGCGTGACGAGAGAAATCTGGTTTAAGGACGTGACGAGAGACGTCTGGTGTGAAGGCGTGACGAGATACGCCCGGTATAATGAGGTGACGAGAGACGTCTGGTATAAAGTTTTGATGAGATACGCCTGGTATTAAGAACGTGACGATATATGCCTGGTATAAAGATGTGACGAGATACGCCTGGTATAAAGGCGTGTCGAGAGACGTCTGGTATAAAGGCGTACCGAGAGAGGTCTGGTATAAAGGCGTAACGAGAGATGTCTGGTATATAGACATGAAAAGAGACGTCTGGAATAAAGGCGTGACGAGGGACGCCTTGTCTAAAGGCGTGACGAGGGACGCCTTGTCTAAAGGCGTGACGAGTGACGGCTGGTATAAAGGCGTGGTGAGAGACGCGTGGTATAAAGGCGTAACGATAAACGTCTGGTATAAAGGCGTGAGGAGAGACGGGTGGTATAAAGACGTGACGAGAGACGCCTGGTATGAAGGCGTAACGAGAGACGTCTGGTATAAAGAAAGGACAAGAGACATCTGGAATAAAGGCGTAACGAGGGACGCCTTGTATAAAGGCCTGACGAGAGATGCCTGGTATAAAGGCGTGACGAGTGAGGCCTAGTATAAAGGCGTGACGAGAGATGCCTAGTATAATGACCTGGCAAGCGATTCTGGGTATAAAGGCGTGACAAGAGACGTCTGGTATAAAAACATGATACGAGACGTCTGGTATAAAGGTGTAACGAGTAACTTCTCGTATAATGACGTGACGAGAGACGTCTGGTATAAAAGCGTTACGAGAGACATCTGGTATAAAGGCGTGACCAGAGACGTCTGGTATAAAGACGTGGCGAGAGACGCCTGGTATAAAGACGTGAAGAGAGACGCCTAGTATTTACACGTGACGAGAGACGTCTGGTATAGAGGCGTGACGAGATACACCTGGTAAAAAGACTTGACGAGAGACGTCTGGTATAGAGGTGTGACGAGATACGCCTGTTTTCAAGACGTGACGAGAGAGGTCTGGTATAAAGGTGTGACGAGATACGCCTGGTATAATGAGGTGACGAGAGACGTCTGGTATAAAGGCGTGACGAGATACGCCTAGTACTAAGACGTGACCAGAAACGTCTAGTAAAAAGAGGAGACGAGATACGGCTGATATAAAGACTAAAGAGAGACGCTTGACGCCTGGTGTAAAGGCGTGATGAGATACGCCTTGTATAAAGACATGAGAAGTGACGTCTGGTATAGAGGAGTGACGAGATACGACTGGTATACAGACGTTCGGAGAGAAGTCTGGTATACAGGTGTGACGGGATACGCCTGGTATAACGATTGGCGGTGAGACGTCTGGAATAAGTGGGGGCGAGATACGCCTGGTATAAAGACGTGACGAGAGACATCTGGTAAAAAAGCGTGACGAGAGACGTCTGATATAAAAGCGTGACGAGACACGTTTGGTATTAAGACGTGACGAGAAACGTCTGGTATAAAGGCGTGAAGAGATACGCCTGGTATAAAGACGTGACGAGAGATGTCTGGTATAAAGGCGTGACAAGATATGCCTAGTATAAAGGCGTGGCGAGAGATTTCTGGCATAAAGGCGTAACTAGAGACGTCTTGTATAAAGGCGCGACGAGAGATGTCTGGTATAAAGTCGTGACGACATACGCCTGGTATAAAGGCGTGACGAGAGACGCCTGGTATTAATGCGTGACGATAGATTTCTGGTATGAAGGCTTGACGAGAGACGCCTGGTATAAAGGCGTGACGAGAGACCTCTTGTATAAAGACGTGACAAGAGACATCTGGTATTAAGACGTGACGAGATACGCCTGGTAAAAAAGCGTGAAGATAGACGCCTAGTATATAGGCGGGACAAGATACGCCTGGTATAAAGACATGAAGAGATACGTCTGGTATAAAGGCGTGACGAGATACCTCTGGTATTAAGACGTGACGAGAGACCCCTTATATAAAGACGTGAGGAGAGACGTCTGGTATAGAGATGTGACGAGATACGCCTGGTATACGGACGTGACGAGATACGCTTGGTATAAAGACCTGACGAGAGACTTCTGGTATAGAGGCGTGACGAGATACGCCTGGTATAAAGACTTGTCGAGAGACGTCTGGTATAGAGGCATGACGAGATACGCCTGTTATAAAGGCGTGACGAGAGACGCTTGGTGTAACAGCGTGACGAGAGACGCCTTGTATGAAGGCGTGACGAGAGACGCTTGATCATAGGCACATGAAACTCTATTGTTTTGTTTCGAGATTTATCATTGATTTACGATTGTTTTTTAGTGCCAAACCTAGATTAGCATCGCAGATTAGCTGTCCATCAAGTAGAGCTGATTTGGAGTCTATTTCTGGGTTAACCATTCCTGATGTGGCTTAACTGCGACAATTCGTAGATTTCTAGGTTGACACCCTGAGAAAAATTGTGCCGAAATAAATTACTACATGTGTCATGTAGTGGTTGGGGCCTGGCAGCAATGGTAGCGTGATTGATGATGAATACGTGATCCTATATCTGCTTATTGCCATCCTAAATGATGATGATTAAAAACACAAATGCTAAGCGAGTTTAAAAATGTTTTGAGAGTGTTAATAAAAAAGAAAGCACTAAGAATCATTTGGGAATCTTCTATCTCGGTCTGTTGCTTACAATGACTATGATTTTCCTGGGAGAGGTGAGAGGATTTTAGGAAAGTTAATTGATTCGCAATTAAGGAGGCGGAGAGGGATGTACTACTGAGACGAGTACTACTTGTCCTTGGGATTGCCATTCATGGGTATACTAAGCTTATCTACAGTGGCCTCTAAATACAAGACTCAAATGAGAATTAAATAAGCTGTAACGATTTTCTCGGGCCGCCAAAATCATTTAGAAAGAGCAAAAATGGCGGTTTAATATTATTCCCTAAATTTTACAGTGCATAGTTTTTAAAAGACCTCCCCTCCCCCACTAGAACCTTCATGACCACGCAAGATTCGAATGGCATATGTAGGGCCCTGAACAAGGCGTCAGGTGTAACATGAACAACAATGCTGCAGGTGACATCTATAAGAAGTTCTGACTCACTGGTCCCCAAACACTCTAAGTTGTCTGCTCCCTCACTCCCAATGCCCACAAGAGGAGTGAAGACATATATTTCCATATCCTTCATCTTCGACAATTTCAGTACAGATTTTCCTTGCCAACTTTCTGCGAGAGATGCCTTCGTTGGTTTATGCTACAAATAAAAATAGTCTAAATCGTAATTGACGTTAGGCTGTACGAATTCTCTAATGAGGCTTGCATTTTATTTCCCTTACGTTTCGCATACTGATGTTGCTACATAAACTTGAATCATAGAACCGAACAATTTTATCGTTTTATGATATTACAAAACCTCATCACGCTTGAATCTTGAACCCGGAGACTAAAACTCATTTAGCGTTGAGAGGAACCATCTTCTTCACTGAGTGAATTTCTTTCTCAACTTGGTCCACTGCGGCGCCCCTGACTTACTCGACACAAAAGACTGAACAGCGGTCCCAGTAAAGGGCTAATTTTTCCACTCATATCCCGCAGAAAATTGACTGAGTTCTATTAACTCGATCCTTTTGGAATTCGATCATGCTACCACTTATTATCAGATAATCTTTGCATTAAAATATGTATAATATTGATACCAGTAGCTGCCATTTTTTTAATCTTTTTATCACTCAGTGAATTTAAAATTGATTACTTTATATCACAACGTTTATTAATTTGATTAAATTTATTTGGGGGGAAAATCAAATAAAAACTGTAAAGGAAAATTCACAAGAAACAAGTTGAAATGGAAAAGAGAACTTAAAATGAATTACGTAACATTCTTTGTAATTGATTTAAACCAAGCCATTGTAGTTAGAACTGAGACAACTAACGACCGCTGGCAATCAGTGATAGCGACGCTATCCTCATTTACACAATTCTCATCTCTTCAGCCCAATTGCCAGCCTTCACATCAACCTTGAAGAAGCTCTCCATCCACAGCAAACTGTCAGCCCCTTGAATTGAGGCAACCAAGAAAAATTCACTCTGTAGATCTTCTCAATAAATATAAATTGTTAGCGTGTTTGCATAAACAACGGTTCCATTGATGACCCTCAACCGCTCCATAAAGAAGACCCGAGAAGCGAAGAGGGGTTTAAGGCATAGGTTGGAGTCTTTGCAATGAAACTGAGTAAAGAAATGTATGGTTTACAAACTGTATCTAAAAATTATGAATTCAGTTACATTTGTTCAGATTGTTGCTGCTGAAAGTTAAACATTTTGGCAGATTAATGTTTCCATTGTGAATTTTTTTATTTGATAGTTATCTTTTAAAATTTTGCATAATCATTCATTTTTAAACATTTTCTCCTCTGTTATTCTTGGTGTGATAGGATTGGCCACCATTTGAATTGTTCAGTGGGGTGGCAATTGGTCAAAAAATAATAATAATTAGAAGAAAAGGAAATAGGCATCAAGGAGGACAGAAAGATAGCCAAATTGTGGTAATTCTGGTCATCAATTGTTGTCATGTGGTGTTTAGAGGAGTTATGTATGATCTAATACTTCTCTGAAATCATTTTTAAAGATAAAGTAAAAAATAATTGTAATAATTGCCCTCAATAGCTTATCGCTAGTCTCTAGGAACCCTCACTGAAACAATTCATGAAATACTATTTCCAAAGGGATGATATCATCTAATTTGAGGAGGAGATACTAGAATGGCCTGAATTGGTAAAGGAAAATCACAAACATTTCTCTATTATAATCGTGTAATCAATATTTTATTTTTCCTACCATCTGTTGAGAACTAAACATTTCAAGGGTCATAATAAAACTCGCTTATTTTTATTTGTCTCGCTCCTCCAACAGCCGCAGACATTCTAAGGAAAATTCGGGGAAGCATTTAACACCCCACCCATCTACCACCACCAACAACAACAACAAGAACACAACAAAAACTTGACGCAAAATTCACAAGTCGTATACAAAAGTTGGATTTAGCAGTCTACCCCTGGATTCATTTCAACAATTTTTTTCCCTCTTTTGTACCAATCAATTTTCCATGTCCCTTTGTGGCTCCAGAGTCAAGATACAAAATTCCGCTTCACTCTTTCCTGAATTAATAAAGAGCTTCTCCCGCTGAACCAATTATGCATAATTTTCCCCTTCACACCATCTCCTAGAATCCTGAATCGGGGCTTTGCTCACATTCGGCAGATTCCTAAAAGACTCGTCGAAGAGGGAATCAAAACGCAAGTTTGGGGAGTTGGGAAATGAGCCGCGTAGGTTGGTTTGGGACTGAGAAGTTTACTATTACGAAGAGTCCCCCTCGTAGTACTATTAATCCACGTCAGTGTTTGCAGTATTGAAAACTGTGGTGAACTGCGCAAGTCTCCTCACTTTAACATAATCCTCGGCCTTTTTCTGTGTCACTTTGCTCTCAAAGGTCATAGTTTCAACGCTCTGATTAATTATGTTAGTATTAATAGCAATGAGATTATAAATGGTACATTATAGATTCGTAAATATATTGACGCGTGTATGGATAAGATTTTGTGTGAAAGGTCAAAATGGAAAGTGGTATGTTCCGAACAACAAGGCAGCAGTGATACCTGCGTAGAGATACTTCTGGTACATAGATAAGAATACCAAGATACCACTCAGATACACCTTATTCAATTAAAGTAAACTATAAGCGATGTGGAGAAATGGTTAATGAAAGCGTGGTTAACATCACTGAGTGTGTGTGTGTGTGTTTATGTGTGTATTTTAAAAAGGAAAATAGAGACTGATCAGAAATAAGGACAGAGACAGAGGGTGAAAGAGGCAAATGGGTCGCACGCACTCCCGATACTCGAAGGTCATCCTCGTAAAGGTCAGCGCTAATTCTTTCGTGCCAAATATTTAGGTGCCTAGTTTGAATCAATTACGCCCAATCCCCGCACCGCTACCTCGCTGCTTGCGGGTGTTTTTGAGTATCCCCTGCCCCCCCACTGGGGGGATGTAGATGAGTGGGAACACATTCTGCGTCACATCTAATCTTCACCAGCCAATCTTAAGTGACCTAATTATAGCGAAGTTGTTTAAGGAGATCCAAACTGAGAGCGGATGTCGCGTGCTTGGCTAAGGGGGGGGGGGCTAGGGACCCAAATGGTCACCACTCACGCAACCATTTAATTAAAATACGAAGACTCAACACAGAGACGTTTAACAGTCGGCTATGAGGCTCACCCAATCACTTCGTCTTGATCCGTTTGTTTGTTTGTCCACATCTGTACCACTGTCTGTCTTTCTATGTTTGACTTACTCTGTATTGAAAGCTACGTCTTTTGAAATACTCCTATTGTTTATGACACACACACTCTCTCTCTCTATCTCTACTTGCATACATATATACACACATAAATACTCTTATCTTCCGTTTCATTCCACTCCTGACTAATGACTCGCTTGACACCTACAATTATTGGACACCTCCACTGCACAATATGAGTGGTTAAAGGAGTTTTAATTGCCCTCTTAGCCTCCTCTTTTGGGCTCTTTACTATTTTTACATTTTCCTATCCCCTTATTTCACGATTTTCTTGAGGAAATCCGCGTGAGGCTTTTCTGCTACTTATCATAAGTATTTTTTTATCCTCAAATACTGGATAGGAGTGTTTACTAGAGCCTTTTTCTAGATGGCGCTCGTACACATGAAAGTCGACTCGAATTTAAGAATATAAAGCTCACATTTATAAGGGATACTTTTCGATCGAACCTAGTTTTCTCATTCTGACAAGTGCTATAATCGATACAGTGACACCTAATCAAGGGTAACACCTAGTAGGTGACACCAGTTATCACCTGGTAGTTGTAATCACGTGCACTACGGCTGCATTCCTAAGGTAATCCATCAGGAACATAATATTTTGTTCATTGCTCACTTAGACCCTGGCGGGTCTTCAAAGTTTCTCTATTCATACTCTTTTCTATTACTTTGTTTGGGTCTCGTTCATTGGACCAACACGGATCAAATTGCTTAAGTTAAACGCTTTTAATTTAGGCTTCCCCTTGATCGCTATAATTGATATATTCTTCTCATTTTTTTACTAGTTCGGTTTTTTCCCTTCGTCATTTCTTTTTGAATTCAAATGCCTTCGCTGAATTATATTATTTTCATTTTCGACCTTAAGATTTAAAAAGTATCCAGTCGCTTTGGCCTCCATCATCGACTATAACCCGAAGGTTCTCAAGAATAGAGCAATATTCTGTTTACTATCAGCGTGAGTCGACAACAAACAGACCCCCAAAATGAAGTTCACTCTTCATATATTGTCACATTTGGCAACTCCTACTTTTAGTTAAGTCTGTTGGTCCGCGAATATATGATTTTTATTTTTAAAGATAATTTAAAATAATAATAATAATTACATGTGATGTTTTGCAAGAGGTAATGAGATTTTGCGCACAATGAACGCGCGTTAGTTTTTTTAGCAGTTTAATGGATCGAAGCAACAAACTTCCATAAAACAAATTTTATAATAATTGATTTTATTCTCTTTTTTTTAAATTAGTAAACTTAAGTATGTATAAATGTATCATTTTTGAGAAATTATGTGTAACAATCACCTGTGTGTGCACATATGTATGTTTGTAAATGAGTAATTATAAGTGCTAAGAAAAAAAACAATGGAATATTAAGAATTTTTAACAAAGAAATGTTTGAACAACAAAGAAGTGAGAAAGAAGTTGGGTCGAGGGAAGAAGCCTGTCTATTTTTCTATCTCATTAGCATAGATTTTGAACCTTCAACTGTAACTATACCCACCCATTCCAAGTTAGGGTCGGCACGCATCAATGCCACTAAACACTACAGTCTACAATCACTATAGTTCCCATTTCTGAAAACTTAAAATAATGGATCTACTTAGGGACTGTAAGTATATTTATTTTGGGTGAATAAATAGTCTTTAGAAATATTCGAATCATTTTATCAATGTAGAGTCATAAGTGGAGGCTTGATATTATTTGCATATAGGAATTAGCCATCGAACAGGGTCTGTTCTTTCGACAAAAGAACATTCACCTGTAAGAGACCACATAATGAATTGTAAAACGTCAATAACAATAAATTTATATATATATATATATATATATATATATATATATATATATATATATATATATATATATATATATACACACGAGGGACGGTCAATAAGTTTTGGGAATCGGTAGGGCAAAACCGAGGAAGGGGGATGGCTGTTTGTGGGGGTGCTAGGACAAGTTTCAAAAAGTCAGAACCTGCAGCCGCACGCTCCTACCCTGTCTATTTAAGAAGCAGTAGCTTATCGCAGATCGTCAGTCGCAAATTTTTCAACAATGGAGAAGGTTGAGCACCGCGCAGTGATCAAATTTTTGACCAAGGAAGGCAAGAATGCAAAAGAGATCCATGAACGCATGGTTGCAGTGTACACGGACACCGCCCCCTCCTATGCAACCATTGCTCGCTGGAATAGGGAGTTCCGCCATGGTCGTGAGTCCCTTGAAGATGACCTCTGTCCAGGACGCCGGTCAGAGGTGACCAACGAGGACAATGTGGCCCATGTGAAGAGGATGCTCCTCGAAAATCGACGGGTTAAGGTCGAAGAAATCGAGCGACAACTTGGAATATCACATGGAAGTGTTATCAACATCATCCACAAAAATTTGGCCATGACCAAGGTCTCTGCCCGTTGGGTCCTTAGAAACCTCACGCCCCATGATCGACTTCAACGTCGTCAAAGTCCACAAGGCGAAAGTTGCACAAACTGCCCTGCGTGAGTGCGGATTCGAGGATCTCAACCATCCCCCTACAGTCCAGATCTGGCCCCTAGCGACTACTTTTTATTCCACCAGCTCAAGGCTGCACTGCGTGGACGCCGGTTTGGGGACGATGAAGATGTCCAGCTGGCCGTCCAGGAGTGGATTGAACAGCAGTCGGGAGATTTCTGGTTGTCGGGAATTTGAAGCCTCAGGGACAAGTGGCGCAAGTGCATTGAAGTCAAGGGTAGTTATATTGAAAGATAATAAAACACTTTTCCTCATATTTCGTTTCCTTATATCCGAATTGCAAAACTTATTGACCGCCCCTCGCTTATATATATATATAAATATATATATATATATATATATATATATATATATATATATATATATATATATATATATATATATATATATATATATATATACATATATACATATATATATATATATATATATATATATATATATATATATATATATATATATATATATATTTATATATATATACTTCATGTTCTTTTTAGTACACGCACTTACACACTCTTACAGTTCAAACCTTCGTACGCAATATACACGCGCACACATTACTCACAGAGTTCATACAAGCACACAATATTACTCCTGTAATATACAATAACATACAGTACACATACAGTACACACATATATTACACATTTAAGCAGTGGTCACCCTCACACAATACACACAATCCTATTGTACACATTTACACATTGCTCACCCTCCCACAATACTCACGCACCTATTGTACACATATACACAGTTCTCACCCTCACACACGCCTATTGTACACATATATCTCACATCCAGCACACACACTCCTACGCCTGTTCCTCCTGAAAGAGGAGGAACAGGGTATTAATTAAAGAGACAACAAGGAAACACGCCTTCACGCCGCGCCGTGGTGCACACACACAAATATACATACATACGCGCACATACAAGAGCCGGAAGAAGAATGTGTGTGCACGGCTTAAAACTGAGAGAGTCGCTGTCATCATCCTCTCTCACCAGATCCGCCATTTTTACACCTCTCTTGATTTCTTACTTCACCCTCTCCTCTTCTTTCCTGCTTCTCCCCCCCCCCCTTCATTTCTTTTTCCACTTCTCCACCAATTTATTCCTCTTTCTATTCCTTTCTCTATCATTGCACCCGTCAATCACTCTACATCTTCACTTTCTTATCACTCCAGCTCTTTACTCCCCCAGCGTCCAATTCCTTCGATTTCCCAATTAGTCCAATTTTGGTTTAATTCTGAGGAAATTGTCACTTAGCGGCTTGGGGTTTGAAGACTCAATGGAGATATAAATGGGGCAGAGGAAGTGGGGAGTGGGAGCCATCACTCCAAAAAGGCTTCCTCAGTGGGAGGGTAAACAGAGAAAAGAATAGAACAAAGAAAAAATGGCGACATACAGAATCTTACATACAATTGTGGAGTTGAAGGAACGTTCTGGAGGCAGATCCTGAACTATGATTCCAATGAGGGTTGCTACGGAAATATTTTGTTCGTCTCTACTCCATACCCCTTAAGGGAGCCCAACCATTGTCTTTTTTTAAATAGTTAAATATAAATTAATTATCTTTAGTCCTTTTATTTATGTAGACAATGTTTTTCTTGGGAAAATTACAAAAAACTCCTTTTTTTGTTTTGTCTTTATTAGGCTATTGCAATCGCATCATATTGTTACATAATCTTTAAGAAAATTTTAAAATAGTGGGATTTTCAAATGCTATATAGTGTATATTGCAGTAACACTCTATGTAGCATTTGCGTATTTTAAAAAAAAAATACTTATAACAAAGCGCACACAAAATTCGAGAGCGGGCATAATTCCAGAATTGAACAAGCGCAATAAAAACGAGGTTGTATCACGCTGAAAGATTTTAAAGAGAGACCATTAAAAGAAATAGTGTAGAAAGAGGAAATAAAAATAATATGTATATAGTTGCTGATAATTCTGAAAACGCTGGGAACACGAGTGCAAACTAAGAAGTGTTGGGGGTGGACTGAAAACCAATCCTTCAGATGTTAGACATCTTCCATGTTGAGAACCACTCGCAAAGAGGTGTGAACGGATAAACCCCCCAAAATGAATGGATAAAAAGAGAAAGATATTAATTCTCGTGAAAATCACTTCACATAAGTTGTAAAATCTCGGAAATTATCCAAAAATCAAAATTACGAATTGTATTCTTTAAAGGACACCCACCACCCTTCCCCCAAATTCTTGAAGTCACTGGTTTATTTAAAAATGCATTGGAAAAATCCTATTTTCTAATACAACAAAAAGTCATCTTTACCTTCCAAAATGCAAGCTCCGGATTTTGGTCTAAAAAACAATAAAAGGTTTCCAGTACATACCCGGAATTCTCTCGTACACACCTAGACATCGGCACAAATAGATGAGGACTGCGAGCTCAGCACGATTGGCTTTCCCCCTTTCAATTTGTGAAGGAGGTTGTGTGGCAAATTCCATGTACAGTTGGGCAAAACCTCAGCATACCTCCTAATAATTTACTCATGGTCTAGGAATATTTTAGAGGCAAGCTTATTTGTTGGGCCTAAAGGCTAGATCCAGATAAGCCGTAGTCCATTGACTGAAGGTCTGCCTGAGAAGCGAAAGCTTCTCTGTAAGGTCTGCTTAAGATAGTCTAGGTTAGGTTAGGTTACCTAATCTAACTTAACCTAAGAACTGGGTAGAAAACATCGGAGATCGAATATAAATGAAATACTAAAATATTGATAAAATGCAGAGTGAAAAATTATAGGGCTAAAATTAAAATAGTGCCTGATAATAAAAATAAATATTATAAAGTGAAGTAAAGTGTTAAAATAATAGTGATTAATATTAAGTTAATTAACAAAGAGTGTATAAAACTATAAAAAGGGACGAAATGTTAAAAAGTTAATTAGTAAAAAACGAATTAGCGTGAAACGATAAAGTTAGGTAAAATTGAAATCTTAATAATAATAAACTAGAATGTAAATAAACTTTTCTCGGACTAATTATACAATAAATAAATAAATAAAATTAAAACCTCAGAGCTATTTATTTTTATCGACATAAATTTGCTTTTATAAACGACAAAGATACAAAACAAAACAACCATGCATCAATTTTAATGAATTTTCTAAAATTCAGTATTTGTAATTAATTTTTTTAATTCCCAAAACATTCAATTATCATATTTAGTTTCTATGAACTCTTAAAGAGAGCTTTTTAAAAGCTTCAAATCTACGAAAAGACAGCTTGAATTTTCATTGATTTGGAAAATCTCTCTGAATCTCCCTCTTTTCCAATCCTTTATCCTTTAAAAAGATTCAAAGCATTGAATAACAACCTTTATTTTTAACAAAATTCATTATGTTAATTTTTTTTAAAAATAAAATTTGCAACAAAAAAATTAACACTTAAACTAAGAAGAAAAATTATTTAAATTTCAAACTGTTCGAAAATTTATCTCCCTAAAATGTTATGTTACGGATTAGTGCAATTTTGTTAAAAATAAAGGAAAGTTTCATATTATAAAAAAATATATGGCAACAAAATCAGCTACCCTAAGTTTTACCACTAGACTATGCCCAACCTAGTTTATAAATTAATATAGGCCATTATAATCAGTAACATTATTTACTACAAGAAACGAATTTTTCATTAAAATATTAAATTGTGAAAGTTTCTGTAATAGTCTAGGAAATCAATTTGTTGTTTTATGAGAAATAATTGTAAGTTTGCCTTAATCATAAAATAATATTGCCACTTGAATGAGACGCTGCCTTTATAATTCCCCCTCACCGACACTTCTCGATTTAACAAAATATAATTTCATCTTAGTTTGGTTATGACTTATGTTTTTTATCAAAGTTACTTTTAATAATTTTTTTATAATATAAAAAATAAAATGGTGAAGTTCACAAATAAATATAAGTATCGAATCTTTCTGAATTTTTTTAAAACTAGAAGAATTACAAATGGTGAAGTTCAGAAAATTTATTAAAATTTTTGCATGGAAATTATTAGAGCAAATTTAGATGGAGAAAAAAAAGAAACATGATAGGCCGTAGAACACAGACTGAAAGTCTGCTAACGAAATGCAAGCTCCTTCTGTGAGGAAGGAGTAGCGAAGCTGCTCCTCTAGTAGTACTATAAAAACATAAGAGGCATATCTGAATTATATAATTAGGATCATGTATTTTGCACTAGTTTATTCGCTTTTTTTTTATTGGGTTAATTTGTAATTTTACAGCAATTTAGCCCATAGAGACGAATACATCTGGCATTATCTTAAGAAGTCAATCTGCTGGTGACTAAATGCCTAGATAGATTCAAAAATAAAATAAAACAAAGACTAGTAACAAAAAACAAAAATGTCAAACAAACAATATGCTAAGGAAAAGAAAAGAGGAAGCAAGCTCCGGCGTTGGCGGGCCTCCCCCTGGCGCAGGAAAATGCGTCCTACAACAAAGAGAGTCAAATAAAATGTAAGAGGCCAGCCTCCTCCAAAAAGTCGGATAGTCCTCAAGTCTGTGTACACAAACCCGTCTCGAGTATAAGGGCCAAGCGGAAGCCACACCGCTCGTCCCGATACGTAGACGGGTAACGTGCGCGAAGATCACCCTAACTGAGACACTTAACAAGAATGTAACGAACAGTCTGAGGGACAACTCAGTCATCACAATAGGGTGCAGGCGAGCGCTTCATCAGATGGTGGTGTATTCAGCAAGTGTACCTAATTCTAAAAGGCAGAAAGCGATATGAAACCATCTTGGCGTTGCGGGTAGTTGCAATCGAACAAACGCAGAGCAATGACACGCAACATTAAATTTCCCTCGTACGTTTCCCATCTTATTTGTCAAACAGCCCGGAGCGCTGCTCTGAATCCTGCCATCTAATAAGTTTGAGGGAGAGCTAAATGCTGATCTGGTTGCCCAGTACTCGCAAATCTTTGGTGCCCTCATAGGCGCCTTCATTCACCGTAATTCCCACATGTCCAGGAACCCAACAGATATTCTCGATATCCACCCAGCTCACGACAACCGTGGCGTCGCGACGGCCGCAAACTATTGGGTGTGGTGATTCTAATTCCCATTGAGCACCCAGGTGCGTTGTGAGTGGTTATAGATCACAATCCGGTCTCCGGACCAAGCATGATGCGTTATCTCCCGTACCCATCGGTGTATTACAACCAGCTTGTCTGTAAAGACAGACGCAACACGTGGTAGAGCCCCAGTAAATTCAAACAGAAAGGATACGAGGTTGAAACCGACCCCCTTCTGAGACTTATAGCCATCTGTATACACTTGCACGGATCCAGTGTGACATGAAGTGTGCTGCAAAAAGGTAGAACACAATACTCCTAGCGCTATGGGAGCTTTGAAGGCAGAGCCATGACGACAAATAGTCAAAGGTGGTCCCCTCCAGGGTCGCGTTATGGGTATTAACAGAGGCGTCACCCGCCTGAGAGCTACCCAGATTTCTCGATGGAGTTTCCTAGCCTTAAACACAAAAGGCTTAGGGTATGACTGGCGTCTCCCGGCGGCATAGGCAGCGTCTAGATCGGATTTGGATGCACTGAGAGCCATTGGTGCTTGAGTGAGGCGTTAGCTCGCGCATATAGTAGCATAATGCACTGCACACGGCATAACACTTACATGTAGGCAAAACGCTTTTGTTTGAGGGCCATTTCACACTCGGCGGACCACCAAGGAAGTGCTCAGCGTGCAAAATGGCCAGACCCACGGGGATGAGGTTACCGAAGAAGATCTCAACAGCCTCATCCACCGACCTAAACTCAAGAAGTAGAAAAATGAAATCGGTCATTTCCTAAAATGCGGACCAACGAGCCAGTGTCAGGCACCACCAGAGTTGTTTATCAGGCGTTATGACTGAGAAATACCTTACGTTTTGCCTTAACGGTCCATAAAATTGACTGCCTCCTACCCAAATTCAGTATGTGCACCAGGAGAGCACAAGAATAGATAAAGAGAGGTAAATGAAGCGATTCTCGGGTAGTGATGAGTAAATTCATCCACCTTAAGGATACATATCTCAAGTTCGTCTATCAAGTCGGCAAAGATCTGAGATTGAACGAGCATTCTTACCAGAGGGGTTGTTTACCTTAGAAATCCCCGAGCAATAGAAAGGAACTCGGCAGCCCTGACCTATTGTGAGGAAATCTCCCACATCGAAGTAGGCTGACTATAAAAGCTACGCGGAAATCACAGTATATCTTCTTTCCAGGCGCAGATGTACTGCTACTGCCAGATAGGATGTATTTAAAGCAGATATGAATGGAAACATCATGCCGGTTGGAAATCGCGTATCCTCAGGCCCTTCTTCCATCTAGTGGTGGTGGGGTAGTGAAACCATTATCCCCCAGGAGGGTGGGCAGGTGACACGTGAACAGCACGGTCTCCAGCCAAAAGTAAGCTCTTCCTACGTTGTCCAGAATCCACGTGAGTTCCATTGAAGAAATATTCTCCTCAGACTTAGCTCAGAGGAGATGCACGGGCCCTCTTCGCAGAGAAGATACTCACGAGAATGGCCATACGCTTTCCGTAAGGAGAACTCTACGATGTCGATTTCGCGGACATATGGGGGGGGGTCAGGCACGTCATGCGAGTCTTTGCCTCCTTCCAACTTGAAACCTTAGATGGGATGGGCACTTCGGAGGTGGATATCTTTCAACTAGGGGATCAACCTCCTCCGAGCCACCCAGCCCAACCTATGGGTGAGGTTATAAGAATGCATAGCTCTAAAGGTGTTGTCCTGTTTTCAGGGGCAACTTTAGGAACCCCGGTTAGATGGCCTCACGACAAACTTCAGGAAGGTTGCCTCCTCTGCTTCTATTGACTCGCTGGAGGTACGCAATCGTTTTGCCTTACGGGAAACGGTCACGCTGGTGGAGGGTAGAGCCCAGGTTTTAGTCGATTCTGATGTATCATGTTGACCTTGGCCAACATGCTGCCATCAGTGGAGCGAATAACAAGAAGGCGTTTAAAGCCAGCATGATCGATGAGGGTCCTCGGCGCAATTGAGGCTACGCTCAGTTCACTTGCGACTTTGGTCTTGGTTTGAGACTCCCCACACGAAGGCGACTCTGGCGCAGACGTGCCAATCTTGGCCTGGTCGCTTACCGAAACTGCAGCGGATGCGTTTGTCCCAACTCCATGTGGTCCTACCCGCAAGACATCACGAATCTCATTCAAGGTATCTTTCGTCGCAGTAAAGTCTATTGCTGGCGAACCGAACTCCATCGGGAAAGTGATAGGAAGGGAGGGGGGCAGTCGAACCAAGACCCTGGTATTTCAAGATACATAATTGCGATACTGCAGTGGGGACGGCGTGACGCGATCCGCGTTCCCTTGCCCTCCTAAGTAGATTGGCCCTATTGAGTCGCTCATATCGAGAGAGGCTGATTTTGAGCCACCTGCCTACTCTCTAGGCAGTTCCTTGTGATAGAATATGGGGAACTGCAATTCGTCAAGAGATGGAGACCTATGAGAGGAGTAAGCCTTCTCTCCCGTAGAAGAGGATTGGAGATGCCCTGAGAAAGTACGTGGAGGGTCACCTCCTTTTCAGTGGAGGAGCTACCCGAGAGCGGCTCCAAAGATTGCAGAGGTGAAATTCATTTACCACATTCCGATGGTGAGATGGGAGCCCCTCTACCGGTCAAAAAGGTGCCTTGATTTTGCTCATCCTCACTGAAACCTATGGAGGACGAGGCCATGCTTGTAGGCTGATCTCCATGCGTCTGTGGTCGCCAACTATTACTTTCTGTTATTGCCATAATCACAGTATAAAAGAAAAAAGGAGGCCTCATGGAAAGTAGATACTATGATCTCCCTATGAGTGGGCAGGTTAAGAGAAAAATCTCCATCGGATCAGAAATTCTACGATATGTGATCATTTACACATAATCAGTCCCAGTCCAACGTTAATGGGCTTTGACAACCCGGCCCGCCATTCAGACGATTCAGCACACCCGTACCTAATAATTGGCAGGTAGGGACCTCACGTTATGCACTGCCACTCGACTAAGGCTCGTAAAAGGACGAAATTGCGCCAGGTAGCCCAGAAACTCTGTGGATGGGAAGGCAAGTTTTGAAAGGGGTAAGAAGGTACGTAATAGAGAGAAGTAGAGATATGCGGGTCCATCAACGAGAAGAGTGGGTGATCACCTAGTATTATCACATCCTGGTGCTAGGTGATTCGAGGATGGCATGCAGTCCACCCAGGCACCATGACTACCGGACCGAAATCTGTACAGGTGGAAACACTGATCCTGGTGTAAAGGGGGAGGAGAAAATATTGAATGGACAATCGTAATACTACTAATAAATAATACTTATAATAAATAATAACTTATACTAATAATAATAAAAAAAATTATAATAAATAATTATAATGCATAATAATAAATAAAAAACTATATCATAATAAATACTACTAATAATATAAAAACATTTTGAATATTAATTCCTAATATTATTAAATAATGATAACAAATATTATTAAATAATAAAAAATACGGATAACATACTAATAATAATAAATAATTATAAAACATAATAATATATCATAGTCAATACTAATAACAAATAATATAAAAATCATAATAAATAATAATAAGGATGATAAAACAATAATAATAATATTAATAAAAAGGGTAGAGTAGTGGTAAGTGTGGGTGATGGGAAAGCACACCCACACCTTTCCCAGGCCCCATCAGAGTTCATTGAACTCATTCCAGTGACGGGGCGTCTCTAATTTGCATTGAGTCCACCCGGCAATAGATATCGAAACTACATTTCTGTTTTCCTGAAAATAGAAGTTGAGTCGACATTTCCCAGATTACATCGAGTTTTTTTTATTAAAATCTTTTGTTTAAAAATTGAAATTTGTTTTAATCCTTGAGCACTGGCATTGGATATATATATATATATATATATATATATATATATATATATATATATATATATATATATATATATATATATATATATATATATATATATATAGTAGCGTTATTTAGAAAAATCGGCTTTACATTTTAATAATGTTTTATTTTTGGAAATTGCAGCAGTGAGGCTGATAAATTAAGAAAATGACATGAAAATCTTTATGAAATGGAATATTAAAAAAAAAAGTTTAAAAATGCTTCTTAAATTTCGTTAGCGAACTACTTACTGCTTTGTAGGAGAAGGAATTAGCTTCGATTTAACATAAGTCATCTTGATTTAAATTTAAGGTCGGCCATTTTAGCTACTATTCTTGATTACGCAGCTACTTAATTTTTGGTAATTTTAATTCGTTTTAGCTATTTTTCTTCATTTTAAACTATTTACCTTCCTTTCTATCTATCTTACTTCATTTTTAGTTATTTTTACTTAGGCTTAGCTATATACTTTCGTTTGCAGCATTTCCTTCATTTAGCTATTTCTTTCATTTTATATTTCTACCAATTTTAGTTTTTCCTTTTCATTTTCAACTATCTCCCTTCCTCTTTAGCCTTTCGTTTCTCTTCTTTTAGCTAATTCCTTCATTTTTTACCTTATTTTTTTAACATTTTTATTTACTTCTGCCCTCCTCCCTTAATGTCTTCACCTCTGAGGATGATATCGTTGAGGATGTCTCTGTAGGCGAAGAGCTCGGTGGCAGTGATCACCAGCTAGTTAGATTTACCGTCAAGATCCCGAAGGTAAGGTCTGTTGCCAGTCAATCAAAGAAACTTGACTTGAGAAGAGCAGACTTTGCAAGCCTTCGAGCTGGGCTGACTGATGTAAGGCTAGCGGTATGCGAAGAGGTTGAGGATTCGTGGAACAATTTCAAAAATAAATTCATGAGTCTTCAATCAAGTTGCATCCCTCTGAAATGCCTCCGTCGGTCTTCTGTTCAACCAAAGTGGTTTAATCGAGAAATCGGCCAACTGCTTAGGGAGAAGAAAAAGGCGTACCGGCGATCGAAGATCTCGGGTGACTTTGACGAATACCGGAGGCTAGCCAGGAGAGTGAAGTCCAGCATAAGGGCGGCTAAGCGTACTGAGGAACTCCGAGTGGCGAGACTCTGCAAGGAGAATCCCAAGGAGTTCTTCGGCTATGTAAATAGCCGTAAACCAATCCATCGTAGGATTGGGCCCTTAGTAAACGAGGAGGGTGCATTAACTCAGTCAGATGCAGAAAATGCTAACCTTCTCAATGACTACTTCTCCTCAGTGTTTACTAAAGAGTGTGGTCCCATCCCCCAGCCCACGGATTCCTACTCGGGGGAAAAGCTGGAGGCAATGGACTTCACCGAAGGAGAAATAAAGAAAAAGATCGCTGACCTAAAGACGAATAAGTCCCCTGGACCGGACGAGTTTCTACCCAAGGTGTTGAAGGAAGTGTGCGATGAAGTATCACAACATCTGTGCGCTATCTTTAACATGTCAATCCGGACCGCATGCGTTCCTAGAGACTGGCGTGAGGCGGAGGTGACTCCGATCTTCAAGAAAGGAGCCCCCAGCCATCCGTCAAACTACCGACCTATCAGTCTGACTTCGATAGTCGGTAAACTCATGGAAAGCATGATGGTGGAGAAAATAACGTCGTATTTAGAGTCAAACCTGCTACTGAGGAGTTCCCAGCACGGCTTCCGAAGGCAACGGTCATGCCTGACGAACCTTGTGGAATTCTTCCACTTTGTGTTCAGTGAGCACGATCGGGACAAGGCGGTGGATGTGGTTTACTTAGACTTTCAGAAAGCCTTTAATAAGGTACCACACCGCCGCCTTCTCCGGAAAGTGCGAGCGCTGGGCATAGACGGAAAAGTAGACGGCTGGATCGAGAACTGGCTAAGTGGCAGACGGCAACGGGTGGTGGGGAATGGACAGGTTTCTGAGTGGGTGCCCGTTACTAGCGGAGTGCCTCAAGGTTCTGTCCTGGGACTAATACTATTCATCATCTACGTCAACGACATGGACGGTGACATGGTTGCCAAGATTTCCAAATTTGCCGAAGATACCAAGCTTGGTATGAACGTTGCAAAGGATGGAAATACTGCCCGCCTGCAGGAAGATCTTTGGAAGATTGGGGAGTGGTTGGACACGTGGCAAATGCCTTTCAATGTGAACAAATGCAAAGTAATGCATATCGGCCACAGAAATCCCAAATCTCATTATATCCTTAAGGGCACTGCTCTTGTTTCGAGTGACACTGAGAAGGACTTGGGTGTTACTATCACTAGCGACCTCAAGTTCTCGAAACAGTGCATCGAGGCAGAGAAGAAAGCCCAAAGGATGTTAGGCTACATAAAGCGTTAGTTTGGATACCGTAACAGGGAGATAGTACTTTGTCTGTACAACTCCCTAGTTCGGCCACACCTGGAGTATGCCGTACAATTTTGGAGTCCTTCGTTTCGAAAGGACATCGCAAGGTTGGAACGCGTACAAGCTAGGGCAACCAAACTGATTCCCTCTATCCGACATAAAAGTTATCAGGATAGACTAAGGGAATTAGATCTGTTCTCGCTGGAAACCCGTCGACTGCGTGGTCAGCTGATCGAAGTTTTCAAAATACTTCGACGGTTCGACAATGTTGACTACCGGGATATTTTCACACTGAGTGAGAACAGAACGCGCAATCACGGCTTCAAATTTGAACTGAAGCGTTACAATCGCAATCTGTGTGGAAATATTTTCACCTACAGTATCTGCGGTAAGTGGAACGCACTTCCAGTGGAAGTTGTCAACAGTGAATCTGTTGACCAGTTCTAGTCAAGACTAGACAAGGTCTTGAAAAGTGGCCGTTTAGGGACGCAAAACAATTGAGCAGCCATGTGCCCGCTCGATTGCTAGTCCAAAGGTACCCTCTTTGAATGGACCGTAAGGTCTCCTAGGTACCTTCTTTTCTTGTAACTCCACCTGCCATGTCAGATGTAACATGCTGCAATTGAAATCTCGAGAATAGCGTACCCTCCTGGCCCTAATTTCCGCAGTGGACTTTTAACTGTGGAGGTTAAGTGCGTTTCGGAGAGGTACGCGCCCTCTGCTTATATATGTATCTTTAAAATACTCTCTACACAAACCTCTAGGCAGAAATGCTATCGTTAGTTTGGCCTCTTAATAATAACAAAACAATATTTTATTACCTATAGCTCCGTTGGATTAGTCAAAACACTTAACTATATCTCCATTAAATTATAATTAACAACGATCTTGTCAAGCAACTTAAACATCGAAGGATTTTTCTCGTTTGTTTCCTTTGGGTGGAAGGTAGTTTTATACATACATCAACACACATACACACGTTTATACGTACATATAGGTAGTTATCGATTTCCGATGATTCAATTAACGATATTTCAATCGTAATATAAACGATGGAAAAATGGTACAATTTCCATTATTTCTAGTCTCCTTCCACTCTTCCATCACTTCCACGTCCTGCGTGTACATAGTGAACTCATGAGTTAAGTTTCACTTTATTTTTTATATTTTAATATTTTTTCTATTTTAATCATGAGTCTTCCTGTTTTTTTTTATTCAGGAATCTTTTAGGATTTTATGGTGAAATGGATAAACATTTCACCATAAAATAAAATGGGATACAGTATAGAAGAGGTAACTTGAGCACTTTTAGTACCGTGTAGAAGATGAACTTTCTAACGATATCTCTAACATCCTCGGAAGTCGAGGTCAACCTTAAAGAATATCCAACTTTGAATGACGACTCATCAAGGCTTATGTTAACCTCAGTAGCTCGAGTCGTCTCTTTTCGGAGATGGTAGCCTTGGACCCCATTCCCAGGAGAAGCCAAGTAAGCCTTCCCTTCGGTGCCACAACCTCTTCCTCAAGCTTCTCTAGTGCTCCCTAGCCTTGCTGCTTAATGTCAACGGGGCGTGACACTTGTGGCTGTTATTCGTGATTAATTTACGCTCTTAATTCTTTGACATCTCTCCCCCGCCCTCATTATTTCTTCAGTCAGTGGAACTGTCCTAGTTGGTCTAGCCAGTTTATGCTCTCAAACATATAATGCAATTCTCTAGCAAAACTATATTTCGAAGGACGAACTAATTTTAGGAGAGTTGTGCGCTACTTTCTTCTGCCTTGTTCACTAAAAGTAGTTAGCCTTTTAACAAGACAGAAGGTACCTTTTCATCATTTTACCTAACATAATTTAACGCCTTTCCTCACGAACTTTTTTCGAAAGAGGTGTGATGAAGATTCTATCTTATTTTTCGCGTCGTTATGAAATATTAAAAGAAATAAATGCAATCTGTATAATATATTACATTGTTCTGTATATGGGTATATTATCTTCTGTGAGGGCATGCACTCGAAAGACCAGCGTGAGAGGAAGACCCCTTGGAATACCCCTTTCAGCTCCTTCGGTCTAAACCACGTGCTCCTTGGCGTGGGCAGTTTAGAATGTTCGAGAAGGAAGCAGTCCCACGCTGAGTCACCCAACCGAGCTGTATTTGATTTTGGACGCTCCTTGCTTGCCCCTGCCTCACGATAACCCCGAGCTCTCGCCCCCATGCTTCCCAGGCATTTTTGATTCCGCCGTGAGCTCAGCCGTACTAACCCTACCCCCCATATCATGAGGCAAACTTCGCTGTCCTATCCGACTCGTTATCTCGAAGTAAGTTTACATAGACTGACGTCGAGAATCCTCTATGGACGGCCATGCCTTGGGGTTCTCTATCTGAGCAGCCATCTGGCTATTTAACCCTAAGTCCGCCATTCCTCGAGGAGATTGAGAGTCTGCCAGTCCCTCCGTCTCGACCGTTTTGTCTATTCCCCCGCAAAGTCCCGCAACCCGTGTTCGAGTCGTACCTCGTCGTTAAGATCTCACCAGATCTCCCTTCGTGAAGCTTTGGTCCCTGTTAAGAGAAAAGCTATCGAGCAACCTTCTTCCTGGAGAACTGTGCGCCCCCCCCCCTCATATCAGACTCCCGTTCCTTCGTGTCTGTGACTCCTTGCCGAGCCTCAGAACTGTCTCGTGTTTGAGATTTAATCTCTCTGGAGCAAAGAAAATTTCGTTCTCCACGAGTCCTTCTCGTTAGGACTCCCCGAACTATATTCTTGATGACCTGTGCCGTTGGTCTCCCCCCCCCTCTCCAGATCACTACCACGCTTCAAGGTAAAGCGATCTTGTGTTGTAATCCCCTGATTACTGCCCGTCAATAGTCACCCGCATCCACTTTTGAATTGCTCTTGTTCAAGTTAACGTTAACTTTGCTCCTTCCGCTTAACTCTGTCATATTATAAATTGTCACAATCCAATTAACTATCTTTATCGAGTAATTTGTTCTTCCTTCTTTGTATATATATATATATATATATATATATATATATATATATATATATATATATATATATACAGTGCAGGGTGTCCACAAAGTCTGGGTACATATGAATTTTAATATTTTATTTATTTATGTATGGGGAGGAAAAATAACATAAATAAATAAAATATTAAAATTCCTATGTACCCAGACTTTGTGGACACCCTGTATATATATATATATATATATATATATATATATATATATATATATATATATATATATATATATATATATATATATATTAAAAATTATATTTGTGGGTCTTGTTCTTTATATATCCTTTGAACTGCAATTTGGCAAGCCATTAGATAAATCCCGGTTAACCGTAAATCGTACTCTGTATAAAAATCAAGGAGGCAGTCCCCCACTCCTTTAATTGCCCCAAAGCATATAGCAGGTGGCCTCGGGTCGGCTATCTGCCCGTGCTTGTGTGTGCACCCTTGCGCCGAGCGAGTCTTCACGGGCTTACCTCGACACCGTTCTAAAAACGCGAATGTCATTTTGAAGATCAAATTAAAAAGAATGACCAGTTGACGTTGTTCGTATGACGTCCCCAAGAAGATCTGCGTAGACTGCCTTAAAGTAAAAAAATGATCTGGCCTTCTTCATAAGTAAAGAAACCTGAAACATGTATTATTGAACTATATAGAAATAAAACAGCATATAAATGATTTAAGGATGTAAAAAAATCAGTATTAAACTGTCGTATCACTAATTTCTTGAAGAACGCGTTCGTTCCAAAGAAAGATTCAAGTATACGGAGCACGTTTTGTGTTTATGGAACTTCATAGCTCTTTTATAGCTGGGGTGGTTACCAATAGGTCAAACAGGCAATGAGTTTTAATAAGAAGCTTTCATATTTCACTACGGATATGTCGATATGATATTGACTCAATTCACCGAAATCATTTGTTTCGGTGCAATTTTGTTTTCCTTATTTATTCCTCTGATTTATTCTTTTGCTGAGAGGAAAGTCATGAATTTTTTAATCTTTTCATCTACAACACTTTTCAAATATTTCTTTTCCCGGTATGAACGTATTTCTTATGATGAGATACCGATTGAAGATCAAATATGACACGGGAAAGAAAGTTCTGTTATTTTTAGACATATAACCCCCTCCCCCCCTTCCCCCTGGTGCAAATATCATTAGAAAGAAAAATGTCTTGATTGTATATGATTGATGGTTATTTGTGTTAGAACCTCAAGATATAACTGAATTTATTGAAGAGGAATTGCCAGCTCTTTCCAAGAATTGATCGAATCCAACCTAATTTCTGATTCCATTTGAAGTTCACGGCTAAAGTAAAATTTGAAAGTTAGGATTATATAAAAAAATTCAATTTACAAAAATAAAAAAATCATATATTTTAATTTCCTTTCTTTTTAATTAGGTAAAAAGTTTTGTTGTCCAATTAAATTATTACAAAATATTAGTTGTTCTATTGTGTCCCTTATTTAATGTAAATCATAAATAAATGGCTATTTTGTGTCTCCTTCTAAATGAATACCCTGTATACCTAAGCCTTTTGCAATGGATAAAATGCAATAAAATTATAACTAGATTATCAAACAACACCTACCCTCAAGAAATGAACAGGTGAGCATCAGTTTTCATAGCCAAAGTTTCAACCCCTATTTTGGTTAAACCTTCAAAGATGCAGTGAAATTGGGGGAAGTTACAAAAGTACAAAGAATTTTTAACCATACAAAGGACATTGACGGCAGGTGTCAGCTTTTCCAGGAAGCGATTTTAGCGCGCTCATCTGTTGGCGCGAGTGAGGGTTTTGCAGCCAGAGAAAAAATGGATAAAATACTTAGAAGATTTTATCCAATAAAGCAAATAAACACTATAATAAAGAAAGCAAAATATCAAGACGCTACTCCACGTGCCTTAATTATTCAAGCGAGCCGCCAATAATTAAGTAATAATATGGAGGGGGCCGCATCTGCAACAAAAACTCGAAATAACTACAATCTTGTGTGAAGGGTTCACCACCCGCACCAGGAACAAACGGGAGTGACCACAGCCCGTCACCAGACTGGGGCAGGTATCGTGCCCTGAGCTTCCTCCATACTGGAACAATAAAACAAAATGTGGGGTACAGTCTGGGGAAAAGGTCAGGAGAGCAATGCATCAGACGGCCTGACGTCTCACGTGTGTTTCCGATTCTTCGGAGACGACAAAGATGACTAGATACCATTGAAGTATTGGAAAATCGGTCCACTGGATTGTTCAGGGCACAACAAAACGTAACTGTAAATACACGTCTGCCATCTCCCATCTTCCTTCCCATGTACTCATAAGGAGGAAGAGCGGGCCAGAAAACACTGTAGGAATTCCTAGATTATAGCGCCCAACCCACAGGTATTTTCCCGCTAGGTGTTCTTGTCTCTGATGCATTCGCTCCTCACTCATTAACCTAAAAAAAATTTAAAATAGAACATCGGATGGTATCATATAAAGAGTTTGTTAATTAAGTTAGTTTTTCTATTAATAGTTAATGATCTTTGTATAATTTTGGATAAGGGTGTATTAGTTGTCTAGAAACACGGCATCCTCCACCCCCGCCATCTTTCTTTTCTTTCAATCAGAAATGGCTAAAACAAATACTAAAATGTTCTTTCGACCGAAATCTGTCCCGAAGTTAAAAGGTTTGCCTAATGAACAAACATCGTGATTAAATCCTTGGAGCGAATAATTAAGCTGTTTCTTGCAATTTACATAATGTGGAATGAAATTGAGAGTAGAAATTTTCTAAGCGAGAATTTCCTCTCAAAATAACATTATCATATTAAAAGTTTGCTATTTAATATATTTACTCGTATTTTTTTTCCCAATATTGGTGGAATTCGTTACGTTACGTTACATATGAAGAGCTATTGTGGGTTATCAGGTTGATGCGTGATGTGATGTTTTAAAAAAAAAATCCTTCGAAATAAGAATCTTGACCATAGTCTTTCTACGTATATTTTCCCTTTCTCTAACTTTTCCTCTTTCTTGCGAACCTATTTTGAAAGATGTTTGGAAAGACGCCCCGTCAATTTTAATCTCCCAAAATAAATTAAACGCCCATTAATTTATATATACTTTTCAAATTGGTATCCGTAAATGCACTAAAGTGTTTGAATAACTGCATAAAACTTACATATAGATTATTTCCTATCAGATTAGAGCCACGTGGAGGCGCTGATGACAAGAACAAGTAAGGACAAGATGGTCACTTAAAAGTCGGATGCTCTAGAGTTTCCTTTCCGAGTTGTAACTCCGAATTAAAGTACCATAAATGGTTGACAGGAGATAGATGGTGTCTACTGAAAATGAGGCTAGTGACCACACTATTCAAAGGGAAGAAATGGAGCTCAACTTTAAATAAGTAATTTGGAGATCCACCTGCCGTGGGACAACCGAAAAGTAATTGGCAAAATGTAGATGATCATATTGTAGGCTATCACTTGAGACAGAAATTATATGCTTGCACAGCACCACGCATGGGTGTGTCTAATGTATGATGAAATGTTACACCAGGTACAGCAAAACAACGGTACTGTAGCTAGGGCTCTCGAGGCAGCATGATTCCGTCATCAACACCCTCGTTGCCCGCAGCCTGATAACTAGCAAAGTCAATCTTGACCCCATTCCACCTCGAAGCAGCCTTGGTGTCATGGACACTTGAAGGTATGACGAGGGCAGCTTCCAATGGCTTAAGGAAGTTAGCGAGCTCATTTACTCTCTATTGATTAAAAACTACTTGCTGAAACTGGCATGGTGTGTAATCTATCATATCGAGCGGTATATTGTAATGAGCTCGGTCGAGAAGAAAGCCGAAGCTTCTTTTCAAATAATTGTGATGTAGCAATGAAACCACCTCCTCCCCCTCCTTCGAACTTGGAGCTGCTATCTGTGTGCCCCGTCACGACTTCTATGTGATTAAATTCAATACTTATGAACGGATGAAATTTCGGGAGCAAAAACATGGTAACAAACAATCAAACGTGGTATCCTCGAACATGGTGTCGTGGGCAGAATCATCGGCTATTCATGTACGAAAAAAACATCAAACCCTTGAATGAGTTTTCTTGTCTTGGACCCAAAACATTTATGGCCTGATTGGCTCTCTTAGCAGCATAAGCACCGTCGGGATTGGCTAAAAAAGGGAGCAAGTCGCTACTTGGGAAGATACCAAATCCGCACGTACAGGCGCATGATGCACTGCGCAGGACGTAAAGCAAGGAGTATGTATCTTCCCTGTATCGAGTAAAAGGACCTCTGCTGCTCTCGTACGTAAAGAACTAATTAACCACCAAAGACCGGCGTGGTAGTTTGAATAAGCCAGCCGTACCAGATTCACAGATGCAGTAGAATAAATCTGGAAACAATAGGCATGCTTTAAACGATAAAAGGATCGGTAAAGTAAAATTAGGGTTGATCTATTAGTACACCACTTGATGAACACCATCGAGTGAATGAACTCCATAGCGTGAATTTAAGGTAAAAAAAAACAAGACACGACCATGATCCTGGGCTGGATTGTGGTGATTAGACTGACAGCGGTAAATTGCATCAGTCTTGACCAAACCAAAGCCAAACCTGTGCGTTTCTAAATAACTAAAGAAGAGGTTCAGGGCCTATTGGAGCCAGTGATCTGCAGTACGCATCTGAGCTGTACCAAAGGTGTTCGAAAAGTCGTTTACGTAGAGCATAGTGACAACATATTTGGTAGTACCTTCAGTGCTGAACACCATTGGTGTGCACAGCGATGATTCTCCAGGAGGAGCAGGGCATCCAATATGGAGTGGAACTTTCGAAAGCTGTATCATTCAGAAATTCGTCGCTATGTGTATGAAATATGTTCACCTATCATTTACTGCTTTCTCTATCAACTGAAAACGGCCAAGCAAAAAAGATTTTATAGAGAACAGGATCGCTGCCAGGGATGTTGTCGATTACTTCACATCCAACTTACACTTGTGTATTAGAAGACCAGAATGATAGGTCAAGATAGGAAAACAAAGCAAGTCTAAGGACAAAGAAATTTGGCGGAAGCTAGCCCGAATGGAGCGATTTCTCCGCGTGTTGCGAAAAGCAAGAACAATAACTATTCACGAGGAATCTGTAAAGATACCCTCCAGACAGATTATGTTGAAAAAATTAAGAAATGGACAAGCCCCGTTCACCTAGGTGTCGAAGGGGAGATATCATGCGGGATATCATCCAGACCGCGGAAGAAGCGAGAGCGTAACGCATCTCGCCCAACAAAGATTGGTCATTGTAGCTTTCTCCGCCTCTGGAAGTGAATTCTAGTCGGCAGCCTTCAGCAAACAATGTATGTGCTTAAAATGCTGACTGAGCAGCATCTCGGCTGTAAAATTGGTATACAGCTGTTGTGAAAGAGTACAACACGGATATAGAGCACGACATAGTAGTCACACCTTCCTAGAAGACGAACGGAGTGACGTTGTCGTATAAAAAACTATTAAACTATGAAAAAACAACGCAAATAACGAACAACAAAAAGAGAAAAAAGGGGTAAGCCTAGTTAACCAACGAAATTCCCTTCTTCCTCAGGGATTTAAGCATGCAACAACAATATAAAAATGTAAATACTAAGGAGCAACATCACCTACCCCACAACTACATTAGACCAAAGTCCGAATTACAGAAGCCCACTTTCTCCCCAAAATTGAAAAGCGGTAGCAACCCTCAACCCAAACTACCAGGGTATTTAGACAGGTACTGCCTACAGACAAGTAACTCCGACCAAAACACTGTAGTACAGTCTGAGGAACCAAGCTCTTATCGCAGAAAAGTACAGGGGGTGGGGGCCTTCGCAACATACTGCCACATCGCACGTGTATGTCAGATTTGGAGACGACAGAAAATGACCTGCATCTGTGGATGCAATCGGGGATAAACCCAATGGAGAAGAAGTGGCGCAATAGCAAGAAATTCTAAATTCCCACGCCCCTTGTCCCATATTCTTTACCATGCAGCTCTAGTTTGTTACTGTGTGGATCAGTGAAGAGTTGGTAATGATTGTTTAGTCGATACAGACAGCCTGGACCCTTCACCAGCATGCTCGTTTTAAGTAATCCCTAAATGTCCAAGGAGCCAGCAGACGAAAATCTCGACGTTTTCTTTACAAAACTGTCTCTGAACAGGACAGGGCGCTAATTACCCGTAGAGTGTAATAAACCACAACCATTTCTGTCGTAAAGACATACGCAGCGCCCGGGACAACCACGTGAGCAAACTATCTCTTTGGAGTTGTAGCCATCTGAATACCCCGACATAGATCCGCCATGAGAGAATGCATATTTCAGGAAATACGAAAGCAATACTCACAGTGCTGTGAGAGATTAGGAGGTAGAGGCGCGGTGACAAACGTTCAATAGTTCTAGGTTGGTGTATAAGGGAGAATCATCATCGTCACCGCTCCTATAGTTACACATATAGAAGTATCGAAGTATTTTTTGGCCTAAACCCGAAAATTTGATGGCTTGATTGGCTTGTCTGAGCAGCCTAGGTACCGTGTAGATTGGCCGCCAACGAAATGAGTGCAATGGGCAAATGAGACAGACGCTGAACTCGCACGTACAAGTGTATGGGGTATTTATTATTCACCGTGCAAAGCAAGTGGCTTCTCCCCGCATCGACCAGTTGGGCATCTCTTTGGTGGGCGTAGGGTGGGCCCACATTGCCAAATGAAGACCGTCGTGATGGATCGAATCCACATTACGCCATAGATGTAAGGATGCTGAAAGATAAATCTCAAATCCATATTCTATCCTTGAGAGAACAAAGGAGTGGATAAACAAGAGGGGAGTAGACCCATTAACTCTCACCTAGCGAGTGCAACAATAGATAAGAGTGACAGTAGATAAGAGACCTTAAAGCTTCAAATATGACCTCACGGGTAAGGCGTTTGTCGAATGCAAGACCGGTAAATCGGATTGAGTCAAATATGTCCAACGACCACCATTTTAACAACAAATCCAAATCGTGAAGGCGTCAAAGTTGCACCGACTTGTCTTGACGATACCAGAGCAAAACTCATGCATTTGAACGCAACAAAAGACTCGGCTCAGAGCTTGAAGGAGGCGACGCTTCATGGTAGGCATGTTGGCAACAAAATATAATGAAATGGGTCTATGTATAGCGTGGAGAAAAAACCTGCCACCAGAACCGAGCTGATACCCTTGGTGATACCACTGAGGACATTTCCTTGTAGGACCTTCAGTTCTTGACGTACGATTGCAAAGAGAGGTGTCCCCATCATCCCCACACAGAATTGACGATCATCTAACTACAAAAGCAGAAAAAATGAGGAGGCGTCCTCGAACCCCAATAGAATATATGGTCCATTATACTTCATCACTGCGTGGTATTTCAAGCTTTCGCCCAATCGAAAAAAACAATGCGCCAAAATTCTGCCGACGTGGGAAAGCGCTGAAGATAGCAATTTCAACCCTTTAATTATGTTCATTTAGGAATCATTCATTCATGTTGTTTTTAATACCATTTTAGCTACTGCTTCTAGATTTATTTCATTGATTTATTTAGATTCTTGCTGATTTGAATTCTCTTTCATTTAGGGTTTAAGAATTTTTTTAATCATATATTTGTAAATAATTTCGTCGTAGATTTTCTTCAATTTCCATATATAATTTAATTGTATTTTTATTGTGTTTGTTTATTAATGACTAAATCATGTTGTTTTTTTTGGATAATTTAATTGCTGATGATGATCTCTGTTTGAAGACCGAAACGTCCATCCTACTAAATGTTCACAGTTCTCACATGGGTCTTCATCTTTCTTCTGTGTATCCTGTTTATGAGGAAGACTCACATTATATATATATCTATATATATATATATATATATATATATATATATATATATATATATATGAATAACGTTACAGCCACGAGGAAAATGAAACAACGGAGAACTGCGAGGCCTTTCGACTAATGGTCCTTTACTGAGCAGACTGCTCAGTAAAGGACCATTAGTCGAAGGCCTCGCAGTTCTCCGTTGTTTCATATATATATATATATATATATATTTATATATATATATATATATATATATATATATATATATATATATATATATATATATATATATATATATTTATATATATATATTTATATATATATGTATATATATATACATATATATTAAGTTCCTTATCAAGGATAACTACAAGAAATCACCAATGAGGAAGACGGAAGGGGCAAGGTAAAGATTCACATTAAGAATTACAATGTGATTCTTAATGTGAATCTTTACCCTTCCCCTCCAGTCTCCCTCATTGGTGATTTCTTGTTTTTAAGGCGGTCTTTCATACTTTTCTTTCGTATATATACCTCTAATATAATATTATTTCTTGTAGTTATCCTTGATAAGGAACTTAATAAAGTTCGAAAGTTCTTGGAAACACCATTTCATTTTTTCCTGCGGGACATTGCATTCATTTGCTACCCACACGTGATACTTTGTGAGTTTTTCATATATATATATATATATATATATATATATATATATATATATATATATTCTCATCATGAAACAAATCTTATAAAAATTCTGCCGTTTCTGTTGAATTAGCAGCTTTAAACTAAGGTTCAGCCACCGTGACTGTGCAAACAGGAGTGGTGTGAGCCAGATTTTTACTGACTACAAACCTACAGTAAATGTGTAATAGAAGATACTGTAAATCAAAATGCAACTTCTTACAATTTCAAACCCAACTACGACATCACAAACCTAAATAAAAACTTATACATTTCAACCTACAAATGCAGAACACTTTCTGAAGAGGTACAACATATCGCAAAACTCCTCAATGAATTCAATGATATTGAATAGGATATAATTAGTCTGTGTGAAACCAGACGATATGGGAAAGCGATCACTGAAACAAGTGACCCTCATCTACTCCACCACAAAGAGCTAAACAAAAAAATGGTAGAGTTTCACAGTATATCGAAAAAAGTAGCTTAAGTAAACCTTAGTCTCTAAAAAGTACAATTACTATATATAACCACCAAGTGTAGGCACCGAGATTTACTAATACAGAAGAAGAAAGAAATAGATTTGATTAATGACATCAGGAAAAGCATAAACCTAAACAAAGCCCATTTTAACATTGTCATCGAATAGCTTAATGAAAAATTTGGGGAAGTTGATGAATTATAAAAGAAAAAGTTCTCAATGGCGGAACGGAATGAAAAGGGAGAAGATCTATATGATTTTACAGGAGCTTAAAGTTACAAACACTATATTCAAAAATAACCCACACCAATGATGGACATGGAGAAGCCCAAACTATGAGATATACATGAACTTGATTACATGTTGGTCGACCAAAAATCATTCAATAATTTCCAAGTCATCAATAAATTTAAATTCACAGACCACAGGATGTGACATCTAAAATAAAAATTAACATTCAGAAAGAGAGACTAAAGTTATTCCATTACAATGATGCCCACTAAAATCCAGACAATTCTCGCTACAGGATACCAGCGCCATTTTCTTAAGCCCAGAAACCAGAAATACCCAAGCAATTAAAAATAACTTGAAGAAACAATTACATGACCGACACTGCTAAAAAATACAAGGAAACACAAAAGAAGAATAAGAACAAACTCTGAGAAGAAACCATAAACATAATGAAAAAGGGCAAACAACTTAAAGCAACAAACGCCAACCAACAAATTGAATTAGCAGAACTAAAAAATTCCTTAAATAGAAAATACAATACACCTATTATTGAAGGCACGATCAAAGAAGTAAAGGTGTGTAAAATGGATAAAAAGAGATTTCTTAAAGGAAAATTTCACATAGTAGCTATAAAAGAGGAAGATGATACAATCATCAAGGATCAAGAAAGAATAATCAAAATAACTAAGTTGTTACTAAAACAACAATACCAGCCAGAATCACAACCAACCAACAACAACATGCAATAATGTCCCAGTAATTCTCAAATCAGGAAATTACAATAAAAGTAATGAGGAGTCGCAAAGCACAAGTTCAGGGAAACATAGCTTTGGACTTGCTAAATGATTCTGGAGATGTCATTGTGGACAAAAACGTTTACCTCTTCCCTGAAATTCTAAAACAAGGCAAAATTCCGGAAGACTGATGATATAATGCCATAATAATCCTTGTATACAAAAAGTGATCAAATGAACCTTACAAACTTGTTAACCAATCAGCCCTATCTCGGGATAAATATTATAGAAAACATATAACAAAATTGCAGATCATACATTAAATTAGATAAGGATTCAGACATTTTTCAATTACAGAATGGTGTAAAATAAGGAAATAATATATCCGAAATTATTCACGTGCTGTTTAGAAGAAATCTTCAGGATGCTAAACTGGAAAAACAAAGGAATTAAGATCGATAGGGATTACCTTAATCACCTGAGATTCGCAGATGATATTGTATTCATAGGTGATAACCTAAAATAGATTTAAACAATTCTTCAAGAACTTAACCTTGGAAGCAAAAGAGTCGGCCTAAAAATAAATCTTGAAAGAACGAAAGTCGTCTTTGGGGAACCTTAAAGAAGTGTCGGATTTCTTGGACCAAACGTTAAAAAGGGCAACCAACTAAAAATAGCCTTTCCAAGGTGAAATCACTTACCTGAGAGTTAATTGAACTCCTCATTTAATTGATTCTAATCATGTTTAAGTTTGCGCACATCAGTAGCCCAGCTCAGCAAAGCATCAGTGCAATGAAAAAAGTTTTGGAAAATACCAGAGATGGTTTTCGAAATTTAAAGAAGACCATTTTGACTTTCTGATGGGGATCGATCAGAAAGACCCACTCCTCTAGATGACGAACCTTTGAAAGATGTAGTTGAAGAAGATCCTAGTCAATCCATCAAAGAATTAACCCAGAGACTTAATACACCTTGGTTCACTGTTCAGGAACATCTTAAAAAAACTTGGGAGTGTGTATAGAGAGGGTATTTGGGTGCCTTGTGAACTAACCCAAACAGTAAAGCATTGCGCTCAACGATTTGAAGTAGTCTTCTTTTAAGGAATGAATAAAACCCTTTTCCTCGGTAAAATTGTTATTGAGGATGAAAACTGGAATGTCTTTAACAACAATAAACGAAAGAAAGAATGGCTTTAAAGAATAAAACCCGAGTGCCAACAACTAATCAAAAAACGACATTACTTTATGTCGTAGTATCGGAAGCACCCTACACCTGACACCAAATATTAATGTCGTGGTATAGGAATGACCGAGTGATGGAAGGGGATCGCACGTATGGTTTGTTTACGTAGTACTAAAATAATTCCGTGATTAATGTTATATCTATCTAAGAGTGCTATATAGAGGATTATTATCATCTTGATTATTGACTTCTTTAAACTTTGAGGGTTCATTGTGCCATACTTAGCGTTTCGAGGATAGAATCAAAATTTGTTAAAAACAACTAAAACTTTAAGTAAAATACCGTATCCACAAAAATAAACATGAACCAAAGAAATATTATGCACTAAATACACAGTAAGGACTTCAATAATTTTTAAGTAAGGCTTTCTAACTTGACCTACTTGACATTATAGTGATGGTTGACCCACCACTCACTTCAATATAAAAATATGCTAACGGACTTTACCGGACGGATACCGGAGTTTAAATACCTCGGTGGATCCCTCTTGAAATGAGTTTGAGTCTGACCTTGAATTCAATGAGTTACGTTACCTCAGGAATGTTATTGTCTTGGAGACGCGTGCCCCTCGTCAAGATGGTTGGTGCGAACGAAATAGCGTTAAAGCCACAGAGGACTTTGGCGAGCGTGGGAGATGGGGGAGCCACACGTCTTCGGCAGGAAATGATATCACCACGGGATAGTGTAAGAATGTTACTTTATTCTCTTCGGATTTTTCTGGGGAATCATTCGCACTGGCTAGCGATGAGCCAAGACTTGACTACTTTGACTCAGGGGAGTGCTGAAGGAAGTGCACTCGTGGTTCTTCCTCAAGGGCGAGGACTATGTTTTTGCTTTAGGCTGCACCCAGATAGGAGGGGTTTCTCTGACGAGAGTAAGGTGAACTTGGTTCTTAAACCAAGTTAACTTAAAGTTCGGTGTGACCACCGGTAACTAGCTCGAGGATGAGCTTCTTCTTCTTAGTTCCAGTAATCCTCAAGGGCGTGGACTATCTCGCTGCTTTGTGCTACACCAGGATAGGGAGGTTTCTCTGACGAGAGTAAGTTGAACTTGATTCTTAAATCAAGTTTACCTAAAGTTTGGTGACACCACCGGGAACTATCTCGAGGATGAGCTTCTTCTTCTTAGTTCCATTATTACTCTTGCAGTTTTAAACCGAAATTAGGGTCTCCAGTCCGACCTGAGCTGATTATTGCCTTCTGTGGTCTCAGAAGGTCGTTCAGCTTCTAACCGGGAGGAGGGGCGAGAGCGCCGTGGTCAACGTACCGTGGCTCGTCTGTGAAGGGGGAAGGAGTATCGATTCCCTCATACTTTCCGGTATCCTTAATATATAAATATATATATATATATATATATATATATATATATATATATATATATGAATTTATAGTCCCAAAGAAATGAAAATTGGCATCACAATACTAAGGAAGGTAACCATTGAAAGCTTAAGAAAGAAAATTTTAGATATAGAGACGGAGGTAATCGTCAAAAACTAATTTTAACCGTTATATGAAAAATTAATAAAGGAGTTGGATTCAAAGCTGTGTCCTCAAGCGCTCATCGCTATTATGACCACGAAATTGATGAAATTTGCTGTCAATGATTAGCTCAGTCGGTAGAGTACTGGTCTAAATAACTAGAAGTCTGAGGTTTTAGTCCTTGCCAGGCGATGTGTTTTTTCTCTTTGCTTTTCTCGGGTTCACCTCCAGTAGAACCTCTTCTCTCTTGTTTCTGTGTGTCACTTCTCACATATTTCGTTATCAGGCCCTTAAGTTTGGTGGGGGTCGATGCGTGCTAGTTTGGCCATTCGAGAGACTGCCTACCTTAGGGAAGGTAAGAGAGTGTTACGGACCCCTTCCGTGGTGCCTAGTGTCGCACTAAGCTTCCTTCTTTGGGCAAGTAACTCTTGTATAACTTAAGACAAATTTCACTTACACTAATTCACCACTTCATTCAAGAACCTTTCTTTTTTTCGGTTATGTCCATGTTGCTTTTGGCATTAGTGCAGTAGTAGTTCTACTATTGGTAGTGATAGTGGTATAGTGGTAGAAGTACTAGTATTGGTAGAAGTAGTAGTAGTAGTAGAAATGAGATTAACCATATCTCATTTGTCTATAAGGATAGGAATATAGTCCGTAAAGGCCACGAATGCTGTTTTAGGCCCTAACTCTCAGCATTACAAATCCTTGGATCGAGCAGTAAGTGCTGCTCATTGAACTGCTTTTTAGACACGACCCTCTCTTGACATGGGGTCAGTCAACTAAGAAGATAACTAAATCCGAGCTTATTGTCTGCTATTTAATTATTTGTTGTCTAGTACGTAGGGTCCTATTTTAATAAGTTACTGCCCAATGCAAATATATTCGGGTCTTCTTGTGTAATTAGTTACATTCCTGCCCTAAGGCATTTTTATCTCTTCAGTATGAAGAGATTGACGTCCTCTGGCTAATTATTCACCATCCAATACGAATAACATAAACATAAAACGCCCTACTTATTTCCGTCAGATATCGAGAGCCGATTTTTGACTTCGAATAATATGTAGATCTCATCGAGGTATTGACAGCTTCCCAATTTTCTCTAGGAAATATGATTCTTTTTTCTTCCTTTTAAATTGCTTTGTTGAGAAAAATAATTGCATTTTCCTTTTAACTTTGCATAAAATTTTATCGATTTTTTCAAGTTTGAAAGAGCCACGTCTTTCGAGTGTTATTTACTTCCTTTATACCTACCGCCTTTACCTGTTTATACTTTCTTCGAATAAAAAAACTACAGTATATTTTCTTAGATGAAAAAAATGTCACAATAATGATTCGAAAATTTAATGAAAAAGAAGGGAAAACCTAAAAGGGAGGCAATTTTGGTACCATTTAATTATATTGAAGACAGTCGCACGAGATGTTAAATATTGTCCTTTCTTAAACTTATCTTCATCTATTTTCTGCCATCTTCCTCAGCCTCTTACCACATTTACTTCTAATGAAGCTTCTTCTGCTCTTTCATTATACATACATCTTCAGCCTTTCTGTCTAACCTTGTGCCCAATTTTGAATATTTGAAGTTCTGAAGGTTACTATCGGGAATTCAACCGAAAATTTTGATATTCAAAATAGCATCGACAAACGCTTTAATTGGATTACACGTTGTCACGTTAGTCAATACAAAAGTTATTTCATCAAAAGTGAGTTAATTCAGAGGGATTCTTGTTTAATAATACTAACTGAGTTGGGGTAGTGATTCGTGTTTAAGACAAATACATTTTTTTTTTAACTAAATAAGGTTTTAGTTATAAGTTGAATTTAGAATAAAGTTATATAATTGCCTGATTAAGCGAAAGGTAAAGATAATTTTTAAGTAGGCAATTAAAACTATGTGAAGTCCCCTATTGCATACTTTTAGTGATGCAGTTCTTACAATATTCTCTAATGTTTATGCAAATTATGGAATGTTCTTTTTTAGCGTTAAATGATTAAAATGCAAATGGCTACAGAACACACATTGAAATGCAATAGTGCAGCAGAAGATACCTGTAATTTTTATGGTATTTATCGGATACACATTTTACATGGTGACGTCCGAGGATCTGGGAAAGAAGTTCTTCGACGAAGAAACAGCTTTCGGCGTAGGTTTATAAGTTATCCTACAGTAAAACAATTAATTTCAACAAATAACCATAGCCATGTAATTGCATATCAATCAGCATATCATACTGAAAATAGTAAGGTTACTAATAAAATACTAACTCGTAGAGCAACTAAATCACTTTAATTTGTCTAGATAAACATGTGTTTTTTGGAAGCACGAGGAGAAAAAAATATGACTGAGGGAGAGGCGGATTTTATTTACTCAGATTTCATAAAGGGTTTAGACATATTTGTTCATAAACTGGGCATTGCACGGTAGATGTCTGGGTAAAAACAGAGTAGTAATTAACGAAGTTTTGCCACAATGGAGATGTGTTAGCAATGTGGTTTCCCAAGGAGCGATTTTGAGACGTATGCTTATTAATATATATGAATGGCATTAATACTGTCAGGCTGACAAAAGTGTAAAGTAATAAATCAAATCTTCAAATTTGTTGAGTGGTGATAAGTTAAATGTAAAATGTTTTTCAACTTAGAGAGAAGTTAAGTTATGAATAATGCCAAAAAAGATGTAATAATCATGGTAAGAGCGGGGCATCGTACCAGCAAAACAAATCCCCTCTTAAAAAAAACCATAAGAAAAGAGACATAGAATTAAAATTATAGTCACTAGAACCAATATAAATAAGTTTGGGAAATAATCCATTTTGTTTTTGTTTTGTGTTTTATTTTCAAAGGCTTCATCCATTTTAAGTTAAAAAACTTTCGGATCACATCAAAATAAGCTACTCAGAAATCTGCACCGGAAGGTAATCCACCCCAGCTTTTTTTTACCTGAAGATAAGCTACCACATGTGTTCTCAGCTGAGTTCTCTCCTGTGTCTTAAGTTTGGTCAGGTTGGGTAGGTTCATTGGTTTTACTAAAATATATATTATGTTGTTATGTGTTTCCTAGCTTAGTTCCGGATTTTTTAGTTTACTGGTTTATTAGTAGTGTAGCGGTTTATGAGTTTTTGAATTTTAGTAAACGATGAAGAGGTGTATGTTGCGTTGGGGGTCTGAGGATTTTTTAAATATTTTGAGGATGTTAAATAATTAGGATTTGGTATTGCTTAACCTGAATGACCTAAACTAAAGGCCACCCACCATCTCTAAAAGCTTTGACTTCCGCTACGCTTAGGGCTTGAAACCTACATCTCAAGTTTTGACAACCCAAGCTTTCCTATCTCAAGATAAGCAACCCAAAATTTGTTCCCCCGAAAATAAGCCACCTTATGAAAGTATGGGGTGGCTTATATTCAGTTGATCTAAATCTTCTACTGGATAGACATGAATTAAATAAGAAGAAATTGGCCTGAACGGAATTTCACAAGAATTTATTCCTATATCGTAATGTTCTTTACCAACAAAACCTATGATACACAAATAATCATGCGCCATAGGCTATTAACATTTGACTAACATTTAAAATCTTTTGAAAGAACCTTTTAAAAGATTGTTAAACATAAATTAACAGGGTTTTAAAGGGGTGGACCAACTAGTTTTGCCGCTACTTAATTCTGTTATTCATAAACTCACGAGACAAAAAATTAGTTACCTTAGACGGAAGCGTAGCTAATAGCGTGTAATACCTCAACGAGCCAGGATACATCAATGTTCAGTCACTAATTTCTCTTTCTATTGCAATATATATATATATATATATATATATATATATATATATATATATATATATATATATATGCAAATTTTGTTGAAGACCATTGTGTATTTTGCCTTAATTAATTTCCTTTGGTAAAAACCAAACTAAAATGCTAAGCTTTCGATTTTATTCGATCATCTTCGGAGCGTTATGGAATTTCTTGCCTCCTTTACCGATGTAGTAAGTGGAGTGAGGATCTGGCAGAAAGTTAATTAATTAATGAAAGTGATGAATGTTGTGGTAGGATTTTAAAGGTGTTAAAATGTTTTCTAGCTTGCCCTGGTGTTAGGGCATCACTAGTATGCTTCTTGTGATTTTTATCTAACAACGTATTCTTCCTCCGTCAGTAAAGGTGCTGACTGTCGATGACAGCCAGGTTCCTCCATTGTTATGTATATATATTTTTATTTGTTTAGTTTAATTTGATTCTCCGTCTTGGCATTCAAGCCGTTCAATGTTTTTTGTTATGCTAAATATCTCTAGTTAAATTTTATCAAATTTTTTATTTATTATTTTCAATTTGAGTAATAGTTTGGGCACTTCGCTTCTTTTCGTTAATTTTATTCTGTCTTCCCCTTCTTGTTTTAGTTGGTAAATTTTGATGATCTGTGCTTGTAAAATTCAAATTGGGCACTTCTTCTCTTTTTTTAATATGAATTATTTCAATTTAATTTTGAATTCAGTTAAATTTGGGCACTTCGCCTCTTTTTATTTTAAATTTAATTTTTAATATGGACACTTTGCCTCTTTTTGGTAAAATTAGTTGATTTGGATTCAGTGAGTTGGGGCACTTCGCCTCTTTTGTTAAGGTTAATTTTTTTTTGTTTAGTGTTTTAATCTGAATCGAGTTAATTAAGGTCATTTCCCTTTGAATACTACTAAGTATATATCGGTAGTATGTTTTGCCTCGCGCAGGTTATACCGCTTGGCAACAGAGCTGTTCTACCAATTGCGCGACTTCTGTTTCCCCGTACGTTCAAATCGATGTTTATTGTCGGGCGTATTTCCTGAACGATTTTGTACCAAGTTATTCTCCCTAGCCTTTAGATCTCCATATTGGTCGTTTTAGTCCGATTATTTGATGTAGAACCGATTGCCGAATACGGGCCACCCTTTGCGTGCCAGTTATCAGCAGTGTGGCTTTATTCTGCACCCTCTGCATCATTCTGAGAGAGGTACAGCTTGCCATCTGCGGGATCATAGCCGGGTACACTAGGACTGAGCGTACCAAGGCCATGTACAGCTTTTTCTTGTTTGACACGCTGAAGCTTCGGAAACGGTAAAGTTTCTTCAGCTCTCTTTTGGCTAAGGATACTATAGTATTTACGTGAGCCTTGTAACCAGATTTGTAGAGTCGCAAGCCCAGGACTTTTCCCTAGTTAAAGTACGGATAGAGTTTGTTGTCGACAATGACGTCGTCAACTTTCCGTCGGTTCATTGGAATTATGGTGAACTTCTGGCGATTGGTCTTAATCTTCCACTTTTTTTATAGCGTTTGATGTTGTCAATCTCGGCAGCTGTCGCGCTTGCCTGAATTCCAGAGTTCCTGAATGGACTCAGGGCGATTTGAGTAATGTCATCTGCGTATTGCAGATACATCGAATCGTACCTCACTGCAGCAGGGAGGTCAATTGTGTACAGGAATTCAGGTCTCTTGCAGCCCTCAATCGCGATTTGGGCTCTCCTATCCGTAATATAGTTACAAAGGACCCTTTCCAGGAGTGGATTTAGCTGGATGTTGAGGATCTTAAATTGTAGCCCTCTCAGACATACCTTGTCGAGGGCCTTTTTTACATCCCGCAACACCACGTCTACGTACCTTCTCTCAGCTTTACTGCAAGCGAGTTTTTCCGTTAGAAGGGCGAGTGCTGTTTCCGTTCCTCGTTCCTTGTGGAACCCATGCTGCTGAAGGTTGAGAGCTCCTAGCTCGGCTAGTTGTTCTTGAAGACTGTCAGCTAGGAGCTTCTTGAGACTTTTGCAACGATTTCCAGCACGGTGATTGGCTTGTAATTTAGCAAGTGATCAAGGGGTTTACCTCCCTTGGGTATGAAGATTATTTTAGCAAACTTAAAACCTTCAGGAAAGTAACCCGTATTCAGGGAAGCGTAGTCAATGTTTGAAATTTCCTAAGTGATCTGCTGTGGGGCATTTACCAAGTTGTTTCTGGTGATGCCCCTCCAGCCTAGTGCCTTTTGTTGGAAGGCTCTTACAGTGTCCATGACCTCATCTGGTGTTATGGAACGGCCGTGGTCCGCCATATTTTTGCCTTCGTTGACTCGATGTTGTGGGTGCGTGCGGTGCATAACCTGATTCAGTTCTTGAATCCGTTGGCCTTCAAATTCCTGGTCGAACTCCTCGTTTTCTTCAGGGGTGATCCTGAAGAAGTTTTTCTAAAAAATTCTGAACCTGTCTTTCAGAAACGCCGGGTTCTATATATAGTCTCCGTTCTCTTTTATTCGAGCCTTTGATCTTGCTGTTAGTCCCTTTAAGTTCTTGACTTGACGCCAGAACTTAGCTGGTTTGAGTTCGCTAATGACATTATCTATCAGGTTGTCCAAATTTCCTCCTGTTGGAAGTTGATAGCCTCTCTAAGCTCTGTGCTTAGGCATCTACGGAGCCAGCTTCTTTCCTGGTTAGGGCTTTCTCGTCTCATTTCTTCGTACACTTTCCTGTGAACGCGAGCGATCTCTCTCATCTCCTCTGTCCATCTGAGCTGATGAGATGTTTTATACCCAGTTTTTTGTATGCTCTCGCGACCCGCTTCTAATATGGACGTAGTTATCCTCCCCATCTCCCTGTTTATCACATCCAATGAATCGTCGCTAAGGTCAGCTGGCGCGTATTGACTGAGTCGTCTCTTGTTACGATCTCAGTTATCCAAGGCGTAGTTTTTACGAAGAGGGACTGGAGGCTGGATCGGAACGAGAGATACTGTGGTGAGTATCTCTATGTAATCACTTGGGACTGTTGGTCCTTGTTCACTATGGTAGTAGAATGGCAAACCTTCACTTGTTAAGATTATGTCAGGTTTGGTTGCTGATATGGAAGTGATATAGGTCGGAAAATCCGGCCCTATTCTCTGGATGTTTTTTCTTCCCATAATCAGTTCCAAGTTTCGGCCTCTTTCATTGGTACTACCGTAGCCCGCCGCACGGCATCTTGCATTGAGGTCTTCCCTTAAGATTGCCATTCTGCGGTGCCTGAACAGTGTGTAGCAGTTATTTAACGGGAGATAGGCTCGACGAGGGGTTTGATAGGCTGCAGCTATCACGATGTCTCCTACCAATGTGGGGAGCCCAATCGCCCCAAAGGATTCATCAAGTTCTGGTAATTGTTTAAACGAGATGCTTTCCTGCACAGCTATTGCAACACCATCAAACCTTTCCTGAGAATGATTTTTCATGAATACTCTGTAGCCCGGTATTGTAATTTGGCAAGATGTAGTGTCGATACCGTGCTCAGTTATATGAATTATGTCGTGGTCAAGCACTCAGAATATGTTTCCATATGCCGTAGCTTTCCCCTCCCATCCGTTTACGTTGAGTGTCAGAATCCTCATTCTATTGCTTACTCTGTCAAGTTTGTTTCTTTAGTGTTTTTGTGTGATGTTTTTCTTTCTCCCGTTTCTTTTTTTTCTGAACTCAGCATTTGAAATCTGCTCGCAGGTGCTGTGATGTAAGGTCACATTCTGGCTGAGTAGAGCTTCTTCCACCGATTCGGGGTCGATTTCGTAGTCGTGTTCCCATTTGTATATTTTGGTTTTGATTCCATGGAAAATATCCCTGGCCTCCCTCTCCTCGAGAAAGGGAAACTGATCGCAAGCGTAGATTTTTAGATTGATGGTATCCGCCCGCAATCTTTTGTTTTTCCTTTTCTTTCCCTTGGCTTTCTGGGTTTATGGGACTTCGCTGTCCGAGGAATCTGAAAGTTCTGAGGAACTATTAGTGTCGGAATTTTCTTTATCTGTGGTGATTACTTGATTCTGTTTAGGTGCAGCAGTTTTCTCATCGACTGCTTGTTTCTTTTCTTTTTGTTGGTTAATTTTTTGGTGGTGTCTTGCCCGTTTGTTTTTTGGTTTGGAACCATCTGCAGTTGCATTACATCCCCGGAGGGATGGGGGTCTTGAAACCACATTTGTTATATCCCGTTTTTGGCTAACATTTGCTTTAGCTCAGTTGCGAACAAGCCAGGGCGAGTGAGGTTCATGAAATGCGTGTGGAGGATGCACGTCATAATCTTCATCGAATTCTCGTTTTGTAGTTTAAGATAAGTCTTGTTATTTTCTACTTCCGAGATGGCCACCTTTGCCACTTGGGCATAAGACGTGTTCGCTCTACGTGTTTCTTCTTTTTTCTTTGCTTCCTGTTTGTTTTTCATAATTTTTTAACGGGACATGCCCTGGTCATTGTTATGTGTCCTTGACCGCAGTTTACGCACTTCTCAAGGTTACTAGTGCATGACCTCCAATTGTGCCCTTTATCGCTGCCGATTACGCTTATTTTATATATTTCAGGGCATTCACTATCTGCATTGAGGCATCTTTCCATGTCCGTACTTTTTCTATGTACTTTAGTGATGTAGTTGCCATCGATATTATGAACCTCAACATCCATGAAAGGGAGTTTATTGTCTGTGCTCAATTCATAAGTAAATTTTAGCACGGAGTTCTCCTCAAAATGCTACTTAATGTTAACGAGATGTTCTTCGTTTTCGACGTTGATGTAGATGTCATCTACAAATCTGCACACAACTTAGGAAGGATCTTCGCTCTCTACACTCTACAAGAATTATCAGCCGATAAAGGAGAAAAGGTCGAGGGTCAGTCACTTCATAGACCACTCCAATTTCCTGCAGGACATACCGTGGACGGTACTCGACAGCCAATTAGCTACCTACAAGACCTACAAGATCTTCGAGACAATCCCCCAAGGCCCCCACCCCCCTGAATAAAAATTAATTTATTTCCCTGGGATGTCATAGTGGTATGACGTGCTAAAACCCTCCCCATCTATGCCCCGCCGTGATCTGGCTCTGTGAATGTGACTCTACACATAAGGCTCCGTTGCAACTATGCCGTTCTACTTAGAAAGAGCATAATTGCAAATTTTGGGGAAAGGAGGTCTGAGGCTTAGCCCGCTGTGGAACCCAAAGGAAGGAGCAGCCTGGATTGGGATTCAGTTACCAACGCGGGGAGGTATAACACCCTAACCCTGCGGTACCGTCCAAGACCACAGAGGGAGACTCTACCGTCTCTGTGAGATGTCGGATGTAACTGTTAAATACCCAAAACCCAATAGAGGGGGCGGCACCCCGACTGGATTCAGTTGATTCTTGCCTCAGTCATCATTAAGTCCGCCATGTTTTTACACCCTTTGAGGAGCTTAACCAGGTCCATACTTACTTATCATTCATCACCACATCGGAGTAACTTTATAGGTGTCTTTATTGGTGGGGCGGGGGGCCTCCCAAAAGAAAATAGAAAGAAGTCTAAAAAAAAAGGCAAGTAACACGTCATTTCTCGCACTACTACACACATCTAACACAAAACCCACAACAAACAATGAACACTCACTCCTAAACCTAGCCGCTACACATGACACCCCCATCACGAACATCATGAAGAGACACACAGCCAACAAACTCGTCTTCCTCTTACAGGAAAACGCAAAACAATTCCACGAAAAACGCATCCGAAACACTCACCGCTCTAGACCTACACACAAAACTAACCGACCCTGTAACCAAAAGACACCAAATACGAATCACTAAGACCAATTCCCTATGGTTAACCTTCTCCACAGATGACCTCCTTACACACCTCAGACAGAAGTATGGGTAGGATGTCATCACCGACATATACTTCAACCGTAACAAACAATGGGCAGTTATCACACTGTCTGACGAACACCACAAAACACTGCTTCTAGACCAAGGCATCAAGATCTGCGGCACCCTAACACACCCGCATAATATAGAGTCACAACTCAACATTAGACCCACGCCATGCCACGGGTGCTACAAAACCGGCGACACCACACGTAACTGTCAATCAGACCTAGTCTGCTCAAAGTGCAGCATAGTGGGCCACCACTATACCACCTGCACAGCCACCACACCCCCTCTGCTTAACCCTAAGTGTCCTTACCTAAGTAAGGCCCGCTCTGACGCCGTAGCGGCTATACGGCGTCCCTAACCCACCTACTCAACCACACACTCCCCCCTCCCGCCCCTTACAAGAACATTCGCCGCCGCTGCCAGCGCAACGGTGTCAGCACCGCTTCCTGTCCCACCCCAGACTCACCCAACTCCAGCAGCAACCAAACCCACCTACATATCCCGACACCCGCCCCCACCCCAGCACCTCACACCCAAGGACCCCCACTACTTCCGACACCCACCCCACTCTACACACCTACTCCTACTCCACACATCACACCTAATGAGACCACACACCCTAGTCTACACCTGGCCGCCTTGCTCTCAACGGTGGCAAAAGAAATGTCGAGGGGTGACCCTTGACTATACGCAAACATACTAAATACACTATTCGCCTCGAGCGGTCTAGAGCAGATCACCTTCCGCGAGAAGGTGTTCGCTCTAATCGACAAACACACAAACAGGAGACCTACATTCCTCCCCACTCCGGTGAGCACAAACACATCTCACCCGGACCAATACCCCACCCTCACCTCGCTCCCGTCTTTTCCCGCCCTTCTGCCCCTGCATCTCTCGCCACTGCACTTCCTTCACCTACCATCTGCCTACCTTTCCCATCTCTCTCCCAATTGCCTTATCTGCTACCTCCCCAGCCCCCACTCCTTCCACCGCTTAACCTAAACCCCCTCCTACCTCCAGAACTGCCCCCTTGTCAACCTCTACTCCTCCTCCTATTGCCACCAACCTCCCTCCAACTGTCCCCACCCCCCTCTCGCAGCCTCCAAACTGCTCCCGTCCCCCCATCACAGCCTCCAAACCCGCCCCCGTCTTAAATATAAACCCTACCATGAAAACTCCCCCAACACACAACCACCCGTAAAGCTATCCACCTCCCCCCTCACTCTCCCTTCTCATCCCTCTTCCACCCTTCCTTCTTCGTTTCAACCTCCTCTCTCTCTCGACACCTTCCCTCTCACAATCTGCCCCTCCCCCAACTAGCTCTACTCACTCCACCTCTGCTCCTAACCCCCCCCCCTCCCACAGAAGACACTCTCCCATTCACCACTGCTTCACCACCCAACAACACCAATGACAACTTCTCCAAATCACAGTCAACGACACGAGTAAAGGTACTGAGTCTTCACGCCTCCTGGGCACTAACCAAGGAGAGAGGAACGGTACCGTAAAAACCAGCCTCCCGCGCACTCGCCCACGACAATAGGTCGCCTCAACGTGACACAACAAAACGTACGCAGTTGGCATGGTATTCGCCATACGGTTGCCAACTGGGTCCTAAACACACAAAGACCGGACATAGTACTCTTGAACTCAACCAACCTACGTCCTCCCAACAACAGACTCCGCATCGCAGGCTATCACACATACCTATCTCCACAAGCACGGAACCTAGGATAGGCGATCCTAGTAAAACGCTCCATACACCACTCCTTCATCCAAACACAAGTGACTCTTTTCTAGCCTGCAAGATACAGACAAGCTCCGGCTCCATTCTAGTGGTCACACACTACAGATTACCACGCCTACAGTTAAACATAGAAGCCCCACTGTGGGCTTTATCTAACCACAACCTTCCTATCTTCTTCGTGAGGGACCTCAACGCCTTTCACCCGACACTTCTTTCAAACATTACGAATGGCGCAGGAAGGTACCTGGCCGATGCCTTGCAGCGTTATCACTGCGAGCACATCGGCCCTGCCTTCCCCACATTCTTTGGTCCTCGTCGGAGGTACCACGTCTCTGGACGTGGTCTTCAGCAACGACCAGGCTACACGCTTCTACACGCACATATCATCGGGTCCTCACGTACTCTCTGACTACATACCGATATGCCTTATCATATCCACATCTCCCATACTCATATCGACACTACCTCTCTTCGACTACAATAACACAAACTGGGAAGAGTTCAAGAGTCACATAACAGACAACGCGCCACAAAATTTCGAACTGGAGCACACCGATCCAGACCTTTTAGACGACCACTGGTGCTCAATCATAAGCACCATAACCACAGCACGCAATCTACACACACCACAAAAAACCTATACCTGCATAAAACATTTCACATTATCCATACACACTCAGGGACTGATCACACAGTACAACAATCACTACTCTAGAGGCCCACGACAACATAACCCTAATCACTTACGTGCCCGCAACCTACAGTGCGTGCGGCTAGACAGGAACTGGTAGTGGCGTGAGGTCGGCCGCATCGCGGATGACACTCGTTGCGCTAACCCCTCTTTCTTCTGGCAGCAAGTAAAAAGGATTATGGGCACCCACCCACCAAAAGCCATCACCCTCAAGGGAAACAACCTCAGACTAACAGATACTAACATCATTCTCGACAAATTTAGGTCTCATTGGGACACAGTACATACACACAACCCACCAAAACCACACGCGCGGGAGCACTTCCAGGAAGTCCAGGAGTGGTCTCGGGCCCACGCTTACGAGCTAAGGCCCGCCCCCCTGATACAAATGGAGCTGCTCGACTATATATCCACATTGACCAATCCAATCACCGTCGAGGAAACAAAACACTACATTAAAACAACACCAAAACGCGCCCCCGGTCCCGCCGAGGTACCAGCCACACTAATACACAAACTCCCCGCAAACATATACCCCACACTTACACACCTATATACACAATATACAAAAATGCTCGGGGTATTCTTTGACAACACCTTCATGTTCAATATACTTCAGAACATACAAGCAAGAGCCTCACGTACAAATACATCGCTGCGCAGGTTCTAGCCTGCGGGCAAAAAACTACAGTTACACCTATATAAAACACTCGTGCGACCAATTCTCACGTACGCCCCATTGTTACTCGTATCCCCGAGTGTCACGTGGCAGCAGAAGGCTCATGCATTCAGAACTTCGCTCGGAAGCGCGCTTGCCGCTCTCCCCTGTACACAAGAATGGCCACACTACACGACAACAACGAATTAGCACCCCTCAACACATACGTTTACACCAGACTCACAAAACAACTCGGAAAACTCGCCAGAGACCTATTATACACCACAATACATGTAAGAAGGTATGCGATGGCACCGCGACACTTCGCAACCCATACCGTTCTTCGCATAAACTAAAGGCATCATGAATAACGCGTTTCCGACGAGCTGACATGCCCTCTTTCCTGACCAGCCTCCAACCGTCGTCCAGTCACGATCACACCGAGTCCAACCTAACTAGACCACGCATCGGTGTTTAGCCACCGACCTATCAACTCCTATCGCTTTTTAAGTTATATCCGCAACCTTTCTTCTTCGACTGCCTGTTTGCCTGTGTTAAACAGGCCTACCCCCCCATCCTCTCTCGACGCAGTTGCAAAGCTTAAATGAACTGAACTGCCATTCATCTAGTCTCGCTCCAACTATATCGGTCCACTTTAAGAGGCATAATTGGGGACGTAAAAGAAAGAAGGTTTGAGGAAAAGCCCACTTTGGAACTCTACGGAAGATACCACCCCGTTACGAGGCGATGCTTAAAGCTTTGGGGAAGAGTTCGCTCTAATCTCTAAGGGTAGTTTCCGGCTAAGACCACAGGGGGACATGCAACCGTCATTGTGTAAGTTGTAAGCAGCATCGATAACCAAACCCCAGACAGTGCGGCACCCTCGGGTGGTGGTAGTTGATTTGATCACCACCCATCATTAAGTCCGACACATTCCACCCGTCTGAGGGGCCTCCCCGGGTTCACCCATCATCATTCATCCCCCCTTTTGGCAGTTTACTTTCACGGAAGCTAAGTAACGAAATAAAGGGAGTCACCAAAAACAAATAAACAACAGAATACCATCGTAAGAAGAAAGGGAGCACGAACTTTTACTGGAATCAATTCACCACTAACAAGAGATTAAAGAGAAGAAGAAGAACACAGTCCAGAGGGGGCACTTTCTCGAAGAGATTGCCCTAGACAATACAACTAGAATACCTCTACGGGCAGTCGACGGACAGCCCAAGCCCAGCAGAGAAACAGTATTCGAAATTGTATATAGCAAACTGGGCATTGACATGGTGAGACTGTTGAAGGTAGCCTCGGGGTATGTCGCAATCTGCAAAAAAGAAAAAGACATCGAGGATATCACTAAGGAGAAGGCATTAGAGGTCGTTAGGAAAATTGAGCTGCAGCCAGCCGTACCACCGCAGATCATGGCCAACAGGAGCGTGGTGTTTCGGCGACTCGATCTGTGGATCGAGCATAACTCCAAAGAGAACATCAAGGAGGAGATCCAGCTTCTGCAAACCTAGGCTAAGGTAGCCGAAGTGGTCAAATTCAAAAACAGAAGGTATAGTACCGACTACACTCACGTCTTTAAGGTAGTCTTTACCGAAATAACTATTGCCCAAAAGGCAGAGGAACATGGCCTTCTAATTTTCATTGCCAAGGTTAGTAGGGACCAAATAGAGAAGGGAGAATTCACTCCAGTCCAGTTTTGTTTTAGGTGTTATAAAATGGAAGAACACGCTACTTAAGACTGTAAGGATACAGAGGAAACATGCTCCGAATGCAGTGAATTGTGACACAAATGGAGGACGTGCACTAATAACTTCGAGAGGTGCGCGTTAACTGTGGGCAAGGACACAGAACAATGGCCATGCCCTGCCCTGTAAAAATAGAAATTATCAAATGGAAGTATGAAGCAAGGAAGAATGAGGAAACGCGTAGAAAGAATACATCTTACGCTCAAGCAGCAAAGATGGCCCTCCCTGAAGTGGACACAAAGAAAACTTATCTTAAGCTTCAAAACGAGAACTCGAGAAAGATTATGACGTGTATCCTTCACGCGCACGTCATAAATCTCATGCGCCGTGACACGTTCGCTAAAGAGCTGAACCAAATGCTTGCTCTAAACGGGATGGACCAAATGTGGTTCCCGGACAACCACGCCCCCCTCTGGGGATGTCTTGCAAGTGCAGATGGTGCCAATTAAACGGTAAAGATACCTCCAAAACCGAAAACAAGAAAGAGAAAAAACGAACAGTCGAAGTGAAAACTCCTGTCCCTAAACAAAGAAAAGTAATCAACGAAGAGGGGGAAAATGCTGGGTCTGATACCAATAACTCCTTGGAATCCTTAAACTCATCTGACACCGAAGTCCCACAAACAAAGAAGGCCAAGGGGAAGAAGCGAAAAAGCAAAAGATTGCTTGCGGACACTATGAATCTTAAAGTGTACGCATGCGACGGGTTTCCTTTTCCCGAAGAAATGGAGCCAAGGGATATATTCCAAAAGATTGAAAAAAAGGTGTTCAAATGCGGAGACGACTACGAATTCGATGCTGAATTAGTAGAAGAAGCTCTGCTTAGCTAGAATGTGACCCTACATCACAATACCTGCGAGAAGATTTTAAATGCCTAGTTCAGAAAAAGGGAAATGGGAAGAAGAAGAACATCACCCAAAAACACTAAAGACACAACGTGGGAAGAGTAAGCAATATAATTAGGATTGTGACACTCAACATAAACGGATGGGAGGAGAAAGCTACGGCATATGGAAACATATTCCTAGTGCTTGACCACGACATCATTCATATAACGGACCACAGTATTGACACTACATCTGGTCAAATTAAAATATCGGGCTACAGAGTGGTCATGAAGAATCCTTCTCAGGAAAGGTTTGATAGTCCTGCAATAGCTATCAATGAGAACATCTCGTTCGAAAAACTACCAAAACTTGATGAATTCTTTGAGGCGGTTGAACTGCACACACTGGTAGGAGACTTCGTGATAGCCGCAGCCTATCAACCCCCTCGTCGAGCCTATCTCCCGTTAAATAACTTCTACACACTGTTCAGGCACAAGAAAATGGCAATCTTGAGGGCAGACCTCAATGTCAGATGCCGTGCGGCGGGCTACGGTAGTACCAACGAAAGAGGTCTAAACTTGGAACTGATTATGGGAAGAAAAAACATCCAGAGAATAGGGCCGGATTTTCCGACCTATATCACTTCCATATCAGCAACTAAACTTGACATTATCTTAACAAGTGAAGGCTACCCATTCAACTTTCATAGTTAGCCAGGCCCAACAGTCCCAAGTGATCACATAGCGATCCTTACCACAGTATCTCTCGCTCCAATCCAGCTTCCACCCTCACTCCGAAAAAAACTACGCCTTGGCTAACTGAGAACGTTACAAGAGACGACTCAGTCAATACGCCCCAGCTGACCTAATGGGCGTGGCCTTGGGGGAGATGGACGGGGAGCTGGAGAGGATAACTACGTCAATACTAGAAGCGGACCGCGAGTGCATACCCAAGACTGTGTATAAAACACCTCTGCAGCCCAGATGGACAAATGAGATGAGAGAGATCGCTCCTGTTCACAGGGAAGTGTACGAAGAGATAAGACGGGAAGGTCCTAACCGCGAAAGAAGCTCGCTCCTTCGGCGCCTAAGCACTGAGTTAAAAGAGGCTATCAACCTCCAACAGGGAGAGCTCAACCCGGCTAAATTCTGGCGTCAAGTCAAGAACCTAAAGGGACTAACTGCAAGAACTAAGGCTCGAATAAAAGAGAACGGAGACTATATAGAGGACCCGGTGGTTTTAGAAGACAGATTTAGGAATTTCTGGAACAACATCTTCAGGATCACTCTAGAAGACAACGAAGAGTTCGACCAGGAATTCGAAGGCCAACTGATGGAAGAACGGAATGAGGTTATGCACCGCACGCACCCACAACATCGAGTCAACGAAGGCAAAAATATGGCGGACCACGGCCGTTCCATAACACCATAGGAGGTCATGGCCACTGTAAGAGCCTTCCAAAAAAAGGCACAAGGCTGGAGGGGCATCACCAGAAACAACTTGGTAAATGCCCCACAGCAGATCATTCAGGAAATTGCAAACATTTACAACGCTTTCCGGAATAAAGGTTACTTTCCTGAAGGTTATAAGATTGCTAAAATAATCTTCATACCCAAGGGAGGTAAACCCCCTGATCAACTGGTCAATAACAGGCCAATCGCCCTGCCGGAATTCGTTGCGAAAGTCTACGAAAAGCTCCTGTCTGACAGGCTTCAAGAACAACTAGCCAAGCTAGCAGCTCATAATCCTCAGTATCACAGGTTCCGCAAGGGACGAGGAACGGAAACTGCTCTCGACCTCCTAACGGAAAAACTCGCATGCAGCCAAGCTAAGAGAAAATATGTAGACGTGGTGCTGCGGGATGTAAAGAAGGCCCTCGATAAGGTATGGCTGAGAGGGCTACAATTCAAGATCCTCAACCTCCAGCTAAACCCACTCCTGGAAAGCGTCCTTTGTAACTATGTCACGGATAGGAGAGCCCAAATCGCAATCGAGGCCTGCAAGGGACCCGAATTCGCACTCGAGGCGGGAGTTCCACAAGGCAGCTGTCTCAGTCATTTGTTGTACCTCCTCTACACAATTGACCTCCCTGCTGCAGTGAGGTACGATTCGATGTATCTGCAATACGCAGATGACATTACTCAAATCGCCCTGAGTCCATTCAGGAACTTTGGAAGTCAGGCAAGAGCGACAACTGCAGAGATTGACAACATAAATCGCTATGAAAAAAGTGTAAGATAAAGACCAACCGCCAGAAGCTCACTATAATTCCAATGAACCGCCCAAAAGTAGACAACGTCCTCGTCGACAACGAACTCTATCTGTACTCTAACGAGGAAAAGGTCCTGTGCTTGCGACTGTATAAAACAGGATACAAAGCCCACGTAAAAAATAGAGTCTCCCTAGACAAAACAAAAGAAAGCTGAAGATACTAAACCGTTTCCGAAGCCTCATCGTGCTAAACAAGAAAAAGCTATACAGGGCCCTGCTACCCGCCTGTAATCACGCAGATGGCAAGCTGTACCTCTCTCAGGACGATGCAGAGGGTACAGAACATAGCCACACTGCTTATAACTGGCACGAAAATGATCTACCATATTCGACAATCGTTTCTACATCAAAGAATCGGACTAAAACCGATCAATATGGAGATCCAAAGGCTAGGAAGAAAGACTTGGGACAAAGTCGACCACGAAATACTCCCATCTATACACAACAATTTAGACATATCAGAAAATAGGAGATGCGCAGTAGAAAGAACATCTCTATTCCCCAGCGGAAGAACCTGTGCGAGAGAGAACATAATACCTATATTCACATAGCGACATACAAAAAAAATTAACTTTAACAAAAAGAGGCGAAGTGCCCAAACACAAATTCAATTCAAAACAAACTCAATCAAAGATAATTAATTTTAACAAAAAGAGGCGAAGTGCCCATATTAACTTAAACAAACAAAGAGAAGTGAAGAATAAATCAACAAAATTAACAAAATTATAATAAGAAAAGGAAGATAAATTAACGTAAACGAAAAGAGGCGAAGTGCATAAACTAAGATTTAAACTGATCATAATAAATGAATAACTAAATACAATATAACAAGAGATAATTAGCAGAATAAAAACTAATTGAAAGGCTTGAAAGCCACGACGGAGGAACAAATTAAACAAATCAAATAAATATATATATATATATATATAACAATGGAAGAACCTGACTGTCATCGACCATCAGCAAAGTTATTGCGGGAGGACTAAAGTCTATGAAATTAACAATAAGAAAGCATGCTAGTGATGCCCTAACACCAGGGCAACCTAGTAAACATTTTCACAATTTTGAAAACCTACCACACATTTCATCACTTTCATAAATTAATTAATTAATTTCATTTAACTTTCTGCCAGATCCTCACTCCACTCAGTACATCGGTAAAGAAGGCAAGAAATTCCATAACGCTCCAAAGATGATCGAATAAGATCGAAAGCTTAGCAATTTAGTTTTGTTTTTACCAAACTCATTCATTTTAAAAAAGAGATGAATACTGGACGAAGTAATCCACCATCTACAAGATGGAATAAAAAAGATGGTTAGAAGAAGAGAAAGTTGCCAAAGGAAATTAATTAAGGCAAAATACACAATGGTTTTCAGCAAAATTTGCATTCAAGAGAGACTGCTACCCAACTACACTAATATATATATATATATATATATATATATATATATATATATATATATATATATATATATATATATATATATATATGTGAAAATACAGTAAAGCAAACAATACGTAATGGATATACAATACATAAGCCAAAAATAGAATTCATATAATTATAAGCGCTTGAAGTTTAATATTTGGTATGATCACCTTTATTCTTGAACACAACCTGAACGCTATTAGAGAAATCTTCCTGAAATTGCTTTAATTTTCTTCAGGAAAAGTTCTTCTTCAAGACATTCCAAAGCTCTTCTTTGGATGTTGGCTGCATTTCTTTCCTTTCTTTCTCTGATGATCTCACCTTGCTACAATAATCTATTGTGGTCCGGGTCTTGGGGAGAACAATCCATGATTGATGGTGTTCCATTATTTTTGTTTTTACTTCATTTACAGTGTATTTGCAATCATTGACATGTTGAACATCAAGCCGTCTCCAATCAAACGTTTTCCAGTTGGTAATATGCATAGTGGATCAAGACGGTATATTTCAGCGTTCATATCTTAATCACTGGCTAAAATACAGCCTTAAACCATAACTGAGTACCCACCGTGTTTTAATGATAGCTTTACACACTCACTGTTGTACCTCCCTTCTAGACTTCACCACCATTCTCCGTACATATTGACGACGATTTGAACCAAATATTATAAATTTTGATTCATAAATCGAAAGAACCTGTTGTCACTGATTTTCAGTCGAGTTCCTGTGTAATTTGGCATAACTCAGCCTTTTCTTCCTAAAGATGGCGTTTTGACAGCCACTCTTCCATTAAGACCCTTTCTGAGAAGGTTTGGGGAACAATAGGTGGATTATCTGAATGGCAAGATGCATTCCTTGGGTCATTGGTGGACTTTTTCTCTTTCCTTAAGGACACGACTTTCAGATACTGTTCATCCATCTGCTACTCATACATTTGAAGGCGTGCCACTTCCTTCTTTTTCCTCAACTTGTTCAGTATCCTCAAATTTCTTAAGGACATGCTGCAAACTATGCCTGTTAAACTGTGTTATCTTTGGGATTGTTCTTAGCTTCAACATTAATGAAATGTGTTCTTGCAACAGGTTGCGAGTAACGAAGTTCCTATTTATACAATTTAAAATTTGTTCTTCGCTATGTTCTCTTTTATGTGGAGAATCAAGGCTGGTTAATCTCTCGTGTTAGGTACCTTTTTGTGCTTGAATGATTTGTAAGTCAGTTATAAGTGACTTAACAATAAAAAAATCTTCACCAGAGAATTTTCAGCTACATAGATCACTAAAAATGCGTTAAAAAGTAGGCAACGTCTCCCAAAATACTTTTAAATATATTCTGAAAGCCTAAATAACTATTGTTCAAAACCACTTTAAAAATTACAAGAAAGTTTAGCTCTTTGGAAGCAAAATATAAAAGTATGATGTTTTTTCATATCTTAAGCCCATAAATCACTTTCTAAACCCAAAGGTTCAAATAATGCTATTCATTTGAACGTGAGAATCAGCAGAAATAATATTTTCCTATTGCAAGAAAAAAAATTTGTTTTAAACTATTCTCTACATTTAGTGAAAAATGAGATAAAGTTAAAAATAAGGTATCTTTTGGGTTTGATATACTTTCCTCAATTTTTTTTTGTAAACTTCACGACTAATGCAGTTTCTTAAGCTGACTCAATGTTTCTTTCCTTTTTTTGAGAAATTATTAATTTTAAAATTGAGTGGGTTAGGTAAGGTTAGGTTAGGATATTTATAATGATACAAAAAATATTTCTAACATTGATTCAAAATAAATCTTAAAGATTTTAAGTTAATCTATTAGTTTAATGCTTAAACTTCGAAATAAAGCGCAAAATCTTTTTAAATAGGTCTGTATTTTTGTATTTTCTACTCCAAACAAATTCACACAAATTCAAGGAATACAGGTTTCTTGAACCAAAGTTTGCAATCAACTTGAAACATTACTCTAGAAGAGATTTGTCTCTTTTAGGTTTGCTGAACGTATATACACCAGACCTCACAAAGCCTTACGTATCCTAATTTTAAAACTAATAATATTTCAAAGTAAAAAAATACCTAGGTATTTGGAATCATCTTAAAAAACTCCATTAGTGGTGAAATCGCCAAAAAGATCTGAGAACATCCCCTAAACCCAAAGGATCTAAATTGTCTGAACCCGAAGAAACTTGGCAAATGCCAGATAGTTCATATTAAAGATCAGAAGATTTTTGCCTCTAACAGATTGACGTTGCAAAATGGTATCGCCATTTTGGGATAAATAACTCAGGATTCTTTCCTTTGAATTTTGTTCTCAATTTTAAAAAATTGGATACCGATGACTATATGCAATTTTAGCTTCCTCTACAAAAGTTAATAATAGTAATAAATTTCGAAAGTGTTTTATCGATGGAAAATAATTTTAGCCCCGAGGTTATTTAAGGGTACAAGAAAAGGCAACCTAGAAGGTATTTAAACCGACATCTCACGGTTCGGAGATATGTGGTGCGAGGTTTCCAGGCGCAAAGAAGATATTTAGATAATGCAAACTTGTAAAAGGTTGAAGAAGGATATTGGTTTCTACCTGTGAATGGCCGAAATTTCACGCCCAAACTCCCAAATAAGGAATAGTTTTCTTGATTGCATGGAGTGGTTCACGGAGTAAAGAGACACTTGTTGTGAGAGCATGCGAGAAATACGTAATTTTCTTCACTCTTTCATCATTTTTTTTCTCCCTAGAGCTGAAGATTTATTTTATATCTTCTTTACTGGCAAAGTAAGAAGGGAAAATGACATGCCATTGCTATGCTTATAATTATAGAATTTCGTACCAGCAAAGACTGGCGGATAGTTAAAAAACGAATGGTTTTTGTGTCTTTTCTTAAAATTTAAAGCGCAATAGCAACAAGGCTCTATCGTGCAGAAAGTTATAATAAATCTGTAAAGAGAAGTGATGAAGTTAGACGAAGTGAAAATAGTAAAGGATATATGTATAGTTTCAGGTCCTCGTGCAGGCCTTAGAATCTGGATGGTGCATAAATGTGCTGGAAGGGCGTGCCGTATCACCAGGTTTTTGTTCTAGCTGGGTCGTTATCCCCTCTACACCCCTATCCACGGGGGAAAAGAGAGGACGTAGGAAGAAGGAAAAAACTAAAGGAGCAAAGGACGACCCGAGAAAGCGCATCAGTTCCTCTTGAAGCACTGGGGTCTGGAGGGCGCGTAGCCCTTCCAAGATACCCGGCGTAACACGTCCCCCCCCCCTCCTTCTGAGAAAAAGAATAGAAAAGCGGCGGGGGAATCAGAGAGAGATGAAGGGGAAAGAGGAACTCTAAAAGCACTTGAACAAAGAGGGTCGATGATTGTTTGTATATTTTGAAAGAAAATCACCTACCATCAGCAGGTAAGAAGTTGGATGGTCACTTTTACTTTCTACAAAGCAAGAATATTTCGAAGGCTTAGCAGAGCCCAGATCTAAACAGCCTAGACATGATGTGAATGTTCTAAAGAAACCAAACGAATAATTGGTCGAGTTGTAAGCGGAGAAGAATGTTCGAGTGGAGGCTCCTAAAAGTTAATAGACAAACATTCATCAGCTGTAAACTTAACTGTTAACGAATTTCGCACGACAAAATACTAGTTTGTGTGTGTAGTCCACATTTGTGTATAACAAAGTTTGTTGTGATCCTTTTTAATGCCACAGAAATGTAATTTGGGGAGGTTTCGAACTTTATAGATTGCTTTTTGTGTTACTTTTGACATGAAGAAGCAGCATTTGCTATATCACCGAAATTATTCAGACACTAATGGAATAAATTAATAAAAAGTCTACACAAGAATATTTTAATTTCTACACCAAACTGTATACTTGCAAAGAAGAAGAAAGAAGAAAAGCGAGAATCGGCAGAATAGTGGCGAGATTCGAATCGTCGATTCCGCAAGCTTCTGAGATACGGACGGACGAGGCGCTTTTACCAATCGGCCATTCTCGAGTATAAGAAAAGACTATTCAAGCAGAGGCTTAAGATGCCTCGTTTTTTCTCGCCCATGTCAACCACTACAGTTCTCTTTATCCCCCCTCTGCATTGTATGTTAGGGCGAAATCTTTGGATATCTTTCCACTCCGTAAGTGTAGATGCCTTCAATGAAGACAGAAGTAAGTTGAGGAGAGTTGTGCTCTCCCCATGTCCTTATGTCTCAAAACAGTCTCTTATTTGGCCCATTCGAAAAATGTATCTTTTATTCACACAAAGAAACTTTCTTTGTTCTCTCTTTTAAAGTATTCTGCCATATGCCTTCGTTGGTCTCCACTTTTGAAAGTAAAATAGTGAATCTTTACAAAGTACTACAAGTTTTCTATTATGTTTTCTACTTATTATTTTTTTGTGTATTTTGATTATTTCCTCCCTCTGGTTGACTCATGCCTCCGATAGGCGGCGCTGGTGCACTTTGGCTTTACAAAAGTGGACAGGAATCGTGAAGACAAGATTCGGTTTTTTGAAACGGCTTTTGTCATTACCCAAATTGAACTGATGATAGTTATAGATAAAGATGAAGGTTTTAGAAACCCTCGGTCCGAATCTTATTTATCACTGTCAACGATTAGGTAAACGATATTTTATCCAATAGTCAAAATGTTTATAATAAATCTTTTAGCAATAGGATCGTTCTCGATCTTTTAAATTACCCACCAGACCAAAAACTACAGGCACTTTATAGAGCTCCTTGTTTTGCGTTACTTATCAGAAACTCAATTAGTTGTTCCTAAATAGAAATCTTCTTGAGTACTTTGAAGATAAAAACTTGATTAAAATTAGTAATCATAAATGGAAATGTCGCTCTGTTTAATTATCTTGGTTGAGTTTTTTATTTTATCACAAGTGTTGATACCCTGTGATATAGTTGAATTTTAGCATTCCAAAAGATTTCTAATTCCCTGAATTAGAAATCTTTGGGAATTGATCGAACTCTAGTAAAAAAGAAAGAGAAGATAAAGTATTTTTTTAGAGATAACACTCTGAATGGTCTCTTATGACCGTGGGGTCTCCCAGAGTTCACTTTTTGGTTCAGTAAATTTTTTATTTGTAAATGGCATCTACAACGGTTTATTAGCTAGAGTTGGCACATAAAGGATGAATTTCAAATCGGAAGGCCTGGAATTTTGCCGACTAAATATGGAAGAGATGCAACCTGATTTAGGTACGCTCGTTGAGTGGTCTGCCAATTAGCCACTAAAGTTTAACACATCGATCCTCATAATTATACAGAAGACTTAACTATGAATATAGTAACTTAAATTGCTAGACGTGTTAGAAGTCGGACTTCTTAATGGATTCAAATTTTGAAGATTAAATAATTTTATTGCTTTCATACAAAAAGTCATTAAAAGCTTAGTTAACCTTGGAATTGATATTTTTATATCTTTAAGCTGATACACTGTCATAGTATTTAGTTATTTACAATATAATGTACAACTTGCGGTATAGAAATAAAATTTTAGGACTACGGCCTACAGCTAACTTAATGCTGCCTTCGAAACATGAAAAGTTCCCCACCCTTGTGTTAAAGATTTAAAAACTATAATTTCTTTAAAATATTAAAGTTTCTAAACATTCCGTGGAAACGACACAAAAGGCCAATAGAACAATATTTATATTTAATTAACCGTATATCCTATTATTAATCTAAGACTGTCATTCTTACGCCTTCTTGGTTCGCATATTATTGGAGAAAGTTTGTCTGCTTTAGTCACCTTTCTTTCAAAAAGATATAACCTAGGAATGTTGAGTTGACAAAATTAGATCATGAACTATTTTTTATTATTTGTATTTAAAAAGATAAAGTCAACCATAGCCGTTCTCTAGAATGGTTCGGAAAGGAGGTAAAAAAGTAAGTTAAGGAAGCGTTTCTCAATTTGCACAGAGAAAGGCATAAATGACTCGAGCTTATATCATTGGAAAACCGTCTGCTTCCCGGGGAATTTATGAGATGCATTAAATACTCAACTGTCTTACGAAAGTAAATCCCAATCTCCCTTTGAGTGTCTATTCGACAGTTCGACAAGATCAAATTGATTCAAACCAAATCATAGACATGTTCGATCTAAGAGCGCTGACAATTTCAGCACTCATAAAATACCTGCTTCTTGGAATGCTCTCCTTACGTCGTCTAAAGTATTTTAATAAATCGCTTTAAAACTAATGGGATGAGTATGTTTGAGAACAAAAATGATTGGAAATATTCGTAATAAACAGGCAATAAAATTTAGCTAATTGGTGAATCATGCAGGATATAAAATAATATTTTTCACTCACTGTCTGGAGAAAGCTGGAGAATATAGTGTTTTTATAAATATTTGATATCATTTGAGATTAAGATATCTCCGAAACTACCTTCCTAATCTGGTCAAATAAACTAAACAGACTTAATAAGGAGTCATATAAGATTTAGTTTTCAAAATTTAAATTGGAATTTAAAGGTATATATATATATATATATATATATATATATATATATATATATACAAGCCGCTGTTCTCTTCCTTGACAGGAAGAGCTTGGTTACATAGGCACTCCTGCGGGGTGTGGCCTACGGCCTTATTTGCTAATCTCAACCGCCTTTTTTAATCCCCTTTATAGACTCTTTATTTTAACACCCTGAGCATCTTCTTCTTCTTCTTCTTCTTATTCTTCTTCTTCTTTTTCTTCTTCTTATTTTTTTTTATCTTTTTCTTTTTTTTATTAGGTAACAACCGAACTAAAAGAAACACCTTAAAAAAATCTCGTTCTTAAAATATAGGGTTATGGATATATATTCCAGGAACGATTTCGAAAATTTTCAATATGCGCACCGCCTGAAACATGGCACAGGTCAAGTCTATAGTCCAGCTCCTGCCAAACACGCTGCAATATGTCCTTGGCAAAATCAGAATTTAACCAATATTTATTATGTTTTAGCAAGCATAAATATATAGTTAATTGTGTTCACTATCGTTCTAAATAAGTAATATGTCTTAAAGTAAACAAATTATAGAAACACATAGAGCTCAAGTCCAACTTCTCCATAGCAAAGAGTTATCACAAGCAAATAATTGCTAAAAAAATAAAATCTTCAAAATTTGCTGTCCTAACTAATATAAAGCGATATCAAGAAACTAAAAGCTTTGTATCGAGGAGAAGAAGTGGCAGAAAACATCATACAATACCTAGGAGAGACAGATCTATCATTTGTGCTTACCTACGGAATCGCAGAAAACCATCTTCTGAAATTGCTAGGGCAATCAAGGAAGATTCAAGTCCCAAAACATCAGCCAGAATAGTTCGAAAGAGACTTAGAGATCAAGGGCTATAAGAGTGAAAGGCAAGAAAGAAGCAATGAAGATATGAGGTCAACAGAAAATAACGTCTTCAGTGGGACAAAGATCACAAAAATTGGACACATGGACAATGGTCCCAAGTTATCTGGTAAAATGAAAATAATTATTTCCAAGAATTTTTTCCAAGAATTAGTTTGGAAAAATGGGGACTGAGTAACCATCACAGAGCCCAGATTTAAATCCAAGAGCCCCCTAATAAGGAATGCTTGGAAAAGCAATAGAAGTACCACAAGTACAAATAAAAAGGAACTGTTGGAAAAATGACAAGCTGAGTGGGGAAAGGTGGGTCTGAAATTTATGAGAATTTGGTGAAATCCATGCCACGAATAATTAAGGTTGTAATAAAAGCAAAAGGGGTCCAACTCAATATTAAAATAATTAAAAATTATATATATATATATATATATATATATATATATATATATATATATATATATATACTGAATTTTTTACCATAAATGTCATTACATTATATAAATGATTCCTAAGGGTGAGCGGTTTACACATTTGACATGGGTGTATGTATACGATTATGTTAAAAAGAAAAAATGTATGACGATTATTAATTCTACGTCAGGAAGTATTTAAATAGAATGTTTTTTAGGTCATTAACACTGATGTGCTTGCATAAAAATCTATCATTCTTTACTTCTCTCAAGGTAGAATATGTGTATTCTTTCTTCCATACACGAGCTAAAAATGTACTTGATTTGTGACACCCGAATTGCAAGGAAAGTAGGACTGTGGCACCCAAATTGAGGATAGGTAGACCCAGTGAGGAACCCCAAAAATGGGCACCCGGTGGTTCTATGAAATCAGGAAATTTTGGTACAGGCATTAATTAATGAAATAATATGCCATGTAATTAGTAGTAAACTAATGTAAAATAGAAGGAAATACTATATCACAATTGTGTATTTATTAAGAAATTATGAAAGGAACAAAGCGGATAGCCAAAGTTCTAACGCCGCCACACAAACGTACGCACGCTAGGAAACAGCTGCCAGACGAAACGATCTCAATAATAGAGGAGAGGGACAAGCTGAACAAATACAGGGTGATATGTGCTTTGACCGTTTAAAATTTTCGATGACCTGTGAAATGCAAAACGCTCTTTCAAATTCAAATACAGGATGTAGGTACAACTTGGAAATTTATGTAGTTCCATTAGACGCACATACCTTTTGTAACTCTGCCCAACGTCAAAAAGGAACTGACGAACATATTTCTGATCTTTAGCTCCACCCCACGCCCAGGTCAAGTGAAAATAGGTCACGCCCCTTAGAAACGTGAGGCCTATATATATTAAACACACACAGAAAAAGAAGAGAGACTAAGATAGAGAGAGAATCAGTTAAGTCGTTTGTCAGTATAGCTTACTTGCTATTTTGTTATTATTAGCCTCACGAACCCGTTCCCTCATTCTTAAGTCCTACCTCCGTAGATTCAGCTATCTAACATTAACGGAAAGATTACACACAGCCGCGTAGGAATCGAAATGTTCCGCCTGCTCCCATTTAGGTAGGCCCAAGCTAAGCATAAAGCCTACCTATCGTCGTTTTCCTTTCGAGTCCTTTTCCTTCAACCCGCGATTACCGAGGTGAAACTTTGGGCGTCAGAACAAATTCTCGGCTGGACGACAAAAATAGGCCTACATGCCACGCTAGATTCGACCACTTCACTCACCATCACAGCGCTCCCACTTCTATAAACTCACGCACACCAAAATACGACCCTCCATAGCTTCCTGGATCTTTTCTAGTATTCCTAATACTTTTTCTTCCTGTTATTATAAAAATCGAAGTCAACGCAGGAATTTCTATCACATAGTTCTTGAAGAGAAAGAGGTTAGAAAATCAAGTGGGAAAGCTATGGGTTAAGTACATAGCTCAAGTGGGGCCTATTTTTTCCTTCCTGTCAATATCTGTGCTGAAAAGGTTCATGCGATAGAGTATCGGATGCAGGCTTTTGAAAAGTTGTGGAATACTCTTAAAAGAAGACCACCAACAATCGTTACTGGCGACACTAGGAAATAGGTCGGTGTTCCCAAGGGCAATATTAGAATAATGGGAAAAGAAATTAAATATAAGGTGAGAATTTACGACCAAATTACGTGGAGTCCCAAATGCTAGGATGGCCAACTCACTGAAATGGTGAGCAGAGAAACTTTGGGGTCACGCCTTTTGTACGCCTTTTGTATCGGTGTGCTTCGCTTTTGACTGTGCCCTTCATTATTTTTATTGTTTATTGTTTAACATTAAGAAGCGAAAACGAGGACTTTTCAATTTGAAAGTGTGTGCCATGCTTACAAATGCCCATGGAAACGGCTCACTGGTTATCTTCGAAGTTTTTTACCTTTAACGTTTTGCTTTAATTCTTTATAATAAAATAAATCCAACTTTTACTATTGAGCGATGCGATGTTGGGACAAATTTGCTAATGGTGTTGTGTAATTGCTTTCTCTCACCCTACCCATTGAGGTTGATAAGGTTTGCTAGAGCGGTCTTCTTAATCCTGGATCATTTACACAATTCACTATTCCACAAGCCGGCTATTCTTCGTCTCAATAAACCATTCTTCCGCTCGAACGAACCGAACGATGGCGTTTTAAAGGCTGTTCTGAGGTCCTTTCCTCACTTCTCCGCGGATCTCGCCTATTAAACGCATAATGTCCACCCCTCACACGATGATTCAAGCCATTCTCTAACTAGCTTTCAGCGCTGTCGAATATTGTGTCTGCCTCATCGCATTGTTCTGTGGCAAATATAGAAGCTCCGCAACGAGTCTTGGGGGAATTCATAAATATTAAGAAGCAAGTTTATGAAATTGACTTTAGGAATGGAGAGTTACGTTTTACGGGTGATTAATGGCTCTATAAATTGGGTCAAAAAGGCCTCGTCAAGGATAAGGGTGGAACAGTACAAATAGAGAGATTCACGCTACAGTTTAGTGATTTGTTTTTCACTTTCATCTTGTTTAACCACCCATATGATGGTAGTTTTCCTTTTATAGTAGTCAGTGATAACGGCAATTTCTCCAGGATTGTAGTGAATAGTTATCACAACTTTATTAGGATAGTAGTCACTAGGCATGTCAACTTTCTGTCAGGATGATAGTGGTTTTCAAATCCCCCTACTACTTCTACTAACGATACGAAATCTTTGTGTAGTAGGGACAAGTTCTACTTTCGTTAAAAGTCCCTCAAAGCTGCAAGAAGGCTTCTATTTCAGAATATTTAATCCATTTCATACATTCTTCCGTACCTTTTCTTATAGGTGGTAAGGCCTCTAGAGGGGTTGAACTGAAGTAGACCTACAACTTATTATGCTCTAATGGCCATTTATTTTATGGTTTGGAGTCGCCTGGTTTAATGGTCTCATGGTATTAAAGTCACAATGGTTTCATGGGTATATGATCGTATAGGTGTATTGTTTCATGGTCATACAAACTAGTAGTCTTGTGTTTTAGTTTTGTGGTCTCTTGGTCTTAGGTTACCAATATGTTATGGTGTAGCGGCCTTATTTCCTCAATTTCACCCCATGTGGGAATGAAGAGTTTATGTTAAATATTCTCTTTTGCCTTTTCACTTTACTTCTTCCTTACTTGATGTCGCGGGAGTCGAGGACACAGAAATTATCCATATTTACTTATATCTAAAAAACGAAAACCAACGTGTTAAATTTCCGATAATAAAGATTTTTAGGAGGTTTGTAAGGTAGGTGGTTAATTTAGGGGAGGTGAAAATGCGTGGAAGGTAGAGGAAGTTATATTGGCCGAATAGCCTTAAGAGGAGACTGCTTGGAGAACACCGGGCCAGGAATGAACAAAAACTTTCATTTTTGTTTCAATGAGTCATAATGACAAGAAATTTGGTGTCTAATCCAACCAAGTTATGTTAAATTTAAACATTCCCGCGAAGCAAACCTTCTCTTTCTCAAGTGCAGGGGGGGCATAGGTGGAGGGGGAGATTAGTAACCTCCAAGAACAAATTAATATACAGTACTTTGTCCTCACGCAAAAAGATTCATACCTCTGTGTGTGCTCTCTGAATCATTTTAAGGGCTGAAAAAATTCAAGAAATATATATTTTTTATTAATCTTTTGACATCGAAATTCAAATCAAGGAAATAACGCAACAATGGATTCAAATGGCATTTTCCTCAAGGCTCAAAAGGAGTCTCATAGTCCATAACTCCATATCTCTCGATTCCGTGAGACCGCCGGATTAGGACTCAAAGAATGGGCGATGTCATCTGAACCGTGAAATACTTATCGTACCTTCGACAAAATAGACGCTTAGTTGCAGATGCCGGGCGTAAGACGATTATTTCGCAAAGAAATTTCCTTCCACTTTTTCCTCAAAGATCATGAATGGAATTCGAAAGCCCAGATTTACCTCAAATTATATTAAAACTACCTTATATTAACACAAAGTGTGTTTATGGAGTATAGTGAGAGAAATTATGAAAATGGTGATATCCTAATACAATCTAAGAAGTTGAGGGTTGGGCACAAGACTGAGGGGGTCAAACCAAGTGAAACAGTGGAATGAAAGATTTAAACGGTTCACATAAAACCTTCGGGGAACGTTTATCATTTTCCGCTTGACTTTACCTCCTTTTGCAAATACAATGTATGAGAGAAGGATTCCAGGCTGCCTCCTTTCCCTAGAGGTGGATGATCCCCTATCCTTTTGTTAGTCAAGCGCCTAGGCTCTCTATTCTTTGTTCCTTCCTCCAAAGCCTATGTTTGTTTTCTCCCTTCCTCTTTAAATCTGTAAAAAGGGACAGTGAAGACGTTCCCTATCACCTAGAAGCCTATGGTTTCCTATTTACCTACTTATTTTAGCACTTCACGACCACCCTACCTAAATAGACCTAAGCTAAGAAGCGCCTCTAAAGAATTTCAGGCTCGTAGTCTTAAGGACCCCCCTTCTTCGTGTCCCCTATTGAGGCTTCCTTCCGGGTTCACTATACCCTACTTTAAGTAGCTTTAAGCGCAGCGGTGGTCGTGTTATGTTGCTTTTAGTCGGGGAAGTAAGTGGAAGTCAAAGCGTGGAATAAGGATGAATTAAGGAGGAATTACTCCTTTAGGGTAAGCACCCCGCCCACTGGAAACAGGAGGAATCTCCAATCAGTCCAGAGGGCGCATATATTTCTTCTTTCTTGAAGTTAACGTTAACTTTAATGCAAAGTGTATTTTTCCTTAAGCGTGCTCACAGCTCTCCGTTGTAAAAAATAAAAAGATCTAAATTCATTCCGTCATCATAACACGAAAATTTTAACCGTGATTACATGCAAACGACTTGAGTGTTATTAACTTTTTAAATTTATCGTTGCGCTGATTGGACAAGCATTGCAGTGCCTATGTCTAAAATCTGATTGGTCAATTTGTTAACGCTAAGGTCTGTTATACCAAAAATGAACATAAGTATGACGATTAAATGTATCTCAATCCTGATTGGTTGAATTTTGTAGTATTATGAGTAGATAAAATGAGTATTTATATAGGTGTACTTTTGTGGAAAATTCAGGCAGTACAGAAAGAGTTTTCATTATTATTCAAGAAGAAAAGTTGCCATTACTGTTCGCCATTTCAAGGCTTATTCCAGCTATTTACCTAGAAATAAAGAATCCAGCTATATATATATATTTTCTTTTATCCTGAGGAAGCTCGCTGATCACCTAAACCAGCCTACGAAACTATAAGAGAGAGAGAGAGAGAATTCGTTCCCAGACTCTATAACTGGTGACTCCTCTTCGTCGAACGAAACGTGATCATACAACAAAATGGATTCGCTAAGCGACGCACCAAGCCATCAACTAGCTGCTCATTTTCTACACCATGGAGTGGAGTGTGCCAACTCAATCACACCCAAACCTTATTTGTCGGTCTTCAATGAAGCAGCGATGGTGGGATTCAAAATTGTGGAAGCACAATTCCACATTTCAAGGATAATTCGGGATGACACAAAATTCTACCATATCTCTGCTGTATTACCTCCCGAGACAGTCGATCTACTTCAAGCTGCAGTCCTTTCATCGGAGGACTACTCTCTCCTTCGGACAGAAGTGCAAAGTGTTTAAAAATCAATAATACCATAATAGTGTAAAAAAATCCCAGTGTAAATAAGTTTAATAGCGTATATTTAGTGCATATTTAGTTTTAAAAATGAAAAGTGTAAATAGTGAAAATCAAGGGTCCAGTAATGAGAATAAGATAGTAATTTTGGGTGTGTGGAAAAAAATTAGTGTAGACATCAATATAAAGTTAATTTTGTTTAATTAAGGAAAGTAGTTTGGTGCCTACATACAAAGTAACGTACATAAAGAGGTTTAGTTTGCGACGAGCAACTGCAGCTACTTTATGCGAAACGCTTTAATCAATGTTGTTAAATCGCTTGGCATAACATAGGATATACAACGAATCTCAGAACTGCTGACCACTCTAAAATCTATGTTATGCAGTCAAGAATAACAAATGAAATACGCAAGTATATAATGTTGTCGGCGCGCGCAGAGAGCTGTAGGTATGTTTAAAAATATAATTAACTTATACTGCAGTCAATTATGGAAGTAAGGAACGGCATAAGAAAGTTGCGGCGCGCGCACACACAGGCAAACATAATTTTGTTCGCATTTAAGTGCTCAGTTCCTGCGTCCGAACGCTCTAACGCACTTCCGAATTTATTTAAAGTACTTCTATGTTTATTTCTAATATATTAACACACTACACGTTCTCGCGGCGAACTCCTGTAGTGATGGAGCCACATTATAAAATCGAATATGACTCAAAAAATACCTCAAAGATGAGCATTTTGAAGCCTTAGGAAATTCTATACTTGGTTCACAGTAAACCATATCATATTAAAATATATTTGTATATATATATATATATATATATATATATATATATATATATATATATATATATATATATATATACTGGTAATTGATCTGTTCCTTGGGAATCTGATGTGTAGCAGGAATATGAAGACCCAGGTGATTACACTAATCATTTATTGGCCGGACGTTTCGGACCTTTACTAGGACCATCTTCAGCTACTATGTCGACTAATGAGAAGGGGAAGGAACATTAATTGATAAGTTAAAATAATGCATTAAAAAGGGCGGAAGAAGGCAAGTTAAAATAATAAACTTGACAATTATTAAAATTAAAGTAAAAACACTAATAATATATAGAATTAAATAATACTACCCAGTGTGATTTAAAAAAAAATAATAGAAAGGGAAATAAACTGACTTGAATATCACATATTAAAAGTTACTGAAGTAAACAAAAAATAACCTATTATATTAAATTGTAAAAAACAAAAAAAAACGAAAACAAATCAAAACGAACAAAGTGACTAACCTTTATCGTGGGAGTTGAGAAATCAACTAACTAAACATATAAAACTACTAACGAAATTTGTTCGGTTGGTCGGTTGGCTAGTTAATCTATTGAAGTGTTGGTTGGTTATATTGTGAATAGTTTAATTGAGGAGGAGTAATTATTTAGGTTTGGATTTATTTTAGTGATATATAGTGACTCTAAGATTTTCAAGTCGAGAGAAGTTAAGGCTGAAGATAATATAGTAAATGAATTAGAATTTAGAGGATGATGGTGATACTCAGAATGTTGCCTGATGGAACAGGCTTCAGGTTTAGAAATGGAAACACCAGTCCTATGAGACAAACCCGAGTGCTTCGCGATCCTGCATTTGAGTTGCAGGATCGCGAAGCACTTGGGTTTGTCTCATAGGACTGGTGTTCCCATTTCTAAACCTGAAGCCTCTTCCATCAGGCAACACAGTTTCGTTCCTTGTTTAATCAATGTAACTCTATTGGAATACGCATAGATTGGGATATTGGGATAAAATCCCTCGTAGATACACAGAAACGATGTTATTAACAGAACTCGTTTCGAAGCTTAGGAGCTAGTTAGGTAAAGTCCTGTGACCAAGTGGTGATTTCCTTGCCCCTCCATTATTAAGGGTTTGCCAACGCTGGAAATAAACAAAGTACGAAAAAACAGCATTAATTAATCCTTACAACGCTCAGGAATTATTAATACCAATTTAAAATTTCAAGCAACGGCAGGAAACAAATTAATACAATCATTCTCTGCTTCGCAAGGCATTATTTTCCGATTAAATTGACTACCGAGTAGTAAACTATTTATAAAACTTCCCCTTGTGGTTATTAAAACAATGGTTATTCACTTTCACACTGCACTGCTATGTATAGTATCAACATAAAGAGCTCTGCACAGAGCAATTTAAATGATAATTTTATAAGAGTGTCCCCGCAAGTGGGCGAACATCTGCAAAAGTGAAACAGTTCTTTTATGACTAATTGGATTGATCAATTAGATAGTCACTTGCTTGGTGTGGAAGAGGCTTCTCTCAGGCATGTCCTTTGCATATTCATGGAAGTTGACTATTGCAAAAGTAACTCTAAACCACGGGTGCCTATGTTGCAATTTAATCCTTATGTTGTTGTTGCTGTTGCTGCCTTGGTCCCCAGGAGCAGGTGACACCTCTACTCCTTGCGCCGCTTGGGAGATTAAGGCAGAAAACCTTTGATTCTACAGCTTGTGCTGAAGGCCCCATCAACGTTACCATAATTAAGTGTGGGGGGGGGGGAAGGTGTGCCCTCTGTGAGGTTAGATTGGAAGGAGACTGTTGCATGCTGCAGGAATTTATTGCATTTCCTCTGAGAGCGGTCCATGCAACAGTTGGAAGGGGAAGTTCAAAGGCAACTTAACCTCAATGGAATACATCAAAGTGGGGTGGTTGCACCCCAGGATTGCATCCAGGTGGGGTGATCGTGCCATATCCACTTGGAAGTGACAGACCACTCTACAGGGTGGTTTGAGCTTAAAAAACACACCCACGCCTGCTGGGTGGTTACGCTTCGCTTATATTCACTAAAGCTAAAATAATAACAAGCGACTTAATGCATTAATCATTTTGAACTCATCACCGGAGCCGATGGGGAAAAGATTTATATAGACAAAATGTGTGGAAAAATCGCGTAGCAAATTTCGTCTCGACAGGGAAAACAAAAATCTATAGGATTTTATTATATGTGTTACAGTGCAAACAACCATCGCTATGAGGGGTGGTTTGGTGGGGAAAAGAATGATAAGTGGCGTTGTACTTAATAGGACATTAAAGGGGGAGGGGGTGTAGGGCGTTGAAGCGCACCAACTCATTTTGTGGGAAATAGGTCGATGCTATAATATTTATATTTTTATTAAGATGAGCAGGTCACGTAATATGAGGGAAATTAACGAAACATATCTATCTTTGGGGGCAAATTTGTACCAAGGAGATTCCTTGGAATGCAAAAAAACAAGAGGGTACGCAACTCTAACATGGGTTGCTCTGGCAGAATAGTCATCCTTCTGCTTTCTAGATCACTTTATTCCTTTTTATTAATTAATTTCCGTCTTTATTTGTCGCTTTTATTTGCTGTCTACTGCCTAAAAATGCATTCGTTAGTTAAACGGTTTCCATTTTTTCTATTCTTTTCTCAATTAATAAATGGCTATTACCCTCTACTGAATTGTCTGTTGAGTTGATATTGCAGCCCTATTCCCGCTTTGTCTCTCCCCATCGCAAGCCCCTGGATATATCGCTCCCTCACTTCCTTCGCCTGATAAACTGCTCAAGTGCAAGCGTTTGTGACGCGTACCATAAGTGCCTCTCTCACACCCGCTGCTTTTATTGTCTCTGTCCAGATTTTATTAATAGCTTAATATATATATATATATATATATATATATATATGTGTAAACGTTTTGGTTAAAGACCAGTTTGTCTTTGCCTTTACTAATTTTATTTTCCGGTGATGAAAAATCAATTGAGGGAGATTTATTTTATTTTTAAAGTATTATACACTTTGACCGAGATCTTGCGCCTTCTATCTGGCATCTTCAGATGGGATTTTTAGTGTGGGTGAGGTCGTAGGATTCATTGGCTTCCTCATCTGTATGCCCCCTTTAACAGGGCTGTAGACGATTCGCGATTGTGAGCGACGAGGATTGAAGCCTTGGACTTGGACTTGGACTTAAAAAGTTGGTGAAATGAGAGAGAGATATATTTATAGTGAGAGAGTAAAGTGGTGAAATTGGGTGAGGTTAAAGAATAGAGGTCATGTGGGAGACAGAATAAATACGTCCCTGGTGAAAGGGTAGCTCTGTTGTTTTTAAATTTTATGTTTTGTGTTTGTTGTTTTTTCGTTTGTTTTGTTTTTGTTCTGTTTTTTTTTATAAACTATAAAATTCATAGTTTATTCTAATTGAATTAAGCTAGTTAATTCAATTAGATAGCTTTGGATTTTGATTCGTTTTGATTTGATTGGATTGGATTGGAGTCATTCAAGCCTATATTTGGGGTGGTGTTTTTTTGTTTCGTTTTTTCCCGCTACTGGTTGTATAAAAGTTTTCCAAAGGGTCTTAGTGAGTGAATAATTTTTTAAACTTTTTTAGGTTTATTAATTCAGAATATACAGGATTGTGTTAGTATTTGGGGTAATTTCTAAGGAAACCTGAACATTACACTTGTCGTTTGTTGGGATTTGTCGATTTTGTCATGTGTATTTTGGAGTCACGTCGCCGTCAGTCTGTTTCTTACTACTTTTAAAAGGTCTTATTTGTCGAGTGACCTTGATGTCTAGGTGTGTACGAGAGAACTCTTGGTTCAATTGGGTGCCAATGGGTTGCCAGATCTTCTTAGCTCTCTCGTGGAGCGTCACATTATTTGGAGATAATCCAACCGAGTCGTGGAGCTCCCTCTGTCGCTTGTGTTTTGTTTTTCGGGTGTTTGTGATGATAATCACCGCTTTCTTCTAGATTCTTTGTAGTTTCGCAATGTGGGTCTCGGCGCTCGTGTTCAGCAACACGAGGGGGGAGGGGGTACAGTAGCCTCGAGCGAATGCACTCATTGAATATCTTGAGTTTATTTGAGGGATGTAAGTCACGGAACCTATAAAAGTCCCTCAAATTTCTCTTGCTATTCGCGACTGTTCGCTCCATATGACTCGTGTAGCACCCGGTGGTGATTTTGAGTCCCAGAACCGTCCTTTTAGTGCACTAAGGGATTCGCTCACGGTCTACACGCATATCATTTAAGGTCTCACGAAACATGGGAATTATTTTGAATTTGGAAACACTGGTTTATTTCTTCCATCTCCTCTCAAAAGAGTTAATGTTAGCTATCTCCCTAGTCGTAATTCTCGCCATAAATTCCCTGTGAACATAAGCGTCGGTACAAATTTGCGATATATCGTCAGCGAACTGTACGTATGTTGTACCCTCGGAGAGAGGCTGTGGTAGGTCACGTGTATAAATGTTGTATAAAAGGGGACTGAAACAGCCCCCTTGAGGGACCACTGCTTCGAGTTCAAATTCGGGGCCTTCATGTTCTCCGATCTGTATGTATGCTCTCCTCTCCATTATGTAGTCGCACAAAATCCTCTTAAGAATTGGGTTGAGGCCTACTTGAAGGATCTTAAATTATAGACTTCTCTAACAGACCTTGTCAATAGCTTTTTTGACATCGCGGAGCACCATGTCAGCATGCCTTTTGTCTGCCTTGATATTCGCAAGCTTTTCGGTGACGACGGCTAGTGCCGTGTTAGTTCCTCTTTTTCTTCTCAAGCAGTGTTTCTGCTCATTATTCAAGTTTGCCTCATCGAGTAAAGAGTTGACTCTGTTAGCCAATATCTTTTCAAAGCCTTGGCCGGCAAAATTCTAAAAGAGATATCGGTTGAAAGCTGGTAGGGCAGTCCGGGAGCTTTCCTGAACTGCCCGTTTTCAGAGTAGCTTTCATAATGTTGAGAACTCCACTCCAAACGTTAGGCGGGGCCTGGATGACACTCTCGCAGGTCAGCCCTGTAATACCCGGGGCTCTTTGAAGAAAGGATTTTAGAGTAACGGAGAGTGCTAGAGTAGTTATTTTACTGTCATAGCCCTCCATCAATCTTTCCTGTGACACACAATGGTGAGGATAGGTTTTGTGTATTTGTGTGTTTAACTGTTGTATTACGTCTGCTTCGAATTCTAGATCGTAATTGTCATTTTCTTCCGTGGTAAATTTGAACATTAAAGACCAGAAAATTCTAAAGTTTTTTTCAATCTATTTTGTCTCAGTAATTGTTTGGCCATTGTGTTTAATTGTGCATTTTGTATGTGGAGGTTTTCTTTTAAGATGTTTAACCGTCTGCCAGAACGTGTGTGTCTTTTTCTCTGTTGAGTCTGTCTATTAGTCTGTCCAATAGTTGTATTTGCTGGTCCGTAATTAGCGTCTAGAGTTCGACCTTAATTTGTCTTAGTCTTTTCTAGGCATTTTGGTTGGTGCCTATCAGTGCTACTACATTGGACAGGTCCCTATGTTCTTAAGCAAAGGCTCTGATGAGAGGAGTCCAGGGTGGAGTTGGGACGGTTTTATAATTCATACGGGAAATGCTATTTTGATCGGCTTTCATTAGGTAATCCGTGAGTTTATCCAGCTCCTTATCTATGTCTTCTAGGTTTGCATCATACAAGGGGTCGGGGATGTAATTTAAGAGAAAATTTCTATAATTTTCCCAGTTTGCATGCTTGTAGCTTTTGCTTTCTAGGATTTTAATTTGAATGGGATTTACACCTACCGTAATTTTGATAGCCTGGTGGTCGTTCGAAATGATGGGGCCCGGATCAATGTAGTAATTGTAAAGAAACCTGATACTATATAAGACTATATACGGTTTTGTGGCTGCTCTCCCAGATATGTACTTCAGTAATTCGGGTTCGATCCAGGTTATGTATTGTCTGTCGAGTAGTAGTTCGATGTTTCTAACTGCATTTCTGTAGGAGGTATAACTTGCCGCTGCACATCTTGCGTTTAAGTCTCCAGCGAAGAGAACGTTTCTTCGGTGGGTAAACATCTGCAAGAAGTTGTGCATGGGCAAATAGCCGCGTCTTGGGGATTGGTTCACCGTGTCAACGACCAGTCCCCCTACGGCAGTACCCATTTAAATGGCAAGGTAGGATTCATCTAAGTCTAACAGAATCCTGTATTTTAGTCCTTTTTTGACGGCTATTGTGCAACCGTCATACTGTTCCTGACTGTGATTTTTGCTAATGACATCGTACTGAAAGTTTTAAAATGTTTTTGCGCGGACAGTCCATGTTCAGAAATAATTATTATGTCAGGGTCACTCTGTCCCATAATATTGTCATAGATGGAACCTTTATCGTCCCGCCCATTGACATTCATATGTATTATCGTCAGTTTGTCTGTCATTTTGTGTACGTAGGCTATTTAGAGTATGGGATTAAAGCAGACGACTATTTGCATTCTACTTTAACTCCCTGTGGTGTACTGGGCGGGGTGCTCTCCCTGCCGTTTCTTTTTTTTGTATTTATTGTTGGTGATCATGTGGAAGCAGTACGGGGTCAGTCTATCTAACCATTTGTTGAGCGAAGACCTCTTCAACCTCCCGTTCGGGAACATAGCCCGAGCATTCCTACTCGCACCTTCCGGTCCTAAGACCTTCAGCTACTTCGAAGGGATTTATTTCCTCTGGGAAGCAGGCTGACTCTGGGGCAAAGATTTCAGGTTGAATCCTCTCGCGTGGTATTTAAGCTGGTGCTCTCTACCTTGCGAAGAGAAGGAGGTTGACCTTGGGCAGCGAGTTTTTGAGGATTTTCTCGATCGCGAGGACCTGGCCTCTTTGGGTCGCACTGCTTCCTGTCGGATATGTGCGTATGTGTGTTTTTGGATTCGAAGGTAGTTTTCCTGGGTGTTGCGGGCGCTTTTTGTGGTAATTGTGTGTTTGTTTTTTTGTGTGCTGCTTTTGCAGTCACGCCAAAAATGGTCACGCCTGGCATATAGTCTTATCTTGGCAGTTAGACGTGGTGTGCTTGTGATACTTGTAACAGTGAAAGCACATCTGCACGTCGACAAATTCTTCCCGTTCCATCTGTTCCGGACAGACTCTTATGCTGAAGAGTATGAGGCTGTATTCTTTAGCTTTTTGAGCCATAGCCGTATCTTCGAAAAGAATCTTGATTACGTGCATGTAGTTCTAATAAACTTAATTACTTCCGATACCTTAGCCCAGGGGTAGTTTCGTTTAATTTTCACATGAATATCATTGATCGAGTGGCTCCCGACCCAGAAGTCAAGGCACCTGCAAATCACACTTCTGTGTGATCGAATTTGAAGTGGTGTAGTGGGTTTTAGATGGATTGTTCTAAGGCATTGAATAGCCTCCCTTGAGGTCAAGGCTTCTCAGTCGCCCTCTCTCGCGCAAATGGCTGAGTAACTATTATTGATAATATCTATTAGTCTTACGAGTGCACCGTTCAGGAAACCAAAAACTTTTTCAAGTACCTCCCAGAGGGCCCGGAAATTTATACGCAAGGTCTCTCTCATTTCCCCCGTATACTATCATATGATGGTTGCAAGTGAAAGAGGAGAGAGGCCTCTGGGTGCTGTTGTGGTGTGAAGTGTAGGAGCGTGTATGTAATGAAAAAAAGGTTCATAAAAGGAAAGAAAGAAAAGGGGGGTGGGAAAAGAGGGGAGGGAACAATTCCAATATTTTACTTTTCACTTTACCTTAAGAGCTTCTTTGTGACTTGCGAATATGCTAGGTGGTGCTCGGGCCCTTCTATATCAGCAAAAAGGAAGGAAGATTTCACCTCCACTTTCCTCCACTAAAGGCAGTGGGCCACTTTTCGGACGATCTATCGCACTTTTTCACCAACACCGTTTTTATTTACAATAATAAGCAGGACAAATAATCTATCTCACTAAGAAATTCAATTATAAAATTCCGTAAAAATAGGCAATGTGATAAACACTAGGGGGCAAATTACAAGCACTCAGAGCAGTCGAATGAAGCCCTTTTTTTGCTATTGCTTGATGAAAGTGGTGATGTAATCATAAGTGATAAATAAAATATTAAGATTTAGAAAAAAAAGAGGAGTAATTAGAAAAAAGTATCAGATTTGCATAGGGTTGCTGCACAGGCGCCAGAAGATCTAGCTAATCTCTGTTGTCATTTTATTTTGATGTGTTCATGGACTACCAGGAATGCATGTATTTTTTCTTCTCTTTATCTGTGTATGTTTGGTAGCCTACCTCTTCAAACGTTGCGTTTAGTTTCTAAGAAGGATTGCTAATGAAGGGCGGTGGAAAATCATGACGAAGTTGGGTATGATGAGATACGAGCGTCTGAAAGGTTGATATGCCCCAGATATTATTAGGTATCTAGTCGTAATTTTCAACTTAAAAGCTGTGTATGATTCATCTAGATCTTTTATTTCGCAGAAATTTAGTCATTTTCTGAATTCTATTGCCGTTCCATCGTATCGTCTCGGGTGGGATTCTTGGCAATTACGTTAGAATTTAGAATTTTATGTAATCTTCTTGTAAGTAAGTTAATTCCGTGATCTGTACATAATTATTACTATCATTCAGTCAATATTCCTTATTATATTTATTTTATAGATGAATATTGTTTGAAACTCTTATATTGTGGCATAAAAATACCTTACTTGCTGATTCTTATTATTTGTGGGGTGAAAGCAGATTCAAGAGACTTACGCAAGCACCTTATCATATAATAATATACAATACACTTACATTGAGTAAATGTTGCGCCCGGCAATTTGTGTGCTCTTGTGAATAAAAGTTTGTTATGAGCGAGCAACGTTGTGGCCCCAGCAACAACAGATCGAGCGTCTTATAGATACAGATATCATATAATATACTTACAATGAGAAAAATGTTTCACTGCGCGCTTGGCACTTTACAAAGTCATTTAACGTGGTCTGCCTGGAGCGCTTTGTAGGAAGCTTTTTATCGTATTTTTTATTTCTTCTGATGTAAAAACCGCATCTTTTACATCGTTCTTGTTTTTTCCTTCTTCACCAATTAGAAGGGATTGAAAAAATAGAGGATTAATTAGAAAAAGTATCAGATTTGCATAGGGTTGCTGTATAGGTGCCAGAAGATCTAGCTAATCTTTGTTGTCATTTAATGTTCGATTTCAATGTCATACTTCTCGTTCTTTTCTTCTCTGATTTTGAACAATGTCTCTATTTCTTGCTCATCTTCTAAAATGTTGTTCCATGCGTCCTTAATTTTCATTCTATCCTTTACTGTCCCTGTCATTGCGCTCTTGACGATCTTGCAGAAACTCAAACAACAAAAGAGGATCGGGAGAAGCCGAGCATCATCAGCTCCTCTAAATACGCTCAGTGTCCAAGGCACTTCAATTGAATGAAAATGCCCCCATTGTATGAGTAGAATGGGATATGGGGAAACTACTTGAAGTCACGACCCTCACAGAAATGGCCCTAGCCTTCCTCCTGACAGAACTGCCGTCGGAAGTTTGCTGTAAGAGCCCTGTTAGATGTACGAGCTCTTATCTCTATCTCTCTCGAAAGCTTTGGCTTAGAGGATGACTCTGGGCTCAGTCGTCCCTCTTACTTTTGGACAGGTATGACGGAGCCAAATTTTCCTTGTTGCTACACTCCTTTCGGAGGACAAGTTTAGAATTTTCGGGTCTGACTCACCACTACCTTCAGATGATTTGCCTCCTCTGTGTCTAAAAAATTGGTGGGTGACCGCGACTGCTCGATATTTCTGAATAGTGGCAATTCGTGCTTGGACCCATCCACGTCTAAAAATAACAGCCCCTTTACCAAGGCTGGTTTTAACCGTGGAAGTTCCAAGCTCGAATGGCTTCCAACTCTACCGGAGTGGTGCACGGGAGATACACAACCCACTGAAGAGTTAGGACGGGGAGCAATGGCCCCCGTATTCATACGCCGGAAAAGGAGGAGTGCCAGGAGTACAAAGCGCTTTCTTAAGCAGAGAATGTTTGAAAGTTCCAAGTCTTGCATGATGGAGTAGGACCAATTCATCTGCCTGTCCAAACAAAGTGCGTTCCGCAGCCTGCTAGCCAGAACAACCTTCTCAAATTAATGCGAGTCACATTATTTCTAGGAAACAGGGTGTGCCTCACCATGATTGAAAAACATGGAGTTGCACCATATAGCTTCCAAATCAGCGAGCGGCGAATACCAATTTGTGTTTTTGAGCTCAAGATGTGCTTCAGCTTCAGTTCATTTTCTTATATGTCGATGTATAGAATTGGCATTGAAAATTGTCCATGCAGATTCAATGCGATCTTCACTATTTCATCAATCTCGCTTTCATGAGTTACACATTGTATATGTATATGCATATGTGCATGCATATATATATATATATATATATATATATATATATATATATATATATATATATATATATATATATATATATATATATATGCAGGTAGGTTCTATTGAAGTCCACAGCTGTGGCAGCATTATTAATTTTAACCTGTATTTTCTTAATATTTCTTACAAGTTTTTTAACGGGGTCTTCGAGGCGAGAAAAAATATCAGCGAATGACAGTTCAATAGCGATATTGGCCGGTAACTGCTGAGGTGGTTTGGTGGTTTTCCTGGCTTTGGGACGAATATCATTTCCTCTAGTTTATAGCTATCAGGGAATTAACCGGTGTTTAAGCACGCATTAAAAATATTCTTTAGTGTTCTGAGGATAATGTTAGGTGCCTTGGTAAGATTAATTCTGGTTATTCCTGAAGGGGCTGGCGCTTTCTGTTTAAATAATCGTATTACCACTTTTGATCTCTTCCTTTGTTATGTAGGCCCCTGTACCCAGAATTTCCTCCCTTTCTTGCTCTACACTTGGTGCTGGAGTGAATCTTGTTTATGTTTTCTCGCAAGACTGTGTCTACCATTTAGTCTATCACTGGAGAACACTGATTTCTAGTGATAACGAAAAAGTTGCTCTGTGGTTCTCTCTTCTTCGATCTTTTCTCCTTGTTCATTCTTAATTTTATTTTTTTCTCGTGGGTCTGCCTTTAAGTATATTTATTAGTTTCCACTTTTCTTTTTGTCTTCTTTCTTCGTTTATTTTCTCTATTAGGCTATCTCATATGTAGCTTTGCTGTTCTTCTATGAGATGCCTCAGTTCTTCTCTCCGTCTTTTGATATGTTCGTATCGATCTCTATTTGGTCCATGGAGAATTATTCGGTCTAGTATTCCTCTTAGTTGCCAATTCTTCTTTTCATTTCCTCTGTCCATCGAGGATGTGGAAGAGTATGGTATCTTGTCTTTGGTGTATATCTTTCGTCTGCCTCAATGATCGTCCTTGTTAATCTTAAGTTCTCCTCATCAAAATCTTCCAGGTTTGCAGCAGTGAGATCCTTTTGGAGGAAGTTACTAAGATCTTGTGTGTAACCTGCCCAGTTTGCTCTCTTTTAGTCCTTCCTCGCCGGTACCGGTACCTGTATCGGGTATTGATTCATGAGCAAATGTGTTCCAACATGGTCACTACATGCAAAGGTAAGTGGTTGCATTTGGATGTTGTATGGCATATTGAAGCTACTTAGCACGACGTCTGGTTTTGTAGCTACATTGCCTGTGACATATGTTGGAAAGTCTAGCCCTATTCTCTGGAAAATGCTTCTTTCCAACCTCATTTCTTAGTTGGCTCTTATGTTGTTTCTAGAGCGGTATCCATTTGCCTTGCACCTGACATTGAGGTCTTCCATAAAGATGGTTGGGAAACCTGTGCCAAAGATTTTAAATAGGTTGTGCAAGGGAAGGTAATTTTTTCTTGGTGCCTTGTACCCCAAGGCTACTATTATTGGCGTTACTTCCGTTTCAAAGTTTACGGCCAAGTATGCCTCATCCAAATTATTAGCTTCTTTGAACTTCAGCCCTCTTCTTATTGCTTGCCTGAAGGGTTCGCATTTATGATGATGTAATCGAAGAATTTCATTGTTTTTTCTTCTGGATTCACTCTGTGTTCTGATATTAATATTATGTCTGCATCGATTTCTCTAAAGTTATTTCCTAATGTCGATATTTTATCGATCCATCCTTGAGTGTTGATTTGCAGAATGCTGAGCTTTCTTCTCCTTCATGGTTCCATTGTTTATTAAGTTTGGTCGTCTAGAGATCTCTGGTCTTCTGGCGGATTGATCTCTTGTTGGGTTCTGCTTCGTTGCCTTTAAGCCTATCATTCTTCCTACTTTTAAATGTAAAATGGAAGAGAGTAACGCAGTCGCCAGGGTAGATTCGAATTTTATCCTCCATTAAGAGTTTTTGTACTTCTTCCTCGTCTTCTTCTCCTGTCTTTCTTTTGAATGCCCCTTTACATTTTCCTTCTTTAATTGCCTTAATGAAGTCGTCCTGTTTCTTGCCTCTCGGGAGAGAAGAGTATTCATCGCTGTAGACTTTAAGTTTTAATTCCTGTGCTTCTATGCGTACTATTTTGTCTCCTTCATTACTTTGCACTGACATGTTTGAAATTGCGTTCTCTTCAATAGTATGTTCCCCATTGCTCGTTTGTGCCGACGCTGAGGCGACGTTGATTTTAAGGATTTCAGATGAGCGGGGGTTGTCAGGGAACCACATCTTCTTTATTCCATTTTTCATAGCATTGTAGTGAGTGTCGTAGCGAAGGTGCCCGGTTTCCCAATATCCATCACATGGGCATAGAATATGCATGTGGGCACTTCTGTTGGTGCCATTTGCGGCACAGTTAGATGGGTATGTGCTTCCTGCATTTGCTTCACAGTTGCTTTAGCCACTCATGCGTATGTTGCATTTCTTCTAGTTTCTTCTTCGTTTCTCGCTTCTCTTTCCTTTCGTTCTATTATCTCATTTCTTTTGGGGCCTGCCATTGCCATAGTCCTATGTGGCCCATGACAGTTCACGCATTTCTTAGTACTTTCCTTGCACTGTCTCCATTCGTGGTTCTTCTGTCAGCACTCAGAACATACTGTATCTTTCTGAGTGCAGTTACGCGTAAGTGGTCCTCCATATTATAGCAACAGAAGCACATTTGAATATTAAAATGTTTCTCGCACTCCATGTTCTCTGGTGGAATTCTCATGTTAAACATGAGCAGTCCTCGTTGAAATATCTTTACTGCTATATCTGTTGTTTCACACACAATTTTAAAGACGTTTGTGGTGGACAAATTTAATTATTTTATTTATTTTTATGACTTCATGATTTTTTTATATTTCTTCTTTCATTTCCTCTTTGTCATAGGAACCCACCCAAACGTCGCCTTTCCAGCATATGATACTTTTGTTTGCAGTTAGCTGGGGCGGGATTTTGGGCGTAAGTCCTATTCCCTTTAGATTCTCTATTCCTTCTTGGGACATTAATTATTCTACTTCTATTTCCTTACTTGCAATTACCACTTAGCCATTTGAAATGTCGATAATTTTGACGAGGGCTAATTTCCTCTTTCCAAATAATGTCTCGCAGAGTTTTCCTTTGTCCGGTTTGATCTCCTGGTCAATTGTCCAGGCTGCTAGTCAAGCGCCTAGGTGCTCTTTTCTTCCTACTTTTCTCCAAAGCCTATGTTTATTTTCTTACTTCCTCTCTAAGTCTGTAAAAAAGGACAGTGAAAACGTTCCTTATCACCTAGCAGCATATGGTTCTCTATTACCTACTTTGTTTAGCACTTCACGACCACCCTACCTAAATAGGACTAAGCTAAGAAGCGCCTCTACAGAATTTCGGGCTCGTGGTCTTAAGGAACCCCCTTCTTCGCGCCTCCAATTGGGGCTTCCTTCTGGGGTTCACTATACCCTACTTTAAGTAGCTCTGGGCGCAGCGGTGGTCGTGTTATGTTGCTTTTAGTCGGTGAAGTAAGTGAAAGTCAAAGTGTGAAATACGGAGGAATTAAGGGTGAATTACCCCTTTAGGGTAAGCACCCCGCCCACTGGAAAACAAGAGGAATCTCCAATCAGTCCAGAGGGTGCATATATTTCTTCTTTCTTGAAGTTAACGTTAACTTTAATGAAAATTAAACTTTTCCTTAAGCGTGCTCACAGCTCTCCGTTGTAAAAAAAAAGAATCCAAATTCAGTCCGTCGAAATGGAATTATTCTAAAATTGCTACATTATATATTGTATTTCTACGCGAACATAAGTATTACAAAAATTGCCCAATCAAGGCGCTGGAAATTTTCAAAGGGAAACTAAGCGCTACAAGAAACATACATATAAAATTGGAAGGCTCATATTGTTCATTTGACAACTCACAGCGATTTACGCACTGCTAAGTTACATCAATCTTTTGACTTGTAATAACTTTGCAGAGTGAGCATTTCTATATACGTTTAAGTATACACCAAAGAGAAGAAATAAGAAATATATGCGTGAATCGGATTGATTAAGGAGATCTCCTGTTTCTGATTCGCGAGGAATCACCCAAAAGCGGTAACCTCCTTAAAATTTTCTAATCTCATACTATACCTTATTATATCTTAAATTCTCCTGCTTTAATTCCATCTAGCGCAGTATAACCTGACCACCAGCAAGGTCTCAGAAGCAGAGAGGAGGTGGGTGTAGTGAACTCCCGAAAGAAACCCCGTAGACGCCGGAGAAGAAGCCCGGTTATCGATGACGAGCCCGAATCTGACTGCAGGACCGCTTATAGGGCTAGGCCTAATTACGTAGGGTGGTCAGGGAGTGTGCGCTCAAGAGCAGGCAGGCGAGATAGTATTAGGAACAGATAGGGGGCTTCTCCCACTAGTTAAGTGGGGGTAAATAAACTACTACCTTATTTTTACAGAGAAGCCCCTCTTGGGGGGCATGCAAAATTGAACATGGACGCACAGGACTTCCCCCTAAAGCTCCCACTTTGGCTCATTCAGAACGGGATAAAACGGAGACCACAGGATGTAGCACAAAGCATTTTTAAGGATTTACAAATCGCCCTGATCAAATGCATATAAACAGCTAATGGATTTGTTGTCATCTGCGCGGAAAACAACGATGTCGAACTGCTACTTTCATGGGCAGGAACCATCACTTTAAAGAAAATCGACTTACAGGCTGAAGTATCACCCCAGATTATTGCCAACCGAAGCATCGTATGCCGTAAGGTAGAATCATGGGTGGGGGAACACTCCTCAGACGAAATAAAACATGAAATAATGGAACAACAAACCTGGATGAAGATACACGGCATAATCGAATTTAAGGAACACACACATGTGATCAAAATAGTGTGCGAGTCAACCGAGATTGCAAAAAAGGCACTACAGAAGGGAATCGTCGCATACAGTATGAGAATCCCAACCCATAACATTCAAAGGGACCAGTATCACAATATACAAATCTGTTTTAGATGCTACAAAATGGAAGACCACATCACCGCAAACTGCCCAAGAAAGGAAGGATAAATATGTTCAGGATGCAATGGCCCACATTCTTGGAGGAGATGCACAAACTTCACGAAAAAGTGTGTTAATTGCGGAGGTAGCCACAAAACAATGGCAATGATATGTCCAAAGCGAAAAGAAATAATAAAAAGAAGAGAAATTGAAACACAACAAAAAAAAGAAGGAACAAGAAACACCTCATATGCGGCGGAAGCAGCAACGAAAAACAATGAAACAACCACGCAAATGACGCTTGATGAAACTCTGAACGTAAAAATACTTACATGCATTCTACACTCACACGTCTTAAACATTGCCCAACCAGGAACATATGCCACCACGTTGAAATCCATGCTCAAGGAAAATAGGCTGGAGCCAATGAAATTCCCACAAAATATTGATTCATCGGCTATATTTAACATAAAAATTTCAGAAAATACCAATAAGAAACTCTTGGGAGAAACACAAAGAAAGAAAAGAGAATCTGAACAAGAGGAAGCCACAGAAAGCGAGGAAACAGAATCTGAGAGCAGCACCGACGAGAATAATAAGAAAAATGTAAAAAGAAACACGCAAAAAAACCAACAAAGAAAATCGACTAGGGACACCTGGCCATGCGACCAAAGACCGGAAATGCCAACGGTGAGATGTGAAACGGATAAGAGTCAGAACTCAGCCAGGACAAAGATGAACGGCAGAAATACCAGGAAAAAATACAAATATATTTACGTAATACTACCACTCTCCTGAAAAGAAGAACCGCTTAAGAACATACAAACATGATGGATAATAGTAAATTAAGAATTACACAGATAAATACGAATAGCTGGAAGGATAAAGAAAACACATACGGAAATATCTTTAGAGAAATAGATCCCGACATCATTCTAACTTCAGGCCACGGGATTAACCTTGAGACTCAAACTAAAAATATGGAACTACGACGCAATAGAGACTAATCACACAAACGAAGCACACGATGGAGCAGCAATAGCAATAAAGAAAGGAATAAAGTACAAAACAAAGCAAGGACTAACAAAATCTTACCTCGCAATTGAGGTCTAAATAGAATTAGCCAATATAATAATCGCTACGGGATACCAACCACCGCGATGAGCGGGACTCCCAATAAATAACTTTGTGAGAATATTTAACAAAAGACTTCTAACTTTGTTTTAGGGAGACCTTAACGCAAGATGCACGTACAGGGGGTATAGGAACAGAAATCAATCAGGAAAGGACCTACAAGCTCTAATAGACAGACGGATAATAAGAAGACTAGGACCAGAGTACCAAACGCTAATTAAAGACAGAAGACGCAAAACTCCAGACA